>JAWNMK010000018.1:5970000-6570000 GCA_035044105.1 Drosophila nr. perissopoda 5 BK-2023a
TTAAAGTTGAAAACGAAATTTGAGGTCGGAAGACAAGTAAAAATTATAGCCCGAAAATCGATATATCGGTGTTTGGGCATAGGACTAAACTTCAAAATGCCATAACTTTGTCAAAACTCAACGTATCTTCAAAAGCGAGGGCTTTTTGATCATAGTTTTGCCCCTAAATCAATCGTACATTTAAAGTTAAAAATGAAATTTGAGGTCGGAAGACAAGTAAAAATTATAGCCCAAAAATCGATATATCGGTGCATGGGCATAGGTCTAAACTTCAAAATGCCATAACTTCGTCAAAACTCAACGTATCTTCAAAAGCGAGGGCTTTTTGATCATAGTTTTGCCCCTAAATCAATCGTACATTTAAAGTTAAAAATGAAATTTGAGGTCGGAAGACAAGTAAAAATTATAGCCCAAAAATCGATATATCGGTGCATGGGCATAGGTCTAAACTTCAAAATGCCATAACTTCGTCAAAACTCAACTGATTTTAAAAAGCGAGGGCTTTTTGATCATAGTTTTGCCCCTAAATCAATCGTACATTTAAAGTTAAAAATGAAATTTTAGGTCGGAAGACAAGTAAAAATTATAGCCCGAAAATCGATATATCGGTGTATGGGCATAGGTCTAAACTTCAAAATGCCATAACTTTGTCAAAACTCAACGTATCTTCAAAAGCGAGGGCTTTTTGATCATAGTTTTGCCCCTAAATCAATCGTACATTTAAAGTTAAAAATGAAATTTTAGGTCGGAAGACAAGTAAAAATTATAGCCCGAAAATCGATATATCGGTGTTTGGGCATAGGACTAAACTTCAAAATGCCATAACTTTGTCAAAACTCAACGTATCTTCAAAAGCGAGGGCTTTTTGATCATAGTTTTGCCCCTAAATCAATCGTACATTTAAAGTTAAAAATGAAATTTTAGGTCGGAAGACAAGTAAAAATTATAGCCCGAAAATCGATATATCGGTGTTTGGGCATAGGTCTAAACTTCAAAATGCCATAACGTCGTCAAAACTCAACGTATCTTCAAAAGCGAAGGATCTTTGATCATAGTTTTGCCCCTAAATCAATCGTACATTTAAAGTTAAAAACGAAATTTGAGGTCGGAAGACAAGTAAAAATTATAGCCCGAAAATCGATATATCGGTGTTTGGGCATAGGACTAAACTTCAAAATGCCATAACTTTGTCAAAACTCAACGTATCTTCAAAAGCGAGGGCTTTTTGATCATAGTTTTGCCCCTAAATCAATCGTACATTTAAAGTTAAAAATGAAATTTGAGGTCGGAAGACAAGTAAAAATTATAGCCCAAAAAACGATATATCGGTGCATGGGCATAGGTCTAAACTTCAAAATGCCATAACTTCGTCAAAACTCAACTGATTTTAAAAAGCGAGGGCTTTTTGATCATAGTTTTGCCCCTAAATCAATCGTACATTTAAAGTTGAAAACGAAATTTGAGGTCGGAAGACAAGTAAAAATTATTGCCCGAAAATCGATATATCGGTGTTTGGGCATAGGTCTAAGCTTCAAAATGCCATAACTTTGTCAAAACTCAACGTATCTTCAAAAGCGAGGGCTTTTTGATCATAGTTTTGCCCCTAAATCAATCGTACATTTAAAGTTGAAAACGAAATTTGAGGTCGGAAGACAAGTAAAAATTATAGCCCGAAAATCGATGTATCGATATATGGGCATAGGTCTAAACTTCAAAATGCCATAACTTTGTCAAAACTCAACGTATCTTCAAAAGCGAGGGCTTTTTGATCATAGTCTTGCCCCTAAATCAATCGTACATTTAAAGCTAAAAATGAAATTTTAGGTCGGAAGACAAGTAAAAATTATAGCCCGAAAATCGATATATCGGTGTATGGGCATAGGACTAAACTTCAAAATGCCATAACTTTGTCAAAACTCAACGTATCTTCAAAAGCGAGGGCTTTTTGATCATAGTTTTGCCCCTAAATCAATCGTACATTTAAAGTTAAAAATGAAATTTGAGGTCGGAAGACAAGTAAAAATTATAGCCCAAAAATCGATATATCGGTGTTTGGGCATAGGTCTAAACTTCAAAATGCCATAACCTCGTCAAAACTCAACGTATCTTCAAAAGCGAAGGATCTTTGATCATAGTTTTGCCCCTAAATCAATCGTACATTTAAAGTTAAAAATGAAATTTTAGGTCGGAAGACAAGTAAAAATTATAGCCCGAAAATCGATATATCGGTGTTTGGGCATAGGACTAAACTTCAAAATGCCATAACTTTGTCAAAACTCAACGTATCTTCAAAAGCGAGGGCTTTTTGATCATAGTCTTGCCCCTAAATCAATCGTACATTTAAAGTTAAAAACGAAATTTGAGGTCGGAAGACAAGTAAAAATTATAGCCCCAAAAATCGATATATCGGTGTGTGAGCATAGGTCTAAACTTCAAAATGCCATAACTTCGTCAAAACTCAACTGATTTTAAAAAGCGAGGGCTTTTTGATCATAGTTTTGCCCCTAAATCAATCGTACATTTAAAGTTAAAAATGAAATTTTAGGTCGGAAGACAAGTAAAAATTATAGCCCGAAAATCGATATATCGGTGTTTGGGCATAGGACTAAACTTCAAAATGCCATAACTTTGTCAAAACTCAACGTATCTTCAAAAGCGAAGGATCTTTGATCATAGTCTTGCCCCTAAATCAATCGTACATTTAAAGTTGAAAACGAAATTTTAGGTCGGAAGACAAGTAAAAATTATAGCCCGAAAATCGATATATCGGTGTTTGGGCATAGGACTAAACTTCAAAATGCCATAACTTTGTCAAAACTCAACGTATCTTCAAAAGCGAAGGATCTTTGATCATAGTCTTGCCCCTAAATCAATCGTACATTTAAAGTTAAAAATGAAATTTTAGGTCGGAAGACAAGTAAAAATTATAGCCCGAAAATCGATATATCGGTGTATGGGCATAGGACTAAACTTCAAAATGCCATAACTTTGTCAAAACTCAACGTATCTTCAAAAGCGAAGGATCTTTGATCATAGTCTTGCCCCTAAATCAATCGTACATTTAAAGTTAAAAATGAAATTTTAGGTCGGAAGACAAGTAAAAATTATAGCCCGAAAATCGATATATCGGTGTATGGGCATAGGACTAAACTTCAAAATGCCATAACTTTGTCAAAACTCAACGTATCTTCAAAAGCGAGGGCTTTTTGATCATAGTTTTGCCCCTAAATCAATCGTACATTTAAAGTTAAAAATGAAATTTTAGGTCGGAAGACAAGTAAAAATTATAGCCCGAAAATCGATATATCGGTGTTTGGGCATAGGACTAAACTTCAAAATGCCATAACTTTGTCAAAACTCAACGTATCTTCAAAAGCGAGGGCTTTTTGATCATAGTTTTGCCCCCAAATCAATCGTACATTTAAAGTTGAAAACGAAATTTGAGGTCGGAAGACAAGTAAAAATTATAGCCTGAAAATCGATATATCGATATATGGGCATAGGTCTAAACTTCAAAATGCCATAACTTCGTCAAAACTGAGCTGATTTTAAAAAGCAAGGGCTTTTTGATCATAGTTTTGCCCCTAAATCAATCGTACATTTAAAGTTGAAAACGAAATTTGAGGTCGGAAGACAAGTAAAAATTATAGTCCGAAAATCGATGTATCGATATATGGGCATAGGTCTAAACTTCAAAATGCCATAACTTCGTCAAAACTCAACGTATCTTCAAAAGCGAAGGCTTTTTGATCATAGTTTTGCCCCTAAATCAATCGTACTTTTAAAGTTGAAAACGAAATTTGAGGTCGGAAGACAAGTAAAAATTATATCCCGAAAATCGATATATCGGTGTTTGGGCATAGGTCTAAACTTCAAAATGCCATAACTTCGTCAAAACTCAACTGATTTTAAAAAGCGAAGGCTTTTTGATCATAGTTTTGCCCCTAAATCAATCGTACATTTAAAGTTGAAAACGAAATTTGAGGTCGGAAGACAAGTAAAAATTATAGCCCGAAAATCGATATATCGGACGCTTAAAGCGCCTCCACACCAGCGACCTCTGGACTGTTGGGCGTTAATATTTTTCGTTAATGTGCAATAAATGTTATATTTAATCTTACATTTGATGGTACGTAATATTGTAATATGTTAAAACCAATTATTTGTTTATGTTATTAATTTAAATTACCCGTTATTATGTATTCAATCTTCAAAACAATATTTTATAACCTTTCAGTAGGTTGATCAATATTAAATTAAATTGCTAAATTAAAAAAAAAAATAAAATAAAAAATATTTTTCGCTTCAAGTGCAATGTGAATTCTTTAAAATATATCTGTAAGTATCTTTTTCGTCCGTATTTCCTATTTGTTGTTGAACATTTAAATATCCTCAGTAATGCACTATTTTATATTCTATATATCTGTAACTATCAATCTCTCCAATTTATTGTTGAACATACATTTAAATAGCTATTTAACTATAACTTGTTCATCTGGAGTAACTCGCATTTGCCAAACTCACATTCGGAGTTGTGGTCAGGGAATGTGTTCGCCAAATGAGTTGTGATTCGTTTGCCACAAAGCATGTTTTTATTATTCTCATTTTTTTTGTGTAATTTGATTTTGTTGCAAACATGACAATGGGCAGAACATAAATTTCAATTAACATAAATTTGATGGCAGCGTTGGCAAAGTTGGCTAACTTGGCGACCGTTTTCAATTATTGTCTGTTGGGAAATGTTTTGATTATATTTTTGTATGTAATGCACTCGAGTGCTCGACTTTAAGGACTTAAAGCACACACATGGGTGTAACTCTATGTGTGTGTGTGTGTGTGCCTCTGACCAACAAAAATCGACAAGCAGCGCTTATGCAAAACGATAAAAGTGAAGCTAAGCAGGCGACATATATGTATATATGGTATATGTGCATATGTGTGTATGTTTGTATCAGAGCACAAATCGAACCCCAAGGCAATAAAATCCATTTGAAATTGTTATTTTAAGCGAAAGGGAATCGCTGCAGCCAAAGAGTTTACAAAAGGTTAAGGTGGAAGGCAAAGCCATATAAAGAAAAGTAGCCAAGTCATAAAAAATCAAATATCAGTTGAGTTTCCATTGCGTAGGCAATAGCAAATGGACACCAGCCACTCAGGGTTAAAAAACAAGCGAAACCAAAAAAATCAGAAGAAACATTTCGACAGAAACCCGGCCATGTGGTAGATAAGCGAAGCAAAAGATTCGCCAGACGAGCAGTTTTGGCTTGTAATGCAAGAAAACTGCCCCAAAAAACACATTGACTTCTACTTTGGAGAGTTGGGGTAAGGGCCATAAAAAATCAAGGTAACGAAATGCGTTTTACTGGCGTTTACTGATGAAATCAGCAAAAGATATGCCACCAGGTTGCTGCCCATTTTTGCTTGGCTAAAAATCTATAGAAGCCAATAAAAACGGGCACCAATAATGAGGCACACGCGCCGACAGAACAGACAAAAAGGGATTGGAAATAAGGGTTGCAGGCAAAGCAAACAAATCTCGATTATATGTAAATTGTGAATTCGAATTGTCCATTGCTGCTTTTTTGCCTATTGCAATGTTCTCGCTACAAGCTATGCTAGTATCGAGATTTTCAGTAGTATTTGCGAATTACTTGCTAAGATTTAACTGCAGAGCGCATTCAAATTAATTGATTTCAAAATCAAAGAAAAAATATATCTTAAAAGTTTGAATTTCTGTTTCCGTTTAATTTTAATTCGTCTTTCGAATGATATTTTTGCAAGTGTTGTGGTCCTTAGTTGACCCCCTAATTCCTCACTGCATTTTTATAGAGTTGGTCCTAACTCAGATTTACTGTAATTGAGAAGAATAAAACCATTTATCATGTATTGTATTTATTTTTTCATGTTTTATATATTTTCTTATAATACAAACATTTTAATTTATTATTATTAATTTATTTCGAAAATAAATACATTAATGCATTTTTATAAATAATCATTAAGATAAATTTACAAAATATAATTTTAATTAATTAACTAATTTTTATTAACTTGTCATTTATTATATTTTATATATTTTTAATTTGTAAAATGTGTATTAATATGAGAATACAAATTTGGTTAAAATGTTTGTCGGATACAAACTGTATTAGAGACATCCAAAAGCCTTTAGCCAAATTCTGCGTAATTTCCAGGTTAAATATAATATTAATTTCAGCAACTTGCCAATCAATTTGACTTATGCCTGAGTATGGTTTCCACAACGCAGAATTGTTGAGCTGCTACTTCAGATCACGTAGCTGCACTGACTGCAATCTATTTCGACTTCTATTACTCATTCTAAAACTCCTTTTACTGACTGTAGATGGCCGCAGGAGCAGGAAGTCAACCTTAAGCGCATTCTGCTTGTCGGAAATGTTGCTCAGATTCAGTATTATTTATGGGACAAGCAATGCCAAATTATGTGCTAGCAATTGCAGCTCCAGTCTGCACGGACAGAAATTGGCAAACAGCATTTTATGGGCATTTTTATTTTGCCACGCATTTTTATTGCAGCACACAAATTATGATTGCGTCTATGGCCATTCCATGCTCTCGTCTCTTGCATTGTTTTGCTGTATATTAATGATTTGTTTTTGCCAGAGCATTGTCAATACCAGGAGCGCACTGCAGTGAGCCGAGCCTTGGGCCCACCTCTTGCGGGGCCTCAGCTGCAAAAATGGAATATAAGTGGTTCATCTATCTGTAAGATTTGGTGTCTGATTAGAACAGTGTAAAGAGAAAGACATAATATATGTATGATATACTATAATATTTTTGTATAATTCATTTGCTGTTTTGCTCGCTTTCCTCTCCTGTATTCGTGGCAACAAGAGCGTTAATATAAAAACAATGCATATAGACAAAAAATAAATAAACAGAGGCAATGAAATTACGTGACGCTGCCGAGGACTATGACAATGAAAATGACAATGGAAATGGGATTGACCAAGGACCGGACAAGAGCTGAAACTGCTGCACGTCCTTTGCCAATGGGGTGTGGCCAATGAAGAACAACAGACACATTTTATTGCAAATCATTTCAAATGCTGCAAGTGATAACAATAAAGGAACAACAACAGAGCATAGCAAAGAATTACCCAAGCAATGCCAAAAACAAGCTGCAAGCAGACATGACAATCGGTTGACTGAGTGGCAGTTGAGTGTTGCACGGAGTGTTGCAATACGACATTGTCTGTGTCTGAGTGTTGTCTGTTGACTATTGGAAAGTACTAAGAATGAAAGAAAATTATGAAGGCGAATAGAATCAAATGAACCAGCACAGAACACTAGTTTGTTTTAAGCAGATTGCAAATGAATCTGTTGACAAACAAAACAACACTCAAAAAAAAGCCACTTAATTTTAATAAATCGCCCTGAAAACTAGTTAGTCTTTTTTTTTGTTTTTATAAATAATTTTTAAATATATGAAAACATTTTGCATCAAATTAAAACATCCTCTCTGAATAATAAGGTGAATAAAGCAAATTTCTAAAATCAATTTCTGAGTGAAGGCTTGACAATACTTACCTCACAATTCGATTTAATTTTTGTCAAATTTAACTGGCAGTCTTGTGAGTCACAGTTAAATATTAATTGCCACTTATCAGTCGAAACTGAATAATAGGGTGAGTTACCCTAGGCGTCAAAGGTAAGTCATAGTTCTGAAATTCATTTCAGAGTGAAGAGTATGGAAATGCTGACCTGACAGTTCGATTTAGTTTTAGTCAAGTTTAACTGGCAGTCTCGTGCGTCACAGTTAAGTCCTAATTGCCACTTGTGCAACTTTGGGGGTCTGAGTTTTATTGCACAGTTTAACTTATCATTAGGACCAATCAAAACTTTACCTGTGAGCCAGTTTTATGCCGCTTTATCTGTGCGAAATCAAACATCTAACTTTTAAGCCGCACACAATTGAGCTTGATATGCAAAGGTGTGTGGCACACACACTCGCTCACACACACACACATACCTACACACTCTCACATATACACAAAAAACCGCAAAGTTGACAACGCATATTTTTACTTAGACTCACAGCTTAAGTTGTGTGGAAATTACGAAGAGAGAAAAAATATGAAGGAATGTTTATGGAGCCACAGCCGAAATGTCTGTCTAATAGCAGCTTAAGCTAAACTTAAGCTCTATTTGAGACAAGGATTTTCCCTTACGAATCTATCCAGAAGCACACACACACAGAGAGAGAGAGTGTGTGTTGTTGTTGTAATTAAATGACAAATCTGATTTATGTGACATTTGATAGCCGCAGCAAATAGCAGACGATGCTTGACCAACGCCTTGGTAAGTTTTTGGCTTATTGCCGGATTTTCCGTGTCATTGGAGCAGCCAGCTGGTGGACAGGTGTGCAGGTGGGGAAGTATGTAAGTGGCGGTGGAGGAGGTGGTGGTCGTCAGGTGTTTGCTTTGTGTGCTCATTTGTGGCAATTTGTTGTGCGCAGATTTTGTTGGCTAATAAATGTGCTGGCATCCAGGCAGTTTGCTGCTGCTTATAATTTGTTTGGCTTTTGGCATCTATTTATCAAATACGCTTACTTCTGGCAGCTTATTAGTGGCCCGTCCTCGGCCAAGCTGAGTCTTATGGATAAGACAGCAGTTACACATCTGGTATAAGCTCTGCTTAACTGCCCACAGAGTTGAGAGAAACCAGTCAGCAAATAAACCGCGCTTTTCGGAGAAATAATTTCTAAGCAAGTGAAAGCTAAATTCCCAAAAATTGGAAAGGCTTTTTGTGTATTTTTTAATTATGGAACATATTTCTGAAAAGTAGAAATGCCAACTATGAAAGTGAATGAATGCCACTCTTGAAAGAAGCTATAATATTCAACTTGCTATAAACACAATATGTAAAATATTAAAATAATCTGGAATTATTCGACATATTTGTTCTAAATGTAAGAAAACCTCACCCAGCATAGACATAATCTTCCATTTTAGAAATAAACTTGCAGAATAACTCTTTCGCTTAACCTTTATTATCTGAGTGTAATATTACTGAATTATAAAGTTAACAAGCTTTAATTTGTGCTCACTTGAAAGCACCTTAAACTTGACACAAATGTTGTGATTTACAACTGTAATTCAGTAGTTGCCGGTACAGCTTGCATCAAAAGGCAACAGCTTTGCCGAGTATGCCATAATTTTGGTATTCATCTCTCGACTCTCTCTCCTCTCCTCTCTCATCTCTCGTCTCTCTCTCACCTTTGTGTGCAATGTCCTGTCGTTTGCATTGCTTGAGGGGCGTCTGCTCTTTTTTACTGCTAAACGGTTTGGGCTGTCCTTTTTTTATTGCAGCTGGACACATTCGTTGTTTGCTGTTGTCACGTACGCCTCGCACATTTTCACGTATTTGAAATATTTTCTAAAAATTACCCAATTTTGTGTTGGCTCCCTTAAAAAACGTATGTAAGTATGTTTGCTGACCGAGCTGAGCACATCAATAAAAAGTAGACTGAATGCAACGCAAGCTGGCGAGCACTTTTCCTAGTTTGGCTTGCTTGAAGAGATACACACACATTTAATCACTTGATTTTGAAACAAATATTTTTTTTTATTCTTTTATTATTATTAATTCTTTTGCAAGACTTTCGCTTTTCGCTCGTAATTTGTTAGATTTGCTTGTGACATATGCTCGTATCGTACATTGATTTATCGCTTAAAGATATTTACAGAGTTTAATTTCTTCTTCCTCTTCTTCTTCTTCTCCTTCTTCTTGTTGTGGTAGTTTATTATTAAGTTGTTGTTGTTGTTGTTGTTCTTTTTAAATTCAAGTTAATTTACTTTATGGCATTTGGTTTTCTTTTAGTATGCAGCTCTCTTACGTTTTTTATCGTCGCTTGTATACGAATGCATATCTTAGTTTTTATACATCTAAAAATTGATTTTTAAATACACAAATAATTTACACTTACAATTAGCACACAGCTATTTTTTTTTTTTTATAATTTTTTTGCGTTTTCTTTTTTTTTTGTTGTTTAATATTTTATGTTAATTGTAGTTTATAGCGTTGATATTAAGTATGTGTGAGACTTAAAAACAGTTTACAACAATGCACATTGATTTTCATTAAAGTATATATGTGTTTCCATATATAGTTAAATCGACCCATCCTTAAATCTAATAGCCCATCCATTCACTCACACTCACACACACACTCTCACACACTCGCACACTCACTTGCTGTGCTGCTTAATTAGCATTTAAATGTGCAGACATTGATATTTTATTTATTTATATATTTATTTGCTTATTATTAAAATTGGCGCATTCATTTTATGTTTTGCGTTTTGTTTTTTGTTGTTTGTTTTTTTGCAGACATCTTAATTTAGTTATCATTTTAATGAAAGTATTTACACATTAGCGTTATATTTATGACAATTGAAATTCAAATTAAAAATCTCGCTCAACGCGCTTGCAAATTTAAGCCGCAATCGGAAATCAAAACTGATCTGAATTAATACATATGTATATATAAATACACATATATATATATATACATATATATATATATTCATATTTATATGTAGAAATTGGATTAATAATTATAATAGACAAAGCATTTAATATGGCGCTGCTCCCCGACTATTTACATAAAATTGTAATTGTTTTCGAATGAATTTCAACTCTTCACTAAGGCTTAATCACAATCATTTTTTTATTGTTTTGATATTTTTGGTTTTTTGGTTTTTGTGGTTTGACTTTTGCTATTGTTTCTAAATTTGGCTAACTAAAATGTTAACATTTATAACAATTTGTCAATTGATAGTACTTATCCTCAATGACAGCAAAATA
Source organism: Drosophila nr. perissopoda 5 BK-2023a (assembly GCA_035044105.1). Classification (NCBI taxonomy): domain Eukaryota; kingdom Metazoa; phylum Arthropoda; class Insecta; order Diptera; family Drosophilidae; genus Drosophila; species Drosophila nr. perissopoda 5 BK-2023a. The sequence continues at coordinate 5,980,848 of JAWNMK010000018.1, forward strand.
ACATGGAATGTTATTAGTAGTTTTTTAGTTCGTATTTTTAGTTTGATTTTGTTCCATTCTGTCTAACTCTAAATACTCGTACAATAATAAATAAAGGTACAATGCTGGACAGTGTATATACGGACAGAGAACAGATTGAACAGATGGTTTCACTTAATTGTTAAATAGTTGCCGCCCAAATGCTTTGTATATTGATTTCATACACACATCATTTAATTGAGTTTTAGATACATACATACATATACATAAAAATTTGGCAATTTATAAATTTACGATATGTTTGTTTTAGTTTTAAGACCTTTCAACAGTCACCAGCTTTAAAATGCTACATTTGATTAGATTTCATTCAAGTTTATCCATTTTTACTTTATAAATTTAAATCGAGTGCTCTTTTTTTTATATTTATTTTTTCATGCGTGAAAGATTTTTAGATACAAATTCATTGAGTGCAATAATTTAAAATGATTTTCAAAATTAAGAATAGTTGAAAAAATTATTCTTGACTTTTTATTAGATCAATTAAGTTGTGTTATAAATTTTGCACTCATTTATATATATCAAAGTACAATTTCTCTTATGCATTTTGCTAAAAGTTACCATTGAAAGTTAGGTGCTTATGTTTATAATTTGGTTGTATCATTATTTAGTAACAGAAGGCTTAAAACTATATTTTATTGTATATTTGAATATTTAATGTATATATATATATTTAATTTCTTTGTTTAAACTCGTTATTTTCAATGCTCCACTTTTGATTTTGTTGAGCTGCTTGTTTTGTTTACAATTTTCGCTTTTGTTTGCTTTGAATTTTTTCTGTGTTTTAAGGTTTTTTTGTGTTTTGTTACATTTATTTTTTCCTGCTTCTTTTATATCTTATTGTGTGGAAATACTTAAAAATTAATAACATACAACACACACATATAATTATTATTTTTAACTATATACAATTGGCTTTTACGAATAGGGTTTTGTCCCTTTTCTTTTCTACTACAATTAACAATTTTGTTTTTATTTTTCTTTGTTTTCTTTTTTCCAGCTAAAAACAGTTTTGCGGCACTGCACAATGTGAGATGCTTTTTGAATTATTTTAAAATATATATATGTATATATATATATACGTATATATATATATATATATATATATATATTCATATGTATGTATATATATTTGTTGTTAAATTTAATTAGGTATATGCATATAAATACGTTTTGTTTATACAAATTAAATCGAAGAAAGCTTTTTGTTAACGACATAAATAAATTAGCAGTTTCCTCTTTATTTTTGTGTTTTTATGTTTTTTTTTGTGTATTTTTTTCTTTGATCGTTTTTATTCGTGTTGCAATATTTGATTTAAGTTTTCTGCGAAGCGAAGACGGAAAATTCAGTGGAAATTATGGGCGGGGCTGAATGCATATATTTTGGGCGGCTCTAATGTGACTTAATGCAGCTACCGCGCAGACAACTGTTGCACGGATGTGGCAACTGTTGTTGCAACTGCTGCCGCTGACGACGCATCGCTCACAGAGCGTCGCAGCAGCTGACAAATGAATTGTGTGAGATTATCTATTAGTTTATCATTTGGTTTATCATTGCAATTATCATTATTGTTATTACCAACCGATCGAATCACTCGCGCCCCGCCCATGCTGCTGCTGCTGCTGCTGCTGGTGGAGAAGGTGGCGCCACCAGCCAATGTGGCAGCAGTGGCCAGCGCCAGCAGCAACAGTACACTGGGCGCCCGGGCCATTAAAAGTGAGTCCGTTTTGCTGGCTGCATTTGGTTGAATGAAAAACGATAAGATTTTTGTGACAAATAATTCCCGGTATGACATACCTTGCACCGGATCGGCGCGCGAATTGCTCGCAAAGGCGCCTTCACTTTCGCGTGACTCCAAAACTGGCGCCTTTTGCGGCCGATCGCCCTCGACGGACTCCTCGTTGCTGCGCCAGTAGAAGGACGACAAGGCGGCCACACACTGCACACAAAAAATAGAGATGAAAATGTATAATCTGCCAGAGCTAAATAATCTTAACTTAACTCACCTTCAATTTCATGTCGCCGTTGCGAAAATGCTGCTGTTCCACGCGAAACTGGAGGCCCAACACGGAGGTCTCCAATCCTTCGCGACCCGAAACAATTGTCTCGAATTTGCGCAGCTTTTGCGGATCGGCGGGTTCGCCGTTGACGAACCAGGACAGATTGACAGCCGGCTTGGAGCGCCCAGCGGTGCAATTGATGCGCACCCAATCGCCAATTTGATAGCGCGGACGTCCTCCACTTATTTTCGGTGGTCCCTGATCCGGCAGAGCTGCATGGCGGGAGCGCGGAGTAGAAAGAGAAGAGGCAGAATGTGTGACATCGAGTCGGTTAGTTGCGTGTTTTCTCGTCCCAAAACTAACAAAGTCAAGCTGTGCTGAATTTAATTTACGGCTAGTTACAGGCTCTGACACAAGACAGGACAGGACAGTACCCGACCCCGACCCCCACCCCAACACCCACTCACAGCTGGAATCGCTGAAATACCGTAATAAACCAAAAACCCAAAACCAAAAACAACAGCAGCAAAAACAACGAGTACACTCAGAAAAAAACGAACTGAATTTAAGAAACTACTTCATTCGGAATTTTTCAATTCTTTTTAAAAAGACATTTCTTAATTGTAAAAATATTTCTAAATATAAACCATTTTTTGATTGTCGACTTAAGGCAAGCCTTTCTAATTAAAAAAAATATTTTCTTATTCCTAAAAATTGTTTCTAATAACAAGAAGAACTTTCACATATTTTGGGCGCTTTTTTGCCGAGTGTACAGCTTCCGGCACAGCAAAGTAGCCGGCGCCCAGCCGGAAATTCAATAAAAGTTCCAGCCGCTGATGCACTGACAGCCTGCTGATAAAATTGCACAGCAAAAAAAAGAAGCGAAAAAAATACAACAAAGAATAAAAGCGCAATAAAAATAAAATTGAAATGAGGAGGAAATCGGCACTTGACGCAACGAGAATAAAAATACCCTAAAAAGGCTTCAGCAAACTTTGCTGACAGCTTGACGCCTTTGTCTTTAATCGATTCACACTCGATGAGTGGCTCCTAGGGAGAATGTCCTCAACTTAACTCTTTCAGTTAACGCATTTTAGTGATCGACGGCAAAGAATGCCACACAACTCATAAAGCCAGGGAACTGAGCATAATGATACTTCCTGTCATTCTGTGTGAGCTTCATGGCAAAGTTCTAATGCCCGCTTCAAGACTATAAATCAGGGCTGAGGCAAAACTATGAGAAACGGAAACGGAAATGGCTTTTTTGCCTCAGGCAACTAACTGGGCAGCTGTGGCCAGCTGAGCACTTTGGGCCATGCTCCATGCTCCATGCGCCATGGTCTATGGACCGTGTTGTTGGACCCATTGCACACGGCGCTGTGGCATATGCGAGCCGTTGTGTGTTGTTGAAGCTTTTTAAAACTTTGATTGAAAGCCAAACAGGCAGCGCACAATATGAGCAACAAAAAGCCAAAACAAAGCACAACAAAAGCGCGTCAGAACAAAGACAAAGCACACAGCCTGCCATGGCAAACAGCTGGACTGGCAGACAGCCGTACAGACGGACAGGCGGACAGACGGACAGCCGGACAGGCGGACAGGCCTAGGCGACAGGGACGACAATTGCTGGTGTCGAACCATGATGGCACACTCAAAAAAAAATATGTACTGCAATTTAGTAAATCAGCCTTAAATATATCAAAATTTTCTTGGTCTTAGAAATAATTATTAAACATAAATGAATTTTTTAATAATTGGAAAGGCATGCCCTAAATCAAGCATCCCAAAAATATGCTGTTTTTCTTAATATTTAAAACCATTTTCTATTGTTAAGAAATACAGTTCTTAATGGAGAAATGCACACTTTGAATCTTGAATGAACACAATCAATAATAAGGCTAATTTAGAGTTGCTTTTGGGCACACTTGAAAATCTAAAATTAATGTAATAAATTTTAAGGAAATAAGAATACTGTTTCGTGATCAAATTACTTTGTGAATACTTTTTCTACACATATTAAGTTGGAGATTTTTTTTTCAAATTTTCAGAAAAATATAATTTGAGAAGATTCTTACAAAAATACTTCATGAATAATAAAATGAGTTATCCTTGATTTTTGACACTTGGCGATTTTTGCTGAGTGTACGCACTGTAAGGGCAGGCAAAACTGGCTGGCAGGCAGCCTGGCAGGCCACCAGGCAGACCCACGCAAAAGTTTATAATTGAACAAACGAAATGTCAACGCCAGCTCAAAGCGTTCCGGTTGCTTGGCCCACGTGTGACTCAAGCGTGCAATAGAATCAGAATCCCAAATCCCGAATGCCGGCCCTGCTCCGGATGCGAGTCCTGCAAGCACTTCTTGTGTAGTTCCTGCCAGCCAAGTCAAGCCAAGGCAAGCCAAGCCAAGCCAGCACTTAAAGTAACTTGAAAATCTTGTTTTGTTTGCATTTAGAGTTGGTCGCGGCCTGCTCCACAAATTGTTGTTGTTGTTGCGTTGTTGCCCCAGGAAATTGCTGAACAAGACAGAAGACAGTTGCCAAATTGAGTTAGATGCTAAGCTTTGGCAGGTTATGCAAGGGCAGACGCCTCGGGGTCTAAATCAGAGTTTTAGTTGAGCCCCACTAAGCTTATTATGCGACGTGAAATCAAATGAAGCCTGTCAAATGCAGTTGAACACTTGAGCAGTCAAATGAGCGATTCAATTTGTCCTCATAAGGACAAAGGTTACGAGATCTAAATTAATTTTGCCCCAGGCAAGCTGATAGTTCAAAGCTTGTGTCACTACTCCAATCTCAGCTTAAACTTAAGCAAAGTAAATTTAATAACAATTCAAACAAGCAGAAACTGCAACGGCATATTTGGAATTGCTCCAGCTAAGAATTTTGGAATTGCGCCAGCTAAGAATTGGTTGATTTCTAATTAGAATTATAAGTTTGCGCTTGACTTTAGGCAAAGAGAGAAGAGAAGACCAAAAGAGTTGCACTTATTCTTCAGTTTTCGGTTTATACTTACAAACAACAACCATGTCGCCATGCTCGGTGACCGTTTGAAAGGATGGCGCCTCGCCGGATACCTCGCACCGGAAACGACCTGAGGACTGCAGATTGACGTTGTGCAGGTTAACAATCGCATCGCTCGAGTTGTGCAACTGCAATTAAAAATTGTTGAGAATGAGTACAGCGCGATAAATAAAATGAGAAGAATAGCACAATGTAAACGAAAAGTGGCAAAAGTTGTAAGGCCAAAGGATGTCGATGTCCATGTCGATGTCCGTCTCCGTGTCGCACTTCTCAATAGTTGTCGATAGTGGGAGAGGGGGACAGGCAGAGAGACAGGCGAGAGCAGCCACTTTGCACGTTAATGTAATGTAATTGTTTTTGAGAACAGCTTCAAAATGCATTTTCAATGTTTCTTCACCTCTTAAAGGTCTCCGCCGCTTGCTGCACTTTAAGGCTCAGCACACTCAGAAAAATACTGCACTATTAAGATTTTCCTACTATTAAATCCAAGTTTACACATATGACAAAACATTTTTCTGAATATTAAAAAGGACATTTTGTGTGTCAACTGGCATTAGAAGTCAATAAATAAATACATTTATGAAAAGCATAAACAAATAATGAAATTTAATCGGCTTGGCTTTTATCTGAAAGCTTAGCTTGGAAGCCAAGTAGCTGAGTGGTAATCAGCATATATCGTAAGCATGTTAAAAATAATAATTACACTTGGCGAGTTTCTTGAATTCAGTTGATGTTTTTCATTTTTTCTGAGTGCAGCAGTTGGGCATCGCGTCCGCATTCGCAGCCAGGCTGGCCAACGTAAACGTTAGGCAAATATTTCACTTGAACTTTAAGCCATTAAGCTCGGTGCTGGGCGCTGGTTGCGAAAAAGGGGTTTGTTTATCTGGCCAACGGAAAGTGCACTTTGTTATCTTTTATTGCGCATTTTTTATACATTTGTGTTGTGTTGTGTGCTCATTGTGTTGTTGCCCCAACTGCTGTTGCTGTGGTTGCTGTTGTTGTTGCTGCTGAGTTTTGTTGTTTTAACCTAATTTATAGTACACACACACACACACACACACAGAGACAGACGGACAGACGGACAGACGAACAGACACGCACGCATGAAGTTCAGGTAAAAGTCTCACGTCTGATTCAGCCAAGAGTTTCCCAACTGCAATAAAACACAGCGAAATCCAAACAAAAGCCAACCCAAGCCATTGGCCAAAAAGTTGTGTTAGCCCGGCCAACACGTCAGTCACTTGAATCGATTATGCTAAAACAATATCCGCCAATGGAGCTGGATATAACCATTAGCTGGCAACTTGCAGCTTGCAACATGCTTCGGCTCTTATCGGCGGCCCAACATCAAAGTTGAGAAGACCGCTGAGCGCAATGAGCAACTAATCACACACATGTGTTGTGCTAAGTGTGTGTGTGTGTGTTGGTCTGTGTGTATGTGTGTGAGTGTTGTGTGTTATAATGCGCATTATAGACACGCTTAGCCACACCCCATCACAGGCGGCAGCGAAAAGCGCAACTTTAAAAATTTATTGCAGTCCTGCAGAGGAAGCCACTGAACAGGATGCGGAGGAGTAGCAAGTAGCAGCAGCAGTTGCAAGTAGCAGTTGCAAGTGGCAGTAGCAGTTGCAAGTAGCAGTACCACTAACTGTACCAGGACATGCATGCTAAGCAGTTTCACTTCTTTATTTCCTTTCTTTTTGGGCAGACGATTAGCAATTCGTTCCACTGTGCAGATATATGTAGATTTACAGCTGCAGTCAAAATTATAGAAGTGCTCTTGCATAAAATGAAAATTCTCAATGTTGTCATAGGCTCTTTCAAAATCACTTCTATTCTTGCAATCATTTTAATCCTCGATATGAATTCTTGCAGCCCATTTTCTTATTTGATCTATTTATTTCATTTTTTCCGATTTTAGTCTGAGTCGAAATTTTAAAATTTGCACCATTTTTGAATATATATTTTAAATATATATTTTATATTTGTATTTAATATGCGCTGCTATTATTTTGACCGCAGCTGTATGCGGAGGACAGCATTGGGAATGGATGGCTTTATGACTCTTTGGGTGTCTCCTGGCTCACGTGCTTATCTTGAACTCAGCGAGGCGTTTACCAGCACTGGAAGTGCCACTGCCTCTGGCAAACTCCAAAACGATTGCACTTTGTATGCGTTCAGTTTTTGGCAACGTTTCCACAGGCGGTGGCAGGTAGCTGGGGGGAGGGAGTGGCTGTTACCTGTAACGTGCAGCGCATTTTACGTGCAAAAGTTTTAGTGGCAAAAATAATGGAGCAATGGCATTTTAGTGCGCTACTTTTGCTACTGTTATTTCAGTTGCTTTTGCTGCTGTTGCTGCCGTTGCTGCCGTTGCTGGTGTTGTCCTGCTGTCAGTCGATTCAATCCATTCAGTTTTGTCTATGATCATTGCTCGATTTGGATTTACGTTGTGGGAATGGCAAACGTGCTTTTCTAACTGCCCGAACAGAAGGGCTCTTAATTCCCAGCAAACATCTCCCGATTGTGTGGTCAAGTGCGATTATTTTTAAGAAATGCACATACGCAACTTTTTGAAATGACTCGAAGCTTTCCGAGCTACGCCAATTTCGCTAAACCTCCACCCCAAAACTGTTCAAAATTCTGTTTGTGAATTAAATGCACTAAGCAAACATAAGCTTACAGTCAAGGTAGACCACACTGTCTCTACACAGAAAGAAAATCGCTTCTATGTAGAAATTATATCTAAAAATTAGAAAAACTATCCATTTTTTTGGGCTGTTTTTTCAAATATCGTTAGCTGAGTGTATGCTTGACTGCCGTCCTAGTGCTTAACAGCTCTACTGCTGCAGTTCGTTGTAAGCACACTGAGAGGACTCTCGACTAGACCCATAAGGCACACGAGCCACCAAGCAGCAGACCGCGTCGGGGGCTGATTGTTGTGGGGGAGGAGATGGTGCTGGGTGAGGTGCAGTTGCTGTTGTCTGGCAGAGCCGTAAAGTATGCAGCGTTGTTTTAATGTCTGCTTTTAGTGCGACACAAAACAATGGCGTGTCTGCCTCTAGCTCTCCCTCACTCTTTGCAACGCTCTCTGATTTAGATATTTCTTATATATATATATTGTGGGGCATACTCACATCTACGGCAACACCTGGCAGGCGAAAGGTTTGCGCCGGCGGATTATCCCTGGGCACATAGCGATAAAACTCGTTACCGTCCTTGTACCATTTGACCGAGTAGAGCGCCTCCCCGTCCAGATCGTAGAGGCATTCCAGTTGCGCGGTGGCACCCTTAATCACGTAATTTGGTATGCGCACCTCGACCAGCCGCAGTCCGTCGCTGAAATCTGTAATTTGAAAAAAACATGTACGCATTATTAAAATGGGTTATATCCCTGGTATTTTTTTTGCAGTGCGTCTGCTTTAATTTTTAATGTGGCTGCCGCTCATGATTGATTTATGTTTAAACAAATTGCCGGCCACTGAGTTGTTATTCTCTTTGCTGCCGTTGCTGCTGTTGCTGCTGTTATTTTAATGTTAATTAATTATAAAAGTTTGTTTGTTGTTTGGCCAGCATAAATGTCAACCCGTTAGCCAAATGACTGATGGCCTGTCCCTTTTTCCAAAGCAAACTACACGCAAACCCAACCAAACCAGCCGAGTCCAAGCCAGCCCATCTTTGGCCCCCTTTAATTTCATTAATAATGCTGCACAATTTATGTGTTTTTAATTTAATTTTTAATAACATTTTATCATCGAGTCAGGCACATTATATTTTATTTATTTTGCCAGTATTCCTGTTTTTCCGTTTTTTTAATTTTCAAGAGTGCAGCTGCACAAACTATACGCACTTAATACTTATGTAAGTATGATGTATTATGTGCGACACTCAGAAAAAAAATCGGACTGAAATTTAGAAAACGCCGCTGATAACCATAAAGTTTTCTTGTTTCCAGAAATCATTTCTAAGCTAATGTTTAATATAGAACAAACAAGCAATCTGAAAATTAGACATGATTTTTTCTAATTTAAGAAAAATCCACACTGAAATGAAGCAAAGCAAAAACTGTTTTTTATATTGACTTTCTAGAATTTGGCAGAATAATGAGGTGAGTTAACCTAAGAGCCAAAAAGGTAATTTTATTTTGCAAAGTGTATATAATTTATAAGTATATACTATACACGATTAATAAGTCAACCTGATGACATGAATGGATGTCATGTGGGTTCGGTTGGGCTTGTTACTTGCTGGCCTTCAGCCTTGATTGAGTGCCCTGATTTATGTGCACTGTTTGACTGAGGCATTTAGCTTCTTGTCGAGCAGTAGTGGATGTGTGCACCACTTGAATGCCCCACTCAATTCAACTCAACTCGCTACATACTCAAGTGAACTTCACTCCAGCAAGAAGCTCGAAGCTCGATGCTCGACTAATGTTTCGTTTTATAGCAAACTTGTTTACTGTCAATATTGACAATGATACCCACACACAACTACACACACTCACACACACAGACACTCACAGACACGCACACAGTTACAGATAAACTGGCACCTACTTGGTACATTTAGGTCTTTGTGCGTGTCCTATATTATTAGAGCTCCTGAGGCACATACAAGAAACAAGAACAACAACAACAGCAGCTGACTGCTCAAATTGCTGCCTCTAAGGATGCTGAAGGACCTTCTTGAAGTGCTGCTGCTGCTGCTGCTGTTGCTGCTGCCAATCGTTGCACATTACAAGTGTAATAAAATGTGAAAGGATATTATTGTATGAGCAGCGCACATACATCTCCCAAGCAGGCAGAGGAGAACTCTTCAACTTGATTCTGTAAAGGGGCCCAACTTAGAAAGAGTATCTGCCTTCACAAAGATAAAATAAAAAAGCAGAGAAATTCGTTGCATTTGTTGAACTTTATAAAAGCGTAGATATGTTTGTGTGTTTGGAGTGCAATGTCATGTCCTTTGGGGAGTCAACGACGACAACGACGACGACAGCTTAAGAGCCCAGCAAATGTCAAGCATCATAAACACATAAATACATAAAACTCAGCATAGCGCAACACAAAATGTAATTACAATTGTTGAAAATTTCATAAATGTAATTTACGAAATGGCTAAAAGAATACATCCCAAGAGCTTGCCAAGGCAGCATTTGTAAATTAATATTTGTAGCTTAAAAGAATTAAATTCACAAATTAAGTTTCTGCCCATTTATGAGATACAGACTAGTTGCTGCTTGATTAACCCTTGTATCAATACTTCTGGATAAATATTTTAACTTGAATTGATTTTATTAAAATTGGCAATATTTCGAATTAACTTTACACAAATTTGCATAGTTGTTGTTTAACATTTTTATCAAAGTATTTTTGTTACTAGCAAACAGCAAGTTGCTGGCAGTTGTGGTGCTGAAATATGCATATCGATAATTGAGGAGTGAGTCTGCATCGAAAGCGTTGATCTGCCAGCTGGCTATAAAGTGAAATGAAAGTCTCACTGGCAAAACTTTTACAAAACTGCTGCAGCATAACAACATCAATAACAAGCGGCAACAAGAAGGTGCAACAAGAAGTCGCAACATCTGAGTTCAAGATGCGTCAAGTGAAAGACATTCTCGACTCTGAACTGGCAACTTTAAGAAAAGCCTTTAAAGTCAGCTGCTGAAAGGATACACACACAGCACAGCACACACACGCACACTTGGTATATACTTTTTTATAAAGTATCTTATAGAAAATATTTTTAAAAAGCAAAAGACAGAATTTCAAATAAGAGAATTTTTATTATTTTTCATATATAAAACAAAGAATTCAGAGACACAGGAATATATATCTTAATGGTTTTTGGTCTAAACCATAATCAAATATGAAATGAATGCAAGTTGGGTCAGTAAAAAAGTTTAAGCAACAAATTGCGTGACAAATTTAAAAAACAACCAGCAAAAGTTTGGCTAGCATCAAGTGCAGTATTTGCGTAAATATGTATATGATACTATATATATCTATATTTAGATATGAAAAGTTTTGCGAATGTTTTCTCTTTAAGTGAATTTGGGTTGCATGGCTCGACGAGTGCTAAAATGCTTGCATTGTCAGCTTTTGACTTTTAGCGCAGAGAAAACCAATAAAAACAATGAAAATGTATAAAAGAAGAAAACAAAGGAAGAAAAACCGATTCTCCACTCATTAATTCTGTTTAGGAGTCAGTAGAGTAGTAACACCATCGAGCTATGCCAGCAACTGGAGCAGAAGTTTCAGGAGTTTTGGGGAAACTAAAGTTTTTTGCCTGGTAATTTAAGTAACTTTGTCATTCGAACACCACACAATACATACACACACACACACACACACACACGCGCAGGAATGTCAACACACAAAGAGCAACACAATGCGAAAACTTGGAAGTGTGGGCGCTGAAAGTGGGCGTGGCGGAATTAATATGCTCATGATGCGACCTCGTCCAAGTGAAAAATCAATTTTGCCACCGCCTGCGCAAAATTCTTGGCTTATTCTTTTAGTGGCAGCAACAGCAGCAGCAACAAGAGCAGCAACAGCAACATTCTCATCCAGTACCAACTTTTGCCGGTTCGCAAAAGTTTTTTTTTGCCATTCTTATACTTCATTGGGGTTAAGTGATTAAATTTGCACAGCAGAGACGAAAGAAGCAAAAAGAAAGGCACAAAAAACTTGTGGCACATGTGACACTCGCTTGCCTCGTGTGCCTCTTGTGCCCCGTGTGCCTCGTGTGCCTCGTGTGCCGCATAATTGTTGCCGAGTCAAAACTAAAACTTTATTGCATGCAAGCATTTTGGGGCCCACAAATTTGATTATGTTGATTATGATGACGAAGTTTTTGCCAAAGATATTGGGTGGGTGGGGAGGAAGGGTGGGGGGGGGGGGTTATTGACATGGCCGACAAATCATTTGTCGGCAACTTTGAATAGCAATTTACCCTTTCGACAGTTCCCAGGAATTCCCAAGGCTGTCGCTTCAATCTGTTGCTGCATACACTGAGCAAAACTAGATACAAAATTGACTTTAATTTTATAAATCCATTAGAAAAAACCATGACTTGCATTTCTTAATTTTAGTTTTAGTTCAGTTTTGTAAAAGTTGAAAAAAATATGTCTTTTTTTCTATGTACATAGGGGAATTCTTATGCTAGCTTTCTTGTTATTAAGATTATTAATAAACTTATCTAAAAAAAAAAGGAAGATTTTTGAGAATATCTTTCCAGAATCAGAGCTGGCATTTCTACTTATTTGAAATGCATTTTTGAATACCATCAAATATTTCTAAGGACAAGACCACCATTTTCTCAACTTCATGGCGACTTATTTTCCAAGTGTCAACACACACATGCCCAGGGCGGAATGTGTCCTGTGGCTGCTTGCCCAAGCTATCAGTTGATAAGCATGCAAAGGAGCCTATTGAAGCGGTCAATGGCAATGGGAATGGCAACAGGATCAGAAACAGGACTAGGCCCAATATTCCTAATGTCGGTCACTTTTGGATCCTTGGCTGTGTCTACTATTTTTTATGCTGTGCGTGTGTGTGTTTGTGTGTGTTTTTTATTGTTGTTGTTGTTGTCGTGTAGCTGTTGTCCTCGGGGCAGTTTCAGCTTAATATCCGTTGCCATTGTTGCTGCTGCTGCTGCTGTTGATGCTGGTTTATTAGTAGTTCGTGCCAGGATAGGAGCCAGAATGCCAGGATGCCAGTATGCCAGCACCCCGGGATGCCCGGTTGCCTGGATTGCCTGCTGTGTCTGTCTGTCTGTCTGTGTGTCTGCCGGGACTGAGTCCAGAGAGAGAGAAGCGATAGCTGCCACATAAAGGCAGAAGCTGTTTGCTTATGTAAATATCTGCATATGAGTCCCGCAACTCACCGCACATCCTGCCAAACAATGCCTTTCATGTTGTGCGTGTGTTTGCGTGTGTGTTGCTGTGTTTGTTGCTGTGTGTGTGTGTGTGTGTGTGTGTGTGTTGCTGTGGCCATCGCCCGAGGTAGCAATATTTGTTTTCTTGCTTTCATCATTTGCATATAATGGAGCTGTAAAAGTTCATAAGATGTCCCAGAGTTCCACGCTGCTGCCACGTTGTTGCCACTCTGTTGCAGCAATACAATTGTAGCAAGGAGAATTTAATAAGCCAAACTATGCAGTGAACTATACTGAAAATTCACTTTGCAAATGCCAAGCTAAAAGCGTCGCTCAAATCACAACCACAATAATAATTTAACAGGAAAAAAATAATATTTCTCTTTTACAAACTCAACAAATATTTTTTTTTTGCCAAAAAATAAGAATTAATGTCGGACTCGGAAATGGGATTGGAATTGGTATTCTCTGGTCGCGTCGCGACTTTAATGTGCGCTGCCGCAGGGCGTGGCAAGCGCAACAATTACTTCAGCGCTCCCCAGGGCAGCATCAAAAAACACAAAACACACAACAAAAAAAGCAAGCGAAAAAAACAATGCGGAAAAAACGGGCATAGAAAATGAAAAGAAAACAGAAAACATCCGCATGCAGCTTTAAGAGTCGCCGCTGGGCCTGTATGCCTCACACTCCTCCTAAGCACCCCACCCCTGCTAACACTCAAGAGTTCAACTAGAGGAGGTTTAACTAGGTTTTAGTCCTGTAAAGCTTCCTTAAAAAGAATTGCATTGCATAAATGTTTAATTGTTTCAGCAGCCAGTCTGAAAAGACATTTGTTAGACTAATTAGATGGGGCCATCAAGCAATTGTGATTAGTTGGCTAACAAGGGAATTGGGGGTGGAAAAAGGAGGTCGATGGCACAGAGGGGGAATCAAAGGCAGAGAAGGGGAATTGAGGATGAAATATGCTGACAGCGGAGATGAGCTCAATAGCCTTAAAAAAAAAGACATCAAATAAAAGTAGCTTAAATAAAAGCTGATTTACTGATTGAGTGTAGCTATTAACCAGCCAATTAAGTTACAAAAACAAATCAGCTTTAAAAAACTGACAGTGCAAGAAACTTTTGCAAAATATTTAAACTATTGCCACTTATTTAATTTATGTTTTGTCATCTGTTTTATTTATTAATCATACTACAAATAAATAAGTATTCATAAACTAAAAAGTATATTAAGTCATTCACATTATAGCATAAATATGAGTTAATTTTTAGATCTTATTAATAATAATAAAATTATCTTATTAGGATTCACGCATATATATAAAAAGTGTATGATTGCAGTCTAAGAGAGAAGTGTAAAATAAGTAAGATAAAAATAAATAATTTTGCACATGGCTTCAACTATATGCTTTTGGCTAGCTTTAGGTATTATATATATATATATATATATGCATTTCAAATTCCGTTATTTTAATTTATTTTCATCAATAAGTTTTATTAAGTTTCATAATATATTCATAATATATTTTATTAAGCTTCGTTAAGTTTAACTATTGCAACCTAACTCTTAAAGCAGCTTAAAGAAATGTTCATTTCTGGCTGTTTGTTTAAACTCTTAAGCACCTTCTCTGAAATATTGAAATAATAATGAATAATTCGCCAAAATGCTGTTTGGTTTGGTTTTGTGCTGTGTGTTATCAAACGTGTTATCAAAATTGCTGGCTGCTGTCAAAACAGTTTGCGCAGCACCTTAATTAATTTTTGGCCAAACATTGGCGTGCTTTACATGAATTTCAATGGAACCTTTGCTGTCCATATATCGTTCTGCTGTGTGTATTGTGAATTGTATTCAATGGCATTGCATTGTGTATTGTGTTTATCGTTAAACCATGATTTACGCTCATTATTTGCTTTACTCCTCCCCTCCATAGCAAAACACAATTATACACCGACTTTCTCCCACTCTTTCTCTTTCTCTCTCACTCTAACAATGTACGTATTTACAATTGCTCGTGTTGGGAACATTTTGCCACACATCAATGCCAACAACAGCAGAGGCAGAGACAGAGGCAAACAACAGCAGCAGTGTGGCAACAACAGCAGTGTGGCAACAACAATGGCAATAGCTAGAATCGTTGCTAGCTCTTCAAGCGGGGGGCCAAGCCGCCATTTATGTAACGCCATTATATTCATTAACGCCCAAACGCACACACATACATATGCACGCACACACACACACACACACACACACACACACACACACACTCACATACACATATACACTCGGTAAAAATGGGTCAGAAATTCGTCATACTTTTAGCGTCAAGTTTAGCTCAACTTCGAAAATTGTTGCTTGCGACTTTCTAAAAGCCAGCATTTGCCTTTCTTAATTGCCTTTCTTAAAATAATAGAAATTTATTATTTTAAATTTTTTTGTTGCTTATATTATTACTCGTTTCTGAATTTCAGAAAGAATTTTCATGTAACTCTTATGAAATGCATTTCTCGATAATAGTAAAGATTTTTAAACAATAAAAAAAACACTCCACATTTTTGATATCGTCAATTAAAATTAATCCTTGCTAATGTTAATAACATTTTTTTATTTTTATAGTATTATTATTATTAGAATTATTTCGAAATGAATATAAGCTCTCTAATATTTTAAATTTCAGGTTTCTTCTTCGATTTGTTTTGCTGAGTGTAGAAAAGTAACGCTAAAAACCAAATTGTTGCTATTGTTATGCAGTGCGCGATTTTCTCGATTCACCTCAGACTCTCTCTCTCTCTCTCTCTCTCTGTTTTTCACTCACCATCTCTCTCTCTCTTTCTTTGTTTGCGTGTGTGTGATTATGTTTATACGTGTGTGTGTGAATGTTTATTTTTTCGCTGGATGGCGTCAGTAATTTGCTCCTTATTGAGATGTTGTTTATTTACCAAGCAATTTGTATTCATTGTGTGCCGCCCAGGCTCATGTTACCAACAACACTTGTCCCGCTGCCCCCTGTTCGCCTCCGGGTCCACACTTCTAGTTGCTTTGTTTTAGTAGTGTTAGTGTGTCTGTGGCAGTGAGTCGTATGTTATAGTTTCCGCAACTCATTTGGTTGTTTGTCGAATTGATTTTGATGCTGCCACATGTTGGCTACGACTTCAACTTTTTCACATTTAAGCGCAAAATAATTATTTTCCTTCTTCTTTGCGTTTCGCGTCGAGCTTTGCATAGAAAGCAGCAGCAGCAGCAACAGCAGCAATAGTAGGCCTAAGCCATTAAAAGCCCAGTTAATTTATTTGCAATTAGTTAGAGTTGAGTATTTTGTTTTGTTTGATTTGGTTTTGCTTTTATTTTTTGTTTTTTTTTTTTTGGCAGGTCAGACAATTGAGCCGAGTTTGGTGCTTAATATTACGAGCTGCGGGCTTAACTTTCAATGGCAAAAGATGAGCTTAGATGAAGTTCAATAACTAAATCAAAACTAAAACTGGGAAAGAGTGGATATATACAAATAAAATGGTTATCTAAAAATACTAAAATGCTCTCAGCCTTCAGATTAATAAATAGTTTAATTGTTAGCTTCAAAAGTTCTAGTTATGTTTTTGAATTAATAATAACTTTCAACTTATTTCAAAGTTTAAAAGCTTTAAATGACAAGGAAATTGTTTGCACAAATTGATAAATGAATAGAAAGCTTTAAAAGTTGTATTGACAGTTTTGAATTAGCAACAAATTAAACTAAATTGAGGAAACTCTGCCAACAGATCTAGAAATAGTTTAATTCCCAGCTGCAATAGATATTCTCAAGTAAAAACCAATTTTGGTACACGCTTAAGCTTTTAAACATTTAATTTTTGAAACCAGCATAACTTGAAACTAATACTTTTAGAGAGGATGTTTTTGGAAATTGCATTGTTCTGCACTCGGAAATGTTTCTTGCCAAACTTTTGATCAACTCATATCTTGATTATTAAAGCTTGCTCCAGGCAAACACCATTTCACGCACACATGCACCCACTCGCACGCACACTCTTACACACACACGCACTCACACACACAGATGTCAACTAATTTATGTGGAAATTAAGCAGGGCTCGCCTGAGGTAAGCAAAACTTTTCTTCAATGTCCAAAATTTGGCAAGCCATGTAATATGCATTTCATATAATAGACCAGACCGAGCACAATAACCAACTTTAGTTGCACTTGAACTTTACACACACACACACACGCACATACAGAGTTGCCTGTCACACACACACACACGCAGAGTTGCCTCGGGTGTGGTGGCTGTAACATTTTGCTAATGGAGCTTAAAATTTATGTAAGCCATTGTCGGCCACACAATGTGTGTGTGCCTGGCTGCGTGTGCCTGTGTGTGTGGTGCGGCTGAATGTCATGCATGCATAAGTGCAAGTGCATCTTGTTGGTGGAAGGAGGAAGGGGGTTCGAGTAAAAAACATATTGCATACTTTTGCGCATGCAAGCTGAAAATTAAAAGCGCTTACGTTGACTAAAAGGAAAAACGCCCGAAAACTGCAAAACTGGAAAGCGACAGACGACAATGCAAACCGAATGAATGCACAGTGCCAGCCAAGGAAATTAAGTTGTCTTTCAGCACGCACCCTCACACAACACACACACACACACACTCGCACAACAAACAAACAACGACTGTTGATGCTTTGGTTGTCTCTTTTTGTTTTTAAATAAAGTTAAGAGTGCAACTCAAAAAAGGGTATATTTAAAACAGTTTTCGAAATTGTTAGACAATAGAAATACGACTCGGATGTAACAACTGCTCCGACTTTGAATAGCCAGAGCAATAGCAAAAAATTATTATAGCAGTAGCAAGGATCGATAATATTTCCAGTATTCATTGATGTAGCAATAGACAAGAAAAATACCATTGTGATCTTTGTAGTTGTAGCATTAGTGAATAATATCAGAAGCAATAGCAGTGGCAGGAGCAAAACAATCTCAATTGTGATCTCTGTGGTTGTAGCAATTATACAGTTTGTGTCATTGATATAGCAAGCGCATGTTTGATTTGTTATTTTGCCCCGATTAAGGCTGGGTGCAGCTATCTAAACTGTTATGGAATTTTCCTTCAGTTTTCTGCTTTTGACTCCGATGATGCTTTGTTAAAGTCTTAAGCTCAATACAAAAAAAAGAAAAGCATTTTCAAGAACTGTTTCAAGCTGTACATAATATTTTGAATATAAGTAATTATGAGGCTGTTTTTTGATTTAAAGTGTGTATAATATTTTTTATGTAAATAAATACTTTTTAAATATTTTCTAGCAACTAGGATTGCTTTGAATTTTACTTGTCAAATTCGACTTGCCTTTTTTTTAGAAATTTGCGTTTAATTGTAATTTACAATTTATGTTATATTTGGAATTGTTTGACTTTTGGCTCGAGTCGAAGTCGAAGTCAAAGTCAAAGTCGATTGTGAAAACAAAACACACTCAACACATAGGAGGAGGGGGAGGAGGAGCGACAAGGAAGCGACGTTGTTGAATGCTGAGTGCATTCATTCCAAATTCGTATTCGTTTTAGTATACTTGTTCGCATTCGCATTCGCATTCGCATTCGCATTCGCATTCGTATCTTATATGGCAGAGCAAGTCAAGCGCACGAATAATTTAGTGCTCTCTGCAGAACAAATGTTTCAGTTAAATTTGGCAATTCGTTGCCAGAGCAGCACCCATCACAGGAAGAAGCCGCGAGGCAACTACGAAATTGTTTAATTTTTCATTTGTCTGTAAGTCCACACACACACATACACAGATACACACACACACACACAGAAACACACACACACACACATTGCACAGCTGCAAATCTCTTTTGTTCGTTGGCAAACCCAAAGCTTCCACTTTCGCCTCGTTTAGTCTTTGGGTCGGTTCTTTATGACTCTGCTCTTGTCTGGCTGTGTTCGTTGTAATTACTCTGCGGATCTGCTTTTAGCCATTTATTTGAGTTGAAATTTGTCAGGATATTGCGCGTTTGTATTGAGCCAAACTTGGGTCACGTATCAGCTGGATACATTTCAACAAAAGCAATTATTAATCAATTGAGTTAGCGAGGAAGCTCAGCTAAATCAATCAGTTTACACTCAGCAACAAAATCAATCAATAAAAAAAACAATCTTAAAATTACAATTATTGTTTTTAAATTTTAGAAAATTATGACTTAAGAAAAGCCTTAATTTTTAGAAACATACTTTCTGAATAATAATGTAGCTTATGTGAAAGTATGTTGAACTTAATAAAAATGTTAATCAATTTCAGGGCGTATTTTCTGGGCTCGCAGATCACAGCATGGAAATTCAAGTGTAAAAGTCCTAAAAACTAATTGCGGTGTGTTCAGTGTAATCAGATAGCTGGTTGGCCAAAAGCAACAGCCCTTGAGCCGATAGCCATCAGCTGGCTGAGAGCTCCTTCTCTCTTACTCCATCTCTCTCGCTCTCTCTATCTCTGTCTGTCACTCTGTCTTTGTCCAGGAAGTGCGTCTTGTCGCTGGCTGCTTATTGAGGCTTAGATCCGATTTGGCAAAAGACAAGCCGCCCATGAAATTGTTTGTTTATTGAAAAATGATTGTGCGCCCAAGTCCTACTAGGACCAGAGAGACAGTCAACATAAAAAATATATATAAATATATATAAATGTATAAAAACAAACGAAAAGACAAGGAATCCGATACCCAAGGCATACAACAAGGATGCGATGCGATTAGGCGATAACCCCAATGCGAACCTTAAGCCGCCAAATGGTCTGTGAATGTTGCCAGTTGCCAGTTGCCAGCTAGATTTGTTGCTGTTGTTGTTGTTTTGGTTGCTGCTACTTGTTTTTGAAGGCTTTGCGGCTTTGGCAACGAGCCTGACTACAGCCCATTATCATTTCTCGAAATCAATCTGTTAACAACACTTTTGGGGCATGCCAAAAGACACACACACTTTGTGTATTTGTTGTGGGGGTGCGGCTGTGGGTATAGTATCTTGTAGATGCATTTGTATCTACTACTAAATCTCTCTCTACTTGCCACAGCTGCTGTACTTTTTCTATGGTCTTTTATTGTTTTTAGATTGCGTGCAGTTTTTTTTCGTATTTTTGGGTATTTTTTTTATTTTTTGTGGTCCGCAAAAATTGTTTGTTGATTTGTCCATTTTCAGTTTGCCATTTCCCTCAGCACCGCCAAACTTATCTGCAGTGCTATAAATTTTTTGGATTTTCAGTTCGGTTTTTATTTTTTGGTATTTTTATTTGCTGCTGCCGCCATTTGTGATGAGTGGTTTTTGTGTTGAGTGTTGGAACAAAAGGCAGCGGCTGCCATTGCTTTTTGTGTGCATTGATTGAGTGCATTGAGTTGTTGAAGTTGCTGCCAGCATACAAAAGCTCTGCTTCAGTTGCCCCAACAAAGTTTGCTGGCCTTTTGCGGTTTGCTGATATGGCAAGCAAGCCAACAAAAAAAAAGGCAAAACTAAATACACAACAGTTGACAATTGAATCCATTGGACCACGTTTAAATGCACAAGTTTAGCTGCTCTTTTGTGTACAGACACACATAGAAGATACAATTACTCTCTTGCTGGCAACTTTAAGCATAATATATTCTTTAAATAAACAAATTAAAATAATGTTACCATAGTTGGCATATTTGTATATTTTCGGCCACTTGAGCGTCGATCAAATAGACAAATGAGTACCTAGAATTACCAATTTGCCGCTTATGGCTAGGTAAACTTTGGCAGCTGTTGATAAGTTGTTCAAAATTTGTGAGTATGTTGCACAAATGCAAATAGCTTCCTATTTGCATTGCTCTCAACTCAAACTTTTCATGCCACACACAGACAGTTAAAGTGCATTTGAAATGCTCAAATTAAGTGCATACATAAAATTGATGACATGTTACAGGCGTTTAGAGTACACTAGAACACTTTCACAAAAAAAACGCCCTAAATTGAAAATTGCCCTGGAAACTAGAAAGTTGTTCGTGTTTTTAGAAATAATTTCTATGCAGAAGAAAATGTTTTCCATTAAATTAAAAAGGCTTACCCCAATTAGACAATCCCAAACATTTGGCAATTTTTTTTTTAAGAAATGTTTTCTATAATTACGAAATGCATCCCTAAAAAGTTGAAATTAATTTCAGTGAATCTGAAACTCGTTTGTTAGATTTGCTTAAAAAATGAGACATTTTTTTTGTGGAGAAATTTTCTCCAAAATTTCCAAAAGAAAAACACTGATTTATGGCAATATACTTCCTTGATAATAAGGTGAGTTGCAATAGAATTCATCAAATTTAGGCAACTTTGTTTCTAACTGTATGCAGTTGGGTGTTGGTAAACAACAAGAAAAAAGACAAGATGCATTAATGCAATTACTCAGACCCGTGAAAATCACCCGCTGGGCGTAGTGCCAATTAACAGCTCACACCCAAATTAAACACGCCCCTCGGGCGAAGCCAAACTGCACATAAAATCAAATTACCTAATACTCGCACTCGCACTCACACTCGCACTCACACTCAGACTCAAAGCTGTACTCTTATTCGTGGGTTCCTTTTCGGCATTCATTAAACTTTGTGGCTTTGCTCGAGGCACGCCCTCCATTTGCATTCGGGCGTCAAAAGTTCAAAAGTCGTCGCACCTTCTGACAGACAGACAGACGGACAGGCAAAAAGGCAGACAGACGCCGTAGAGACACTGAAGTGGCTATCATTAATGGCACGGTAAGCTGAGCACCTTGACAAGCGTCTACGATTACCAAAAGGAGCCGGGCAACATTCACCTTTCGTTCTTCTCTCTCTTTTTTGACTAATTGTATTAGATAAATTGTGAAACCTTAATCATGTGGGCGCAATCCTGCCGACTGATGGACGCAGTCGATGTGCAGTGGCCATTTTCTCTCCCCCCCCCCTTCCCCTTTCTTGAGTGTTGCCATGAGTGCATTGAGAATTATGGCTAGGAGCGGAGGCAACGTGGCAACGAAGCCAGCAAAAATGTGCCGTGTTTCTTTTTTATTTTGTTGCCGTTGATTTTTCGTCTCGTTTCTTTAGCATTGTTTTACATTATTTTTCCTTTGTCTTGGTTTCACTTCCGCCGCAGTGCCACACCACCTTGCCTCTTGCCTCCACACGCCCCTAGATCCGCTCCCCAGCGCAGGCTTTATTCAATTTCAAGTTTCACTTACTGCGCACGGTTTGTCTTTCCTGTTTCTTATTTAACTTCTCGGTTTACCTTTTTTCTTATTTAATTAATTTGTGTGTGCGTATGTGTGTCAGCCGGTGTGTGTATGTGTCTGTGTGTGTGTGTGTGTGTGTGTGTGCCCTTGGTTGAAGCCTGAAGCCCTTTGCCTTTTGCCTATGTCAGAAAATTGTCCGCTGCGGGTCATTTGTTTCAAAGCATTCTTTTACACAGCTCGTCTCCAATTTAAATTTCATATTTTCGCACAGTTTTTTGTTATTATTGAACAATAAACTTGGTAGTTAATAATGTTTGCTAAACATAATTATTTCAGCTAGACAAATTTTCGCTCATCAATCAGGAAGTCAGTTATTATTGAGTTATTTTATTTGTATGTGCATAAAAGTAAATATGTATATAAATTGCTTGTGTGATTTGTTGATATTCATTTAGGGAATATTTTATTCAACTAATATTGACTGTGCTTAAAAATTAATTATTCAAATCCAAATAGAAATTTTAATGAGCGCCCCGCGGCGAGTCAATTTTAATAATACACCCAGGCGAAACTTTTGTTCTTATG
Organism: Drosophila nr. perissopoda 5 BK-2023a; assembly: GCA_035044105.1. Classification (NCBI taxonomy): domain Eukaryota; kingdom Metazoa; phylum Arthropoda; class Insecta; order Diptera; family Drosophilidae; genus Drosophila; species Drosophila nr. perissopoda 5 BK-2023a. The sequence continues at coordinate 6,003,536 of JAWNMK010000018.1, forward strand.
GGCACTTAGTACTTGTTTTTTTTCGGAGAATTTATTAAGGGAAAACACCCACACACACACACACACACACACACACGCACAGAGGGTGTATACTCAAGCTGAGAAATAGTAGCTGCGCCTTTTCACTGTCAATTAGTGCGTCTTGGCGTGGCAACTGCGCCCATAAGTTTAAACTGTGCGGCAATTAAAACATAACAGTCACTCATACGTCATGTAAGCCGAGCCGGACCCAGCACACGATGGGTGTGTGAGTGTGTCTGTGTTTATGTAAGCATTAATAGCATTTGTGCAGAGCGTGAATTATGCTACATATATGTAAGGCATGCCTCAGCTACCTGCCTACCCCCGGCCGCGCTGCCCGTCTGCCTAACTGCCTCAACTGCCTGCCACGTTTTGCACCCCTTTTTGTGGTCATGCAAAGAAATGTAGCATACTTTTGTGGGCCACTTCTCGTCACGCACACAATGGGCCTGTCTACGTAAATTATGGCTTCAGGGCCTAACTCTTGCTTGCATATTTGCTGCCCACGTTAAGTAATATGTGCAACAAATATTGAGTAATATGCTGTGATTATTACCATTTGCCAAATGAAATGCTCAAGATTGATTTGACTCTTTTTCTCACATATATTGGGAAATATTCTATCCTGCTTACTATTTGCCCCATTAGCTCTTTAAGATTGATTTATTGGCAGTTGGTCAATGAATTGAAAACAATTATTCGAGAATTATTCTGTTAGGTTTAAGATTGATTTATTGACATCTTGTCATTTTTGTTTTTTTTTCTTATATGAATACAAGATTCACTTGTTTTCACTGGCAAATGTTTGCTTTATTTATATTTTTAATATTTTCCTACTTCTCTCTTTAAAATTGACAAATTGTTAGTGAATCAATGAATTGAAAAGGGATTTTAGCTCACACATATTGAGCAATATTTTAAAATGTTTAATTTTGATTTATTCACAGTTTGTTTGTGAATTGTGAACACTTGTTTTTTCCTTTATGAGAATAAAAGATGAGACATATTTCTCTCTAAGATTCTGGTTTATTTATTTATTTTTTTGTTCAATTTATTTTCAAGATTTTAAAGTGAATTAAGTGTGAAATGCTCAAGCTAGTTTTATTGACAGTTCTTAAGGGTAAATTTTTCTCACAAATATTGAGGAATAGTCTGTATTATTTAAGATTTATTTATTCACAATTGTTTAATAATTTGCATAATAATGGCATTTAAAATATGATAGGTCTTATTGTCCTGTGTGTTATTTGCTTCTTTTCCTATGCTTTTTTATGATGATTTTTTTTACTTAAAACACAGAAATTTGTAAAGATATTTAAAGACATTTGAAGATTTTGATAGTATATTTATTATTACCATGATATGCGTGCAAAAGTTGATGGATCTCATTGTTATGCTGTGCTTACTACTCTCACAAAGCATTATTTACGATTCTGATTTATATACATTTTTATATAGAAAACTGGTGATCTTGTGTTTTTCTTTGTTTGTGTATTTTATTTATTTTTTTCTAGGTTTTTACTTGCAATAAATCGGAAGTTATTTAAGTTCAATTTTCATCCATAGTGGCAGGACCCTTTTTTTATTGTTTGATACACACATAAGTTGCGTTTGTTATTGTTTATTTGTAACAAAAACAACAAAAACACACTCACACACACACACATGCAACACACACAGAAAGGGACTCATGTTGCACATGTATTTACGTTGTTTGCTTTTTTCTGTTTCAACATTTTTGTTTGCCTTACAGCGGAATATAATTTGCGCCTTTTTTGCGCTCCTGCGATGAGGAAGGCGGTTGAGGGGAGCGTTAACTTCTTTTACTTCCGCTATGCGACGACACTTTTGCCACTGTGTGTGTACTGAGTGTGCGTGTGTGTGTGCTTGTGCGCTGTGTGTGTGTTTAACTATGTAAATGTGTGAAATTGCTACGCGTCGCATGAAAACTCCCATACGTGTAGGCAGCATTTGTCAAGGGGCAAAAGGGGGATAAGACACAGGCGAGGGTGCAGGGGGGGTCGTGTTTGGGGACGCTGCTTTTGCTATTTGCTTTTTGTGTATTATTATTTCTTGGCTTGGCTCGCAGGCACTCAACGTCAACGTCATCATCAACGTCATCGTCATCGTCACAGTTGCCTCTGCTTTTGTTGCTCTTGTTTTTTTACCAGCTTTTGTTTTTTTATTATTATTATTATTGTAGCCGGTGCCTTTACAAAGCAAATATGAGCGTCGCGCCATGAGCCAAATATGTTGTTGCTTCTTCAGCTGCAGCTGCTACTACTGCTGCTACTACTGCTGCTACTGCTGCTGTTTTTCTGCTGTTTTTTGTGTCTACACCTGGGAAAAAGTCGAGCTGAATTTATAGTAAGTCGCCATACTTTCGGCGTCAAGGTTTCAACACCTTATTATTCAGAAAGTAAATTTCTAAAAGACAAGGTTCAATTATAGTAGTAATAACGACTTGAATAATTTGGGTCATTTTTAATATTTAATATCTACATATATTTAATACGTTTTGTTAATTATTTAATTGTCTAACTATTTTTCTAGCGCATTTCTTTTTTTTTAATTTTGGAGTATATTCATGGAAAATTCATTTTTGCTTAAAACTAGACAATCTTTATATTTTTAAGGGCGATTTTAAATTTGTGGCGATTTACTAAGACATAATGCTATTCATTTTCTGAGTGTAGCTGAGCAGGGACAGTCGCATGTGGCAAGTGCCTCAGCTGTGTCTTTGTTATTTTGTTGCAAATGTATTTAAGACACGCGCTGACTTGTCGTTGGCTACGACGACGTTGATCCCGTTTTGCCAAAGGTAAGCCAAAGCGGCTTAGTTGCCACGTTGCAGCTGCAACTGCAGTCGCAGCGACAGTTGCAAGTTTAGGGGGCAGAGCTTGTCCTCTGTCCCACTGTGAGCCCTCGGACAAAGTTCAACAGTCGTCACAGTTCTTGCCGCTAGACTTTTATTTGTTTGCTTGAGCGCTCTCCTGCCGCTTGCTGCTCGTACATTACACAAATGCAAACAAAAGCAAAGGCAAACAGCAGCAGAGCAGAGCAGGGCAGACATGAAACACAGCACTGAGAAAATCCCACACGCACCCCCCCCCCCCCCACCACACACACACACATACAAAAAACGCACACATACCCGCACACACTCAGAAGCGTAAACGAATAAGAATTCAAAAAAAAATAATACGAGAAAAGCATAAAGCTTTAAAAAGATGTGGGCTGTTTGCCACGCCCACATGCTGACAAGAAACAAGGCGCCATGACTCAAAATTCATTTATTACTTTCGCGAGTCATGTGTGGCAAGCAGCATCAGCTCATCAACCTGCCACCCCAACTCGACTCCATCTACTGTTGGGAGCTCGCAAAAGGAAAAAGCTGCCTTAACTCCAAGAAAGCTGCGGGGCACCATGAAAAATCATGTTGTGCGCTTGTACATGTGTGTGTGAGTGTGTGTGTATGCAAGTGTAGAAATTGCATAATATTTTTCAACAAACATAGACACTCAAATATGTATGTAGCAATTGTGGAAGACTCACGTATCGGGTTAAGGAAGCGAGTTGCGACAAAGCTAAATACAATATTTTGGAGCTGAGGCTTAACTCAACTTTGAAGTTACTCTGCATAAATAATATTTGACTATGGCTTCGAATATAAAAAGGCACTAAACTAATGGATTATAGATGTTATCTCTCATTGTCTATAAAACTTAAAATCATAATGACATATACTGATTTGTATCTTTGATTATATGTTAGACTTGGGTAAGCGACAAATTGTGATAGAATATAGCATTGGATTTTTGAGCTTAATAGATGATCATGAAATATTTAATAATATAAAATTGTCTCATTGCCTAATGTCTAAGGTAATAAATAATTAGGCCAGTAGCATTGGAGAGCTATAATATAAATAGTCGATATCAATAATTAAATATCTTGAGCTGATGAAATTAGGAATCTTTAGGGATCATTTCAAATTATAAATCTCCAATAATATATTCACACAAATAACAATTTGTTAGATAGTATTGTAAGATGTAATATTGTGAATAAATATAACTATAAGTTTATGATTTAAGCCAAATGACATTGTGACTTGCGCAATAAACTTAAGTGTAGAGTAAAATAAGAACACAAATAAATATAATTTCGAACAAAAGAAATAAATATACAAAATACCCTTCAGCTAGCTTTACAGGGCATAAAAACACAGCTTTGAGCTGTGCGTTATATCAGACGACAACGTGGAACGACAACGACAGTTGGAACGAGAGGGGCGTGGTTTGGGGGAGGGAATAGCAGTTGAAGGACGAAATTGCAGTAAAAAAGGCAACTCAAGTGCGCTGCCTTAAATGAGGAAAGTTTAATGCTTTCATAAGCACAACAAATCCTAAGACAAGCCCCCGCCCCCCGGTCCCACCCCTCCACAGACCCCCGCCTGAGCCGACCAAGTGAAAAATATACGCTGCGTGAATCGCTGCGCATATCTTGGCGTTTTACGAGCATTATCCTTTCTGCCTGAAGCCAGTTTGTTGTAGTCTGTAGTCTGTAGTCTGTATTCTGTATGCAGGAGCAGTTTCTACCTAGTCGCATCTACTCCTATAAAAATCAAGAGTTTGTTGTCTTTGCTGCGGGGCGATATTTTCATTTGCCGTTTGCATTCTATGCTCAACACCCACCGCCCTCCCTCCCTCGCGCCCTCTTCGCCGTGAGCCTTTCGCTGCCTTTTGCAATGAAAGTGCACAAGTTTTGCGTTTAATGGGTCATTTGTCTTTTTTTATAGGCTCTTTGGGGACTGGCAGGCAACCGAGCTGGGGGATCCAATTACAAATGGGCTGCATATAGGCCAAATTAAATATTGTTATGGAAATGCGGTCTGCGCACGACACAATTTTGCGATCATTCGAGAGCTGAATTCAAACTAAATAATAATAATAAATTAAATTAAACCAGTAAAGCTTTGGATTGTGCCAAATTGAATAAAAATAGTGAATCAAATAAATTGATTAAGCTTCGGGTAATTTGGATATATTAAAAATGTATTTTTAATTTAAATAGTAAAAAGAAACTTAATAAACGAATCCTGCTTTGGTTAATTTAAATGTATTTAAAACAATGTATTTTATTTTATTAAAATAAAATATTCAAAAGAAGTAATTAAATTGGTAAAACTTCGAATAACTTAAATTATATGTGAGAACACTAATGAATAAAATAAATTGCATTATATAAATATATTTAAAACATTATATTTATTATTTAATTGTGTTGAGTGTTTTTCCATTGGCTGATTGCTGTTCGATTTCTACAGTCAAAATAAAATATGATTTTATTCGCATTGTTAGTGGCATAAATTCATTAAATTAAAAAAAAAACATTTATTTTTTAAGCATCTAATTAATGAATTTTTAATTTAGCTTTTCATTACTCATTGCAGTTAACTATGACAATTAGTCACAGATGCATTTTATCAACCATATATGGCAGCTATATGTGTGTATATATAAATATATATATATACCTTTGTGGTATTTACATGGACAATTTGCTTCGCCTAATGGACGGCCAAAAGAAACCACAGCGCAGGCAGCCATTTGGCCACAATTAAACTCGCGCAAATTATGTGGCACATAAAAAATGCTTTGCTGCAGCGCCAGCATCAGAAATTATGGTCTCAAGTCAAAATTAAAGCGAACTTAACGAGCGCCACTCAAAAAAAAACGCCAAGGAAAATAAAAAAAAGCAAGAAAAAGACTCTTGAAAAGGGGAGCCAAAAGCGAAGCGGGGAACAACAACAAAAAGAGGAACAGGAAAAAAAGGCATGAGCAATGGAATTGATGCAGCTGGCAAAAGACAGACGCAGTGGCCATTAAAATGCACAAGGAGCAAACAGGGGGGTGGCAAATGGGGCACAGAAGATGAGCGGAGGCTGTGGCAAAAGTAAAATACGTGAAATGGATATTAAAAATACACGCAGCAAAGAGCAACGAAATAATCATAATTTCTGCTAATAAATTTTATATATTGCTGCCCCACTGACCAACGACCACCACCACAGTGGGGCAGTGTGGCAGGGCCAATGGCAACATGAATCGAGCTCAAGCCAAACTTGGTATGGCATCATTTTTCCCGCTGAATCGGCTAGAATTGTAGCCGCTGATGGTAATGTGGCCGCTTATGTGGCCATAAAATTTGAACAGTTCTCTCCAAGAGCTCGCAGCATGCGAACAAGAATAATGGCTGCACACACATACATACACACACACATACACATACACAATTGGAAGAGTTTCGGCTACTGTTTCACTTTGGAATATTCGCACTGCACATAAAAAAAAACAGAAAAATGAAAAACGGTGCGCAAAATTAAGTTGCACAAAAGCAGGCAACACAAAAATGCAAATGCACTTGCAACCAAATGAGCTCAACAAAAACACAAACAAAAATGTTGTGTTATTTGTGTGTGTGTGTGTGTAACGTAGTTAGGTTCATACGTAGACCATTAATGTGATACACTCGGAGAAAATGTTAAATCTAAAAGCTTTTCAATATGTTTATTCATTTAGTCAGCAATCGGTGTGCAGAAATCACTTTTAAATGTTAAAAATTATAAATGAAGCTTATTAAAAACTTAGTGCTAAGGTGGTAGACTTTCTTAATTTAGTTACTTATTTTTGAAGAGTCAAATCACAAATAAGTAAGTAGCAAGGATTAATTGAAATTTTTCCAAAAGTCTTTATAATCCCATAATTTTGTCTATTTGTCTACTATTTGTCTGTCTATTTCTCAATCAGATTTATTTATTTGATTTATTTATATTTGTAAATTAGATTTATTCAAAATAAAGAATAAGTAAATTTTCAAACATGTTTATAATTATAAAGTTTTTTCTATTTATTTTCATTATTTTATTTATTTATGTAAAAGACTGATTCGCGATTTGGAAAATCGCAAATAAGCCACGCATAAACTGAGTTGGGCTGTGTGTATTTTGAAAAATGTTACGTTCCATAAATTCCATTGCCTTAATTACAAATTTGACTTGGCTGCTGCACAAACGCCAACCGGGCAGTGAGCCAACAGACCGTCAGGAATAGAGGCAATTTCCCATGCCACCAAAACACCATGTTGTTATTCTACTACTAACAACACACAGCACACGCACACACACACAAACACATACACACATACACACAAACACATACACACACACCCGCACACCCACAACTCGACTGACTTCAGTCAGTCTAACGGCATGTAATTAGTGTGGCTCTATTAAAAGGCACCGCTTGCCAGACGGCGGCATCATCGACAGTTGCGGCAAGAAGCATGAGGCATGGGGCATGGGGCAGTGTTGCAGCAGTAGCTGACGCCATTTTTGCTACTTTCATGGAAATTAGTATTTTAATGTATGCTAAATACGCCATTATCCCGAGCAAGTCAACTCTCCCCAACTCTCTTTCTTCTTTCTCTCTCTTCCTTCTGGGAGAAACATGGCCAATACCATTAACTGGGCTAAATCTAGAGCCATTCTATGGCCATTATGTCAACGTCTTATTGAGCGCTGCTTATGCTGCTGCTGTTGCTGCTGCGGCTGCTTGAAGGCAGTTTAATGCATCCGCTGCTCATAAACAACTTTCAATTAGCAGGTGCTTTGCTGGCCTCTGCATTGCCAAAGGGCCTAATTGTGCTAGCCAATTGCTTTCTAATTGACTGGGCAAGGGGAGCGGGTTGGCAGAAAGCAGTCACTAATTACCTTAAGCCCTGTTGCCATTGTCTAAATGCAGCTGTGCTTAGAGGGCAAGTCATTACGGCTGCTTTGTTGCCCCCACCTTAGCTGGAAAGAAGCTAAACAAGCTTAAGAATTATTGTGAGTTAGGAGTAGGATTCATGAGGAAAAAAATCACTATGCAATTTAGAAAATTGCCACATATGTAGGAAAGTTTTCATTTAGAAAACATTTCTTTTAAAATTAGAAAGGCTTGCGCCAAAGACGATTTTTTCCTCTACGTATTTATTTATTTTATTATTATTATATTGATAAATTTATAATTTTTCTTAGCTGTGCATTTTTTATTAAAGAAGTCAAAGCAAACTGATATCAAAGTCAGCTCAATTTCATTTGACAAAGGAGATTATACATTATTATACAAACAGCATATTTTTTGTGAATTTTCTAAGCAATCTTAATAACTTACAGAAAGATGCAAGCTATTTGCATATTTGTCTCTTTAGATGCCACAGCTCTCATTCATTAGTGCGCGAAGGGAATGCTACACTGCACGAAAATACGGAGAAATGAGAGAAGAAAACTGCAGTAACTGAAGCACTTTGGCCTTTTGTGTGCGGGCTCAATGTGTATGCATGGCTGGCTGTGCTCTCCTTTTGCCAATTTATGACAAGCAGCAAATTGTAAGTAGCAAGTTGCAACAGCAACAAGCTGCACGGACACCAAATCTCTGAAGATGCAAAACCAAAGATAAACTTAGCAAAAAATGCCAGCAGCAGAAGCGGAAAGTTCCTGGTAAGTGTATAACTTGCTCCAGATGAAATATTTATGAAAATGACAAACGTAAACAGAGAGGGAGAAATAGACAGAGATAGATAGAGAGAGGGAGAGAGGGTGAAGGATTGAGTGTGAGAGAGATAGAGATGTGTGCAATATCATTCCGTGTAAATGTTTGCATATGCAAAAGTCCACAGGATAACAGCAGGACTCGAGTGGCGTCCAGCTGTTGCCGGAATATGCTCAGAAAAAAAGTTGGCTTAAATTTAGAAAATGGCCACACAAATTGGAGAGTTTTTCTTCTTTCTAGAAATATTTTCCAAATATAAGAAAACATTTTTTTTAAATAACAAAGACTTTCTATATTTCAGAAATATATTTTGTAAATATGGCGCACTTCTAAAGGACGTTTTTTCTGAGTGTAAGCAGAGGCAGAACGGAAACAGTTGGGCAACATCTAAAAAACAATTTTATTTATGCTCGAAAATAAGAAAATTATGAAATTGAACACTTGACAGCAGCCCTATTGGGCAGTCGCTGCTGTCGCAGTTGCAACAGTTGCATCAATTGACAAATGCGACACGGTGTCAATATTCAAAAATACTCTAAGACGGTTAAGGGCTCGGGTGGCAGCTAGGAGCAGATGAATGCAACTGCAACCCCGACTGGCCACGCTTCACTTCGCCTCTGTATCCAACAGATAAGAAGAATTGCAGCAGCAGCAGCAGCTGAAAGATGTTGCAGATACGAATGAATAGCAATGGAATTAGTAAGGGGAGGGTATGCAGAATGGGGGTAATGGGGGAGGCATTGGGGGCAACTGTGGTCTTTCTTATAAATCGCTCGAATGAGTCTAAGTGGCAAAAACTGTGGCACAACGTCGACGTCGTTGCACAAAGCAGACAGCTGTAGCTGAAGCACAAACTGATGCTGATGCTGCTGTAAGATAATTTCCAATGCTGCGATTCATTACAGAAATTGTGCACACACAGTAACGAACAAAAAATAATACTAAAGCGTAGATATATATATATATATACTCTTTGAACAAGAAAGCACGACTAACCGATGTAAACCGAATATTGGATGCCCTTGTAGAGCGGCGCTAATCAGATGACAACTAAATTTTTATATACATTTAATATTGTATATAAAATATACATAATGATATAGGTTGGATATCTGGTTGTTAAAGAAAAAAGATCTTCATTCGTGAACTTATCTCCCGCCCCACGTCAGCTATAAGATATAGTGATCCGATGTCGATGAGCATGAATACAATTGCTAAAAATATAAAAACAGTCATAACTAATTAGTTTTGTTAAAATACTTTGATAATTAAAAAAGTGGTTCATACAAGAACTCGACCGATTGTTCCTATGAAACCTTTATGATATAAAGATGGAATCGGTCCATTTCCGACATAAGTGATAATAAGTGTTTATGCCAAGTCACATCAAGAGCATCTAGATTAAGATTTATCAACTCAGAGACTAATTTGCATGGAAACAGACAGACAGCGAAGCATTGCTATCTCAACCCGACTAGTGATTAAGTTGCAGACATCCCCCTCAATCGCATTACAAATTTACAATACCCTCCACAAGGGTATCAAGAATATGATCGTTATTCGCACTGTTTTTTGTCAGAGTTCGTCTTCGACTCAAAATGGATTTGGATGGGGATTGAAATGGGGAATGGGTTTGGCGGTTGGGGTTCGGGCAACAAATCAATTTTAATTGATTTATGACTAAAGTGTTTTCGGCTGCAATCTGCTTGCGTGGCATGCCCCAAGTGGCAAACCATTTGCATTGATTGACAGGCGTCTCTTGGCGGCTTCGCTCTGTGTCGGTTCGGCTCCGTTCGAGTCTGGGCTGAGCGAGATTAGTGACTCATAAAGTTGCACTCTTAATTGCACTTGAATATCGCTGGGGTGTTGATACTTAACAGCCCATAACCTGAGGCCAGCTATTGAACCTCAAGTGCAAATGCATTATCAGAAATACTATTAAAATGTGCACGGTTTTTCTGAGAGTGCATTTCTCTGCTAAGAAACGAAGACCAAGATTGATTGCTTTTAAAAGGAAATATATTTTGAGAAATATTTGCTGCTTCTCTTACAGTTGACAGGTGTCGGGCAAACATAATAAATGCAATTGACTGATAATTCAATTAAACAAATCATTTATTTACTCTGCTCGCACAAAATAAATAAATAAGCGAATATCTCAAGTCAACCTCTTCATTTCGAGGTAATTTAAATAAGCGGTTTTCAGTTGACACACACAATTTTAGGAATGTGGAAAATTCAATCAGTATAAAATATTTGTTTGAATTGAAATTTAAAAGTATTTATTGACCATGTCTCAGCTGCAAGCTAAAATAATACATAGAACGGAATCCTTACAATCAATATACAAATATTTATCAAAGCTAAACATTTTAATTAATATTCATTTTCATTTAAAAACCTGTGAACATCGTCAAGTCTTAGCTGAAAGCTAAAATAATATATATATATGTATATATAAGGCAATTGTAATAATCAATTTGCAAATATTTATTAAAGCTAAAAATTTTGGTGTGCATTTAGTTAAATTTTCTTTAAATGTCAATATTGAGCCTGTTTCATTTAGTAATGCTTAACATTTTAATTCATCATCTGCAAGATAAAATAGTAAATTCATAGGAATCTGAAGAGTGTTGAAAGTTTAATCAAGTTGTACTTATTCAGTTAAGCCAAACAATTTAATGCAATTAAATTGAAATAACTATCCTCAACAGCAAGCGAAAATAATACATTCGAAGCAATTCCTAAAATCGAAATACAAATATTTAGTAAAACTAAACAATTTACTTAATATTCATTTACATTTAATCTAAAAGTCTATATTGACAATGTCTCGAATGCAAGCTAAAATAATACAAGATCTTGTCAAATATCAGAAAGTCTCAGCTTGAATTGAAATTTGAGATTGTCGACATGTTTGCAATGTTGACAACACAAATTAACACTCATAAAAGTTTTGTGCCACAAAGCAAAATGACAACTTCAAGCAACATGAACAAGCGAACAACAACTTGAAGATTTTATGTGCATATTTGCCCAGCCCAACACAGCAACAACGGGAACTTTGGCGAGGCATGGCAAACATTTACTTTCAGACATTGCAATTTTGTCTAATTGACGCATTTCGTGGCTGACAAGCAAGCAGGCAGCCGCAGTGCACAATGCAACACGCATGTTGCAACGCAACATGCCACATGATTTTGGAGACAGCCACACTAACGAGTGCCGAGCTGCAGCTTTACTCTCAAGCTGAGCCGCTCAGTTTGGGGCAACTGTAATTGAAAATGTCTTACGCTTGTCGAAGCGCAAGTCGCAAATACACACCAAGCACACACACACGCACACACACACACACACACACACCACACAGGGGGCGGGGAAGCGAAGGGTCACAGCTCTCAGTCAGGGCTGAATGTCATTCCCTGGGCATTTGCCGTGAGCCCTAACAATGCAATTCGAGCAAAAATACAGAACGACAAAACCAAAAAAAAAAAAAAAATAGAAGAAAAATCGCCGCCATTGCGGAAAAGCGAAAATGAGCATAAAGCTCCAAATGACAAGCGAACAGAGCTAGAGAGAGAGAGAAGGATGCAGAGAGAGCGAGAGATAGAAAGAGAGAGTGCAGTCAGCGCAACCATAGATGCACAGAGATGAGCTAGAAAGGGCGGCCAAGAAAGAGATACACTCAGAAAAAAAATACTGAATCTTAGGAATTACTCTTGGGTAACTTGACTTTTTATAAAACATGTGTCTAGTAGATATATTATAACAGCTTTTTTGATATACATTTCTTTATAATCGAAAATATTTCCAAAGAATAGAAAAAAAGCAACATATTTTCGGGACTTTTTTTTAATATTTTCTTATATATATAGAAATTATGTCTAAAAACAAGAAAAGCTTTCTAATTTTCAGGACAAATTTCTAAAATTCGCTTCAAAAATTTCTGAGTGTAGAGTGAGTAGCAGAGTGAGTGGCCAGGAGTTGTGCCTTGTTGGCAGTTGCAGGGCTGCCAACTTGTTTATCTCGTGACTGCACACAGTTTCAATTCGACCCAGCGACCTTACGGGTGCACTGTAATTGTCCACAACAGCCACAACTGGAAGAACAACTATAAGTGAGGTTGTGTCATCAGAGAGAGAGAGAGAGTGAGATAGAGAGAGTAAGAGAGTGAGAGAGAGAGCAGCTTTAGCAACTTCATTTGCACTCGTCTCGTTTCGAATGATATTCCCTGCCGCATCCTCTTCACATTGTTGCTTTCCTTCTATTTTGCCTCTCCTTTTTTTCTTATTGTCGTGCAACGCTATTTTGATGCCCCTTACTGGGTTGACAGCTTTCCCCCTCCCTCTCTTCATCGTAATTTTTTTTTTGTTTTTTGGTGCAGCGTTCTGGCTACTTGCGCTGAGGTCAACTAGTTGACACTTTGCCGTCTTCTCTTCTCAATTTTTTTCCGCACACTGTGCGTGTTGTTTGCTGGCTGTCGGACAATTTGTGGAATTAGTCGGAATTGCCACAGTGCCTGGTGAAATAATGCGGAACAGAGTTGAAAACGTTGGGAACGTTGATTTTTATCTGATTAAACATTGCATATTTTGACCCGCAGGCGAACTCAAATTTAAGCTCATCAAATTCGCTTTTATAATTAAAAGTGGCAAGAATGCTGTAGTATACATTATACGTTATACTATGCTGGTAAATAGATTATGCTATTTTATTCAAATTTAGTGTTTTAAAGATATTTGCACAACCAAATGAAATCTTGCGTAGAAGTGTTCTTAAATAATAATAATAAATAAAATGAAATAAATTTAATCTGCGTGGGGCATGCGAGTATTTATACTCCAAATATGAAGTCTTTAGCACTCAGATTCTCTGAGCTCGGCCATCGGAGTTCGAATCGACTGTTGATCCTGATCAAGAATATATATGTATATACTGCAAGAAGCCGAAAAGGCTCTTTCAATACTATACTTCAATACTAGAAACTTCGCTAAAAAATGAAAATGAATGATATAAAATTATCTCATTTGCTTAATTAAACGCCTCGCTGTTTTAGTCAAATTTATCTTATATGCCCATCCGCTTATACCTAATAATATATATTTTTTGTTCGTGCAAAGTAATTGCCTTACCTTAGATAAAAATCATCTAATTAGGTTGTTCATTACCCATAGTTACCAGTGTAGAAGTTGCCTTGATTGAGAAGAAGAGGAATCGCTACAACACTTTTTTCTCATTTTCTCCCTTTCCTGCATATATGTCGGAACTCTCTGATAAGAAATGTACAAAACTAGCCATGTTCATCAAATCCACAAATGTAAGAGAGCTGAGGTTTCCTCCATTTTCTCTAAATTTACCTAACTAATAAATATTTTTACTTTGTTGCTCAAACAAATTCATTTTATTTAATAAAAGTAAACAAATTTACCAAATCTGTATATTATGTTGAAACTAAACGGAAATTTCAAACGCCTTTGATTAGTGCAAGGTGTGTTTCAGTTTAATTAACTAGGAGATTGTTAATTAACAGATTGTTAGCTACACTTTAATTAGCTGAGCAGAACTCGAAGCAAAAGAATCTAATCATAGAAGCACACTCAGAGCACAAATTGTGTACAATAAATTGTATAATACGTAATTCCCAGTTCCAATGAATTTCATAATTTATTATTAATTGCACAAGGGTTAGATGTGTGTGTGTGTGTGTTTCTGTGTGTGTATGTTTCTGTGTGTGCATGTTTCTCTGTGTGCACATTTCTGTGTGTGAAGTCATCAGGGGAATTTTTGTGATGTGACCAAACATGCGATGCACGACTTTCAGCCAGGAATCGATTCCTGGCCACACAACGCTCGCTGAACATTTCAATTAAGGACGGATCGTTCGAGCGGCAAACAGCAATAACAACAAAACATATTGATAAAATCACAATCAAATACAAATAAAACAGATATTGCACATAAAAATTGACGCAATTTAACAGCTGCGTTCAGTTGTGGGGCGAATTTTTGTGTGTTGGGGTCTGTAATTCACAAGGGGAAGTTGCTCTCAGTTGTTGTTGCTGCTTGTTGGTTGTTGGTAGTTGGGAGTTGCGTGTGAAACAATGAAACAATGACATGACCGCAAAAGCCATGACAGGCAGCCAGACAGATGGACGGACAGACAGACGGATGGGCGGACATGCAGACAGACGGCTGGACAGGCAGATAGACAGACAACCAGGCCTACAACTACAACTACAACAAGTCAACTAACAGCATGTAATGACCATGAAAATCGACAACGCAGCTCCTGTTGCGGGGTTGATTGTATGTGGAGAGGAGGAGGTCTACACTCAGCAAAAAAATCAAGAGCAAATTTAGAAAGTCCCCTGAAAACCAGCCAGTTTTTCTGGTTTTTAGAAATGATTTTTAAATATGAAAAAATGTTCCCTAAGAAATTAGAAAGGCTTGCCAAAATATTTGGAGCATTTCTAAAATTCAGGACGAATTTTTCTGAGTGTAAGCATTTGACATTTACGCTAAAATGGGAAAATAGGCAGAAAAAAGCTAGGTTAAATGAGAAAATAGGAAAATGAGATGCCCCGTTGCCAGTTGCGTTAACCAGACAAAGTCAATAATTGCAGCAGGCAGTCAGGGGTTATCAGGGGTGACAGAGGGGTGCAGGAGTGGGTGTGGGGAGAACAAAACAAACACACTGCATTATAGTTTGTAATCGTTTTTCGATTTAATAGAGCAGACCGAAAGGGGTTGCAACCTCTCTTTTGGTTCGAGTGGGGGAGGCCGCTAGGAAATTGCGGTAAATGGAAATGTCCGTTGCAGGAAATAAAAAAAAAAGTGCGTGCCAGCTACGGGATATGCCGGAATATGGAGTGTACGGCCGTATGGCAGTACGGCAGTACATAAGGGCGGCGTCCTGACACTGCCCGTCTGCCCAGAAACACCCCATGGGGACACCATTTTGGACACAAAATGAGTTTTGTGTGGAGCACTTGGCTAACACTAATACGACGACAGTGTGCGACTGACAGCCGAGACAGACTGACAGCCAGACAACAACAACACCAACAATAGCAACAAAAGCAACAACGAATTCCGGCTCAAAAACTCGACAAGTTTGAGTCCTTGTTCGAGCATTATTCGCTTTGGCAGGCACGATTTGTAAACCCCCCTTTCCGAGTGGGTATTCTAATTTTGTATTGCAGTTTGACATCTCCAACAGGAAAAGCTTATACTATACCCTCAGCGACATTCGATTAAGGGCGTTTGCCTTTTTGAATATCGAGCCTCCAGAATTGTTAACAACTTCCAAAATTCGATTATGCCGAGGCCCATCAGAGATTTTTTTGTGCAGTCAGTTTCTTGTCGATTTGACGTTTTTGTCTGTTGTCTGCTACTAGTTGAGTTCAACTTTAATTATTTATATTTAAATATTTTAAGACCAAACTAACAAATTATGGTTGTTATTGTACTTCTCACATTTTCAAATAAGATTTTCGATATCGTATTACTATATCATGTAACTGCCACAAGTAAATAAAACTATTTTGCTTTACAAGTTATCCTAATCAAAGTTAACAGTTTTGCGTGATGTTTTTCGGGTATTGAAGCAGAATGGCCATGATGTGGTTTTCGTCACTTGTGTTTGATATTTGTGGAGACGTGGCAGAAAGATTAATTAATTTTAAATTGGGTACAAATTTTCTGTGCAGAAAGTTCCTTTTATTAGTCTACATAAAATTTGACTTCTTACGCTTTGGAGACTTAATCAAAAGTTTCCAACTTTTGTCATCAAAAAGTTCTTTAAAAAGACCGAATAGATCTCCAAAACCTCTAAATATATCCAATAAATAATGTGTGATATATATATTTGGGAAACAAATAATTGAATTAGACTAGTATATAATATAGCTGTCAAAGGAACCGTCAGTATAAAGATAAGTTTTTGTATGAAATAACTTTGGTGTTTTACAAAACATAAATATTATTATACTTTCAATACCAAGATTAAAAATGATTTAGTCGAGATATATAATATAGCTGCCATATGAGCAATCAAGCAAAACCGCTGTAGAAGCGTATCTAAACATTGGTGTGCCGTTAAGATTATTTTTTTTTAGGCCCTGTTGTTGGCAATTGCCATGGCGAGCTGGCAAGAACCTAATCCGAGTCAGAGTCCGCACGCGCCCAAATAAAAACTTGCAATTAAAGCGTATTGACCATGAGAATTTTATAATTGAATTACGAGACTAACAACAACAACAACAACAAGCATGACGGACAACAAAAAAAGGGGTTGGCCCGAACAGAAACTGACCAAACACAATTCATCATTAGGCACATCTAACAAAAGGCGTTGGGCAGCCAAGCGTAACTCCGGCACAAAGGTCAAGCCGACAGAAGGTCAGCAATTAAAGTGAGGCGAGGCTGATGTGCTGAGGGCTTAATAAATAGCCATTAGATTGGGTCGTATAGAGAGACAACCCCTCCTGCACCCTCCCACACCAAACTCCCGTTGCGGGGGTGGATTCGCTACTGATTGCTGACCAATGGTCCGCTCTAAATTGTGTCATCTTCAGCGATCGCCCCCATCGGGTTCAAGTCAATGTCACCCTGCCTCCGACCTGCCGTTGAGTGAACATTTAATGCGCTTACAACAGATGTTTCTGTGCCAGCCAGCTTAAGGGTTGCTTGTTGGTTGTTGCTTTTTCTTCCCTTCTGAATGGGGCAACTTCTCTATTCTCTACCGCTGCCTTTTGTGCCTCTCCGTTTCTAGGCAAGAAATAATAAATTAATTTTTCAGCTGCAAGTCAAACAAATACCATAAGGCCAACAGCCAAGAATATGGGAACTCTTCGAGTAGTGTTTGACTGAAATCTGACCTTTCAACTTAAATAAATAGTTTGCTTAGTTTATAGTTTAAGTATTCCATTGAATAAATAACACTTCTCGTAAAGTATGAATTTTAAAGATGGTTTAGTAATATGGAGATAATCCCCACTTGCTTCAAATGAGCTGTGACAGCTTCCTAAAATAAAGCTTATTAGTTATTAGGCTGTGGTACTACTTCAAATTAGACAACTGCAATTCTAATTTAGGTTTGAATATCATCATTAAGGCGAAATCTGTTTGCTTAAATTAGACTCTGACAGCGTCTTAAGGACTTCCTTATTAGCAATTTATTTATAAATACGTCCTCCAATCTATTTATGCTCTGAGAGCCACGTAATTTATAGGAAGTTTGTAAGTATTTTATTTATTTAGTTGGCAGCTGTCGGGCAAGTAAATAGAGGTACTTCTTTTGCTTGGGAGCTGTATGCGTGCAGCTGTTGCTGCACAGGTAGTCAAGTAGTCAGGTAGGCACATAATCAATACCAAAAAGAAATAATATCAATATATTAGCCAGCCTGGAATAGGTAGAGACAAAGGCCAACAACTGAAAGTTAGCCTTGCACGTGCTAATAAATTCATTAAACATTTATGGCTGAAAGTGGGGGGCACATGGCAAGTGCAGTGGCAATAAAACTATTAGCATAATGACAGCATTAGGCAGCAGCAGTGGCAGCAGCAGAAACAGCTGACTGAGCTGACAGGATGAGGGTCCTGGCAGCCATAAAAAAGGCCGCATTTGTAATGTTCAGATAAATTGTTATTTTATGTGCCAATGTAATAAGCGCATTATCTGTGTGAGTGTGATTGAGTGTGTGTGTGTGTATGTGTGTGTGTGTTTGTGGCAAGTCATAGAGAAAACTAAGCACGTCTGAGCAGAAGCACGATAAGTGCTTGAGAACGTCATTGAGATGACGCCTTGGGGACATTGAACCCGACTATTTTTCGGGTTCGTTTACTAACCCGTATCGGTTCGAAGGGGAGTCGACTCCAAGGCGCAAAGGTGCAGACGTGGCACAGACAAAAAGTTCGCTGCATGCCACTCAAAAAATTATAAACAGTTTTTAAAAGACTTTTTTTTTTGACAGAGCGCTGAGAATTTATAGCCAAGAACTCGCGTACGTGCTGCGGTCTCACATTCATCTTTGGCCAACCAGCTCAACAGTTCATGCGTCGACGGGGAAGAGGCCGCAGGACGAAGGACGAAGGACAGCACACACTTAATAAAGTGTTTGTTTGCGTCAGCCCCAATCATGGGGGCCAGCCAGCAATGACTGAATCCTGTTTCTGTCAGAGCTGCGAGAACATTTCAATTTAAGCTGCCTGCCTTTTTTTTGGTTCTTGTTGGAGCTGCTCAATGAAAGCATATTGTGCAAATTCAATAAACCAATTGAAATAGTTTAAGCGGTTGGTTTCTATCACAGCATCTATACGTCTATAAGGATCATTACATATATACAAATATGAGAGACAAGTAAGTCCATTAAAACAGTGGGGATTGAGCTGAAGAACGAATAATTTGTGGACCAAAAATGTTCCACTGTGGCTATAATTAAAATGGTTACCTATGTTTTTTGGTTATTATACTTAAGATATGTTAAAATTCATCTGAATGAAATGAAGCATTTTTAGTTTCTAAATAAGCCTCAGGTTATAAAGGAAAACACTAGAAAGAAATTAAATGAAATGTCAATCTCAGTCCATCTATTGAAAACTGCTAGGTCTGCTGCCTCTTATCAATGCCCGGTTAAGTTTAGAGTCTTGTTGGCACATTCTTCTATTTGCTAGTGTTTTGTATCCTTTTTTGATCATGTCGAAGACTGTCTTTGAAAAATTTTGCGGCAGACGATTACACATCATTACTCGGGAACATTGGGAACTGAGGGCTTGGGCTCAATTGGCTGGTTTGGTCTGAAGTTTTATTTACATTAAAACATCATCAACGTGTTTATATCAACATCAAACTCATTTTACGCATCACCAAACTTTTCGTAATCCTTTGATCCGATGCAGCAAAAGGGTTGCCACAGCAAAGGAGCAGCAGCAACCAAAAAAAAAAACAAAATAAAAAAATCAAGCCAGAGCTCATAAAAAGCTTGGCGGGCCATTTTTTCTTGTTTTTTAGGGGCACACACGAAAAAAAAAGAAAAAAAAAAGGGAAAGCCCGAGTGAAAAGGGTTCCATGATATGTTCTGATTTTTGTTGTTTTTGCTGTTGTCAACTCAATCGTGCTGCTGCTCCTGCTGCTGCTACTGCTGCTGCTGCTTCTGCAGCCAAATAATATAAATCCGAAATAAATCAGTAAACTTTGCGAGTCGAGTGGTTGTTAATTTGAAATTTATACGAAAAACAATTTAATCGGCTAAACCAAAACATTGTCCCTTGAAATGTAAACGAATCCCAGTGCACTCAATCCCTCCGTGTGTGGCTGTGTGTGGGTGTGCGTGGGTGTGTGTAAATGGGTTTGCGGGTTTATGACCTTGTCAAGGCCACTGACTGAGAGTTATTTAGGGTAAAGCCTATTGGGGTAGGTCCTTGGCTTGGAAAGTGAATTTCACACAGTTCAATAAATACACGGGGAAATTTTAAAAGTGTGTGCAGCTAAATTTAATACCTAAGCTGCCTGAAACAAGTCTTGCGAATATTCAAATCTGCTCAGAGTCATGTGTGCCTCTCCAATTACCCTTTTTTGGTTTAATAAATGAGCAAGTTATATAAACCACACATATTAATAACACACATAATATTATTAATTAAACAGCGCGGCTCAGCTGAATAGGTTTAAAACGTGCACCAAAATGTATTGGCAATATTTATTTATTTTTGGTTCTATTGAATTTATGAATATATTCATTTTACAACTTTATTTTATTTAATTTTTTCAAAATATTTTTTTATATTGTTCATCAAGAAACACTAACAAATGTCTTGCCTAAGTAAAACTCTACCCTTTGGCATACTTCTTTCATATTTAATTAGAGTTACGAATTCGCATAATTTTTACATATGAAAACTGACTTTAAAATGTGCAGGCACTTCTGCATTCCGACAGCATTTATATACATCAACAATGCTTTTGTCTGGATATAAGTCAGCAAGACTTTCCTTCAAAATAACTTTTTATATTTTATCCTTTGATGCAATGTCTGAGTATGCTATTCAATCAAATTCTAAGAATATCTCTGGCAGCTCAACATGCGCCGTGACTTTGCTAAAACACCATGAACAACATCCTCATCCTCATCATCATCATCATTGAGTGAAAGCCACAGCAGCTCAGCTTAGCTGATGATCTGCTCAGCAGCTGAGCGCTGTCAATTAGCCGACTCCCGGGTTCCGTCCGTCCGTCCGTCCGCCCGCCAGTCTGTCTGTCTACCTGACTGTTTGCTTGCTTGCTTGTTTGCCTGTTCGCTTTCAGCCAACTAACAAACAATGTCAACGTCATGAAACCGCAGCCTCATTACGAAATATTTAATCATATTTAGCGTGCAAAAGTGAAAAGCGCAAACGAGCAAGGAAACAAGCAGCAAAGGATATATTTGGAGGGGAAAATGGAAGGGGGAAGGAATAGTGCAGAGAAGGGCACAATTTGAACAATACAAGCTGAGAATGGAAAACCTCAGCAGCCACATGCCACAGATATCACAGCTGCCTTGGCAGTTAAGTAAATGAGCCAAAGTGGCACTATTTTTCATACATACACTGAGACCGAGAGAGAGAGACACACAGAGAGAGAGAGGGAGAGAGAGAGAGAGAAAGGGAGGGAGAAGGAGGTAGAGAGGGAGAAATATAGATAGAAATGACACGTCCAAGATACAGTTAGTTACTCGGGTTACAGCCTTTTATAAGCCCCCACTGCACTCAGAATATTAACCCTGGTGGAAATTTATAAAATTGTCATTAAATGAAAAAACTCGCAGAAAACTAGAAATATTTGCAAAAGTGCTTTTCATTTTAGAAATATACTGTCTGAATAATAAAGGGAGCTGCGTTTGGCTCCAAAAGTGTGTAAATTTCTTTATTCGATTTCTTTTCTTTATTTTTTTGAGTGTAGTTAGCAGACAAGCTACTTGGTGTTGTTGGTCGCTAAGAGTATTTGCTAGTTGCCAATAATATCAAATTGCACTTTTCTGCAAGCGCACACACACCCACACTCACACACACACACACACACAAACACACACACAAATGCACACATTTGGACATATATCGGGTAGAGAATGCATGCGGAAAAGATACACAAATATCTGGCAAATACAAACAAATGTGCAAACAGAAGTCGCAGGAGCAGCACAAGCCAAATAAACGGCAAACAGCGGTGGCAAGGTGTGCTGTGTGTGCAACAGAAACTGAAATGCTAACGGTTGCAGAGAGACTCAATTTGTCCCCGCTTTCCTCTTTTTCTCTATGAGTCGCTCTCTCTGCGGCTTCGTAAACATCATTTAAGTCTATTTGTGCATAGGGCAAAGCCACACTGAGCGCAACTGAAGCGAAGCTGCCACACCGAGAAGAGGCGACGTCTAAAGGGGGAGGTGCATTGTAAAGGGAGGAAGAAGGTTGCCTCGTGTGCTCAGCAATTTTGCATCGTTGGCAAAGTGTGTTCAGTTATTTGATATGCGCGGTTATTTGATAACAACAGATGCTTCACAGACTGCAATTCCAGCAACAGGAGCAGCAAACAGATGAAGAAGAGCAGAAGCGAGCAGCACAAGAAGCGCAGACAAACCGTGGATCAGTGGAGGGTTTGAGTGGTTGGCTTGGGCTGTGTCTTTGTTGTCACCATAACGTCAATCAGAGTGCGCCACATTGGCATCTAGTTGGCTGCATTTTATTGCTGATGGTGCAATTGAATTGTTTGCTGCCTGATTGGCCACGCCCACACAATGCAAATGTATCTCAAAGATACTTTGGCTGCAAGGCCACAATAAGCAGTTGAACGCCATGAATCAATAAATTCAAATGGTTGACAGCCTATGTAGAAATAACCGATAAAGATAAACAATTTAAACTGACAGAAAATAATACAATAAATGTTTATTTATCGTTTGTCGAGTAAGAGGAATTATAAAACTAAAAATAATCAAATTTTGCAATGTGTATTAATTGTTGTTGAAGTTCTACTTACTTTAAGTCATCTTTGCAAGCTCTCATTAAATTGGTATTTAAGTATTTTACTTTTAGTTTATAGTTTGCACAGGTTTAACTATTTTCGCTACCAGCTTGAAATGAATTTTAATTATAAGTTTAATCAGTTTTCTAAGCAACTTTCAGAAAACTATTGGGGGAACTATTCGAAATTGGGATTATAATAGTAATTTGTCAGTAACAATATTACCATTGAGTATTTTTCCGTAAGCCCTGAATATTGTGATACATAAAAATTCTATCTAAAATAATAAAATTCCCATAATAAATATTTAACCAACTTCTGTAAATTGATTTCGTTAGCTCTCATTAATCTGATAAATAGGGATTACTTAAATAGTTATTTACTCTGCACAGCTTTTATTTTTGGCTGTATTTCTGCAAGTTTCCAAACAGCTTAAAGCATTGCCAATTGCTGAAAATTAAGTTTTAAATTGCAATCTTGCAAACATAATTTGTCTATAGCATTTGACCTTTTTTGAGCAAATCAATGTTTGCTCCACTTAAAATTAGAAAAACTCAATTCTCGCAAAGCTGTACAATCTTAAATGGATCCGCTCATTGTTTGTGCCTAGTTTCCCTTTTGTGTCTTCTGTCTTCTGTTTTGTGTTTTGTGTTTTGTGTCTTATGTATGTCAATTAAATTCAATTGAAATTAATTTAATGTTGTTATTGTTTCGTTTGTCGTTGGATAAAAGACGGCGACCCAAAGCCACTTAGGGCTGGCTAAATAAAACCGAAAGTGTACAACATTCAAAGGCAATAAATAAATGGATACTCTGCCTCAAAGAAGTTACACGTGCGTCTCGACGACGACTCTTGTGCCACCTGACGTTGAGATGAGATTGAGTAGGAGTTTTGTGTTTGTGGCGTGACTAACTAAGTTGAGGCTAAATTTGAAGAGTAAATATCATTTGCACTTTGGGCTTACGGCTCGGGGCAAGCATTAGAAATGCATTTGGGTTTCGGCTGGCAAGCTAAATAATTCATGCACCGTTAATGTATCTACATATATGTATATATGAATGTGTAGATACACTCAGCAAATCAAATCGAGCTGAATTTTTGAAATCCGCATTCTTTTGACCCCTAAACTAAACTCAACTTGTTCTTCGAAAGGTAAATTTCTAAAATTAATTATTTATATTTTTTCTAAAATGTTTTCTTTTATTTAAAAATTATTTGAGATTAATTTCATTTAAGGTCAATTTGTTTTCTAAGTGTATCTGTGTGTATGTGTGTGTGTTTATGCACTTTGATGGTCTTTATGCATTTGGAAATTTGTTTTGTTTACGTGTTGGGTGCGTTGGCAGCTTGGCTTTTGTTTAACACATTCCGCATTCGTTTGCCTCAATCGATTGACATAGTTTAGTTCTAATGGATTTTCACGCCAGCGTTGACACAATTGCGGCAAGCAGCAGCAGCACAGCAGCCACAGTTGTTGCAAAGCTGCATAGCCGCAAACTGTGCAACTTGAGTGTTGGCATTCTTTCTGGTTTTGTTATTACTCTGGTAACTTTATCGAAAACAATTTTAAAGAGAGACGACAGACAAACCTGCAACGAAAGCGAAAGAAAGAAAATTGCATTAAAGATTCAGTTTCAGTTTAAGTTTGAGTTTTAGTCTTTAGTTTTAAGTTCTTAGTTTAAAGTTCTTAGTTGTTGTTGCTGCTGCAACTCATAAAGAACGCAACTATCAGTCGTCGCTGCATTTAAACATAAATTTCTTCAAAGCCTAATTGCCAGGGATTATCAATAGGCTGTCGACCCCAAATAAAGACAAAGTCAGGAAAACTGACTACGAAAATAAAAATCAATTTTTTGATATATTTACGAGCGGAGGAGCACTGCAGATAAAATAAAGAACTCAAATGACAGACAGAAAGACAGACAGAGACACAGAGAGAAAAATAAGGAGAGAGACAGAATTGTTATCAGCTATGCATTTGACTTGCTTTAGTTTTAATTAAAAATTCAAAGTAAATAAGCACAAAAGAGACACAAGAATTGAGAAAAATATTTAGTTGCACAGCGGGGCTTTATCGCAGCTGTAATCTGTCAGCGGGTTGCAGTGCATGCAACATTTAGGGGCACACAAGTCGAGTCGGGGGCATGAGCAGACCCCATTGACGAATGCTGCGACACACGTTGCAACAACAACAATAACAACAACTTCTTCATAGAAGTGCACTTGTTGCCATTGTTGTTGCTGCTTCTGCTGCTGCTGCTGCTGCTGCTGATGTGTTTAGTTATTAAAACTGACAGTTTTATTTGTCAGCAGCCAGCAACTGGGGAGTGTGTGTGTTGTGCGTTGTGTGTGTGTGTGCACTGTTCCATCTGGAGCTCGAGGTTGGACTTGCAGCCTGTCACGCACCCAAATGCCTTATGACACTTTTTATTTTTTTCTCGCTTCGAAATAGATGTGAATGCATTTTTCTTATTTCTTGTGCGTTGCTTCTGACATGTGTCCTGAGTGCGTTGTGTGTTTTGTGTTCTGCGATTGCGAGTTCTCTTTTTGGGGTTGAACGCAATTGATTTTTTTTTGTGCACAAAAATAACTTTCAACTTTTAGTTTATGATTTCGAGCATTTTTCAGATCGTTTTTCAAATACAATTCAAGTGCCTTGCTTTTGACATTGGCATTGGCAGGCAATTCAATATTGAAGTGTGCACTTGCAAAACAAAACGAAAATAGCATCAACCAAAACTAGAATGAAAAATGCACAACAAGTGAAAAGCCAATCAAAACTTTTGTTCATATCTGAAAAGTTATGGAAATTGTATATATGATTTTTAACTTGCTAAAAAGCTAGATCGTCTAAATTAATTGGTAATAAATTAGATTAGCATACCAAAATAAAATTGTTAACTTGTAAACAATATATGAAACAACCATCAAAACTAGATTGAGAAAATCAAAAAAAGGGGCAAATCAATCAACATTTTTTCCATACCTAAAAACTTTGATAAAAAAGTAGCTTTATAAAATTATTTCAGGGTAAATTAGATTAAAATTCTCTAAAAATAAAATCAACCAACATTTTTCCGTTTCAAAATATTTGTGGATATCGTATTTTCTTAAAAAAAAGTATTTTTGTAAATTATTTGGGAATAAATTAGATTAACATACCTATACAAAAATATGCAAATGAATTTTCTACATTCTGATAACATAAAAAATAGCTTTGTTGTGTGCAACTAATTTATGCTCTCCACACATAATTAAAATGCTAAATGTTTGCATGTTAAATCCAGCAAAGTTAACCCAAATTAATTAGTTTAAGAATATCATAATTAAATGATTCTAACGAATGCCAACAAATTAGTGTCACTATTGCCCCAAAATGTATTTAACTAATGAGCTGCCCCATTAAGAAATCTAGACGAATGCCATGAAATTAAAAAAAAAAAAACAGAAAAAGAAAACTTGTTTTTCTCTCCCAGTGATTTTTCGCACTTTCCAACTCAAAAGCAAACGAGTCGCGTAATATTTGTTGTCATTTGTCTATTTATGATAATTAAGGTTTGACATTTTTATGATATTAATTAATTTGATGCCGATGTCGAAGTGTGAAAAGAAATGCAGAGCCAGACCCTTCCCCACCCCTCACCGCTCATGCCGCACGCCCTACACCTCGCTCTGCCCGACGAGACGACTCAACGCCAACGCGCTTCTAATTTTGTCAACGCTCGACGGATGTCGCCGGCCGCAACAAGAAAAAAAAAAAAAAATTTAATAGGCTCTGCGCTGACCCCAAAAAAAAAGAAAAAACAACAACAACAAAGAGCAAACACAAAAGCGAAAAAGCAAAAAAAGGGAATAGGGGAAAAGGGGAACAGGGAAAAAGGGAAGGTGAGAAAAGTGTTGTTTTTGTTGCTGCTGCTGGTGCTGCTGCCCCACTTAATGAGAGGGTCTCCGGCATCTGTGGCATTAGCGCTGATCGTCAAGCATTTAAAACTGCAGCGGGGGCGACCCGACCCGCCTCATAAAACTGACAATAAACTATGCAGATCCCCATAAAAAACAAAAACAAAAAAACGAAAAACCGTAGATAACCCAACTGCAGTTCTTGGCACTCGTCTGGCTGAGTGCCTAAGTGCCGAAGTTTGTTTTAGTTCAAGCATTAAATTAAACAAATAAGAGTGTGCTCGCTAAGCCATATCTGGTCCAAATACGTGTGGAGACTACACTATATATATTTATATATATATATAGGAATTTGCCAGCATAAGCTATAAAACTATCTGAATAGATCATAGAGTATGTTTGCAGCTGCAGTTGAAGAGGTTTATGCTGCATCTTTATCATATGTAAGTGGCTAATATTAAATTAAACAAATTAAGAGTTCTCTCAATGCTACCCCAGACCCAAAAGTATATAAAGTTATATTCAAGTATATATATAAATAAATAAGGCATAAATACCAAATAGGTGTAAACAATTAATTTAAGTATATATATTTTTAAAGTTGTATTTAGGTATATTAATAAATTGAGAAGCTATAGATCTCTGGCTTAAGTTGCAAATTTATCATAAGTATGATAAATATTTTATTTTTAGAGTTAATATTTATTTTATCCATACATAAACATACAATTCTCAAGAAATCTCTGTTTGATCTAGACAGCACTCTCATTTGATTAATTGATTCCTCAAGAAATCACAGAAATGTTACCAGCTTCTCCGAAAGGCTTAAGATGCAACTCATATTTGCAAGTTAGTTATGCAACTGGCAGTTGACTATGAGCAAATGTTGCATGCAAATTTATCAAATCAAAATTCAATTTGCGCCAGCTTTAAAATCAAATTTGTGCCTGTTCCTAGGCATATGTTTCACTGCAAGAATATTACGTGGCGCACAACTAATGCACCAAATTTATGCGTTGTGAAAACTTTTTCGCCCACTTCTTCAGCTTTTTTTAAGAGAGGGGGGGGGGGCGCAACGGGGGATGGGTTCTTTTTGGCCAAGTGCGAGCCACAGCCACTCAATGGAGTTGGCCAGCCGTAAGACAGGCCCAGAAATATTTTTTTGGGCTTTTTTTTTATTTTGCAAAATGAGGCGCAACGAAGCGTATGACAAACAGATTTTTCTCAAACGCAAATCCGTGCGCTGAAAAGAAAAGGCAAAGAAAAAGTGTAGGAATTTCCATAAAATTAGAATAACAGCAGTGATTCTTTACCGAGCAGAGGACCAGACCACCCAATCCCCTCCGAAAGACGAATAGGACGGACGCCCAAATTTATGAGCAGCACCAAAAAAATATATGTGTAGGAAAAGAAAAGAAAACACAAAAAGAAAAAAGAAAAAAGAGAAGGAGGCAATAAATGAGCACTGCCTCGAAAGAGACAGGAATATCGTGTAAAAAATAATTGAAGCTGAAGCAGCGACAGATTTTTTTAGACACGCAATGCCAGGGGGAAGGGGCAGGGAAAGGGGTGCGATTCGGATGGGGGGGCAACAATATAAAATATGGGGACAAACTTGAAGCCCTTTTCCGCATTTTCTATTTTGCCACTCCCTCGACCCCAAAGCCATTTCCCCTTCCTCCTCATGGCGCCCCGACATTTTTTTTGGCACTGCTTACAGTTTGTTCCTGCCCGGGTGTGTGTGTATATGGTGTGTGTGTGTGTGTGTAAGTATTGTATGTTTCCTTCGTGGTTTTTTTTCGCGCATTTTTCATGTTGTGCACCGGCAACTTACATTAAGCCATCTATCTTGATAGTGTTTTTGGTTTTGCTTTAATTCATTTACAGCATTTTTCTTTGGCTTGCTCAATTTGTGTGTTGTGATTTTCATGCCACTGCCTGGGCTAAATTGAAGCCAGGCGCCAATGCAGAAATCTATAAACGATTCTGTGTCTGTTTTTATTTTTTTCTTTAATTTGCCCCAAACGAGTCTGCGTTCCCTCTGCCAAGGGACTACATTTTCCATATATTTTCTTCTTTTTTTTTGCTGTTTGCCACATCAAATTTGTCATGCCAACTGCATCGCTTACAATTTGTATACACTTACTTTTGAAGAGTAACTTAGTGGGCATAGTAATTCTTATACGATTTATGACCTACCAAATTTTGATATTTGCAGAAACTCAGATTTATGAAATTTATCAATTAAACTGAATTAACAGATTATTCAATAATGTAATTTATCAATTTACTCATATAATTGATCAAGTGGAACCAATGCTCAAGAAATAGTTACTGTAACCAGTCTGATATTTGATACTTTTAACTAAGATTCATTTAATTTTTTAAATTCTGTCAACAGATTCTCAGCTTCATCAACTTTATTTTAATTCCACTTTGTCAATATTTTAAGATATTATTTTATTTATGAATTTATCAGTTAGAGTATTTACTATTTGCCACACACTTCCAATAGTCCTTGCCATCGTTTGGATGTTGGTCATTTGTGGCAAACGCATTTTGCTGCGATTTTTAAACCATTTCTGTTTGTTTTTGTGCACTGCTTTTTGAACTTTAACATTTGCTGGACGCTTTTTCCTTTTCCATATCCTTTTTTATTTTGGGCATTTTTTCTTTTTTCAACTCGTGCGATTTTGGTTTTTGTTATATTGTTGCGCGGCTTGTGGTATTTTGGTGATATTTGGCGTTGAGAAACTTTTTTCGTTTCGCTTTTTATGTGCATTTTTTTGCTTGGCTTTTGCCTTTGCTGAATTGGAATTACAAAAATTTTTTTTATTACTTTGCGGGTAGTTTTTGCAGTTTCTATTTGCTGTGCAGTCTGTCCATGTGTGTGTATGTGGGTGTGTGTGTTTTTCATAAATCTCTAAATTGAGATTTATGATAGTTTTGCATATTTTAGCCATGTCCGAAAAGCGGTTTGGCGGCAACATCCCAGTGAACAGAGACACCGACAAAGGAGTAAAAAGGGTTCAGGACGAAGGACGACGGGCGACGGGCGAAAAACAAGCATGGTTACAACTTGGCTTCACTCTTAACTACAGCTCCTCTCAGCGTGTGTGTGTGTTGAATGTGTGTGTGTGTGTGTGTGTGAGGAATGTGTGTTTGTGTGAGTTTGAAAGGCGGGATTAATAAATTAGTTTGCGGTCGAATTGTCGTTTGGCTCTTAACTTTTTGATTGCTGCCTTTGCTCGGATATTTGACATATAGTATGCAATTAAATATTAAAGAGTAATAGAGACAGAGAGAAGGGTAGACAGAGAGAGAGAGAGAGAGAGAGAGAGACAGAGGTGGAGAGAGACAGTCGGATTTCCCCTATTAGCAATTGAAGCTGCAACTTTTAAGTAATAGTCATTTTATTTGTGAAGCACTCAAATTGATGAGCAAGTTTTAAATACTCTGTGCATTTATAATTCGTGTAAAATGTTAAGCCTCTTTTTTGTTAGCGAATGCCGAACTACATAATCCATATATAAATAAATATATAATGAATTATAAGAATGAATTAAGGCTCATTCTATTTCTTATATATTATAATTTATCATTTATGAACAGTTAATATAAGTAATCATTAATTTTATTATTTAAATTATAAATTACCAAATGAACCAATCCATTCTAAAGAATGTAAAGAGTAAATATAATTAAAAATCAGTTATCAATTGAATCAAAAATCAATCAAAAAAAAAGATTCATTCAGTAGTTATGTAGTCTATTCTTCCCAATTTGCCAGAGCTATAAGCAACTTAAGTACAGATTTAATCTGTATATTTGTAATTAATAAAACACAAAAAGGAAATAAAAATAAAGTAAACCAAAATGGTTATTCATTCGCTTTTGTTAAAACTTCTTTAAAATTGTTATGTATTTTATAGCAAGCAGCTTAAACCTTTCACTTGATATCGCCTGCATTATGCAAGCTGAATTAAAAGATATTCTTCACTTTCGCACAGCTTCTTATAAGTAATGCTTCAACTTTTAAGTGCTTTCAAAACACTCTTTTTTTCTATTTATTCATTTCATTTTTGTGTGCAGAACGTTTTAGCTTCAGTCCGAGTATTGAATTATTTGTCCGATTTGCATATTTTGGGGTAATCAGACAACTTGGGCCAAAGCGAATCATGTAAATGTAAATTGCACAGCAACCCGGACAGGCCGGCAAAGCCAGGCATATTAGCCCGAAACGGAACAATAAACCAATAACCAATAATGCAGTAAATGCATTTTACCAAAACTTGAATAATGAGCTTCAGACTTGATAAGGAGGCAGGTATTACTCTAACTGTAAGCACAGATTAAGTGTGGAGAAGGGGGAGTTAGTATGTTAAGGCCAACAACCGCAGCTAAATTTTAGACCAAGCCAAATGCTTCCTAACAAAGGTCGCCCCCAACTGAACTCGTCTCAACTCAGCCTCAGCATTCTGTTTTGGGCTCCTTCTGGGATTCCTTCCCTCCGAGCTGAATTTTAATCCCTAGCTGGAGCTTAAGCAAATTTTGTGTGTGTTTCGGGACCAAAGTGAATCCAAGCGAGCAGCGCCCAGACATATGGCATAATTGTAGCTGAAACTGAAGCTCAACCAGAAACAACAAAAACACACACAACACATACCAAACACACACACACACACACACAGCCCTATTGTATTTGCATTAGTGTAATGCAAAGTGTTATAAGCTTTATTATGGTTGCCAGTCGATCCAAAGACGACCCAAACGCAGGCGTCTCTCAGGGCTTTGGGCTTTTGGGGTTTTGGGGCGCCTCACTTTGGGGAATTTTATGTAATGATGTGCTTAAATCCAAACCCACCCAAAAATGGATTGATAATATCCCACAAATGATTAACTTGACGGAACGTTTCTTTTTTTTTTGCATGACTTTGCCTTTTGGGCTACGGAATTGGTAAACTGAAATTCAAACAACTCTGCTCGCAAAATGCTAATAGTTTTTTGGGGGCCCAACAGATTTGTCAATCCGTCTAATGCGCTTTGTCGTGCTTTGCCTGTGGTTTGGGTTTGGGCGCTCCTACACTCGGAGACAAAACGAACTGAATCTTTGGGATATTTTATTTTTTGAAAGTAAATTTGTAAAAATGCGTTTTTTCAATTTTGGAAAAATTTGCCTAATTTCCAAGTTGTTTTTCATATCAGTTAACATAATTGTTGCATTCGTTTCTTGGTTACTTATTTTATTATATTAATCGTCTATTATTAAACATTGATATTTTAAGGCAGACTGTAATATTTGTATAAAAAAAAATTATTTTCTAAAAATTAAACTTGTTATTTTAGTTAATGTATTACTTAATTAATAGTAATAGAAAACATTTTTAGAAAATATCTTAAAAACACCTCTATAATTTTAAGAAATAGTTTTTTTGTGTATTTCGATATCATTTCTCAGAAATAAAATATTTTGCTAGTTTTTCTAATAGAAAACTTTCTAAAATGGCTTCATTCGTCGATTTTTTTTTGCGAAGTGTAGACAAATTTGTAGCACATTTAAATCAATTGGCATTACTACACACACAGTACAGAAAGCCCCAAAGTTTTAGTTGGCAGGCGCATTACATTTGATGGCCAGCATGTTGTTTATTGGACGGACGGATGGCCAAATAGACAGGGACTATAATGGGCTCAACATATTTCTAACCACATTAGCTGGTAATTGTTAAAGGGTTCAGTTCTGAGAGGGAGTCGAGACTTTATCTTATTAGCAAGTGATTTATGCAATGATGTCAATGTCATATGGTTGCCATAATTTAGAGCAGCAGAAGAAGAAGCAGCAAACAGTGGCAGCAGCAAACAGTGGCAGCAATAAATATTGTATCACATGGCATCATAAGGGAATATAATGATAAATAACCAAATCAGCGTGCGAAATGACTTCATTTCTGAAGATGCGACACATTCATATCCATAAACATAATACACAATGCATAAGAAACAACTGACAGACAGAGAGAAAGATATATATATATATATTTATATATATACATATATATATATATGTAACGAGTGAGTGAGATGGAGAGAGTGTCCAAATCGGATTGCAGAGTTTACCCCGCTGTTGATGTGTGTGCGTAAATCTTTTATCCGCATGAAACGATAATAAATCTTTGCAGCAAAATGTACAGATTATTAGGCGCCCCCAAGCCCCCCTTTCCCACTCAGCAATGCGACAAAACATCTGGCAGCAACAGTGGCAACAACAACAAGAACAACAACAACATTAGATATAATCTCATACTTAGAAGTGTGATGACAATTTTTTCCACTGGCTGCCAGCAGACAGCATTAGCATTATCCGATTGGCAATGGAGCATAAGCAAACAGTTTCAGCAACTATACGAATTCATATATATATATATAGATTTATATATATATATATATGTATATATTCTATATTTATTTGGGAATTTAATTAAGTTCCCAAGTAGCAAACGATCTTATATAGGAAGTTAATTAAACAAGCAAATATCTGCCAGCTCTTAGATGCCTCATAAATTGTTAAACTCTCAGTTATACGCATACACCGATAAGCGTGTGTGTAAGTGAGTGTATGTGTGTGTATGTGTGTGTATGTATGTGAATTTTAAATTACCTAAAAACAGTCAAAACTGTCAGCGCTGAGGCAGTGAACACTTCAGTTGGTGGTCGCATGTGTTAAAGTGAGCAATTCCTAATTTGATTTGAATCAACTCAGCAAAGTGCTCCGAAATATACCCATTCAAAATGTGTAAGAGGGGTATACTGATTTTGTGCAAAATTGTGTAACAGGCAGAAGAAAGCATATGCGACACCATAAAATATATATATTCTTGATCTATAGATAAATATGCCAGATCATCAAAGGGAGCATAAATATTATAGTATCTAAGCATGTTATAAGAAATGGTTGTACAATAAAATAAGAATATATTCAACTGCTGACTGCAGGGTATTACGCAGTCGAGCTCACTCATTTACTCATCGCCTACTCGTTTTTAAATCTTCCATTCCATAAATATAAAGATTTGGACGCTTATGTCTTAGGAGACTTGGGCTACATTTGCGGCCAGCACAATTTGTGCAATTTTATTGCCGGCAGTTGCCAGTTGCCAGTTGCTGGTTGGAGGTTTTGTGCTGAGTTAACACTTTAAGGCTGCCACAAACACTTTGACACTGTGCCACTATGATTTATGGCTGCCAACGAGCGCTTGAAAGTATGCAACACGAGAACGAGGCGTGCGACGAGACGTAGTTGACTGAGGGGGGATTGTGGATTAGTTGGGAAGGGGTACACTCAGAGAAAACACACACTTAATTTAGAATGCGCCAAGGATAACTCAGAGCTTTTTTCTCTCAATTTGATGGTAAATTTTTCTAATATTTCTAAAATCAATTTTTCTTAGAATCAGCATTTTCCTTTTTACTTTTTAAGAGGCATTTCTTCATAATATCAAAGCAAACCTTTCTAATGTTTGGTAAAATGTTTTCCTTTATTTAAAAATTATTTATAAAAATCAAAAAACTTTCTTGTTGTCAGGGTGATTTTCTAAAATTCAGCTAGATTTTTATCTAAGTGTAGGAGTGCTGCTGAAGAAATTGTTTTCGGTTGTAGGCGGCGGCAGTCAACAGTCGTCGCGACGGTGGCAAATGTCGCCGGCAAGTCACTTAAAAATGGCTCAGGCACACACACCACACACACACGCACACACACACACACAAACGATGTGTGTATGGTATTGCGCTGAACTGCACTTAAAACGCAAGCCAAGCTGAGCGGCAGCTGTGAACAAAAAATAAAAACAAATAAAAGAAGTGCAAATAATGCATAAAAAATAAAATGTATGAAAAATAGCGAGGCGAAGCAGAAGAAAAAGAAGAAAAGTCGACAGAAACCGGTTAAAGGCGAGCAGCAGCGCCCCCAACTAAAAGGCATGTCATGCTGCATGCTGCATGTTGCACGTTTCATGTGGCATAGTGTGTGTGGAGTGTGGAGTACTATAAGCAAACAGCTTCGAGTGCATTTAAAGTGTGGCACAAACAGTGGCAGCCACTTCAGCAATGCTGCCTGCCACATGAGACGTTAAGCTCAGACACATACTTGAGGCAGCTGCCCCGCCAAGGCGCACCGGCTTGCCACACTGGCATTGTCAGTACTTGCCACAAGTGGCATAGCTTGGCAGCAATCTTCTTCTTCAGTTTTTTATATTTTTCGCCTATGCTTGCCAATAATATTTACTAAAAATTACACACAAAATGCGCAACGTTGCAAAAGGGCCGACAAGCCGCCTACACTCAGAGAAAAATCGCACGAGATTTTAGAAATTCGGAAAGCATTTTCTTTTCTTAATTTTGGGATACATTTTCTAAAATTTAGAAAAATTGTGACTTTTTTCCAGCACTAACATTAGCTTTTCTCACTATTATTATTAATAAATACTTAAAAATTAAATTTCACAAAACTTCAATTTTACATACTTCAGTTAAATGTTTTTGAATTGCATTTTTATTTCCTAGAAATACTTTCCATAATAATATAAAATATTTCTGATTTCAGGCAAATTATAATTTTTAAAAATTTTAAAATAATTTCTACAAACAAGAAAAACTTTCTGGTTTTCTGGGATAGTTTTTTTTCTGAGTGTCGCTGACTTTGCGCCAACAAGTGCAACAAGTGCCAACGTTGCAAACAGCAGCTCGTTGTTGTTGCGACTCAGTTGCTCACTTCCTTTGCTAAGATTCACACTTGAAAGCGGCCACAAAACGTGGCAGCAGCCACAGCCAAAGGACTTGCAACTCGCATATGTGCCAACTCGCCAACTTGTGTGCTTGCCCCCCAGTCCCTTGCGCTACCCCCTCCACTCCCTTGCGAGTCGCCTTCCGCTGGTTTTCCGGCTTGGCCTAAAGTGCCCAACTGGGTCTTGGCCAGGACAGCAACTGCTGTTGCCTGTGGGGCGCAACAGTTTGAATTTGCCTAAATATTTTTCGGGCTAAAAGATTTCCGGACAACTCTCCTTGTGCCACATGCCACACACCCCCATCCCAGCAGGCATAACATGAACATAGTTTGCTAATTTTCGAAACCTAATTTGTGTCATCCTGTTGCAAAAGTTTCCCAGTGTTGCCATTTGAACAGTTGACAGTTGTCATCCTTAGTTTTGGCAAGTGCGTTAAAATGTTCGTGGATTGGATTTGGAAGCTGGAGTCAGGATTAGTTGGAGTTGCCTTCAGCAGTTGTTAAACTTATTGTCAGCATATAAGTAATTGGACAGAGCATAATTAGCTTGTGCTCTTCCCTCGCTCTCCTCCCCTCTCTCTCTCTCTCATCGGATTAAGCACAGCTCTCAACTAAATGGATAGTGTTAATGAACAGAAAATGTCACACAGCATTCAGGCAGTTGGCTTGTTCAACTACACTCAGCAAAATCAAAATGGAATTAAGAAAATTGCTTTACTTTACGTGACAAGGCAGCTCAACTTGTTACTGGGAAAGTAAATTTCTAAAATGGAAGTTTCTTGTCTGTCTAAAAACCAGCGTTTTCCTTGCTTAATTCCAATTTGCATTTTTCTAAAATTTGGAAAATTATGTCAAATTTTCTCAGAGAAACATTTCTTACATGTTTTATTTTATTTTTATTTATTTTCAAATTATGTTTTTGCTAGCTTCAGGATTTTCAGTTCGAGTTTTTGTCAGAGTGTACTCACATGGGAATAAATTATAATTAAAAACTTGGATTAAAATTGAACAATTTTTGAGTTTTCAAAGCGATTTTCAATTTTATTTTATTTTTTATTTTCGTATTTTTAGAAATTATTTCCATAAACAAGAAAACTATCCGAATTTTCTGGTAGACTTTCGTTTTAAACTGAATATTTTCGCATTTGGGAATAATGTTTAATTAAAGGCTTGCGTCGAACAACTAAAATGGGTTCTGCATATTTCACTCAACTAGCTTCCGTATTTAAAATCATTTCTAACGAGCAGAAATATTTGGTCAGAGAGCGTATTTGTTGATATGGGAATAATATTGAATTAAAGACTTATAACAAGATGAAATGGAGTCCACACATATTCATACAGCTAAGTTTTGCACTCTTTAAATGACGCAACTTATTTGCACACATTTTCACATATATTATGCTTCCGATACACTTTCAGTATCCGCGCAATCTTTTGATTATGGCCAACAAAAACTTTATCCACCAATATGTCTAGCTACCTGCTCCGGGAGCTGGGCTCAAAGCACCTTATGCGAAATTGCTGAATCGTCGCAAAATCACTTTTACGATTTTGGTTTATATAGCAATAAAAAAAAAAAACAAAAAAAAAGAAGGAAGGAATCTGCTCGTATTTACAATAGTTGTTGTTGCTGTTGTCTTTGTTGTAGTTGCTGTGAAACTAGCGCAATACAGCTGAGAAATCTCGTTGCAGACTTGCACGGCAATCTCGCCGAGATTCCCGCGATGTGGGTGAAAACTTTTGGCACCGAGTGTAACCCACAAGCGCAATAAAATTGCATGAGCCAAACAAAGTAATTTTTATAGCCCCTGTTCATATATACACGACAACACATATGTGTGTGCCTGTGTGTGTGTGTGTGGCTCTGTGTGCTTGTGTGTTTGTGTATACTATACACTCAGAAAAATCTGAAAAAAATAGCCCTTTAATAAATCACCTTAAATTTGAAATCATCATAATATATAGAAAGTTTTTCTTGTTTTTAGAAATAATTTGTACATCTCGTGTTAATTTACTAATATTTAGTTTGATTTTTCGCGAGTATATTTGCGTATGTGTGTGTGGGTGTGTGTGGGTGTGTGTGGATGTGTGTGTGTGCTTATACTTATACTTTCGCTTTGATTTTCTCGTGCTTTTCACGTTTCCCTTAACCTTTTTTTGGCAACGTCACCGCGCGGCTTTCCAGCAATCTGTTGAGGCTCTGTTTGGGACCCGAAGGAACATTGCTTCTGGCCAAGAACTCAACGCGAAAAAGGTGGAGCAGTTGTTCAATTCGTTAACAAGCTGAGCAGTGTCAGCAGGTCGGGTGGAAGTGGAGGGGTGAGCGGAGGGGTGGTATTGAGGCACCTATCCACACTGACTCAAATTTCGCGCGTCGCGTTATATAAACTTTGGCATTTCATTCTCTGAATCCAAATACAAAGAGGCGGGGGTTTGGCATTGATGACGATGCACGATAGTCAGCATGACTGTTCAGATATAAATATATATATATATGTATATATGTGTGTGTAGCTACAAGATGATTGCACAAGGGATATTCAGCTTGGCATCTTTTTCGATGCGCTAATTTCGCGTTGAATATATGTGTGGGTGTGTGTGTTTATGTGTGTGTGTGTGTGTGTGGGTGTGTGCATATTGTTGTGTGTGTGTACGTCAAGTTATTGAAAACGAATGGCGTGTGAAAAATGTGAATTACGAGCATTGGTAAATCGTTGTTATTTTCCCTTACAGCAAAAAGGATTCCTGCGCCGATTCCTGCATGACTTCGAAGTATTTGTTCTTATATGTTATTTTTTCTGCTGTTAAAGTGAAGCGTTGATAAGAAAGACAAGCATACAGTGAATACGTTGTGTGTGTGTCATAGCTATTTATTGTGAAGGTGTGGCCTTAATCGGGGGCATGTTCAGAGCATTGCTTGGGCAAATTGCTTTAGTTTTTGCAGCAGCAAAAAGTTGACGTCGAATCTGATTTTAAATTAATTTCAAGCGAGAAAAAGTGTTTTCAAATTTAAATACAGATTGAAAACATTGTTAAAAATTTAGATTCCCAGTAATTATAATAATATAATTATAATAAATAACAACGCTAGTCGAAGGACAAAACAATATAAATAATAAATGTTTGACTTTTATGGATTCGCAAAACTGATATGTTAATAAATAGACATGCTATAATCGGCTTCGTAAGCTAGATGATTCAGATTATAATTGCAATTTTATTATTTAATAATATTTGTTTATAATAGTAAATATTTCAAAACGAATGCGATATGAATATGAATCTCAAATCCCTCGTTGACCTTGACAATGCTGTTGCTCTCAACTTTGATACTCTTCATAGGGAGGGAGGATGGGGGAGGGGTGTGGTAACGGGGGTGGGGGAGGGTCAGGCAGACGCCCCCAATCTGGTTGTTTATAAGCAGCTGCCGTTTAAGCATTCAACACCCGTCTAATTAACCCATACTCAATGCTCTTGGCTCGTCGTCCTTTCGCTGACTCAGCTGCTATTGTTTGCAGAGTGCACACTCACACACCTAAACACACTCACACACACACACACCGCTAACCGGTTGTGGCACATATGTTTTTAATTATAACTACAAGCAAAGCCCTTCTCATCAGCAGGCGATTTGTTTTTTTAGCCTCATGTCTGGGTCTCTGTCTGGAGAACCAGACTCACTATCTCTCCCTCTCTCTCTCTCTCCCTCTCTTTCTCTCTCTCTCTCTCCCTCTCTCTTTTCTCTCTCTCTCTCCGTTTTGTGTTATTTTTTATGGGGCTTGTGCTCCACATTTTTGGTTGACTCGTTTTTGCGAATTTATGATGCGTTACATTTACAACAAACGAGACATTTTATAGCAGATCATCAATCAATTTGTCAGCTTCGCAGAAACGGCTGTGCGCACATTGACAGTTATGGAGTAGCCACCCCCCTCTCCTCCTTGCCACGCCCCCATCCTCATAGCTACTCAATTATAACGCCTGGCACATGCTATTAACTAGAAGTTTATGGCACAAAACCGCTAAATGCAACATGGCGGAGCGAGGGTAGTGAATGGGGCAGGGGCAAGGAGAGGGGTGTTTGGTATGGGGCGCCACTGTGCACTGAGGTTGCAAGCAGCAAGCAAGCAGCAAGTAAGATCCAAAATGGCAGAAATGTCAAAAGCAGCAAACAAAGCACAAAGAAGTTGCCTTTCCCTTTGGCTTGATTGCCAGTCAAGTTGGACAAGTATGCTTAAGGGATGGAGAGGGGAGAGGGGGTGACTATTACACTTAAAAATAAATCAATCTGAATTTTATAATTTTTTTTCCTGTTTTTAGAATTAACTAAAAAAATGTTTCTCAAAATTGGAAATTGTGATAAATCGACAAACCAAAAAAATGTGGTTTTTATATTGGTAATATTTTCCTTAGCGCCAAAAGTATGGCGAATATCTAAGTTCAGGTAGTTTTTTTTTGCGTGTAGCTAAAGAGGGGGACGATTGGAGCAAGCGGGGGGGGGGGGGTGCCAGTTGCCAGTTTACCACATTAATTTCCGCAGCTCTCCTTTTTTGCTGCTGCTGCTGCTGCTGTCGATTGCTAACCCACACAGCAACTGTCGA
The DNA here is from genome assembly GCA_035044105.1 of Drosophila nr. perissopoda 5 BK-2023a. NCBI lineage: Eukaryota > Metazoa > Arthropoda > Insecta > Diptera > Drosophilidae > Drosophila > Drosophila nr. perissopoda 5 BK-2023a. The sequence continues at coordinate 6,043,431 of JAWNMK010000018.1, forward strand.
ATGTTGCTGGCGTGTTGGAAATGTTGCTGGCATGCCTGTCGCGTTGTTGTTGCTTTGACAAGCACAAAACAAACATTGAGCGATGTTGCTGCTGCTGTTGCATGCTGCTTTTTCTTCTGCTGCCACTTTCTTACATTTTTTTTTTTAGTTGTGACAAAATGAAGACACATGCTGCCTTGCTGAAAGCTGTGCAAAGTAATTAGACAAATATTGTTGTGTGTGTGTGTGTGTGTTTGTGTGTTTGTGTGTATGCTGTGGTCGAGGCCAGCTGCAATCTGCAAGTTGCAACCCCCAGCACACACACACACACAGAGAGACAACTGCTAATTGCTTCAATCAACACGTCGCCGCAGTTTTGTCGCCGTTTTGTGTTAGTTTCAACAGCAGCGACTCCCAGCTGGACAGACAGAGAGGCAGACAGACTGACAGTCACACTCAAAAAAAGCAAAAATGATTGCCCTGAAATTTAGAAAATCGCCAGGAAAGCCAAAAAGTTGTTCTGGTTTTTAGAACTAATTCTGAGATCTAAGGAAACATTATTCTAAAATTTAGAAACCCCAACATCTGGAAAACATGGTGACTTTTTGAATTTTTAGAAATATTTTGTATTTTTAAAGTGTAGAAATGCGAAGTCTGATTCTTCCAAAATGTATTTCTTAGTGCAGAGACAGACAGACAGCGAGCCAAGCACATAAAGCAAGCGAAAAGTTATTATTTTCAAAACTATGTTTCAAGTTGTTGGTTTTGCCAAATGTTTCCAATAAGCCACGCCCCCCGTCGCCTGCGCAGCCCCCGCCCGACAGCGCTTATTGCAAAAATTGTGTTCTAAATTGCCTCGAAAATTGCAATAAAATTACAAATTATGTGTGGAGGGGGCGTGGCAAAATAAAGCTGTCTGCGAGTCGCGTTAATGACAACAAATGCCCCCTGTTGGACACCATTTGGGGCAGGCGACAAAACGCGGCTGTTTCTAATTGTTTTTAGCACTCATTCGAGGGGCGGGCGCGGGAGTTCTGTTTGTTATTTGGGGCAGTTGAGGCTGGAGAGAGAGAGACAGAGACAGAGAGCGAGAGAGAGAGAGAGAGCGAGTTGATGGGCGCTTCAGTTGCAACGCGGTGGCATTTAAGTTTTTGGCGAGGCAAAGTGTTAATTACAATCCGGCGACAATTTGCAAGATTTGCCACCACAACGACAAATTATTGGCAATGTGGACACGCAGCAGCAGCAGCAACAACGGAGCTTGCCACAAGAGGCACTCGGCATGCAAATTGGTTTGTGGCTTTGGGTTTGCCTTGGGGTTTTGAGCAGCCGGTGTGCCGTGTCCACAATTGTGGAGAGGGGGATGTCAAACTTGAACAATATCAGCTTTGTCAGGTTGTCAGCGGCATGAAATTGTTTGCTGAATGGATCTCATTAGGGTTGCAAACACGCGCAAAAATACATAGAAAATAGGACAGAATATAAATATTATATATATATATATGTATATATATATTATATATATATTATATATAACATATTATTGATAAAGATTAGTAGTTCGAACTTAGAAATGAATTTCTTAATAAGAGCAAACATTTAAAATAAAAAATTTACTTTCTAAATTCCAAAAAGAAAGTTCTAAGATTATTTTGCATTAAGAGCATAAAAATTAAAAAGCTTTCATAATTAAAAAATTAAATTGTTTGTATATTTAGATATTATATTTATTACATTTCATATTTTAAATCTTAATTTTAGGGCGATTTGTATTATAGAGCAATTTTCAACATTTTATGTTGATTTATTTTTTTGAGTGCAGCCAACTCTGCACCTAAATTACGGGCGATTCACAGCTAAATTGGTCTTAGATTGTTGAAAAAGCGCTCAACTTGATTTGAAAAGCATTTGCAATTAAAAAAAGTTAAATTGATATTCAAATCAGAAGTTGTTGAAAATCCATAGACAATAATTAAACATTAAAGTTAATTTCTAAAAAAGCAAAATCAATCGTTGAATGCTTGGCAACTATTTGCATCTCAATGGACATTTAGTGGCGCAAATGCGGTGGCAAGTGACACGCCCACAAGGCACAATACAACTGGGCACCATGAAGCACTGTTAAGCAGTAATATCTACAAGAAGAACAACAACTGCAAGAACACCATATTAATTTGCACAATTCCATGTGGCACTTAATACCAAAGACGTGTCAATTTCATGGCTGACAAACCGTTTGAGCTGCTTATTGCTGTTGGTGTTGTTATTGTTGCACAGTCAAGAAGCCGGAAGACGATAAAGACGGAGTCGGAGAAGTGACAAGCTGGAGAAGGCAGAAAGGGGCAACAAGAACACATGCATCAAGCGTCCAGTCAGCGCTTATGGGAATTAATTACAGCCATCAAAAGTTATTAGGCACAATTATCGCAATGTTGGCGACGTGCAACTCAACGACGATGATGACCATTCTCATCATGATGACGTCGATGATAATGTTGACAGTGGCATGGCGACTTAACTGCATAATACACTCAGCAAAAAGAAGAGCACTGCATCGAAAATGAAACCAACCCAGTTTTCTTGTTCTTAGAAATAATTACTAAATATAAGAAACGAAAGTTTTCAAAATTAGAAACACTTACATCAAATCGACAAACCCATTATGATTGAATTTTTCAACTTTTATTTGAATTCAATTTAAATTAGTTGAGTTGAGTAGTTCTCACTATATTTTTAAGATTCTTCTTCCACTTCTCAAAAGATAGACATAAATTCCTTTAACTTGCAAATTTTAAATTATTATTTCAAATTTTTACAAAAATTCTCCCCAAAATTAAGAAATGAAAAACGCTGATTTTTAGTAAAATACTTCCTCAGTAATAAAATGAGTTACGCTTGTCGCGGGTTTTTTTCGCTTAGTATATAACTGGTGGCAAGCTTGCACCGCGCCTTAATGGCCTGACTTAAGGGGCAGTAACGCGCATCAATGGGCGGCTGCTTAGGGAGTGAATGGGGCAAGTGGCATGCGGGCATTGGGAATGTGAAATGCCAAATGAGTTGTGCAGTTGCCGACACTTGAGACACTGACACTGCCACTGCCCCTTTTTGCCTGCCGGCCAAAACAGAAGTGAAGAAGATGAAGAAGCAAACAAAAAGCAAAAAAAAAAAATACATCTAGCAAAATGCGCCATAAATTAAAACTAAATGCCGACTGCCTGTCACTGGCAGCAAACTGAAGACAGCGGCGACTGCAGCGAAGATTAACGCTCGAGCTCGCACACACATGAGCAGAGGGCACGCCCACACACACGCACACACACGTAGGTGTGTACCTACACACACCCCACACAGTCAGGCCGAAAACAAAAGTCAGGCATTGGCCGCATGATTTACGGCCCAAAATGGAAAATTGCGCATACGCCGCGTTGCCGGCAGACAGCAACAACAAAAAGGGAGATAAAAAGACAAAAACAAAAACAAAAAAACAAAAAAAATAAGCAAAAAAGGAAAATGCTCATAAATTTTCACGCACTGTGAAAGCGTTCGATGCAAATAACTAAAAGTTGGCTGGCCCCAAAAAGGATTGAATATGCCAACGGCAACATTTTGGGTGGTCCCTGCGCTTGACACGCGGACAGACACATTTGGTCATTTGTTGCTGCTGCCACCGATTGTTGCAGCAAATTACAAAATACACGTCAACGCCAACGCACAATGCTGCGTACACTCACAAAAATAAAATCACCCCAAGACATACAAAGAAAATAGAAATAATTTCCAAATATCAAACACATTTTTCATAATATAAGAATTGATTGCCTCAAATCGACAATTCCAAAAGATAGTTTCAAGCGAATATATGAATTTTATAGACTATGTAAAATATTTATAATTATTACCATACTAATATTTAACAATAAATATATCAAAAATAAACAAATATAATAAGTCTTTTGTCACATTTTGCTTAGTTAGCGCAAAAAATAATAAATTTTGTATATTTGCCTTCTGAATAGTATGGCGACTTACTAAAATTCAGGTTTTGATGAGTGTACAGTAGACGATGACTACGACGAACATGTCACAGACTCTTGCCTCATCTTGTTAGCATTTTGTCAGCCAAGTTGTCACAGTCGTTTCGTGGAGTTCGCAACAAGTTGACAGTGGTGTGGCAAAGGGGCAGCATCCAACTCTGTCACACTCAACCCCAACTCTGCCCCAACTCCTCCCTCCACTCGCCCCACTTGTCTTGTTTGCACGCACTTCACGTCCCACTTGACTCACATTTAGGGCAATGACGACGACGCAGACGAAGTCGACTCCAACGCGCAAAATCTTTAATTGTCGCGCAATTTTCCAGTTACTGCATTTTCCTTGCCTTTGCACTTAACAGAAGACCCCCTCACAGCTACCCAATTGTTGTGGAATTCATGTATTCATTCACTTGCCACCCGGTTGCACAGTCGCACCAAAAGTAGACTAACTATTTATTTATCTTTATTATTATTTGAAAGAAAAATACAAATTTGTTGAAATTTCAGTTAAGCTAAATATATTTTAGCTTATTTGAATTATATTATTCGTAAACTGAAGAAAATGCCAAATAAAATGTAATTTCGGTTGAAACTAGAAGCTGTTTTTTATTTTAGTAAAAAATTTAGCAATAATTTGTAAAAACTAATATATATAAATATTTTTTTTATTATAATTTTTACTCAAAGTGCAAGTCACACCAACGATTAATATTTAAGCCAAAAGATAAAAAAAAGACATATTTCTCAATGCTTTGGATCTTGACTAAACTTAAATATTAACAGCAGCAAATATCAACATGAAAGCCTCTTAAACTTATATTGTGGGAAATGTTTTTATTGCTCATTTATTATATTAAAAATCATTTCTTTAGCTTAAAGGTGTTTGTTGAATATTGCATAATGTCTTTTAATTCTTAAAGAACCAATCAAATTTATACATGTATATTTTTTATTATACTTCCTCAATGGTTATAATCTATGCTAAAGTTGAGTGTTAACAGCACCAAATAGCGTATATACCACTAGAACATGGAAATCCATAAAATCATTTCGGTTAGTTATAATGCTTAATGCTTAAATATGTCACGATGTCAACCGTTAGTCGCTACATAGTGTGGGAACAGTATTATTTTTTAATGGTCCAGACAGCTTTCGACTCGGAAGCATGTCAAGTCATAAACTGGAATTAGTGGGCCATAAAAACAGAAGGCAAGAGTTCTACGATTTGAACCACTGTGCGAATGCTTTTTTGATATTCATTCATACAGTTCTTGTTCTCTTTCTCCTTTATTTTTCCCATTCATTGTGGAGAGGCTGCAATGTTGCATTCATTTGGGGCATGCAACTGATATCAGGAAGAAGAAGATGGAGAAGAGCAGGTCCCACTGCGAACTGCGAACAGTGAACAGTTAAGAGTAACTACCAATTAGGCGGGTAGCGAAAGCAATTTCAATTAAAAGAATTAATTGCGTGTGCGGCAGCCAGTTGAAGTGCAACAAACAACAGCAACATGCAACATGAAACATGCGACGGGCAACACTTTTGCCAGCGATAAGCGCCACTTATCTAAATACATATTTACTTTTGTGTGTGTGTGTGTGTGTGCGAAAAGTGGGAAAGTTTTTACGGCTTTATTCGCCTCAAAGTATGCAGTTGCCCGCATTCTCTGGCGGAAATAACTGCCGAATGCGGGGTACAGTTGCGCTTAAAAGAATAGCACCACTACCACTCTTTCTCACGAATAAAAAAAAAATCTCTTTAGTTTTGAAATTCTTTTCTTTTTTTGATTTTTAATATATTTTTTAGCATTCCGCCTATAAATTTAGGACCTAAAAAAGTAACATTTCATTTTTTTATATTAATTTGCATTAAATTTAAATAAGTTGAAATCGGAGAAAATTATTTGTATTTTTCTTTCTCATATTTTTTTTAGGAGACCTCTTCCACGTCCAAGAACGTATTCATAAACTTACAAATTTAAAAAAGACACCCTTGAAAGCATTTCTTGTCCGAGTGGTGCTATTATTTTTTTCACAACTGTAAGCCGTTTATGTAAATATTTTTTTTCTATCGCATTTCAGGCGGCTTGACAGGCGCCAGCTGCACTGACACCTGTTACGAACTTTTCCCACACAACAACAACAACAACAACAGCAACAACAACAAAAAGAACACAAAGAACTCTTTCCGTTTCCGCTGTCGAAAGCGGCTTTCCACAGCCAGCAAAAAAAAAAGATTGAAATTTTTTGTTGTTGTTGCTGCTGATGAAACCGGAACAAGTTGTACAATAGCCATTATATGGCCCGGCTAATTAGGGCCCCCATACCGATTAAAGTTGAAAGATCAAAGCTGCTAGCAGCGTAGCATAAACTAACAATAACACTATCGGCAACTAAACAAAAAATACCAGCGAAAAAGATGCGCGCTGAGTACACTCGAAAAAAATCACACTGAATTTTAGAAAATTGCTCTGAGTGCTGGGAAGTTTTTCCTTTTGAATTTAAATTAAATTACATACATGAAATTTCAAAATAAAATTATGTGAAATTATTAATTACTAAAAATGTTTATGTGAAATATTTAATAATAATATAGACAACAAAAAAGCTATCGTTCAGAGTTCCTTGTTTACAGGTATGAAGAAGAAATTGACATTGTGAATAATAAGTTTAGTTATGGCAAATTTCTAAGATGCAGGTCGATTTTTTCCTGAGTGTAACTGATCATAAAATTAGCCAATCGAGTCGAGTCAACTACAGTTTCTTCTTCTTCTGCTGCTCAAATCAATGCCAGCAGCAGAGATGGCAAGCGACCCACAGAATAGAATGGGAAATGCACACATAAAAAGAATCAAATATATTTTACGATCAACTAAGCTAAAAGCATTGTTGAGTCATGGGTTGAGTGTTACGGGAGGGGGGAATGCAAGGTGAAGGGGGATAACTGTAACGTGTAAATGTGCATGTAATATGTGACGGAAAGTCGCTCAATATTTTAATAGGAAGACAACAACAAATTGAGTCACCCACAAAATGCAAAACACACACACATATATATGTATGTTCTTATGCATGTGTACATATGTAATTTTACTCGGTCGCTTTATAAAAATGTTTTACGATTGTCGGCACGGCAAGCAAGGCAAAGAAAGAAACAAAGGCGACTCGCCAACTGTTCATAAAGCGAGTTTTATTATGCCATGCAAGAGAGAGAGAGAGATAGTGAGCGAGGCGCTTTCATTGTCGCTCTCGCACTCGCTGGCTTAAGTCAACCCGGCATTGCATTAACCAAAGACGTCTGTCTGTCTGGACATATCTGGACATGAGCGCGAAGAACACATGAATAGCTGCCGGCAACTTAATGGATATGGATATGGATATCCACTATGGATAACTATATGCAAACATATATGTGTTTGTGTATACGTATATGTGTATGCAGCAGCAACAAACAACAATAAAGGCGACAAGGGACAAATGGAGCAAGTTTCTCACAAATACAAATACAAATATAAATACATTTATTTTTGTAAGAGTATCTTACAGTGGGTCGTAAAATTTAGTCACCCGGTTAATCGTGTGAGTGACGAAGGTGAATAACGTGAAGACATCTGAGTGAGCATGAGTAGATCTGGTAACTAACGAATAAATATGTATAGTAAATAGATTTCAGAAGTATATAAATAAAATAAATATAATAAGTAAGATACATCAAATAAATAAAATAAGGATTATATATAAACATATCTCTTATCCATGTGGATTATGGTCTCATACAGATATATAATTCAATCCACATGTAAATGTGGATCTAAATAGTGGAAATAACTCCAATTTAATTAACAATTCCAATCGAACATAACATACATAGAAGTGAATATCTTTTTATAAAGATATATCTATATATCTATACAACTATTTTATACCTACAATAGGCTTATTATTATGTTACACCAAGTTGCATAGAATTAAATCAAATAAATTAAATTTTCATATATAAAAGAAAACCAGTTATTTTTTACCTCTACCTATTTGTAAGTAAGTTGAATACAAATTATTCAAATCGTATCTATAAAATGCATTCATTCAGCCTCATTTATCTATCATATGTAAGTATATTTTTTCTTGATGTGAGCAGTGTATTCAATCTTCGTTGCATCACAAAAACAGAAAAAATACGCTTTTTATGAGTTTTGCGTGTCGTTTTTCAATTTCATTATCAAGTTTTATGCATCGCATCGGTTTACTTTGGCAGCCGGGGACATCTGCAAAAAAATAATCCAAAGAGCTTTTGCGGTGACCTTTGTATCCTCAAAAGGGGATCGGGGGTCATTGATTGACCCACTATATATGTGTGTATGTTTGCTGTTGGTTTAATTGAATTTTGCGGCTGACCAACTCTGGACGCGGCCCATCAGCCAAGTCAGCCACGCATTCAAGTAGTTGCAACTTCAACTGCAGCAGCAGACTCAGTCAATACTATCGAGTCTGTCTTCTTGAAATTGTAGCAATTTAGAGCGTTGTTATTCTTTAAGAAATCATATTAACAATATTATTATTGTGGTTGTTCTTCTTTCTGTCTGTTTTCGATTTCGATTATAGACAAGGCCCATTTCCAATCGAAAAAAAGTTACCTATAGTGAAAAGCTCTTCATAAAAAATAGTGTAAAACAGCTCGCCGAATTTTTTAATTTTTTTTATAGGTAATCCTTCTATCGGAATACAGTCAATTGTAAAACAAATAGATTAAATTATTTTAGTTGTCACGAAAAAATGCCATTGAAGCGAGCAAATTATTTTACCAATTTGTTGGCTCTCTGCAGATTTTTTTGCTTTTTTATTTTCATTAAACAAAATATATTGCAACATTTTTTCGATCTGAAAACAGAACTTACGAAAAATATTGCACATGATGTCATCGAGTTGATCGTTGGAGGGGAATTGAAACATTTTAAGCTCTCAAAATATTCGCAGAATTTGCCTGATGACCTAATACATTTTGATCCCAAGCTAAATATTAACAGCCTATCATAATGAACTAATCGTTTTTATGCAATTAAATATTTTTATCTACATATTGGGAATCATTGCTTCAAGACTCACACAAATGCTATTAATATTAACACTAACTAAGAGTGTTATTAATATTTACAAAAGTGCAAAGCCCAATTGGATGATATTAACATGAACTTTGTTATTTCGTATTATTATTATATTATTTCCATTATTGGTCGACATCAGTAACACAATCAGTTAATTTCTTAAAATTATCTGTCGGCATATTAACTTCGCTCTATTCAAAAACTTCGACCTGCCAAAAAAAGCCCAGCTTTCTTGTTGCAAGTTCAACTTATATGAATCATCGCAGCTGAGACTGAAATTAGACTCAAATTGATTTTCGAGTGCCTTTCATTTGTGTGAAATAAGTTGCTAAGGTTGCAGCCCATTTTTCACATGAATTTCCGTTCATTGAGCCTTCGAGCAGTGCTCGCTCAATGTGCAGTAGTTGCAACCTTTTTGGTTGCCCCTGCCACATGCCACATGCGGCTTAATAGCAGTCTAAAGCATTGTTGTTCTTGTTGCTGGCTGCACACAAAAGGAGCGATAACAACGATAACATTTTAGCACATAAATTACAAATTCATGAAAAATTTTACGCTCGTGTTGTGCATTTTTGTTTTGTTTTGCGTTGTTTGTTGCTGTTGCTGATGTTGATGTTGCTTTTGTTGTTTGTTTTCTGTTTTTGGCGGCAAACGCATTGCATGTTGCCGCTGCTGGCATTTATGTTGCTCGCCGCCAGCAACATGCATACACTCAGCAAAAAAAAAAAATTCATTCATTTAATTTATACCTTTTACAAATGCATTTCTTAATAATAGAAACAATTTCTGAAAAATAAAAGGCTTTCAATTTTTTTTTTTTTTTATTATTATGACTTTTATTATTTCTGAAAACCAGAAAATGTTTCTAATTTATTATTTTAGTTTATTTTATTAAGAAATATTTCTTTTTAATTTCAATCATATTCATTTTTTTGCTGAGTGTGTAGAAACAACAGATATCGCTCGTGTGTGTGAGTGTGTATGTGAGTGTGTGTGGGTTAGGCTTTGCCTTAGTTGTGCAGCAAAAGGTGGCAGGCAAAGGTGCAGCGCGGTCAACGCGTTATTTGCAATTCATTTCAGCAATGGGATTGCGCCTGCCACTGGCATCTGTGTTTGGCCAGATGTGAGTTTTAGTTTTTGGCAACGATGTTTTTTGGGGGCTTCATGACTTCATTTTCATGGCGCATTGCAATCAATTTAAATGTTAATCAATTGCTGGCACATGCGTTGAAAGTGAAATGCGTACGCAACACAAATCGTTGCCCCAAAGCCAAAAAATAAAAGTGAGTTTATCACAACTGCCTGGTGGCAGGCACGCTGGCAGCATGCAGTAGGAAATAATAAGCGCGTGCAGCAAATGTGAATAAATAAATAATGCTGGCAAGAATGGGAAACAGCCATGTTGACGCCAAATGGACTTTAAATCAAAATCAGTGCAACCGACGCATGCCATGCCAATTTGTTTGCTTATTTTATGGCGAAAGTTGCCGCGCCAGCGACACGCATCATTTTAGGCCAACACTCGCAAAAAACTCACCCTGATTCAGAGAAAATCGCATAATCTTAGAATTAATTAAAATAAAAACAGTTATTAAAATTTTCTAAAAATGGTGTTAAAGTAGCCTTCGCTTTTGAAGATAAGTTGAGTTTTGACGAAGTTATGGCATTTTGAAGTTTCGATCTATGCCCATATATCGATATATCGATTTTCAGGCTATAATTTTTACTTGTCTTCCGACCTCAAATTTCGTTTTTAACTTTAAATGTACGATTGATTTAGGGGCAAAACTATGATCAAAGAGCCCTTGCTTTTTAAAATCAGTTGAGTTTTGACGAAGTTATGGCATTTTGAAGTTTAGACCTATGCCCATACACCGAGATATCGATTTTCGGGCTATAATTTTTACTTGTCTTCCGACCTCAAATTTCGTTTTCAACTTTAAATGTACGATTGATTTAGGGGCAAAACTATGATCAAAAAGCCCTTGCTTTTTAAAATCAGTAGAGTTTTGACGAAGTTATGGCATTTTGAAGTTTCGACCTATGCCCATACACCGAGATATCGATTTTCGGGCTATAATTTTTACTTGTCTTCCGACCTCAAATTTCGTTTTCAACTTTAAATGTACGATTGATTTAGGGGCAAAACTATGATCAAAAAGCCCTTGCTTTTTAAAATCAGTAGAGTTTTGACGAAGTTATGGCATTTTGAAGTTTCGACCTATGCCCATACACCGAGATATCGATTTTCGGGCTATAATTTTTACTTGTCTTCCGACCTCAAATTTCGTTTTCAACTTTAAATGTACGATTGATTTAGGGGCAAAACTATGATCAAAAAGCCCTCGCTTTTTAAAATCAGCTGAGTTTTGACGAAGTTATGGCATTTTGAAGTTTCGACCTATGCCCATACACCGAGATATCGATTTTCGGGCTATAATTTTTACTTGTCTTCCGACTTCAAATTTCGTTTTCAACTTTAAATGTACGATTGATTTAGGGGCAAAACTATGATCAAAAAGCCCTCGCTTTTTAAAATCAGTTGAGTTTTGACGAAGTTATGGCATTTTGAAGTTTCGACCTATGCCCATACACCGAGATATCGATTTTCGGGCTATAATTTTTACTTGTCTTCCGACCTCAAATTTCGTTTTCAACTTTAAATGTACGATTGATTTAGGGGCAAAACTATGATCAAAAAGCCCTCGCTTTTGAAGATAAGTTGAGTTTTGAAGAAGTTATGGCATTTTGAAGTTTCGACCTATGCCCATACACCGAGATATCGATTTTCGGGCTATAATTTTTACTTGTCTTCCGACCTCAAATTTCGTTTTCAACTTTAAATGTACGATTGATTTAGGGGCAAAACTATGATCAAAAAGCCCTCGCTTTTTAAAATCAGTTGAGTTTTGACGAAGTTATGGCATTTTGAAGTTTCGACCTATGCCCATACACCGAGATATCGATTTTCGGGCTATAATTTTTACTTGTCTTCCGACCTCAAATTTCGTTTTCAACTTTAAATGTACGATTGATTTAGGGGCAAAACTATGATCAAAAAGCCCTCGCTTTTGAAGATAAGTTGAGTTTTGACGAAGTTATGGCATTTTGAAGTTTCGACCTATGCCCATACACCGAGATATCGATTTTCGGGCTATAATTTTTACTTGTCTTCCGACCTCAAATTTCGTTTTCAACTTTAAATGTACGATTGATTTAGGGGCAAAACTATGATCAAAAAGCCCTCGCTTTTTAAAATCAGCTGAGTTTTGACGAAGTTATGGCATTTTGAAGTTTCGACCTATGCCCATACACCGAGATATCGATTTTCGGGCTATAATTTTTACTTGTCTTCCGACCTCAAATTTCGTTTTCAACTTTAAATGTACGATTGATTTAGGGGCAAAACTATGATCAAAAAGCCCTCGCTTTTTAAAATCAGTTGAGTTTTGACGAAGTTATGGCATTTTGAAGTTTCGACCTATGCCCATACACCGAGATATCGATTTTCGGGCTATAATTTTTACTTGTCTTCCGACCTCAAATTTCGTTTTCAACTTTAAATGTACGATTGATTTAGGGGCAAAACTATGATCAAAAAGCCCTTGCTTTTTAAAATCAGTTGAGTTTTGACGAAGTTATGGCATTTTGAAGTTTCGACCTATGCCCATACACCGAGATATCGATTTTCGGGCTATAATTTTTACTTGTCTTCCGACCTCAAATTTCGTTTTCAACTTTAAATGTACGATTGATTTAGGGGCAAAACTATGATCAAAAAGCCCTCGCTTTTGAAGATAAGTTGAGTTTTGACTAAGTTATGGCATTTTGAAGTTTCGACCTATGCCCATACACCGATCGATTTTCGGGCTATAATTTGTACTTGTCTTCCGACCTCAAATTTCGTTTTCAACTTTAAATGTACGATTGATTTAGGGGCAAAACTATGATCAAAAAGCCCTCGCTTTTTAAAATCAGTTGAGTTTTGTCGAAGTTATGGCATTTTGAAGTTTCGACCTATGCCCATACACCGAGATATCGATTTTCGGGCTATAATTTTTACTTGTCTTCCGACCTCAAATTTCGTTTTCAACTTTAAATGTACGATTGATTTAGGGGCAAAACTATGATCAAAAAGCCCTTGCTTTTTAAAATCAGTTGAGTTTTGACGAAGTTATGGCATTTTGAAGTTTCAGACCTATGCCCATACACCGAGATATCGATTTTCGGGCTATAATTTTTACTTGTCTTCCGACCTCAAATTTCGTTTTCAACTTTAAATGTACGATTGATTTAGGGGCAAAACTATGATCAAAAAGCCCTTGCTTTTTAAAATCAGTTGAGTTTTGACGAAGTTATGGCATTTTGAAGTTTCGACCTATGCCCATACACCGAGATATCGATTTTCGGGCTATAATTTTTACTTGTCTTCCGACATCAAATTTCGTTTTCAACTTTAAATGTACGATTGACAAATCTATGATCAAAAAGACTTCGCTTTTGAAGATATATGCTTTTTGAACATTAATTTGAGCTTGGTAATTTATAAAATTTCGATGCGATCTCTTTTTCTGAGTGAAGGCTCTAGAATATAGAACTTGCCACAGTTGCCACCAGCAACACCAGCAACACTAGCAGCAGCTGCAGCAACAAAAATGCTTAACACAAGCAAACAAATTTTAGTCATAGTTTGATTTATCTCTCTAGATGTGCATCTACCGCCAACAGGGGCACTTTCTCCGCAGTTGCAACTTAATTTGCAATCCAACGCAGCAAGCGGAAAAATATTGTGCAACAAAATGGAGTTGCTGCAGCCTGGCGACGACAGCCCTAGCTAGTGAAGCATATCAAATGAACAGCAGTGAATAGAAAAGATTGCCAAGATGAAGTCCCCAGAACGGGAAACGAAGAAAATGGAACAGTAAAGAGCGGAAAGCGTAACGCGGCAAACTACCAAAGGAAATGATGAGAAAAATTCCAAATTGCATTATGTCGATTTTGAGGATTTTTATATTTTAGCATTTAAAAAGGACTGCGAGCGAAAAAACAAATGAAAGCAAATAATAAATAGCTAAAGCTGCTCAACGGCAAGAAAAGACATAAGAAATGTCAACATCGCAGGGAAAAAATACAAAACTAAAAAGTACTTTGCTCTAGGACAAGCAACAAACATTTCAAAAACACTTTTATTGGTTTAAGCTGCTAGCGACTGAGTCCAGAAACAGAGAGAAACTCTCGCAAACAGGTGCAGCTGCTACTCAAGTTGGTTTAATATTCTCTCTGCCTTTTCTCGTTGAGCCACATTATAAACTAGAAGCAAAGCGAAGCTGAAGTTGGCATCCAATATTTAAATATTTTGTGCATACAATATTAGATTAGAATAAATTATATATACATATAGTTGATATCTTCTTTGAGTTGGTTAAGCATTTTCCTGGTTAGCTTATGGCCTGATTCCACCAATAATTAATAATCTATTAATAATAAAAATAATTTATGAAACTCTTAAATTACTTGTTTTAATTGATTATTTTATGAAACATTTCGCAAACATAAATAAAATATTCCTCCCACTCCTCTCATCTAACTCCCATTCGTATTCCTATTCCTATTCCCTAGATCTGTGTAGAGTATTTCATATTTATATTCCTATTTCTATTCCCACTCCTACTCCTCTTTCGCTTCCCTTTTCAGAAACTCATTCAGCTCCTTAATTTCTGCCTACTGTAGGCAGAGACAATAAATTAAGTGCAATAAGAGTTCAGATATTGCAGTCGAAAGCAATATAGATATCTACATCATATTTATTGGGGTCTGCGCTGCCTTTTGGGTGCCAATAAATTTATAACCCAAACCGAACAACAAAAACTTTTTTCGCACTTTAATTTTGTTTATCTCAGGTCGGAGGAGGCGGAAGAGGAGGAGGAGTTCCCCGACTCGAAGGTGGAGCTGCTGGGCTGGGCGTGTGTTTAATTGCTGGGACAATTAAAAACAATTTTGCAGAAGGCAGCCGGCAGAGCTGAGGCAATAAATTTAATTGGCCGCAGTGCCACGCCCCTTCCCCCAAAGAAAGACGCCCATTGTGACTTTTGTTGGCTTTTATTTTCTTTCTCTCCCTCTGTCGTTGTCTCCATCTCTATCTGAAATTCCATTTCCAGCTTCATCTCCGTCTTTGCATTTTTTGTTTTTTTTTTGGCCATTTTCACACCTAGTGACTGGAGGTGTCTGTCTCTCTGTGTGGGGTATGCCGCAATTTATGCGGCTGTCAAATGCAACCCTGCTTGATTTTTATTGGCAGCAAACACGCAGCAACCTCCCCCAACTCCACTCCCTTGGCTTCTTTCGTGTAATTGCATTGAGCACATAAATCAATAGAATTGCATTTTCATGCGACAAGTTTGGGCAAAACCCTCCTCCAGCAGCACCTGCCCCTGCAACTGCCCCAAGCCCCCTTTCGCTTGAGCTGGTCGCGCCCTTGACTGCAAGTGAAAACCAAAAGTAGTTTTTCCTTAGAGCTGTCTTTCATATTTTCCCTTTACTTTTCCCTCCGTTTGCTGATGTGAAACCCTTTCAAGCGTAGCATAATCAATTGAAATTGCATGCAATGCGTCAAAGCCAAAGTCCCAAAGAGCAGTGGCAGGGGGCAAGTGGCAAGTGGCTCCACGGGCGGGGAAAACCAACGTCATCGATGATTTGGAAGCTGAAGTCAATTCTCTGCTCTATGCTACTGCCCCTTCCCCATGCAGCATCTATGCATAAGTTGTGGCTTGCGGCTGCTTCCAATATTCTGACTTCTGTGCACGTAGAAAGATTATCAGCGCTTCATTTATTGCTTATCAAATTATGTGATTAATGTTTTCTCTTATTTATTTGATTATTATTTTATATTTCAAATTTCTCCTTGTTATATTCTGTGCACGTAGAAAGATTATCAGCGCTTAATTAATTGCTTATTAATGTTTCTTTTATCTTTATATATGGTAATTTATTAATTTATGTAATTTATATTTTGAATTTAATATTTTACATATTTAATTTTATGCTTTTAATTTTATTTTTATTGTTGTTATATTGTGTTTATTTTTATGTTTATGTTCATTTATATATATTTGTAATTTTAATATTATGTTTTTTCTATATTTTATATTTAATTATTTATTGTTGTTCTGTTCTGTGCACGATTATCACAGCTTCATTTATTGCTTATCAGATTGAATGATTAATGTTTTTTGTCGGACTTTTCTCATTTTGCGTATTCTATGGAAATGTCAGCAACAGTTTTTCACAGCTCAAAAGCAAGACTTGTTATTTATTTTATTTTCAAAATGTCGAGCATTTTATTGGAAAAGTTGTGCGGGGACTTTGTGGCTTTTAACGCTCTGTTGATTTGCTCTGATTTACTCCGCAGGCAAGTTAGATGACCACAAAATCGTATTCTACTTATTTTGTACAAAATAAATGCCATGAATTTTTCATACGAGCTGTGGCAACAAGTTGCCTGCCACGAGTTGTGACTTTGTTGCCCCGCACAGAAAATGAATGGAATAATATATTTTTGACAAATAAGCAAAATTTTAAGTGTATCTTCTTGTGTATTGCATCTTCTATATTTTCATTTCTGATTTTACATTTAAGTAGTTAATATTATTTTTATCTTTAATAAATTTGTAGTTTTCTCTATTATCTATTACATATTTGAAGTGTTTTCTGCATTTGGTTTACGCTAAATACATTTCCACACATTTCGTTTTTGCTTTGCCCCATTTAAAGTGCTGACACACTTGGAAATGTGTGTTTGAGTGTGTGTGGCAAGTAAGAAGCCCGCATTTGCCGCACATGATGCACATCCATACTCACTTTTACGCACATTCAGATCCACAGGCCATTAATCAGTGAGGGCAGCCAAACAAAAGTATAACTCATCAACGCACAAATTACAAAGACAAACGATGACTGACAATGGCTAGAAAAAGCTTTGTGGCAGCGTGCGGCACTGTGTGGCACTTGCCACCACCACCACCACCACGAACACCACTTACACTGCCCACAATCCACACAAGGGGCAGAGTATTTGTTAATTAAACAAATGCCGCAGTGACATGTGCACATCAGCGCATGATGACTGGCGTTTGGCGTATGCTGCATGCAACATGCAGCAAGCAGAATGCAGCATCCAGCATCCAGCGTCGTTTTGCGGTTAACTGCATATGCAGCCCCAAAAATGTAGATGGGGTAGCGAGCGCCGTTGCTTTTGGATATTTTGGGGCTGAGTTGCACACAATGCCAGTTGACACACACACACACGCAACACACACAATCACATCAAATTGGTGGCGCCGCGTAGAGCGACTCCGCATGCAATTTAATTTATTTCAATTGCAGTTGAAATTATTGCGACAGGCGACAGACGACAAACTGCCGTCGCAACGAGAAGGTTCAGCAATTTGCTCATATGTTGTATTTCTGTATTTCTTTGTTTGTTGCATGCAACACAATTTCCTCATGCTCCACTTGCCCTCTCCTTGACTGTGAGTAAACAAATTGTGGCGCGAAGAAAGCGTCAATTTCAATAAAACAGACGCGTTTTGCTTCAAGCTGACAAAACAAACAAAACAATCATAATGATGACGATGATAATGGTGATAATGATTATGAGGTTGCCTCATGCGTATTTTGTCTACTTGCCACAGCCACAGTTGCCACTACGTCAAATCTCGAGCGCTCAAACTTGCATCGAAGCGCAGCACTTGCCACATTTTGTGGCAACTTGCTCGGATTTCAAGCTGCAAAGTGGCTAATTTCCCAAATTTACTCAGCTCGGCGTGAAAACACCTGCAACGGACTGAGGCAGTCAAAAGTTGAGATTCGTTCATTAAATTGATTCAAAGGTTATAATTAATAATTATAATTATAATTATAATTTATAATAAATATTAATAATAATTAATATTTAGAACATATAATATATTTTACATATTATATTTAGCATTTTTATCTTATGTTGTATATTTTATTTTGTATATTCCTTTAGAAATTATATTTTCTATTTGGTATTTAACCTTTAAGTTTGAATTTTTAAGTGAACTCTTAACTTTCTTAAACTCTTAATTGACTTTAACTTAATTTCACGTGGCTAATGGCTTAAGAGTCATTTTAGAATGCTTAACTTGATTTCACATTTTTACCACTGAACACTGGGCCAGATTGTCTTTTCTTTGGCATAAATTGTGAACAAGTCCACATGTTTTCGTATGTATTTTCTTTTGCATAATTCATGCAGAAATCTTAGAATTTGATTTGCAACTAATATTACATTATTTCTTACATTTTGTATATTTTCTTTTGGATTGTATATTAATAAATAAATAAATGAATGCCAATTTGCCCCACTGTGCACCGTGTCCGTGTCTGATGAACATAGTGGTGTTATAAGTAGCCCGCAGCTGGGCAGCCTCTGCTGCGATTTCAGCAGCAGCTCGAGTTGCCCTCTTTCCAAATATATTTAATGTGGCTATAACGAACTGCACTTGGCCTGGCCCAAACAACAACAGCGCAGCAACTTTTGCAATGCCAGTCGCCATGGGTGGCAACTCCCCCAAGATACTGTTGCAGTTGCAGTTGTTTTTTGTTGTTGCTGTTGTTTTTATTGTTGCAGAGCGCGCCACAGAGTTTCAAGTGTAAATTAATTTATGAGGCATGCGGCGTCAACGGCGCCGCGCTGTTTGAGTTTGGTTTGGTTTGGGTCAGCGATGCGCGAATAGTCATAAACATAACACCCATATCCATATATACCTCCCCCTTCCGCACCCCCGCAGCCGCCCCCGCCGCTTGCCATTTTGGCCATTTCGCAAATTGAAATATCAGCCAAAGTGTGAAATTTCATATTGACAAATGAAGCCTGGCGCAGAGAGCTGCATAATTAAGCAACCGACAGCAGTTATATATATTCTATATATATATATATACACTCGATTTAATGGAAGTCTACAATTGAGCAACCGATATATATATATTTATATAAATATATATAATAAAATAATAATGATAGGTCGCAAATGTCTCACTTACCTTTTAACGTGGCGATGGCGAAGAGCGCAGCAATCAAATTGAAACAGGCAAACATTTTGTCTTTTTATTTGTATTTGAAACTTGTCCCGTTAATTGTTACAAAGTCGCACTGCAAAGATAAGAGCAAATGAGAGAGTGGGTGAGTGACAGAGATAGAGAGAGAGAGAGAGAGAGGGGGATGTAGAATAACAAACAAACATGAGTTGAAATGAATAATTTGACTATTATTATACACATGTATCATCATCATAAATATTTGTTTATCTTTTTCCTTTCTTTTGTCTTTCCATTTTTTTGACAGCCACGCCTCGTTTCAGAGTCAACACTCAGCGAAAAAGTGGCTCTGATATTTAGACAAACGGCGGAAAATTAGAATCACCCTGAAAACTAGAAAACAATTTTGACATTTATTATGTCGCATATATAAAAAGTTGTTTTTATAAAACCAAATATTAACAGGGATATTTTCCAAATATCTAGTTTTTTGTACATTTTTCTTATACTTATTGAATAATAAGCTGGCTTACACTAGGTAATTTTTTATAGTTTGCTGGAATATTTAATTGTTTTTTTAAGTGTGGCCGTCTAGACGCCCCGTCGTTGTGGCAGACACATGCAATTTGTCGCTTGTTTAGCACGCCATAATAGAGACACATAACAATTTGCCGGCTATTCCAATCCACGTTCCCATTCACATTCCCCCTTCTCCCCGGTTCGCTTTTCCGGCTGTAAGCCACTCCGTTTTTCAGCTCACAGCAAGTGTCAAGCGGAAGCGCCACCTGTGCCGACGTCGATGCTGAAGTCGATGTTGGATATTGTTGATGTTGATGTCGAATGTCATCATTCAAATGCCATTCGCTCACACAAATTGTTGTTTGACATGGCATGCCGCTAATCAAAACAGAACATACACCTGCACACCGGCACACACACCTACACACATATATATTCTATACATGTGTCAATCAACACCACAGGCACAACGCACACACGCCCATCTCTTCCATTCTCCCATGTGCAATTAAGGGCTGCAAATACGATTCGCTGTTGTGGACACCGGGGGGGTTAGTGGGGGGAGGGGGTCATACAGGAAGTCTGAAACTATTCTCGACCACGCCCAAACACACTCACACACACACATCAGATTTTGACATTAGTTTTGCCCATTGTCCAAGGCAAGTGAAAAATACAATCAGCAATCGAAACCCAAAATCCAAAATCAAAATCCCAAATCGAACTCAGTAAAGGGAGGGGCTACGGGGCGTGGGGAAGGGGATGAGGAAAGGGGGGGCGGTTGGTTTTCATTTTGGAAAATCACTCGTTGATTGTCATCGGTAGGTGTGACTAATTGTTGGTCATTTATCTTCGCCTTTTGTCCTCGCTTCCAGATTCTCTTTGTCTGCCTGCGTTTTGGGATCTGGTTATTCGGCTTTTCATGGAAGTCATGAATAATTTCCGTTCCCTTATTCTAAAGTGAGAGCAGGAGGGGGGGCAGAGCGGGGGCGGGAATCTCTTTAACTGTTTAGCTAAGAGCTGTGCCCACTGTGGACTATTGACTGTTTGTCCAAATTAGATACATTGGCCACACACACAAATGCCTCTAATTGATGGGGCCAGTTGCTGTTGTTCTTGGCCGTGGCACACTAACACACACACTAACACACACACTGACACACACATTTGAACATGACTCGTGCAGCAATATTCATTCAGTTGAGTGCTTGCGTAATCGATACGAGACGCATTTAAATTTTGCTAAGCAATTTGCATGGTATTTCAATTTGACGGGTATTTATTGTAGTCCAATATTAATAATAATAAATAAATAAAGACTCTTCTTAAAAATAAATCAATAAAAACTTGACTTTACTTTATTAATAAAAAAAATAAAAACGATTTTACATTTTTCTATTGAATTTGTAAAATGATTTGGACATCATTTATATCTGAACTGCAGATTACTTCTCAATATTAATACAAATAATTGTTAGCTGCAAGTTAACATATATTATGGCCCATAAAAACTTGTCATTAAAATGTTACTCTTATTGGTTGTCATTGCAAAACTTTTCTTTACTTTCACAACTTGACTTTACTCAATTGTAATTTAAGTTTGCAAAATCCGCTTCTTATTGTGCTCTAAATATTATTTATATATTATTGTTTCTTATGTATTATTATTTACATATTTATCAAGGATAAATAAAGAACCGTTTCCACTTTAGCCAAACAAATTTAAGCTTAGATATAAATAAATAAAATAAATAAAGATTCGCTTACACAGTGAAAGACACAATTTTGGGCAAACTAATTTAGATAAGTGTATTATTTGTTTGCTTTTTTCAAATTTACGCTCCACTCTTAAGGCTTTCATTAGTAGCTCAGTACTCCCCAACCGGGAGTATAGTCAGAGTGCCACAAATGGTGGCATATTCAGCACTGCACAATTTTGATTGACAAACGCTTGGAAAGCGGCAAAATGGAAGACACTTTCAGTCACTGACAAGGACTGACAAATATTACATTCACAATGATTGTCAAAAATTGCTCACATGCAATATTTTTAACTCGACTTGGATTCAAGCCGGGGGCCTGTTTCTAGATGGTTGTGCAAAATGTGCACAGATATCAGATAACTAGCCGTAAATGCTCCAATGACTTGCAATACATGTGTAAATGTCAGATACACAGATAGCATTGTGTGTATATGTGTGTGTGTGTGTGTGTGTGCGTGTGTGTGTGGCAAGCAACCCCTGAAAGCAAATGCTATGGTAACACTTATAAGGCCTGTGAATGTGAATTTTCTCTCGTCCTTACTTTGGCAGTGTACACTAAGAAAAAAATCAACCTAAATTGTGGTAAATTGCCTTCAAGTGAAAATCTCCCTAAAAATATATTTTGTTACTAGTTTTGAGAAATAATTGCTAAATATTTGAAACTATGAAATGCAAAGACTGATTTTTAGAAAGAGACCAGCATAAATTTTAGAAACTTACTTTAATATTTGAGTGATATAGTTTTCAGAAAGAAATCCCTTGTGTTTTACATACATTCATGCATTTGTTTTGATCAACTTTTTTCCCAGTGTAGTTTTTCATTTCCCTATTTGCCTATTTGCTTCTTTCCTTATTTTTCACTTTTTCTCTTCGTTTCATTGTTTTTTTTTCAGGCCGACAGGTGCTCGTGCACACACACATACACACACACACACGTGGGTCCCTTTTCAAACTAATTTCAGCCATCAGATAGGGGCGTGTAGGTGAGCTAGGGGTGGTTGGGGATGGTGAGGAGGAATTGAGTCACATTTTGCTCGCGTGTCTTGACTAATTTGCATAATTTGGCCGTTAAGTGGCGGAAAAATGTAATCGAATGAACAGATAGCCAACTAAACAAACCCCCACCCCTCTCTCTACTCACCCCTATTTTTACTAGCTCTTCAACTGTAATTAGAACGCAACACACAACATATTTTCTTATTTTCTTCTTCCGTTTCATTTCTTTTTTTTTAACATTCACTAACTTAAATTAAAGCCAAATGAGTCTCACTGCAATTCGCCCTGTACCCCATCGACACCCACCCCCACGTACCCTTGGCGCAGCCCCACAAGTGAGCAAACGCTAACCTTTTACAGCTATTGGCCCCGTTGCCAAGTTGGGTGTTAATAAAAAAAAAAACACTGCTTATACCAACTATAACAATGTCAAGATACTTTTACAATGCGCTTCATTGGGTTTTTAGTGCCTTTGGGGTTTTTATTGTGACCAACCCCC
Organism: Drosophila nr. perissopoda 5 BK-2023a; assembly: GCA_035044105.1. Classification (NCBI taxonomy): domain Eukaryota; kingdom Metazoa; phylum Arthropoda; class Insecta; order Diptera; family Drosophilidae; genus Drosophila; species Drosophila nr. perissopoda 5 BK-2023a. Next base: position 6,066,384 of record JAWNMK010000018.1, read on the forward strand.
GTCCTCACTCCTCCCCACTGCTGTACATAAGTATATATATATGTGTGACAAAACACATTACTATGGCAGCCCTGCCCCTGCCACATTTCCCAACTGAAATTTGTCAACTTATCAATTACAGCGAGTGATATTATGTATGTAAAAAGGATCAAAGGTTCCAATTCCTCTTGGCATACAAAGGAAAGTGTATAATGCATCAAAACTAAATACATACAAACACATATGTATTTATATTTACAAACTTTAAGATGACACACATGTATATAAATACAGTATATAGAATTTGTCTATTTCTTTCTAATTTTCATAATTGCATTTGCAAATTTTCTTCCTTTTTCTTAGAATTTAAATTTGAGTTAATTTTAAATAAGTTTAAAGCGGTCAAAAATGTTATGTTTTTGTTCGAATTCGCTTTTTTCGAAAAACATATTAATTATTTCCTTAAACTTACAAATTTAAAAAAGACACATTTGAATACATTTCTTCGATGTCTGCTTCTTCCTGCATCTTGCTATTTTGAAACTTATAAATTTGCGAATGTAGTTTTTATCTACAGGTGATGAAAAGGATTCGTTTATTTTAAAATTTGATCACCTTTTTTAACATAGAAATCGACCATAAATCAACATTATTTGTTGTAGTATTGTTCAAGAAGTCAATCCGTATTTTGAAATCACTCGTTTTCGAAATCGGAACACCTTTGATCAATTTATAGCCATGCAAATCAGATCCCACATAGTGCTTCAGCATGGAAGAGTCGCCCTATCGCCACCGGCTGCATTTTCAAATCGATTTCAAAACTGCTCTTGGATAAACAAGAACAAGATAAATATGAAGGAGGAGAATTTGGAAGAGAAGAACTCTCACAACTGGCCGAGGTCCATAAAAAAAGCAGGCAAGTTCTCAGCTAATAAACTAACAAAAATGCGCAGCTGAAAAGCTGTATAAACAAAATCGTGATAAACTTGGCGTATATACGATTTGATACCCTCTAATTTGTTTATATTGTGCTAAATGCACAGCTAAAAGCAACAACAATAACAACAGCAACAGCAATAACATAATGGGCAATAGCAGCAAGTGCCATAAAAAATGAACAAGCAACGAGCAATTTTTTTTGTGAATTATAAATTTATAAACTGCCAACTGTTGTGTAAAGAGAAGTTGAGAGGGAGAGGGGATGTAGAGGGTGACTGAGGAGGCTCTGAGGAGGGGTAAGGCTGGGTATGGGTAAGGAGAAGCACTATACTGGATAAGGCTGTAAGTACACAGGGGAAAAAAAACTGAAAAAGTCTTTCTTATTTTTAGAAATTATTTCTGAATATAAAAATCATTTTTCCAAATGTTAGAAGGATTTGCGTAAATCAGCTTTGGTAGAGTTGATTGAAAAAACACCCAGAAAATTAAACATATTTTATTTGAATTTTTGTATAATGTAGTTCGAACTGAAGGAAAGGATTTTTAAAAATATAAGATGAGTTTACGTTTGGCTCCAAAAAGAATGGGAAATTTCGAAAATTCACGTATATTTTTTTTGTATAGTGTAAAGCCTGAATATTTATGCAAACGTCAATGCAATTGAGTTTTTCGAGTTGCGAGCACTCGTATTTTATTACAACTCATGCAACACACACACGGAACACACACAGAACATATGCATTTATGGAACGTGGCAAATTGAAATGTAGTCGTTCCACGTGACGTATGAGTGATGATGCGTGTGTAAACAAGCACAGCTATCTATCGAGTGTGTGTGTTTGTGTGCACACTCATAGCATATGATTAGTTGATGTAACACCACTTGCTGGATTTTAAATTAGGTTGCAGCGTTCACATGGCGCCAATTCAAAAGAAGAAACACTGAAAAGTCAACAAATCAAACAAGACAGGAACAGCACTACACTGAGAAATACAACTGACATTTCTACAAAAAAGAAATCAAATTAGCTGAATATACAAACTATCTAAAATGCTAATATGAGTGAAATCTTAAAGTACCAATATTTGATAACAAATATAGGTATCAAAATTACCTCAATAAATCCATTGAATTCTAAATACATGCCTATTTTTTTCTGAGTGTATAAGCCCACTCTCCGCTCTATCCCCCCTTTTCCCAACACCTTTAGCTATAATCGATCTGTGTGCTTGCTTATGCACATTAGAGCCACTTGAGTCTGTGTGGCCATAACTGCAATGATTGACTGACTGACTGAGTGATTGACTGATTGACGTATTGCTTGCTGCACACAATTTGCCCATATTGATTTGCATTTTTACATCTCCTCCGATACCCCCCGATACACGACGCCTGCCATAATTCATTTGATTGATATGGCTTTTTAGCCAATATCATTTCATATACATAATTTTACAAATTATTTTCGGGCGCTTCGCTTGATTGCCGCTAATTTGACTGTCAATCAATGGAAATGATGTTTTTTTCTTCCACATTTCCCCCTCCACTCGTTTTTCATGCATTCTGATTGTGCCCGTTTTGTGATACATTTGTTTATTGGGCGCCTTGTTTTTGCCGTGGCGTGTTTTCCATATGCATTTGCTATTTATTATTGCATCTGTTTAACTTGATTTTGTTGTTGTCGTTTTTGTTGTAAATTCAGTTTGTGCATAAATCAGTTTATTTATTCTACAACGACCCAATTATTAGCTGCATTACGCTAATTCAGAGTCCATATTAATCACAATTCGAGCACATAAATCGCTCAACGTAAAATCTCATAAAATTTGCTGCTCTATTAATAGGTGTATTTCATTTTCTGGGGTTAACAGGTTGTCACAGGCAGAACTGGGTGTTTCGACGATGTTCCATTATGATGTTTGGTCTTTTGGGGGCAAACAATATTAGTTTCTATATTTGAGTTTTAAGAAATGTTTAACTTAGTTTCTGTTGCCGATTTCGATGCTCAATTTCAATCGATAAAAATTCAGTTTCGACAACATGACTGTGAAAACTATTACAACAAGTTGTGCTGCACTTTTTCTTTATAGTCTACGCTATTAGAGATAGTTATAATTTTTGAGTATATATTGAAATATTGGGAATTTGTAAGGAAAATTAAAAAAATATTTCTAAGATATATCCACATGAAAGTTAGTCCAAGTCTTTCTAGATACTTGAAAGATCAGCTTTTGTTATTATTTACATATAGGGTACTCCCTTTTAGACCCTGATTTCTGTATAGTCTATCACATAAACAGCAGTCACTCTTTTGGAGTAAATATTGGAGTATTTATGAGTTTACAACCGAAATAATTCTTTGTTGTCCACTTATAGGTTTGCCATAGATTTTCTAGATACTTCAAAGATCAGCACTTGAAATTCCGACCACTTAAGATAGATGCAAGTATCTTGTTTAGGATACCTTTGGTTGCCCTTGAGGGCAGAGCAGAGAGAGCCAACTGAGAAGAGCACTTGGCTAAAGTGCGAAGGGCAACAAGAAATTGAGAATTGGGAATCAAATTTGAACAACAACAAATATAAATTCAACATTTGCCAGCAGCCATCAAAAAGTGCCAAAGGCATTTCGAAATACCCGCAATAATAAAAACCGCAAATTTTCAATAAAATTTTAATCTGAACATTTTCAAATGAAGTATTTCTGTTAACCATTTAAACATTTTTTTTTTTTGTGCGCAGATTTTGATTTAGATTAAATAAATAAAAAGAAAACTGAGGCTCTTGTTTTATTTTACTTTTCATTGTAAGGCGCAATTAGTCACCAATACTTTTATCTAGTATATAGGCAAAGAAACTGAGAATTGGGAATCAAAATTAAAGAACAACAAATATGCATTCAACAAAAGTGCCAATATACACAATGCTGGCAATAATAATAATCTCCAGTGGAATTTTTGCATTGTTTTGTTAGTTGAATATTTTATAGGGATTTCCAATTGCAGTCCGAATGCCAAAAATAATTTATCAAATTTCTGAACGAGCAAAATGCATTTCCATACAATACACAGATATGTGAGTGTGCGGGTGTGTATGCATGTGTGTGTGTGATGTGGGTGTGTAGCTCAATTTAATTGCCTACACGATATTTGTCTTCCATTTTATGATTTTACATGCACATGAGTATTTTTAATGAATTGCAATCGGAGCAGAAAACTGAAGGCATAAAAGTTGCTCTTGGAAAAAAAACATTTGCCGATTTTTCACATGAGAGCGAGTGAGAGAAAAAGACTGACAGAGAGAGAGATAGAGAGATAGAGAGACAGCACATAATTTATGCATGAAGTATTTCAGCAGGCTTTAGTTTTGCAGGCCGTTTAATAAAAGGGCTGGCTATCAATAATGCAGTTTGGCTATCTGGCCAAAATCAAAAATCAAAATTGAAAATAATCGAAGAGGAAACGAAGCAGAAGAGGAAGAAGGCAATGCAAATGCATAATTTAAAGTTGTCTGAACTGCAAACAAACAAAGAAATTCTTAATTAAGGCCAAGTCGCCCTGCAAAACTTTTCTTACCTTAGTTTTTTTCGAGCATGGAAACTTACTTGTTTGTCGGAAAGTTACATTATTCAGTTTAAAGCAACCATTTTCCAAAGTTTGCCTAAAAAATCTGCTATTGCCAAGTATTTTGGATCCGATTTGAAATTTTTCTGGGTTTACCCAATCCTTTCTAAAAATGTGGAACTTTTCAGATTTTAAATTACATTTTTATACTTCATTTATTTTAATTTGTTACATTTGTTCACTTTGATTTTATATTGTCTAATTTCTAACCTTAATTTGTAATTTTAATTCTAATGATCACTTTTATTCTTATCCCATTTAGTTGGTAACTTTAATTTTAATTTTATAGTTTCACTTAAAGCTGCCCTTAGCCCTGTTCAAATGAAAAACAATCTTGAAACTGAGCTGTCGCATTCAGCCAGAGTCATTTTGTCATAACCACCACGTCTATCAAACAAAGGGGCCAAGATGGGGTTAAAGGCAACGGATGACGTTGCTTCAACTGCGTAAATGAGTTAACCGCAAAATGTCAACAATGCCCAACAAGATGCTCTCTGACCCCGCCCCCTCAACCACCATGCCCCCTGCCCTTTCTTCCCCCCAAAAACCACAGACACGCACACACAGCAATGGGGGAGAAAAACTCGTATGAAATGGAGTAGAAAGTGAGAAAAGAAGTGCAAATAAAATCAATCAATTTGTGGGGCAAGCAGAAGAAGAACAACAACAATAATAATAAGAAGAAGGCCAACAACAACAACAACAAGCAGTTTTCTTTAAGTGCACAGCGACACTGAAATCTATTTGCCAGAGTGTTAAGAAAAGTTGAGAACAATTTCAAAAAAGAGTTGAAGAAATTGGGCAAGATTGAGGGAGGAAAAGGAAGAGAAAGGGAGTGTGAGGAAGTGAAAGCGAGGGAGAGAAACTATATTCACACGGCTTAGGGGACACACTTGGTGTGTGTGTGTGTGTCTGTGTGTGTGGGTGTAATTAATAAACACAACTAAAACTAATCCCAAACAGCAAAAACAACTGCGAGAAAACGAAAAAATTGTTCAAGTGTCGATTGATTTAGCAGCTAAATTTTCAGGCAACGATCGATCGGTGTGTGTGCGAGTGTGTGTGCGGCTGTGTGTATGTGTGTAAAATCACTTGTATTTTTGGGGGAAATTCGTGAAGACCGCAAAACATAAAAATCAATCAACACGCGCGCTTAATAGGCAAAAAAGAAGAAAAGGCGGCTCATCAAATGTATCTGCCAGATACGAATTCGAAATGTATCTGCAGCTGGTAAATGTATCTGTATCTTTAGCTGCGTTGAGCGATTGCCAAACTGACAAATTGCCTTCGTCTCTAATTTTAAGACAGCGCTCGTCGCCTGCTTTTCGTCTTTCTTATTTTAATTTGTCTCTTCTTTATTTTTTCTTGTTTTTTGGCGTGGGAGTCGAAAAGTTTCACACGCTCAAAGAATATCTTCCTCTCTTTCTCTCTCTCTCTCTCTCTCTCTCTCTTTCTGTCTCCGTCTCTCACTTACTGCGTGTCTTATATTTGGTTTTTTCGGTTTGGGCCAATTGATTGGCGCACGTTTTACGCGTGGCCAGACAAAAAGGGCCAAAAAGTGAATGAAAAAGTTTTGCTTTTTGCGCGCATTCTTGGATACCCTGTAAGCCATTTAAAATGTGTTATAGGGTATATTTAAATGGAGCAAGGGAATATATATTCTGGATAAGCAAAAACAGACGAATTGTATCAAATTCGATTCATTTCATTCATTCATTAATGTAATTATCAGTACAAATCGATTATCTATAGCAATAAGAGACATAAGTGTAATATTTGCTTGAATAATTGAGGAGACTAATTAACTAATTAACAGCTGTTTACAGGGTATTTCGCCGTCAAACTGTCTGGCTTAGAGCCTGCTTACTTTCTTTTGTTCTGGCTTTCGTTGAGCAAGCAGCGCATAAAAGGAATGCATTTAGAATTTTTGTTTTTTGTTTTGCTACATTTAAATATTTTGGTTTTGCGTTTTTTAATTTTTCGCTTTGCTTTTCTTTCTTATTTTTTCTGCTCATCTTCAATTTTTATTGTTGCTGTTGTTGTTGTTGCGGAGAGCACTTTTGTGGGTGCTTAAAACAGCTGACAGGCCCCAACTGACAGATTGATGAATGTTGATGCTACATGCCTCTGTTGCATGCTCCTCTTTACATTATATCTTTACATGCATACATATGTATTTTATTTTTTTGTCTTATTATTATTTTTAAGAGCATTTTCAGTCTGTCGTTTTTAATGAAAATATTTGGGAAAATGCGCTATTTTCATTTGTGGCCCATGCCAAGATTTATGGCACAAAAGAAAGCTGATCGGTGAGAGGGGAGACAAGGGAGGGGGAGAGCGGTGTAAGGTGACTTATCTTGGCCCGGTTTAAACGTGAGGTTAATTTGACGTTTGGCATCAATTTTATTCTCAATTTGAATTTAAATAAGTAAATACTTTATTTAAATAATAAATAATTAAAAGTGGGGAAATTTAATTATTTATTATTTAAATTTTATTTAGTTCTTTCTTGTGTTAAATTTAGCTGAATTCTTTCCATTTTATTACCTTAAGTTTAAATCATTTAAGTCATTATCTATTTTTTTTAGAACAGATTAAATAAAATGCTTTAAATCGTTGACAATTTGGATCAATTTGGCTAAGATCAAAAGATCTTCTTCATCTGCTGCTTCTTTATGCGTGTGTGTGTGTGTGTGTGTGTGCCTTGTGTATCCAATTAGTGTCTGGCACGATGGGGAGGGGAGTCCGGGGGAGTCTGTCGGGGTGAGGCTTGTGCTACATTAAGTCAAGGGCTTTGTCTAATGTACAAGTCATGAGCATTAACATAAAATGCTCTTTGGCAAAGGGAGTGAGAGTGAGAGACGAGGATGGGTTGAGGGGTGGGTGGGGCATGTTCAAGAAGGTCAAGTTTATATAGGGAAACATATGGAGTCATGTGTAGAGTCAACTCTGTGGTTAAAATTAAATTTATATTTTTTAAAGTTTTAGCTGAGATTGACTTAATTTAGAAATATATATGTATAATGTATATATATATATAGAATATATATATAAAGTAAAAACAAGAAGGAACTTAACTTTCAAGCTATTGTTCCGATGGGATGTTTTTTTTTATGGTATTCCATTCTCGATGATTAATTGTTTAAATGATAACACATATTTATTTTTCAATTTAGTTTCTCCTGTTTCCATCAAGAAATCATCTCTCGTCCCATTGTTCCTATAAGAGAGCTATATGGATATAGCAGTCATATCTTAACGATTCTTTGTCCAAGTATAACCACCAAAGTAATCCGCATATTGGGTAGGGTTAGTTACGGTAACTTGCTAAGCAATAATATTTTCCAGACAAGAACTCATTTCTGTACCAATACAGTGGCTCCTATATGAATGAGCAGTGAATGAATGAATGGCTATATAGGATGATATAGTCATGTATACCCATACATAGCCTCACCTATTAAGATGTGCTTATCTTCGAATCCCATTCCCAGTTTATTTGTAAAGCCAAGAAATGTAGCAACTAAGTAAGTAAGCAAAAGATCAAATCATAAAGACAGAAGGGGAGATGGACTCGACTGGTGATACTTATCAGCAATATATAAACTGTTTGCGGTTGAAGATATCATCATCATATCATATCTATGGGATGAATGATGACTCCAATCTGAGTAGAAATTATATGATGGGGATAAAGTCTAATGAAGTGATTAAATAATCCATTTGGGTAAAGTGGATCGAGAGGATTTACTTTGAAGCATTTAACATTTTAGTTTTTACTTTATTTCAAATATTTTATAAAATATATATATAGATTGAAAGCGAAAACTATATTTCTGATTGCTATTTGTTGCTTAATCATTAAAGGATTGTTTGAACCCAGCAAATAAAAATTAAATGCAATCCAACAACAAATGTTAAACTAATTTTATTTTCTTAATTTAAATACATTACTTTTAATTTAATTTACTTATTACTATTTGTAATTTCTATTTTTATCTGTGGCGACTGATAAATAAGTAAATTATTAAATAAATCAAAAATAAATAAATGAAAAAGTAAATAAATAAGAAAATAAATTAATAAATTAAAAGTAACAAAATAAATCTTTCAAATTTAATGTGCGTCCGAAAGTGTTTTCGTTGTTAAAGGGAAATCTCAAAAATCGCAGTTGAAAACTAGTTTTCAACTCAAAAATCAAGCCAGTTGAAAAGTGTTTTTATTTTGTTTATTTTTTGTATTTTCTGGCACCTTTTGTGTAGTTCTAATTGAAATCCGCGCCAGATATAATTTACTTAACGAAGATATATTCCCCCGTTGACAATTAAAATGCAAATCAGAACCAACTTTTAATAGCAAAGCTATTCACTTTATTTTTTCTTTTTTTTTCTTTCCTTTTTTGTATTTTTTTTTATTTATGCTATGCTTTTGATGTAAAAGGGTTTTAAAATCTGCGCCAGCAAAATTTCTTGACACAAAAAAATGTGTAAATAATCGAGGAAAAACAAAGCTAAAAAGGAAAAGAAAAAAATAGACTCAACTGTTGGAAAATCTCGCGCGGAAAAATTGGACGCATTTGCTGACCCAAAAAAGACAAATGGCCAAAAAAGAGTCTACAAAAAATATAGAGGAACAGAAAAGGGAAAAATGTTCGCATTGGGAAAACAGGAATACCATTTATGCTGCGGGTGGGGGTGCGTAGAATACCCTTGTTTATTTTAATGCAAATATTTGTTTATTTTTTTCGGCATGTAAATTTCGCTGAAAAGTGTGAGTTTTAATTTAATTTAAGTGGTTTTTGTATTTGTTTAATGCTAATCTAAAGCTCAGCTCACCTGAGTAATTTTTTTTCCTTTTCTTGATGGGGGAATTCCTTTTGTTTTGTTTTGTTTTGTTTTTGTTTCTATTTTGGGTGTGTTATTTGTTTTATTTATTTTTTTGGACTCAGATAAATGAGCGATTTAAATGCTAATTAATTGTTGGGCACAAACACACACACACAAAGCACACACACACACAGATACACGCATATGGAACACAGAGAGAGAGAGAGAGAGAGTGAAAGAGATAGCAAGCAACGATTTTGTCTCGTTTTCTAATCTCTGTTCAATTTATGGAAAGAAATGCGTTTCATTTTAAACAGCGATCGGCATTTGATTTATGTATATTTTTTCTCGAATGTCGAATTCGAATAAGAACCGTTTAACGGTTACTCACACAAACACACAGTTGTCAAACACATAGACACAGAGCCGGTCAGCATTACGATTAGTACACGAAATACACGAAGCGCAGCCGAAGCCGAAACTGAATAGCTGTAAAACTGACTGATACTGGCTGGGACTGATAAACAAACAGTGTGCGTCCGCTGACAGCGGTCCGTTACAATACGCGCGTCGTTCAAGACTGACGCCTGAACTGAATCATACAAGTCGAAGCAGAGCAGCGCCGTGGCGTTCGCTCGGATTGCCCACGACGACGAGCGTCGAACGAAGCCGAACGCGGCAATTTCTGCTGCAGCCCAGCAACAACATTGCCCGAATGCACTGCAAACGAAGTTGTAAGCACACGACTAGGCGCCATCTAGCGTTTACTTGCGCGCACTGCACTCTTATACGTCTTATACATGTTGCAAGGGGCGCGCAACACAGACATGTTCGTTAAGGGGTAGCTGCCAACACCAGTTAACGGTGGCTAACAGCTGCTAATAGTTGCTGTTAACTGAAGACATGAACGTGCCTGTCGAATCCTGCATGTAATTAATTTTTTTTGCGTTTTGATGCAACCAAAAAGCTTGCAACGCACACACACACGGGGATATTTACCTAATGTGGCAGTTGTAGTTGCATCCTGCTGCAAGGATTATCAATTTGATGAGCACCTTTCAACTTTATTCGACACATTTTTTGGGAAAGAGAATGACTTTTAGAAAATATCATCCAATGATCAATTTTTTATGGAATATTTAATTAAAAAACTGCAATATTTTTTCAATTATTTATTTTTATCTATAACTGCACATATAATATAGTATGTTATTGATACAATTTTTTGCTTTAATTTGATGATATTTGAAACAACATTTACCAAATAGAAAATAAGTTTTTCCAGATTATACTTAACACACAAAACCCACACTAAATATTTCAACAACTATTTTCCCTTTCGGATAAAACTCAACTAGTAATAATTCCCACTTACTTCCCTGTGATAATATTTGGCGAGTAACTCGTTTATTGCTGACCTAGAAGTAAACAATTATTGCTCCTCGCTGGGCGATAATATGCCGAACAGAGCGGAGCGGAGCAGAGCAGAGCAGAAAAAGAATAACACACGCCGAACATCAATCAGAGCGTTTCCTGGCCTACTTTTGGCAAGCTTCCCTCTCCCTCGCACTTGTTGTTGTTGCTTTGATATGTTGTGATAGGTGTGGCACACGCCCATAAAACAATTTGCCAGTCGCATAAAAACGAAAGCATAACAAATATAACACTTAATTGTATTAACAACCGGTCAGCTACCGAAGCCGAGTATAAGACGAAAAGCAAGATGAGGAGGGAGTGTGAGTGGGAGTGGGAGGGGAAGAAGACAAAGTCGTCGACGTGTTTGTTTTAACCGTTATGCGAGTCGTACAAACAACAAGCAAATAACCAAAGGCAAAGAAAATGCCCACAGACAACAACAACAAGGCGAACAATAAAAGAATGAGAACAAACCGTCCGTAGCCGACTGCAAAATACTCTGATACAAATAAGTAACATCAACTGATAATGCGTACTAAAAAATATCGATCATTGAATGGAGTTAATGGTAATCTATCCATTCAGAGTGTTGCAGATATGTTTTGACATTGTATGAGATATGCGACTTTATTGATTTTCGACTAAAGATATTTATCCGATTATCGCTTATCGATTTCCTAGTCTAGCCAGACCAGCATATTTTCCGGACAGACGGATAGACAGCCTGACGAACATTGCATCTATCCAATATACTCTTTTTGTATGTTTGGTAACAGAGTATAACAAGCAACCTTCAGCCAATCGACGCACTCCTTAGATGAAATCCGAGTCCTCACATTGATTGATGATTTTATGACGTTCTTGTTTACTCAAACTGACGATGAGAAGAGACTCAAATTCGATCTCGAATTCGAGCTCGAAGTCGAATTCGAACCTGAACATAAACTAGCAGAGATAACAAGTAAAAATGTTATAGTTCAGTGAGCTCGACTTGAATATACTCTTATGTATTATAGCATAAGATTTTACTTGACATGTGAGAATTTGCTTACAATTTTAATTGAAATTTTGTATGTATTATATGAAAATGGTAGGGCTTCAAAACGAGTTGGTAAATGTATTCTAGTTTTTTTTGCCAAAATTCAGCTTAAAATATCTTACACATTTAGAACCATTATACCCTTTTAACCATTTCTCATGGGACCAGGGTATAACAAGCGTTGATTGGTTAAGGGGAGTGGTATGGAGAGGGGTGCAACAGTGTGTCCTTTTTTTTGGGCCGCAGAGATTTCAATATTTTTGTAGTGTGTGCGTGTTGTGTGTGTTTCCCTGGAATGCTATCAATCTCCTGCATATTAGGGATAATATTACAATTACTTGTAAGTGAGATAAGCCAAAGACAACAACAGATAAACACACACACCCAAAGAGAACGCAGGAGAGACAGAGGGAGACAAGAGCATAAGAGCGCTCAAGTGGGCAATACAATCCTTGCCCTTGCCTTCGCCTTTGTTCTAGCCGAGTAACTGTAACTGCATAAGTGTATACATGTCTGTGTTTGTATATCTCCCTGCTGTAAACAACCCAGCAGCGAAAAGATAACATTACGAATGCGGTTTTTTACTGCATTACTTTGTAATAATACCACTCCATATACAAAATAAAAATATAGTGTACTGCAAATAAGGAAAGATTTGGAGTAGATATATTCAAAATGTAATGAATTCAATATGAATATAAATAAATATAATACAATATATGTGTAATATATATAAGATGTAACCAACGTTTCAAGTTTGTAGTTTGTGCTTAAAAGCTTTCGAGCATAAAACTCTGCATACAAAAGGATTACTAAAAATCACTTACTTTTTATGCAAATAGAATGAATTCCGTCATGTAAGTCATTCCTTTGTTCGCTGCTGGGTTTCTTAAGCCAAGTAACTGTAAATGCCTGCTTATGTTTGTGTGCGTGTGGCTGTAAACAGATATGTGGCTTAAGCGATTGACAAATTGACACATTGACAAGCGAAGGACACAGATTCTTCACAGAAAAGGCGAGCGCTATTGGAAAGCGAGCAAATGGGGAAAGCAGACTTCCTGTCTGGAATAGAGCCTGAAATTCCGACAGATTGCTTAAACGATTTAACGACTTTAACTGGAAGCGATATGGAAAATAAATACTTATGCCTGTGCCTCGAACTCTGGCCGGTAATACTGCCGTGAGATTTAGCCTTAGCCTCTGTCTGGAACTCTGGGCTGGAACAACCTGTTTCAATTTAGACATAAACTATTAACAGCTACCTGGAATAAAGACCGCAGCTGGAAGGGCGACCGCCAGGAAGCCAGCTGTTTCTGCCACATTAGCCACGTTTGCCACACGGTGTCCTTGTGTACCTTTACTTTTCTGTGCCCGCAGTTTGATGATAAATTAGAGCTAAAAAACTATAAAAAAAAGCAGCACGCACCAAAAAAAAGGACACTCACAGGTGCTTTAGTTGGCTTCTTCCTCATCCCCTTCTTCCTCTGCTTCTTCTTCTTCTTTTTATTGCTTTATTATGAGCTAAATACAACTGCTTCTTCTTTTGTTGCTCAAAAAGGGATGGACCAACGTTTACCGCTCTTCTCCTACTCGCCACATCTACTGCTCCTACTCCTCCTGCTGCTCTTCCTCCTCCTCCCTTTCTTCTACTCGCTCATTCCTGTTTGTTATTTGTTGTCAATCGGACAGCAGAGCAAAAGTGCTGCATCATCTTCGAATAATTTTTAGTAAGTTGCCAGCCATTTGACTAGTTTTTAGATATTGGTTTGTCAATATTTCAATTGGTTTACTGAATTTGTAATACAAGTATTCAATTTATATTGTTTTTATTACTATTATCATTATGATTATTATTACTGTTATTATTATTATTACTATTTTGTTGCTCTTATTTTTTATTCATTTTATGCGCTGATATCCATTTTAGACCACATCGTGGGAGATTTTGAGAGAGAGGCTTTGAGAACTACTCTCAAGTTTCTCAGGAAACTGCATTAAAACATTAAAAGCGGTGCCACAAGAAAGAGCTGATTATTTAGAAAAGATATGCATGAGTTATGTGCATCTGGCTCATGGCTTTGGGAACGCTTCTTTCTGGTAAATTCTCGTAGCCATTTCCCATAAAAGGCGTCACAAAATCAATTTGCATGCCTCCGTTTTGGTTTCACTTTCGACTGGGCCACAATCGAAGTCTGTTGTTGGCCAAGTCACGGACCAAATCGCATTTCAGCCAAGCATTTAGGCCACTTGCGAAAGGGACTACACTCAGCACGAAAATTGACCAGAATTTTAGAAATTCACCAAGGGTGACTCAGCTTAAAATCAAAGTTGTAGCTAACCAAAAATCAAGGTTTGAATATCTTAATTACAGTTTGGTTTTTTCTAAAATTTAGAAAAATATGTCTAATTTTCAGCGTGTTGTTTTCTTTTATATTATTTATTTATTTCAGATATTTATGCATTTTAGAAAAGCATTTGTTAAAAATATAAAATATTAAAAAAATCAACTACTTTTGGTTATACATATTATTGGTAATATCAAGAAAAGCTTTCTAATATTTGGGTTCGTTTTTTTTTCTCTGTGTGTGGCAAGGGGCAAGTTCAACGACTTCTTTTTAGTTGGGTGCGCTAGCAACGGCGTCGATAAGCCCAAATTGGTGGCAAATTAAGCCATCAATTGCTCTTGCAGCTGTTTATATTTTGGGGGCATGCCACACCACAACCCGCTGCCCCTACCCCTATCCCACCCCATCCCCTGTGCCCCATGGCCACGGCAAACCTCAACCACATTTGACAGACGTGGCACTCAACACTTGCGCCAGCTGACAGTTACACTAATAACGACCAGTTAAGGGCAGCCTGCCCCCTCCACCTGCCCCCATTGGCTGCCACATAAACAAACAGGGTCGAGCATCCTGCCGCACGAGTCCTGTTCCTGCCTGGCATACGCTTATCAGTTTTCAATCACATTTGAAACACATTGCTATTTGTGTGTCCATAAATCAACAGGAACCTTAATCCTGAGGATCTTCTAAAAACACACACTAATACACACGCACACACACACACACACACACACACACACACATATACATACAAAGTCACCTTCAAAAAGATAAACATTGACAGCTTGACATATGTAGAATTCCCATTGCATTTTCTACAACACCTCATGTGGGTGAGGAGAGAGTAGCAGAGGGTGTGTGTGTGTGTTGGTGTGTGTGTGTGTGTGTGTATGGTTAGGGAATTGTGTTTTAATTTTTTATGTTGCCGCTTTGCGCTTTGAGTGATAAGCGCGAACTTTGACTACGAATACACTCAGCCAAAAACTTAAACTCATTTCTAAAAAATCGCTCTAAATTTAAAATAACCGTAAAAACTAGAAATTAATTAATAAGAATATATACATATTAAATAAATTAAGAAAATAAATAAATAAAAGAAATCATTTTTGTAAAAATTAGAAAGCTTTGATCTAACTCCACAATCCCAAAGAAGTAGTATTTTTTGAGTGTTGACTACAAAATAAATAGTCAGCATCCAGTATTTCTCCTTTTGAGGATACGCCTAGCATCCTTTTTGGCCAATTCGGCCCATTTGGACACAAGGCACGTTTCTGACATGGCCATAAAACAATTATGGCTCAAGGTCTCCAAGGCATTAAATATCAAACACAATGCGATAGCTTTGAACTATTGTTATCTGAATACAGAAGTGGAGTTGGCGACCGGTGTTGAGAAATGCCGTTTTAAACCAGCCGAAGTGAAAATCCTGCTAACTTTGTTAAATGTTTTCCAAGCTCGGCGGATTATATTCTAAGTGGATTTTTAATACTTAAAACTAGCCAAAAGGAAATCCACACAAATAATAATAACTTTTAACAAAATGAACCAAGCAAAATGAAGGTAGATTAAGAGAGGGCTCGACTGGCAGATACCCTGTACATAGATGTTAAATCCATTTATTTCCTATTTCGTTTCTGTCAAATATCTTCCATTTCCTTGCTAATATTAGTTTATTTTTAATTAATTAATATATTTTATTAATATTATTCAATACGGAAATCTGTGTTTTATCTTGATGGAATTTTGACTATTGATCAATGAGATACTATATATATATATATATACATATATATTATTTATTTATATTATATTTAAAGATATAGGCATCCCATTTATATACAAGAATCATTTTCACAATGTGTATGAAATATATTTTTACTTTATTTGATTTTATGTAATTAAGGGTTATATCAATTGAATGACTTAATCTTTATCTTCATCTGTATCTTTTATTGCTCTCTGAAAATACGCTTAGCTATCTACAGTCGAAATCGACTCGGGTTTTTATGTGGATCAGGAATATACATGGCTACCCAGATGCATCCTTTTGTCAATTTCATTAAGCACTTCTTATTCTATACAGATATTTATTTTGAATATATATAATCTATTATTCCAATCTGTCCTTTTCTTTGCATTCTGCAAATTATTCTATGAGTTGAAACAGTTTGGATTCCTTTTCAATGTGCAAAGATACATCGAATGTAAAAAAGTACCTAAAAAAGTATTTGTTGCGTAGTTATGGAAACTGAAATTGTTCGCGGATCAACAATTAATGCTTATATTTAAAAATGAAACTCAAACACAGAAACAATGGCAATAAAAAATACAAGCAACGGTTTCCAATTAACAGAAAGGAGGAAAAAGTGAAAATAGGGGTTGTTGTTGTTGTTGTGGTTGCGGCAAGGCGTTGCAGCCTCCGAAATTAAGTGGAAATGAAGTGCGCACTTGAATTTCAATTGGCATGCCCCGAAAACCACTCCGTCCTGGTAACCAAAACAAAACACAAGTCAAATCCAAGCCAAGCTATAAATAAAAAAAAATTGTTTTTGTTTTATTTTCGCCTGCGTTTAGCGGTTGCTTAGGCACAGTTAGTGGAGATGGGGCAGGCAACACGGGGCAGGAACTCTACTCGCCGCGAAAAAGGGTTTCCCTTTTTTCTTTATTTTGTTTTTGTATAGCCGCAAAAATTTGTTGACTAATGATTATATAACTGAATTACCATTAAGTGCCAGCCTTTAACCCCTAACCCTTAATCCCCCGCCCATCGCCTGCCCACTTGCCCACTTGCCCCTTAGGGGCCTTGTGTTGCAGACATAATTGTATAATTGTTGCCGCCTTATTGCCGTTGTTGTTGTTGTGCCCAGTTGGGCTTATTAATATTAATAAAGAAGATTAAAAGGCTTAGCCAAAACTAAGTACACACTTCACAACACTCACATTCACACACACACTCACACACACACACTCGTTGACATTTGTGTGTGTGTTTCTGTTTTGCTCAAGTGTTTGCATACTTGCCTCAAGTGGCATGCGAATATGGCCAAACCTACAAATACATTCCTTTCAGCTCTTCTATTTGCACATTGTTTTATTATTGCTGTTGCCAATTACTTTTTGTGGCATGCCACAAATCCAAGCACTTAACAAGATTTCATTGCAGATTGCTTTAATATATTTAATTCATTAATTATTTAATGAGTACTAATATCAGTCAACACAGCAATATACAAGGAATAAATGAATCAAATTAAATCAAATAAATATTTAATATTTAAGTTTAAGTAGAGAAAAATAGTGTTATAATTCTTTAAAAAATAAATATTATTAAACACATATTTATTTATTTAATGTCCATTAATCTCATCCAAACACAGAAAAATAAAAAAGTAAACAAGAAATTAAATAAAAATTGTTATTCCTATTTGTATATATGTTTGATAGCATTTTTTAAGAGTCATTCAGCAAGCTCATTATTTAAGCCATTATCATGGTTTGTTGCATGCCACATACATACGTGTGTCATGCGGCAGATTCCAAACACTTTTGCTTTCCCCTCAAGGACGCACGTGGCAGCGACTATCCCAAGCCACAGACACGCCCACAACACACACACACACACGGAAAGAGAGACACGCGACAACAACAACAACAAACCGGAACCATAACCAGTAACAGGAACAGGAACGGGAACGGTAATGACTCAGCATTACTGTCTCTCTGCGGGTTCAACAAACGCTGACCATCAACTAAACAAAGCAATCCCAAATTCAAGTTTATAGCCAGAATGCAGAACACAGTCCCGCTGCTCCTAATATTCCCAAGTGTGCGAGCTCATAATATTATTGTCCACATGCAACTCGACTGCTATATATATATGTGTGTATGTATATAGAGGGAGAAAGTGAGTAAACTCCCCCTTAAGCGAAAGTGAGAAAGACCGATGGAAATAAACATCAGAAATAACTCATATTTAAAGAGCGTTTCTGCATAAAAAACAATAAAGAAAAGTTACCTGAAGCATGCCGAAGTTTAAATACCCTCTAGCAGACCCTTAAATTTGAGCATAATAGTTCTCCAATTGGAAATTTCAAGTTATTTCAATATCAATTACAATTCAAGGCTAATATTTTTCCGAAGATGTTTTCTCCTATCTCGTTACAAACTCCACAACAAAACTGTAATACCCTCTGCAAGTGTATCAGAAATATGAAAAGAATATGCAATGTAATTTGAAATTGCATTTCCAGGGGGAGTGGCCAAAAGAGGGGGCGGTTAGCTGAACATATGACGTGCCGACTGAAGTCTTAATTAATTTGGACACGCAAAAAGCTGCATTTGCCAGTTGCGGGTACTCATAAAAATACTCATAATGATTCATGGTAATGAAATGCATCAAATGGCTATTTGACTTCTTTCTGACTGCACCAGGAAGTGGCAAATTGTGTTTGTGCTGTGCGCTGTGGCACATGCAACTATGCTGCAAGCTGAAATAAATAAAGTAAGGGTTGAGTTGCAGACTCAAAAAAAAAACGATTCAATTCTCTTGTCACATTTGGCACGCGTCTTTGAATACGCGTCATCAGGTGCACAAATCGAACCGGAATCGAAATCGAAAACGTAGTCGGAGTTGGAGTCGGAGTCGGAGACGGGGTCTGTCTTGTGTCTGGCTCAGTCTGAGTAGAGGTCCGCATCTGTAAATGTTGTTGCTGTTATGCCTGATTGCTTTTACTGTTGGTGTCGACGCGTTTAAACACGAACGCCTTCGCCAGAGCGTGCCCAGCCAAAGATGCCGACAGCAGGCGGCTCAGACTCAGGTAGACAGACCAAGAGGCTACACTCAGAAAAAGAAATCGACAACTAGAAACTTTTTCTTATTTTTATAAATAGTTTCTAAATAGAAGAAAACAAAAGAAAAGAAATCGAAATCGGAAAACCCTAAAATATTGTATTCTATTTTTATTTTTTAATGAAGAAATATTAATAATTACTAAAAATATTGTTAAGAATTTCATTTCAAAAAAGTAGAACTGCAAATCCTCATCCTAAAATCGTAAGTTATATCAAATTAAATTAAATTAATATTATTAACTATAATCAAACATTTTAGAATGTTTATTAAATTATTAGTAAATTTAATTAAATTTATTCACTTACTTACTACGATTATTAATAAAATATAAGGCAAAGAAAAAGTTATTTTTAGAGTTTTTTTTTATACATATGAAAAAAACATTCCGAAAATCAAACATATGTTTTCTAAATCGAAGAAAAACCCTGATTTGAAGGAATATGTTTTCTGAATATTAAGTTTAGTTTAAGCTAGGCGAATTTCTAAAATTCAGTGCGATTTTGTTCTAAGTGCAGGGGACTGCGGGGCTGGGAGTGAGGTGCAACTCCTGACTGGGAACTGGGTCTGCTTTGCATGACATCAACCGGTTGCAACTGTGTGTGGATTTTAAGCGTCTGTATACTTTTTTTAAATTGATTGGAGGATTTAATTTCAGTGGCAGCTGCCGCTGTTGTGGCTGCCACAGTTGCTGCCACCGTGTCCGCTGACCAGTTGAGCTAAGCGAAACACCTTTGCGTCTGACTGCCAGCAGCAGGCCTGTTTCAGCTTTCAGCTAACTAAGTCAAATTGCTCTTTTCATGAACTGCCTGCTGCTGTTTGCCTTTGTCTTCCTTTGAGTTTAGCTTTTTGTATTTTTCGTTTTGCACATGTTGTGTAATATAATCAGCTTGTTCTTCTTTGAGGATTTGTCGGGGTAGTGTGTCACTTGAAGTGCACTCTTTTGGAGGTCAAGAATGGAAAGGTTGGCAACCAGAAAGGTTATCTTCGGCCTGCCCATAATAAGATACCCTTGAAAACACTTTTATGTGCTTAAGCGGCAAGCGACGGAGGCAGAAATAAAATGAAACTTGGTAACAGGTGCTACACAAGTTGGCTAAAAGCAAAACTGAACATTTCATAATAATAATATTCAAATATTATAATTATTTATTTTCACATAATTCCACTAAATTTTAGTCTCATAACAAATGCTGATATCTTCCATCTATCTTCAATGACTACACATTTTTCTGGTTACTTATAGAGTGATGCCACTATCAACATTTCTTATATACCCGAAGGATTAAGGAAAAAAAGTTAAACGTTTATTTTGAAATATAATAATCATTTGATTTATTTTTTTATGATTTACTTTAATTAAATGCTGCAACATAAAAGTGGAATCCTTTTTAGTTTTCAAATTTGCTTAATATTTATTGTGTTGTTTGCAGAAAAGTGTTTTTTGTCTGTCTGACATTCATTGATCATTTCGTGAAGGCAAATAAAAATAAATAAGACTAATGTAATTTATAAATATAAGGAATGTGAATTTAAGAAATGTTTGGCAGATTATGAAAAATTATAGCTATATGATTTTGTAAATCGATCGCAATGAATATTTCTTCAAATGGGAAAATACTTATATACCTTGAGAGTTGGGAGACGTCTTCTTCAAAGCTTTACAAAATTCATAAAAAAAAAAATTATAAAATTGTTTCAATAATAAAATAACTTATGGCTTCCTGACTAGGCCAGGACTAAGAATAATGTTGAAAAATTTGAGTCAAATGCAAATTAGATTCATGCAATAAAAATCGTTAATTGAATCTATCGCTGCTGCATAAAAGTAATAATAATAATTTTCCGCTAATTATGCCTCCGGAAATGCAGCTCAATTGTTGCACATGCAAAATCCACTGAATTAATCGCCTTAATTTCAATTCATGACCCGCTCTCGTACTCGTTCTCGAGTTAACATATAAATATGCGTAATTTATACAGCTATCGGATCATAAATTATAGATTGACCTACGCACCGTATTAATATCCACTTTTTTAATGATTTTTATTTTGCATTGTTTCTTATTTTGCGTGTATAAATTTAATGTTGGATTTTGCCCGCTGAAAATATAAACAATCAGCACAAACCATAATTAAGCAGCACTGAATTGAGAGAGCGAGAGAGAGAGAGGGAGAGAGAGTGCTCAACGAGGAAATACCCTATACATTATTACGGATAGACCCTATACATGATTTAATAATGGAGTTTTTTCACTCGTCTTCAGCGCAGAGAGAGAAAAAAAATATTAATTTGTTTCTGATAAGTTCTGTGTGTTATTATTATATATAATATATGTATGTATAATAATATACCCCTCTTGTGCACAATTTCATAGAGTACCTTATTGTAAAGATAACAATAATCATAATCCATGCGAAGCCACAAACTAATTACGATCTGGCTTTTAACGTGGTTGCCACAGTTTCCAATTAATTATATGCTTTACATAGTTTTGTTTTTTATTCATTCCCTTAAAAATATGCAAAAAAAAAAGAAAAACGATTAAATTATTTTGTGCAAAAGATTGTAAGGGTCGGAAGAAAGCATCTGCACATAGTATATTAAGTATATATAGCTTTAATCAGCACGAACAGATGAGTCGGAAAGCACAAGTTATCGTCTAAAATTTTTATTCATTTTCTATATAAATAAATATGCCTAAAAATGTGTGATACAAGAAGGAGAGTCGTAAGGAATGTGGCACCTCCAGGCATGCTTACACTTGAGTATGCAAAACTTCAGATGGGAAAATTGAAGGCTGATAATTGTTCACATTACATAAAAAAAAGTTCAATTATCATTTTGCAACTCAAGAAAAGTAGTAGGCTAATATGGATACAGAGCATCTCTGAGTCAAGCAAACTTATTTTGTTGTATATTAATTTAGAGCTTAAGCACAGCTTTAGCCGAGTGTAGTCCGCTGGGATGGGAGGGGGGTTGCGGAGGGTTGGCGCTGATTACCCAAAGTGGAAATCAGGGCAAAACTTAAAACATTAACGAGCCATTAACAAGTTGGGCCAATAAATTCGTATTACGGCCAATTAAAACCGAATAAAAATAGGAAGAAAAGACACGCAGAAATACATAAATAAATTCTTACACAGAAAAAAAAAAATATAGTAAAATAAAATAAGAGCAAAAAAAGAGCAACAAAAAAAATGAGCACAAATGGCCAACAAATTTCGATTAGGCAAACGGGCGAGAACATTTTATGTTTGTCAGTCGGACAGTCAGCTACAGTCCCCGATTCACGCTGCCCGCTCCCCCCAAAACACTCATCAAGTTCACTTACACATTTGCGGCACAAAATGTTGCCGCTTGCAGCACGTTGCATTGATTTATTGTGCCTGAATTAGAAGTCGGCAGATAACGAGCCACCAGCAGCCACTGCAAACTGTGGAAGCTGTGAAAGCTGTGGAAGCTGTGGAGCACTCCAGCTGCCCAGGGAGCAGCAGCAGCCAAAGATGCCACCATTGGCATTGTTCTAAACGGCATTGTTGTTGCTTGTTGAGGGCCAAAGGGGGCAAGAGTGGCGTGTGCGCTGTTGCACGTTCGGTCTCGGTTGGGGCAACTTAATACGCACGCGTAATCGTATATTTATTTAAATTTATTGCTGCCAGCTACTGTGCTTCACCAAATGAATTGAGGGCCGGCTGCGAGGGGCAAGGGGACTGGGGAGGGGATCAGAGTCTAAGCTAGCATTGTTGTTGCAAGCATTTTGCACACTCAGCAAATTTAATTTTGAATTTTGAAGTGTTACCCCTATTATTCAGAAGGCATATGCAACTGCATATCTTCTGAAATTAAGAAAACTGTGTCTAAATTCTTAAGTATGTTTTTCTACGTTTGTTATATACGAAAATTATTACACTCATTCTTTTGTGGCTATATTATTATTAATTTTTGGTTTTTTTTTTAAATTTACACAAATTGCCATTCAAATTTGAAGGAAAATGTTTTCTCATCGTTTGAAACTATTCATAAAAACAAGAAAAACACTGTCATTATTTGGGAGATTGTTTTTCTGAGTGCAAGAAAAATTTGCCAAGTGGCCAAAGTACTCGCTAGTCGAAGCTGGAACTTAAGTGAATTTCACTGGACCAGAAGAGAGTGCTGTCCCTCTCTCTCTCTGCCCCACACACTCTCTCTGTTTCTGTCTGACACACGTTTGTACGTGCAGCATAAGAAATATTCAATTAATCACAGTTTATTATGGTTTAGTTCAACATTTGTTGCAATTTTTCTTGCTTTACTCTTGACGCTTTATTACAATTGTTGCTTCAATTGTTGTTGCTTGTTCTTTGCCATGTTTCCAACTTGTAAGCAATTAAATTTGTGTGTGTTGTAACTATGTGTCTGTGTGTGTGTGCATGACTTTCAGCTTTGCTTAATTAATTGCACTCAGTGCAAAGCTTTCGAGTGCTGTCCAGTCATTGTCCAGTGCGTATAAGTTTTCTTCATCCTCCTCTCACTCTCTCTATCTCTATCTGTCCCCCTCTCTCCATCTCCATCCCTCTCACACTCACTCCCTCTCTGTCTCTGTTAAAATATCCCTTATTTAAAGTCATTTGGCATTTTGGCCAAAATAGTTCAACTATGCAATGTGTTTTAATTTGGCGTTAAATTTTTTGGGTTTTCAATTGAAATTCCGCAAACTTAAATTCTGTTTTGTAATTTGTAATTACATTTCAAATAGTAATGTTGGCTTAATATGTATACAATTATAATTTGTATATTTAAAATAGTAATGTTGTTTAAAAAGTAAATTTAGTAACATCCAATATGTGAATAACATAAGAGTCTGCTAATTAAATTATTTTTATAGTAACCTGAACCCATTAAAAGAGGAGAAATATTTAATAAATTGTGCAAAAATATGTAAAAGCAAAAAGGATGCATCTTAAATACCATAAAACATATATTCTTGATCGGTAATATCATGCCATCAGACAGTCTTTCAATACAAATACTCGAAAATCATAAGCAGCTAAGGTTTATCTATATCGATTTGAGGATATCGATTTTAATCGATTTGTGATAATATTTAAATATATTATTTATATAAACTACTCAGACATATTATTGATCAAATGTAAATATATTATTGAGATCGAATTGAATGCACACATTATCAGAGTATTTTCCAGTCTGGGTGTCTCGTAACACTCCAAATTAATTTATCCAACTATGTATTTTAATTAAAATGCCTAATCAAAATTGTTTTATTTCACAAGATTCGCGCTTGATATTAATTGTAATTAGTATTGGTTTAATACAATACTAATTTGATCGCTTGGTCAATTTAGACCAATTTGCGTTATCAATCGTCAATCATTAATCTGCTGTGCAAATTTGACCTGCATTTTAAAAATGCATCGCAATTTGCAATAACAAAATCATATTTGCATATGCGAAGCCTTTCATTTGTCACTCTCATAAATAAGCGCCAACAATTTCTCATGTAATATTTCATATGTTATACGAGAGTACATGAGCGAATTCTCTTCATACCCTGTAACCACTAAAAAAGTGTATGAGGGACTTGACGACTGGGTGCAATTTATGTAACAGATGGAAGGAAGCAGCTACGATTCCACTTCTATATCTAGGAACTACTGACTGCAAATTTTAAATGTAAATTCTTAATTACCACAGATAAAGTTAATATAATTTGATCGATAACTGCACATGTTTTGCAAATATCGATACAAATCAATTAACGATAGCAATACGAGATACAAATGTAAAGATAAAGCTTTTGAATTGATATACATAAAATAATTCTTTTACCAAGCATTTATGTCTAAGGACTGACTATACTTTTCGGATAGGTAATTTAATTACGTATCATATCATATATAAAAAAGCTTTCATTTTAAATTAATTAAATTAAATTACTAATATTATGATTTTCATTATTGTAATTATTATAATTATTATTATTAAAATGTCAATAAGATTGAATATCTCGCAGCCTATTTGACTTTAATATTTATAACATTTATGATTGAAAGTCACTTTGTTACAGGGTAACTGCTAGTCTAGCAGTCTCTCTATGCGAGTGCTCTTATTTTGTATTAATATATTGACTTATTTGCAATTACATGCAATTGCGTTGGTGCATAATTTAATATAATTGAAGGCAGCGTTGAGTTTGCCATTGCGGAAGTGAAGTGGGAAAGAGAAGTGGATGAGGATGCAGAAGGGGTTGGAAATGTGGAGGGGGCTGGTATTGTGGACGCTGATGGTGCGACAAAGGCTGGCAACAATTATTCATTATCAGCGTTGATAAGCGCATGAATTATTTTACATTTGTTGCGCATTAAAAGTGCATTAAGTGCATTAATTAATAAAAGTATAATTTCAACTTCATTGAAATGCAGACAGAGTTGCAGCCACAACCCACCTTCCCTCTCTCCATCCCTCAGATTTCCCACTTTATATATTTAGGTTAGTTTCCTCCACTTTCATATCGCGTTTCATGCAAATGCAACATTTAGCTGAAAAATTATTAGCCGAGTGGCGGCACAAAAGCATCACAAAAATGCCAACTCAGACTGGCTATAAGCGCTAAATAGCCATTTCGTGACTTGCAGCTGAGTCTGCGCGACGGTCGCCCCATTAACGGGGCCTAATTAGAGGCAAAAAGCGAAGAAAAAAAATAGCGAGCAAAAAGCGAGCAAAAAAAGCGAGAAAGAAATCGAGGAAAAAAAAGAACTGCGCGCAAAATAATACAAATCACATACAAATTTGCAAATCATGCGAGCCCCAAGCGAGCTTGTCGTATTGTCCGCAGTGGGCGTGGTTGCCCCTCTACTCCCCCCTCAGCAGGCAGACAGCTGGCAAAAATAAGAGCAGGAAATTAGCACGTTAGCGTGATTCACGCGACAGTCTTACGAGAGAGCCTCCTTTCGACCTCAGCCCCCTCGATTCTAGGCAAAATGTTTTCTCTTAGTCATAGTCTTGCGAAAATGCAATATTATTTTCCTCATATGTCGAGCTGATAAACTGAACTTTCAGTTCCGGATATCTAGTTGTCGAGCTGTCTTAGTAAGCCTATTTTTACTTGACTTAAATAATTATGTTTTCTTTTTTACTAAAATATCAAAATTTCTATTTTAGTATTTTATTTAATTTAATTAGTGTCATTTTATTTAATTCAATTAATATCGCGTATATAGCCAGACATCTTATTGACCAAAAAACAACCAAAATCGGTCTACTATATCGCAGCTTCGATGTGAATAATCGGACGTTTGTTTTCCATTGTAAGTAAAATTTATATGTCAGCAATTTGAATCCGGTGGAAAAGTGATTTTTATATATTACTTTTAATGAACGCACCAAAGATAGAGTTTCTTTCCTGTTATTCGATTATTCATTTATTCGCATAGTGACTTAAATTATTTGCATTCATTAATTTTCATTCAATTTATTTACCATTTACTGTTTACTAACGCTACTTGACCTATTATCTCGTTTGAAAAGCTCCTCATTCCGCACTCGTAGCTGTTAAAGGAAATTCATCAAAGCGATGATATATGGGAGTGTGTAAATGTGTGTGTGTCACTGTGTACGAGTGTGTGGGCAGGTGTGCCATTACGCAATTTGCACACAACGCCCCCTTATTGAATTTGTGTAAATATTTTACCGGTTTTTTTACTCTTTTTTATTTGCAATACATTTTTTGTTTTGTTTTATTTGACGGATGACTCTGGCCATGATAAGCTTATGTATGGTCTGTGGGCTGTCCGTCTGTCTGACTGGCTGTCTTTTGATTGACATTAAGCCAATTTCGTGTTGCATATTGATATGTTTATTGACAATTTGTGGCAGCCACTGGCAGCTCATCGTTGTTGCCAAAGTAAATCAAATTATACAAAAAATGGCAAGCAAAGCGGCAAAAAGGCAAAGACGAGCGGAATGCCAACATTTGCATGGCTTTTAATTGCGCAACAAACATTTACAATTGTCTTAACTTACACACGCGGCATGCCACGTCAACCCAGCTGCCTGTACAGCACGCCTCCACCTCAACTTCCCCCGCTGTTGCTGTCTCTGCATCAGCATGCCGCGCATAAATTGCCATGGAAAAGTGCAAAAGTTAAGGCTCATTAATCATAAATGTGGGGCTCTGCGTGGGTGGCCCCCAAAAAACCCAAACCCAACCCAAACTCAAGCGAAGTCGAGAAGAATAATGAAAGAGGCAGCAGAGAGAGAGAGAGGGACAGAGAGAGAGAGAGAGAGAGAGATGGCGATGGACAAAGTGAAGGGACAGATGGATGAGCAGGCAAAAAAAAAGGCACGCGAATTATTTATAAAGTTTGCTGCGGCGTAAAACTGTAAATTGGTTGCCATTTATAGATACCCCCAATCAACCCAGGGAAAAAAGATAAAAAAATTCAATTGCTATGCTCAGAATATATTATGAATATATATATTCACATTTCACTCAGTCGCTGTTGTCTTCAATCACTTGCTAAAAAGGTGCCAAAGGATGGGATAAAACTAAGCAGCCGGCATCCTTGTAAATAACTCAACTTGAGACCTTAAGCATATCAATGCAATATTTATTAGTACATAGTATTAGTATTTATGGCCATTATTATAGTATTTTATAGTTATTTATTAGACTGCCTTTTATTAGTCCTCTTTTTATGTGTAAGGCCCAATATTTTCTTTTATAAGCAGGTTTGCTTATCGGTAATGTATAATAATAAAAAGTTAATAATAATTTAGTTTATTTTATTATAATAATATAGGATATATTTATATAGATCCAATTTTCAATACAAGCTCTTTCTTTAATATATATACCTTTATTGTAAGTAGCTTAATTTAAGTCAGACGCCAATTACCTCACATATTTAAGCACTCCCCGCTCGGATTTGGCCGTCTCTCACATATATATGCATAGTGTGTTGGTCACCTCGACATTTGCTTATGGCTTATTTAGCATAATTACAGTCCATTACCTGGTCACGCGCCTCCACAGCTCTGTCCTCTCAGCCCCTAGTCCCCCTGACTGTCTAGGTTGCCATATGTTGTCAACTGGTCGGTTTGTGCACAATGACCAAAAATTGACACCCTCAAAACTCATGCCTCCCTCTCGCTCTCACTCACTCTTTCTCTCTCTCTCTCTATCTCACTCTCTCACTCTCTTTTGAGGCTTAAGCTAAAAATGTAAATTTAATGAAGGTGCCGCGAAGAACATTGCCAAAGCCAACAACAACAACAACAACAATATTAAGCAAAATTATTCACATCAAAAGGCCGCACAGCTGCGGCCAAGAATTTAAGGGCGGTCGGAATAAAGAGAGACAGAGTGAGATGCCCATTAAAAAAGCCAACGCTAATCACTGGTCCAATAAAAAAGTCAATGTGTCTCAACAACAACAACAACAACAACAGCAACAACAACAACATTAGCCACAACAATGGAACAGAAGTTTTTCTAATTTGTTTAAAGGTTGCTGCTGCGGTCAGTTGGTCAATTTAAAGCAAATTTCCACATGACCTGACATTGTATGTTATTATAGCCGCCAGGCAGCAGGAACAGCAGCAGCAGCAGCAGCCACAAAAGGTCCACAATTCGATATAGCCAGGCTAAAACCAAGGGGGTTGTTGAACATTTGACATTGGCTTGGTTTTTAGTCAGTTTAATTAAAATGCAAGTAGGCAATTTATATACACTTCATGTCCTTTATGTGGCTGTCGCCTGCTGGTCAACATATAAACATATATATGTATATATAGATAACAAGAGAGACAAAAGAGTGTGCGAGGGAGAGAAAAAGCGAGACAGAGTGAGGGAGAGAGACAAAGTGAGGCTGGCTGGCATTAGGCCATGGTTTTTGATTTATGTTTTTATACGCTTAAATGAACTGTGGCTGTTGCTCCTCTTTGCCTGTTCCTGGCATTAACTTGCAATTGCGTTTGTTTTTGTGTTTGTAACTGAAGTAGGGGTGGAATGCAGGGGGTGGGCAGAGGGTGGGGTTGGTTGCTACAGTTCTGTCTGCCATTGAAAGCGAGCTTTGCACATGAACGAGTTAAGCTCGATGAGCGAAAATAAAAGAAATGGAAAGCGTACAGTCAAAAAAAATCGAGCTTAGTTTCAGCTTTCCAGCTTCCAGACATTCGTATTTTAAGAAGTGATTCAGAAAAAAATGCAGAGTATTTATAGACAAAAATTAAAAAAACAACATATTTATTTATATTTTTATTTATTTTGATTTATTTATATTCATTTATCTATTGACGTTTCGAATTTATTCTAAAAAAGGAAACTTTTCTATTTTTCGCGAATGTTTTAGGTGATTTTCCAAAAGTCACTCCGATTTTTGTGTGTGTGTACTGAAAGGCGGAAAATGTTTTACATGGCTGCTGCAATGCCAATATGTGTGAATCGTCGATTATATATCAATTGACCCAATTGGATATGGTAGTATTAAGTAGCTTAGTACTACGGATCAGACCAATTATCGATACAGTTATAAGTAAATCAACAATCAACGAGTGTGCAGACAGACAACTCCAGCTATGCAACAAGCTAAGCTCAACTTTAACTAATCGTTGTGCAATTGAAAAGGCAACTTAAATTTTGGAATAGAACAAGTCAAATAGGAAGAAGAAAAAAAACAGACAGATAGACAGACAGATGAATATGTCTACACAGTTTTTTGATACTGATCAGGAAAGTTGATGCTGTACAGAGTCAAAGACTTTTCCATCATGAGCCTAAAAGTTTAACTTAAGAATCACACCTAAATAATCAAAAGCTAATTTACATTCCTAAAGGCTTTTCAGTTAGCAGTGCGCATTTAAATAAAATAAATATAAACAAATTATGTATGTGTTTGTATTTCATATGAATTTCCTTCAAAACCTTTTACAAATTGCAAATATTTATTCAAACCTAATTCAAACACGATGTTTGTTGAGCAATTTGAATCGTATTTTGACACTCACAAATGGAAATGACTGAAGTTAATTAGGCATTCGTGTGTAGAATATTTGATAGCTATTTATTTGACATTTCAAATTCCTTTGTCGATGTTCCGCAAATATTTATTTATTTAATGTCGACTAATTTGATTGGAAAAAAATACAAATATAAAAAATAAATAAAATGCAAGACATAATTTTGAATGTAAGTAAACAAATTTAATCAATAAAATTCCCATTGTTATTTGAGAAATATTTATGGGAAGGAACTTTAAATATCAATAAGTGCTATTTGAAATTCCTTTGCCGATGCTCGGCAAATAAGGCAAGCATTACTTATGTCACATTTTAATGTCGCAGCAGGAGCACGCAAGCCATGGCGAATATCGAATATCGAATGGAACATGGCCAAAAGCGAATGCAATTGCAGTGAGAGCTATTCTTTTGGCTTTGCATTTGTGTTGGCCAAGGGGAGAGGGGAGGGATGGCAACCATTTGAAACGAGCCAAAATGCATTGTCAAACTATCAAATTCTTAAATTGCAACTGACAATCAAGTCACGTGCACCAGATGCGGAACAAAGGAAACTCTAGCTGAATGCCGGATCACCCACAATGCCACAAAAGGGGCAAAGGGGCGTGGCTGTAACCAAAACACAATGTACGACCGTGGAGTGTGTTGCAGTGAAAGTGGGGGAGTTATTATTTAATAAACTACAGCACTGCAAGAAGAGTGGGCAAAGCAATTAACTCGGGGTCTTCATCAAAATTGATTTAGGCAACCAAGGCACGAGAATAGTTGTGGAAGTCGTAGTAGTTGTTTAAATTTCAGCAGAGCAGAAAACACATACACACAAACACACACACACACAGTACTGTACAGCGAGTGAAAAACTAAAATCAACAACTTTCATTTTGCGGTTCAGTGAAGTTGTAATTTGCAACTGCCGACCGCACTGAGATATTTAAGTTGTAATTAAAATGCAACGGCTGCTGTGGCAACCAAAGCAACACCAGAAGCTACAAGCTAATAGAGAAACAGAGACAGAGACTGAGACTGAGACTGAGAGAGAGAGAGAGCGAGTGAGAGGAGTAGCTGCAATTTTTATTTAGATAAACAGCTGTAACTCAATTTGTGCGCTGCTCCTTTTTGGCCAAAAATATTTGCACAGGTCTAATTGAATTTTCAATTAAGTCGCCCCAAAAAACCCATGCAAGCCAAATGAGGCGAAGCAAAGAAAGAAAAAACAAGAAAAATATGAGGAAAATCAAAAAAAGAAACATAAAACATAATTTGAACTGAGGAGATCTCAAATATTAAGCATACGCCCCGTGTGCTGCCGCAAAGTGCAAACCTAAAAATCCATTAGCCAAAGTGTGCAAATAAAGCGACGACGGCAACTGCCTACAAGCAAGCAGCAAATGAAAGCAGCGACAACCAAATAAACAAGCTGCTCACAAAAAAAAACACAGCTAGAAAAAATAGCTAGATACGAAAAAAATAGCCAAAAGTAAAATGTGAACATAGCCAAGGCAAATGCGCTGACAACAGTCAAATACCGGGCAGATTTGCATGTTGCTGATCTCAATTCAGTGTAAAAAGTGTGTGAGTATTTTTTGTGTGTGTGCGAATGTGTCTACGAGTGTGTTTGTGAGTGTGTGTGAAGTAAAGTAAAGTTTAGTGCTATTTGAAGCTGTTGCAAGTTGCCTGTCGCCATTCCATGTAGCTGGCCAAGAGTAGTGGCATTCGCCACACAAGTCCGCAACATTATCAAATCAGTGTTGGGCCAACAGCTGTTGACAAAATGCAGTGGCCAAAATTCACAACAAATGCCAGCCGGCAACTGAATTTAGTTGTGTTTAAAGTAACTATTATTGTCAATATATATATGGAATTCAATTAATTGATTTTTGTTCATATACTCGAAGAACATATTAAAATTATAATAAACAATAACAAGCGATTAGTATAAATAAATAAATGAACAAAAAAAAAAATTGTAATAAATGTAGACAATTAAATTCTGATTATTAGTATTAAGCATTCACTAACCCATTAAAAGCGGCTTTTTAACACTTTTCTGTAAGTAAAATAAATTATCAAAAATCGTTTAAAATCATTTAAAATCAAATATGTTTCCTTTTTGTTAGAATTATACACACTTTATCCTTATTTTTACCATCATTCAAATATATCCAAATATATTAAAATAATGTTTTAATATTTTATGCACAAGCTTCAACTTGTGAATGAATTTGTTAAGCGAGGATTAAGCATTAGATTTCCATTATTTACTCTAAGAATGTATCTATGTATCCTAAACAAGTTAATTTTAAATTAAATGCTTAAAGCTAGATCCAAATTATCCAAGACAAATTTATATATTTAATGCTTAAGCTCTTTCAAAGTAGGATTTTGCCTAACTACCCCATACATGTTCAGCAAAGTATCAGCTCATTATTATTCAAGCTAAACCATAAAAATACAAATAATATCAAAATATTTTTGTAATAACAATATAGATTTATTATAAAAAGCAAGATTGTTACATTTACAAGTAGTCACTTAAGATATTGCCAAGAAAATAACTACTTGGCAGCTGAAAACTGGCCAAATGCGCAGCTCTGCTGGCACATGCATCCATAAAAGTTTACAAGTGCGAAATTGCATTTCATGAAAAGTGTCCTTAGCTTTAGCAGAAGCTCCTTTTTATACACTTTTAGTGAGCTTCTCATTTTGCAGCCAAATGTGGCAACTACGACATGAGTATATGTGGCAGAGACCATTGATTAGACTGATAAGCATGGTAATTGAACCTTTCCCTTCCAAACTTGGTTGACGCAAGGAAAACATCATATGTATCTGTATCGATATACATCATAAAATAGCTGCGATTAGTCTGTTATATCTGATCGGTTGACTTTGTATATATATAACTGTCAGTGTATTTAATTTTCGGCTTTTTAAAACAACATTTTCTTGGGTGTTTTTATTTTGATTTTATTTTTTTGGTTGCTTTTGGCTGCCGCCAACGCTTTCTAAATTCACTTATTCAAATTTCTTTTGGATGTGTGTATTTTGAGTGTGTGTTGGCTGCTTTTTGGACAAGTCACGTGCATAACGAATTTGTTGCCAAAATCTGTTTTTGATTTAGTGAGCAGATTGCACTTTTTCACTCTTCTTTTCCTTCTCGCACTCGCTCTGCTCGCTTACTGCTGCTTGCTGCTTGCTTTTTGTTGGCCAAACTTGAAATA
The DNA here is from genome assembly GCA_035044105.1 of Drosophila nr. perissopoda 5 BK-2023a. NCBI lineage: Eukaryota > Metazoa > Arthropoda > Insecta > Diptera > Drosophilidae > Drosophila > Drosophila nr. perissopoda 5 BK-2023a. The sequence goes on from JAWNMK010000018.1 coordinate 6,099,639, forward strand.
AATTGAATTTGTCGGCCTATGCAAAAGTGCATGTCCAACACTGGGCACTTGACAGTTAGCGGCAATCAAAGCATGGCAAAACTTTCCAAATGTGTGTGAGTGCGTCGGTTAGTGTGTGTGTGTATTTGTTTGCCTAATTTAGCTGGCAGGCAAGTTGAAGCGGCAATCAAACAAGGCGCATTGCTGATTAATGTTCTTGTGGATATCCCCGAAATCAATCAATGCTTCAAGTTTTTTGCACGAATTGCTCGAATTTTATTAGGTAGGTTTTTCTTCAACTTTTTTTTTTTTTTTTGGCTGCTCCACTTTACTTTTTCCCTTTGTGTTGGATGCGTGTAAATGTGGCAAAGAGTAGACCTAATTAACACGTCCATACATCAATCATCTGGCCGGCAATGCCAGCAAGAGTTCAGCGAAGCGCATTATTGTGCGTAAATTACTTGACTGGTATATGGTCCACTCCATCCCCAGCCTGACCTTATTCCTCAGCTTCTTTCTGCACCCGGCTGGTAGCAATCATAGCGAGTAGTCAAGCTGAAGAGCAGCGACAAACGTGGCGTATGCGCAACGTGCACACAACTCGCCCTTTAAGTGGCAAACACTTTAAGTTGCACATTGCTCATGCACTCAGAAAAAATGTAAAAAAGGGCCTTTACTTTTAGTAATTCGCCAAGCGTAACTCGCCTCATTATGCAGAGGGTAAATTTCAAAAAGTCAAGGTTCTACATTTCCTAATTTTGAACATAAGTATTCGTACTTTTGCGTTTTCATATATATAAAGAGTTTATAAAATTTCTACTATTTATTTGTGAAAAATAAATAAAATCACAATATTTTTGTAATTATCTTTCCAATTTTTAATGCAACGTTTTCTTATATTTAAGAAATATTTATGAAAACAAGAAAAACTTTCAATTGTTCAAGGCGATTATCTAAATTGGAGTGCAATTTTTTGCTTAGTGTGCTGGTTTGTTGCTCTCATATGCTGATGCTGTCCTGTCGTGGTCTGTCATGTTAAGGTTCAAAGTTGTGCCATGCTAAAACGTCAGTTTGCATTTGTTGCCACGTTATGGACAGTGTCCACTGGCCAGAGTGGAGGAGAGGAGAGGAGCAGCTAGTTGGTTGGCTGCTGCGTCGCTTATAAATGGCAAAGCATCAAAACTTAACAAGCGGCACTAAATCTAAACGACACACACAGCACATAACACACAACACACACACACACATCAAGCACACACAACACACTCATACGTAAGCTGTTAAGTCGCCGTTGGACAGCGCGGTCACATTCGCGAGTGCGGCCAGGCGTCCGTTTTGTGGGCGCTTTGGCCTTTTAATTTGCCACCGTGTCGTGCAACGAAATACAGTTTTTCGCTTTTGGCCATTTATCCCAGCTGGGCTGACAACAATTGCATATTAACCAAATTTGTAAGCAAATAATAAAGAGTCTCAGTTGCTTGGAAGTGAGCTGAAGCCATTGATAAACTTCATATATATATATGGTTTCCGATCTCTGAATAATTCATTATAATTAATTTTTAAGTATATATTTCTTGTCATGCCTACTCCCAAAAACCGGAAAATCTACCTCAATTGAGGAGCTAGTTTTACTAAATGTATTTAATCAATCAAAAATTTGGTTTTATTTTTCATATCAGGAAATGCTTTTCTTAAAAATACTGTATATTTATTTTTGTTATTGAGTCACAGATGATTTTCATTTCAAGCAATTTCAATTTCCATAGACTAGCATGATTTTAAAGCATTTTGCATTATACTCAATTCAACAATCAAAACTTGATATTGAGCGAGCAACTGAGGATTTTATAAAATGCCGAAAGTATATCCTTGCTATTGTATATATTTGTGGATATGTTTGTGCTTTAAGCAATTAGTATTTCAATATACTCGCATGTTCTTAATGTTATTAGATTTCACTTTGTTTGAGTTTGCATTAACCAACAAGCTTTATACAGTATTCATTGCGAGCAATCAATTGCCACAAAAATGTTCGCCAAAAGAAAATACAAGCTGTAACTCGTACAGGTTTCCATTTGCATAATAAACGAACTTAAAATATATATACATTTATGGATTCATTTAATGGTTAGCTTAAAGTATTTTTTGTGTGCAAATAAAAGAAAGGTTTTGCCAAACAAATTTAAAAATATATTTTAAGCCTGAATTGTCAGGTCAATAACATAAAAAACAAATAGTAAACAGTGAAATCAATGTCGACTTTTGGCAAAGGCAAAATCAAAATTTGCCAGCCACAAAATCATTGAAAATATTTTTGGGACAGCCAAAAAGCAAATAGCTGCATATTTATTTCGCATTTCACGCATACGTTGTGTGGCAAGAAATACTTTAATATGCCATGCTTTAAATTATTGCATAATAAACATTTATATTTTTTTATATACATACATATACATATATATGTTTGTTTTACAATCACGTGTCTGACAAACAATTTCCTACTGCGCTCCCTAATATTATTATTTGTATATTTACTTTTACGTTTCGTATGCTTTTTGCAATTTCCTACTGCACTCTCTCTCAATTTCTCTCTCTCTCTCTCTCTCTCTCTCTCTCTCTCCCTCTCTCTCGCTATTATTATTATATATTTATTTTTACGTTTATTCTGCTTTTCGCTCCATGAGTTTTCATTGAACTAAGCGTAGAGCTTTGTAAACAAGTATTTTTCTGGTATTCACAACATTTTGCGAAATCCGATGAGCGAAATGCATAGACAAAAAATAATAAAAATATGCAAATATGTAAAAATGTAAAAATGCAACCTCTGCCAGGCAGTCAGCCAGTGCATCGTTGAAGTTGTTGTGCATCAGCAAAATAAGAGAATCAAATAATGCAAAATAATGTACAAATTGTAAAATTCAATCTTTTTTTTTTTGTACAGCACTTTGACTGCAAACACTTTCGACGCCATTCATTCGATCAACCCTATCAGCTATCAATGAGAACTCTTTGGCACTTTATTGTTGCTTTTCTTGGTGTTGTTGCTGAAAATGCCTTTCAATATTTTATGAAATATTTACGCACTCAAAGCACAGCCAAGCACAAAGCATTGTCTGACTTTAGTAAATGTATAGAAATCAATTAAAATTAGAATATTGAAAATTAAAAATGTTCCAATAAATATGCATAATTTTGTAAGTCTCAAATATTCGATGCTGATTGTATAAAATTTTCAGTCCATTAGCTGAAAGCAAGGCCTTAGTTGAAAAATATAGGACTATTGTAGTAACGCCTACTTTAGCGCAAAAGTTTTCACAAAACTTTTCGATGTGTGAAGCCAGATAGACAGAGCCAAAGCCAGCCAGGCAGCCAAGCAGTTTATCCATGGATTTTTACACTTCTTAGTTGGATGTTGTCTTCCTTGAATGAGTCCAACTGTAGCAGGAAGTGTTTACATATGCGCATAAAGATGCAGGGCCACCAACAAAGTCGCACATACCACACACAGTTCCCTCCTCCACTAGCCCCTCCACAGCCTAAAGTAACTTTAGTTGTGGAAAACTTAGTTTCATTTGTAATGCTCTAGTAAATCGTGACTGCATTCTGTGGAAATAATTTACGCTCAGTTGATAGTTGGCCTTATAAACACAGATCCAAGCTCCTAAGTAGAGCTGTGCAAATTCCCCGAGTGCTTCTTCATTCTTGTTAAAAGTTATTCTTTTTATTAAGCTAAACGGCTTATGCAAATGTTATGCTGAAGGCATTTGTTAACTGAACTGTATTTATGAATTGAAATGCTTAAGTATTAAGTCAAGAATAACAATTCCAAAAACTATTACGAACGTTTAAAAAATATATATTAGAAATTATGTAAGATTAATTATCTATAATGATGCGTTTTTCCATTTCAAACAATGAGCACAGCGAGGGCCAATAATGTTGTTTCATAATTAAAGTGCAATATTTATGCAGAGGATAAATGATTGCCAACGAAAAACAAATACATGTACTGTAAAATTATATTGTTGTGCACAGCTTTATTATTAGTAATTTGATGATTGCACTTTTGATACTAATGTAATTAATTTATATAATTAGCTGATGGGTATAGTAGCATATTCGTATTATGAGAATAAAGTGAACGTTTGATCGTTAGTCACACTAAATTCGCTTGCGAATTGCATAATTTATGCAACAATTTTGCGTGTGGTGTCATAATTATTACTCAGTATTACTCAAATTTATGCACTCGCCAGGCAGCTGTGCCATTTACCCCAAAAAACTTGTCATGCCACTGACGCAGCCAGCTGTCCTTCCATTAGATTACGCTATCCGATAATTGATTACAAATAAACACACAAACACTAAACACACACAATGTACGTGTTCCGTTTGTGGCGCGTGTACAAACATATAAACTACACACATATATTTGTTTAGGCAACAGAGCAAGAAAAATCGTAAAGGGGTGACCCATTTGACCCTGACCCCGGACATATGCCACAGACAAAGCCTGACCCACCCCAAAGCAGAGTTTGGCCAGAGTTCAGCTTGAGTTTTTTGTTTGGCCAGGTGTTTGGGTTCTTAGTACAGCTCAAACAGTGACGCAAAGCAAAACGCACCTGAAAAACTCAACAAACTTAGTATATACATTAAGAAAAATAATTGAACTCAATTTAAATCGCCGTAATTCTTTTATTCAGAAAGTACATTTTTATTATCGGTTGGGGAAAGCCTTTCTAATTTTTAGAAATTTAGTATCATAATAATTTAAAAATATTATTGTATTATGTATTGCGATTTCATGGCAACCTTTTTCTGAGTGTGTGGGAATCTTTATTAGTTGCAATTGAGTGGAGTGCACTAAGCAGGACAGCAGCAATCAATTAGACAATGTCATTTGCCGAGCAATTTACATCACACTCAGCCAAGGAGCTAAGCTGCTTTCCAATGCAAGCACAACCAGAGACAAGTGAGTAGCTTGTAATGAGGTCTTAGCTACTCACCTCTCTCTCTCTCTCTCTCTCTCTCTCCATCTGTCTATCTTTATCTATCTCTTTCTGCTTTGCTAGTTCAGTGTACTTAGTGCTACTTGTGCTGGTCAAACGCATCATTGCTGCACTTCAGCAAACCAAAACACACTCTAGTAACAAGTGTATTATTTTAAGAGCAAAACTTAGCTTAAATATAGTTTGAAGGCTGAGCTGCAAAGAGGAAGAAACTAACTCAAGTAGTGTAGAATCTTAATGTAATCTGAACTAAGTGAATTTTTGCTGCATACTTGGGTTAAGCTGAGCGGGGGGCAATCCATTAAACTGCAACTGACAGCGTTGGGAATTTTATAATTTATCAAAATGAGAATTGATGCGCCGAGCTCTGCTCGCAAGCTTACTCCCTGAACGAAATCCAAGGTGCATCCCCTGATACCAAGTGGCCACATGCCACATGCCACATGCCACACGACATGCCGTCGTAAATACCAAAAATGCTTTGCCAAATATTTAGCTGCACTCTTGGCGACACGCTCGGGCAACACCAAAAAAAAGAAGCCAAACATAACCCCATCTATGGCGCCTGAACGTGTGCAGCAGCTTTAACTGGGCTGCATTCGTTTGTTTTACTCGAACAATCAAGATGGTGTAAAGATCCTTGGGGTCGGGGAACTGTTCCACAGTTCGTGACAGCCTTTCCCTTATTTACGCTTGCATTGCATTTAATATTTGTGTCTGCAAATAGTATTAAAAATAATATTCCGGCTTAAAAGGCATTACACGCAGCGCTGACAGACGACGGCTTATGCACTTAATGAAATGTACACGGCAATTGTCGTGCTAAAGAAGAAGAATACACACATGCACACACACACACACACACACGCACGCACACACACATACACTCTCTGGCTATGAAGATGGCAACATCTGCGGCTTTTGTATCTGTCTCGAGCTCTGGCCAAGGCAATAAATCGGGCCAACTTAAATTCCTTGCCACCAGCAAATTCATATTAAAGGCTTTCGCCCAGCACTTGCTACGTGCCACCGCTTCGTCAAGCGGGAGGAGGGGTGGTGATGGGAGTTGTTGCATTAAATGGCACATTGCGTGTTCATTTCAAGTATTTGTCCATCCATTTTATGGTTGACAAAAAAAGGCAAATTAAAATGAAAGTCTTTATTTTAAATTAAATGTCTACATAAATTCACAAATGAATTAATTCACATATTTATATTTCAATTTAAGTGTTCTCCGATGTTATTTGCATTTGAATAACGAAATTTACACAGCTAATTACATTTGATGATTTGAACACTTCAACAATAACCTAATCTTAATGCGATTCAATGAGTCTGTTGGCTTGCACTTACTAGCCAAGTGTAGGACTTTGTGAAAATAATTCAGTCAGCTCTCATAACAATAAAAGGTGTGCTTATAACACAGTTAATGGCAAATTTAAACATTATGCGCAATTATTTAAAACGACTAAGGAATCTCGTTGCCGAAAATTATTGTAATATTAATATTATTTAAATGGATGTCATTTTGTTAGAAGTCCCAAGGAAATGTCGTTTGAGGTGCGCCTTGCAATAGTAATAAATCAAAATTAATTCGTAAGGGCCACAAGGAATTTTCAATTACGATGCAATGCACAAAACCAAATGTCAAAATTAGTTATTAAGCAAACTTTTGCGACAAGTCAATGCATAAAAGCAAGCAGTGGAAATTATAAAGCCAGGACAACAACAGGAGCATAAGCAAAAACAGGAAACACAGCAAGTCAGGCAGACATAATTTAATATTCAGGAAGCTAAATGAGAGACTGAAGCAGGAAAAGATCCTCGGCTAAATGTGTTTTACAATTGGCTAATCTGACAAGTCTTACACAAGTTCCGGCCAGAAGTATTTTAATAGACCTTGCCAGCAAGCAGACATCAAAACAATATTCGTTAAATGAAAGGCAACAATTATAATGGAATAAATGAGGTTTCTCAGTTCAGAAAGACTGCTCCTTCGGCTCGATGTCCCCCTGCTCAACCCCAGCTGTTGTTGTGGATTGGAATGGTTGATTGGATTGAGCCATCAGCTTTTGATAGCAAGGATGACCGACTTTCATTCCCGGCTCCATTTCCACTTGTTCGGGCGTTGCATCGCCATCATCCTGAAACGATGGCAGTTGCATTGGCGCCTCCAACAGAATCGAACCATCCGAGGATATATCTTCTGATGGGCAATCCTCAATCGAACAGCTCTCCATGGCCGGCATTTTCTCATCCGTAATACTAATCTCTGAGGTGCTCCAGTCCCCAAATTCCTCGGTAATTAAACGACGTGCCTGCGCCACCGATAGATACTCCTTATAGTGGAGTTTGCGACGACGCTCGAACTCCTTGCGACGCACTTTCTCATCGACGGACTCTGGGAAATCATCGTCATCCGAGGAATCATCCGAATCGACATCCATGCCAAACGATGGCGTCTCCGATTCGGCGGCTATTAGTAATTTCTCCATCAGTGCTTCGGTGTCTAATTCATGTTCCAAATCATCATCGAACACAAATGGGGTCTTCGGCTCATTGATTATCATGTGGCCGTAATCCTTGTTGGCCGGATGAAATGTCTCCAGCACATTCATCTCATCAAATAGTACTCCCTTTATTTTCTGACTGCCTTCCATTCTTTTTATTATTATTATCTTTATTTATTTTTGAGTACAATTTGAATTAACTTTGTTTTGCTCTACGTATCTGGTGTATTCTATAATTGAGATTGTGTTTGGCAAACTATACGACTTGATAATAATGTCGAGGCCTACCTCGAAGTAAGGAAAGTATTTCTCTGTTATTGTTAAATGTGATTTAATAATCAACACAACCTTTATCATTTCAAACCAAAAATAAAATTGCAATATATTTTGAAAAGTACTTATAATAAAAATCTTCATCTGCTTTTAGCGTAATATGTACTTAATCAATTTATGCACCAAAATTAATTTTAAAGTATAATTATTAATTTTTCCTCCAATAACAATTAGAATAAGGTCTCTTTCAAAACCAAACAAAATGCAATATGTTTCGATTATGATAAAGATCTACTGAGAGCCACAGGGTTATTGTTGTCTGAAACATAACTTTAAAACCGAATGAAAAATGTTGCCATGCGTTTTTCAGCGATTTTTTTATTTTGTTGGAGTTTTTCATTAACGAAAATCCTTTTTTTTTGCCAATGGTTTGTCATGTCTTTTTTTAATAGAGTTTTTCATTATGCTTCAAACGAGACTTCCAGCTGCTTCTCTCAGAGAGAGCACTAATTAAGATTTGACTTAATTGGAGCAGAACAAAGGCTCGCAAGCACATCAGGAGGGATTCATTTTAAGCTCACGTTTTTCGAGTAGCTGGCTCTGATTAATCCTGGCTGGCTGCTGGATGTGAAGCACTTAATATGTGCAGCTATGTGCCCCAATGCCATCTAGACCACAAAGTAAACTCATTTTGACGTGTGCATCATCAGCGGCAGCTGTGCCGAGAGACAGCAGACGGGAGAGCTGTGAGCTGAGAGTTGTTGTTGATTATTGACCCAGGTTTTTGTTGTTATTGATGTAAACATATTCATCATGGCATGTCAGAGAGATGTTGCAACTGTTGTTGCCGTGGCAGCTGGCAGCTGGCAGTTGGCAGTTGGCATTTGGCAGTTTCAAAGCACTTGATTGCACATATTTTTGCGCTGCAAGGGTTGGGTTTGCGATTGGGGCTTGTTGCATGTATTGCGAATTGATTGCTGCACATTATTTCACAATTTTGCCAGCAAATAAACAAGCGAGTGGAAAAGGCTGGAACTATGAACCAGGAAACCAGCAACAAGCCAGTCAGCAAGCCAGCCAGCAAGCCAGCCAGCAAGCCGGCCAGCAAGTCAGCCAACACTCTCATGCATATTACGAGCTGTTCTGCTTATCAGCTCAGCCAAAATACGACAAACTGCACGACAACCAAACCCAAACGCAATCCCAAAGCCAAACCCAAACCCAAACCAAAATCCCAGTGCTGATATTGATGATGTTACTGTTGCATGTTCGATAATGTTGATGATGATGTAGCTTTTGGCAACATTTGTACATTCAGGGAAAAAATCGAAATACCTAAAATCACCGTATTATTCAGAAAGCATATTTCTAAATACAGTATTTATTATTTTCTGAATTAAAAAAATAAGATTGTAATAAAAAATTAAAGGATTTTTCTATAAATTGTGGTTTTAATTTCTGCTTATTAGATACTCATTTAGAATTATTTCCAAAATTAAGAATAAATTACTAATCTTTTGGGCGATTTTTATTTGAAGGCATTTTTGATTGCTTTGCGAATTACTAAATTTGAGGCTGCTTTTTTGTAGAGTGTAGCTATTTTTAGGGTGTTGTTGCTAGGCAGTTTTGATTGCTTGCCTTATGCAGAATGCAATGCAGCTATGGGCTAACAGTTTTGTTCGATTTACGAAATTGCAGTTGCTCGATTGGATTTCTTCTGTAGTAGTAGTAGAAGCAGTAGTGAGAGTCGACACCAGCGGCATTAATCTCAACAATGTGTGTATCTGGGAGATACACAAGCTACGTGCCACAGACGGATGCGCATAAGTAACAGCTTGGACCAGTCTACACTCGCTGTAGCCTTTAGCTGTAACTGTATCTTTATCCGGCATCCGTTCACAGGAGGCGGACGATCTTGTGTTTGTGGCTGCCACACTCAAACACACACACACAGAGAGAGAGAGAGAGAGAGAGAGAGATATCCACGCAATTTTATGGCAATCATAAATTTCACTTGATTTTTGCCTTTCCGCAATTTTTACGCAACACAATGCAGCATCCGTTCCAGTTTGTTGACTGTATCTCCGCAAGATGCTTGCTTCTAGCTGTGGGTGGCGCCACGCAGTTCATATTAGCTGTTGGAGCTGCTCTCTTTTCTTTTTTTATGGATTGGTGGATTTGTCGGCTGGACAGCTTTCTCGCTTGGCAGCGTTATGCATATTTATTAAAAACTGTCTGCTGCGATTAAAAGCCAATCAGGCCAATTGCAAATTCCTTTTATTGACTCCCCCCGCCTTATAAATATTTAAAATTTAATTTCGGGGCACCACAGCTCAAGTTCTCGCTTCTCTGTTGGAATATATTTTTCTGCACCTAGATTAAAATGTGTGTGCGGCCGCGCATTTGTGCAACGCTATATCTGTGTATATCTTTCTGTGTGTGTGAGTGTGTGTGTTGAGCTCCTCTCCTCTCCTCTCTTAGTCAGGTGCTCGACTCGGTATTGCCTGCACGGCAATCGAAGCGTGAAACGCTAAAGCTCGGCAGCCTGCCACACGCTAAAGGCAAACACGTTGAGCGCAAATGTGGCGCGTTTCCTTTCTGGCTTATACGCTGTACTCCCAAAGAGGGACAAGCATCGGGACCACACACAAGCAGCAGTTGCAACTGTGGCAGCAGCAGCAGCAGCAGCAGCAGCACCACCACCACCAGTGGCAGTGGCAGTAACTACACCCTGAAAAAAAACTTAGCTTATTATTCAAAAAGAATATTTCTACAAAACAGGATTTTTCTTTTCTTTATTGCAACAAAATCTTAGATTAGCCTTTTTCTTGATTTAAGATTGTACATATACAAACATATTTGGTTATTATTCAGAAAGTAAATTTTTTGAAGGCACAATTTTAGGAAAAGTGTTACAAGCAACTCTACAATACACTTTATTTGAAATACTTTTATTTTAAAAAACTTACCATAATATCTGATTCAAAAGCCGAGCCAGTCAAAGAAAACATTTTTCTATTTTTTACAAATGCATTTTACAAAATATTTCTAAAAAAAAATAATAAAGAAGTTAAAATTTCTGGGATTATTGATTTAGAGAATGCTTTCGAATTATTACAAAAATGTTTTCTTATATTCTAAATTTCTCCATTAAAAGTTATTTCTAAATTAAAGAAAAAACTTACTAGTTCTCAAGGCGATTTTCTAAAATTCAGTGCGATTATTTCTGTGAGTGCAGTAGAAGCAGTACCACAAAAACTCCCACTCGAAGCGAAGTCCCAAATAGTACCACTTATGAGTGTATCTCTGTGTCTGACCGAGTGTGTGTGGGAGTGTGTGTGTGGGAGTGTGTGGCATTTCGCTAACGCTCGACAGCTTGGCAAACAGTTAAATAAAGTTGGCAGCTCTCCCGCTTTGTGGTTGGATGACTTTTATCATCCAACGCAGTTAGTAGGAGTAATACCAATCGTTGAGAATTTTGGCTTCATAATAAAGTTGTATGAAATATGATCCTAGTCTTATTGTGTTGTTTAAAAATTTATCCAATGAAAGGTAAATGCACTATTATGAAAAGGAATGTTTGATAAATATACAGATTAATGAATGCATATATTTTAATATATTTTTTTTATGCACACATGTTTGGTTGGAAATATTTACCTTCTTTCATTATTGAGTTAAAAATGTGTTTGAAACATGTTAACATTGAATTACATTTTGCTAAACCAAGCAAGAATTCGACCCTAAAAACATTTTTGAGAGATTAAATTTTTGCGTGGAATTCTCGTCTGAAGCTTTGAGCTTGTAGTTTTGATTTTAGGGTGAAAACATGTACAAGAAACAATATCAGCTGAAAATCGATTCAGTTTTAACAAGCACTTCGCTTTCCAAAATCGAATAACTATTGAAACACTTTTCAAACTTAATATGTAGTATTAGCCTCGAGTTTTGAAAATCGGATAGCTTTTGAGAAAGGTATAGCTGTAAAACGATTGTACACTTCCCTAAGCCCAGTTTCTGGGCAGAGATTTTATGTGTATCAAGTAGATTTGCCCTTATTTTCAACTGAAGTAAATTGTTCGATAATTACAACATGCTTGACTTTATTTCGTTCAATTTGATTCGATTTAGATGCGCAGCTCAATGGTTCTTATATTGGCGATTCAGGTCAATGTCAATACAAGTGGAATTGGAACTCAGCAAGAGGGTCCACAGCTGCTGGCGCAACCGCCGCACGGGCCGCATGCAGCACAGGGTCCACAACAACCAAAACAGGGCCCTGTGGCATAGCAGGGTCCACAGACATTTGGTCCAAAGCAGCCACCACCACAGGGACCGGCACCGCAGGGACCGCATCCACCACAGCCACCTCCGCAAGGTCCACAGCACATGATTGATCTAAGCAACGAAATTTTATTATTTAAGAATAACACACAAAAAAAAAAAGATTTATAATTCGATTTTATTTAATACCTGAAAACCGAAACAAATTGAAAGACTACAAAAATAATTTAGATGTTGTTGCTTCGAGCTGAGATGTAAGTTTAAAGTAGTTTAAAGCAAAGCATAAGCGCCTAAGCATAAGTTAAAATGTATTTCTCAAAGGTGACTAGATGTGAATGTATATTTAAGCTTTAGGCTACATATGTTTATTTATTTATTTATATGTTATTATTTATATCAGACGACACAGGAAAATAAATTAAATGAAAATAAAAATAATATGTAAATGCAAAAAAAAGCAAAATAGTTGAATATGTGATTCATGGATTAGACACAACCTATAAAAAACCCTGGTAATCACTGAAATCTAGCTGGACCTAATTATATTAATAAATTGATGAATAATTTAAGACAAGAAATTAATAAGCTTATGTCACTTATTATCAAACGTGATTTCTTAATGATAGATTTTGATATATTGTATTAATTACAGAGGTTAAAGCAAGGGATAATTAGTAGTGCTGCGCTTAAGTGGGAAAAAGTAACGTGTTTATCTAGAAGCAACAGAAAAATTGTTTATAAATAATTTAGTTTATATTATAATTTATAATTTCCAGTTGGTTCAGTTTACAATTACGTTTTGCAGTATTTAATAATAATAATAATAATTAATGAAAACAGATAAATAAGCTGATATGACTTAAGATATGGCTTGTGATACAGTTGCATACTTTAGTTGCATTTACTGTTTTTGGCATTGAATTGTTGTTGCAAGTTGAGAGAGTGCTATTATAATTTCATGACACACAATGGTGCGCTAATGAATACGAATAACAAGAAACTCGTATGTGGCGACACGCACTTGCACGCGATTCAACAACTTGACAACAGCAAATAAACCGCAACAAACAAACAAACAAACAGTCAGCTGATTGTGAGCCAAGACAGATAGACAGACAGACAGACAGACAGGCAGACAGGGAGTCAGTAGAGGAAAGACAGTTTCACAAAGTACTCAGGCACAAACTACTTACTTACTTACGAGTACTTTTACCCACTTATGTGGGGCAAAAGCTGCAAACAAAGTTATGCGGCAAGCTGAGCCATTTGTTTTTGTTATTGTCTACACTCGGCAACTGTCTTTTCACATAATGTCGCACTGCCTGTTAAAGTTGCCTCCCTTTTTTGTTGCTCCTCTTTTTCTCTTATTTTTTTAGCTCGCAGCAAACGCAGTGCAAAACTCACATAAATTACGCGCCCAGCAAAAGTCACAAAATGTCAAATGCAGCAAACACAAAAACTAAAAACTAAAAAAAAAAGAAAACAATAAACTAGCAACCAAAATTCAACGACCAAAAATAAGAATGAAAAAATTAAGAGTACTCGCGGCTGAGTCATCGTTGGAGGCCCAACTTCAATTGCAGCCGAGTCGGATAACTTTACGCGAGGAAATGCGACCAATTTGTAGTCATCGCCTGCAATATGAATGCGCCGAATGCTCCTCCATTCATTGTCTCCGCAACCTGGTCAGGTCTGTCCTCGTCTGTCCAGGCCTGCCCCGGCCTGGCCTGGCCTAGCCTGTCCTGTCCTGGTCGGTAGTTGGTAAATGTTGCCGGTATTCTCTGTGGTCGATATGCGCGTGTTGGCCTTCAAAACTGACAGCCAAGCGACAGCAAAAAAAAAGAGAGGCGAAAAAGAAAAATGACAAAGCTAAATATGATTTATGGCGCTTTGGGCACAGGATGTCGCAATAGAAACTTGTAGGTGGAGTGATCCAATATAGCCAATTAAATTACTGCAGCTTGCAAACATCATAATTAAGAGAACCACAACAGAAATCGGGCAGTAAAATAAATGGAATAAACATAGTATTATTAATTTGTGGAGTAAACATATATAAAAGTGGAATACACATCAATTTATTATTATTATTATTATCTAAATATGTTTTGTTTAAAACACTAGTCACTAAAGAAAAATCAGTTTTAATTAAGTAAAAAATGTAATATTAATAAGTCCCTACAGAAAGTTGTCGGTGGAGTATGGCGATAGAGCCAATTAAATTATGGCAGCTTGCGCACATTATAATTAAGAGAACAGAAATCAAGGTGCTAAGGAGACATATATACATATATTCATATATATATCAATTTATTTTTATTATTATCCATTGATACTTTCATTCCAAAGATATGGCTTGTTAATTAAGCCTCTATTCACTAGTCAAATATCAGTTTTATGAAAGTAGTGTAGCTGATATTAAGTCCCAATAAAAAGTTGTATGTTATTTTCCATTAATTGGCGATGTTACACTTAATGTAAGATATGTTAAATAAAAGCATTAATACCATTTTCTAAAAGAATTTGCAATTAACTCTTGAGTTATTATTTGTTATTTAGATTCAGATTCTTGCCTCGTATTTTTTATTTGTATAAATAAGCTAATAACTGTGGGAACTTTTCTGATATATTTGACCCAGATAACTAATTTAATAATTTACATGTTGCTTCGAGCTTCCATTCAATTCTTGTATTTTTTCCAATCGATAAATCTTGGCTGTTAATCGGGTTCATCCTTGCAGACTTATTTAATATATCCCTTATTTTATTTTATACATCTTTTCGTTTTATGTTTTTAAATTAACCTTTCCTTTTTAATTTTAAATAATATTATTCAATTTCAAAATCTTTGGTCATTTTTTATCAAACATTACAATTTAAAAATAACTAAATACATTCTGAAATATTGTATTGTATTCTGGGCTTTAAATTTCTTCATTTTTCGTTTCCGAATCGGAGCCAGAATACTCCGCAAAATAAATCACAGAGTTTTAAGGCCAATAAACGCATTTAAGTTGTGAAAATTTAATTTTGGTTCGTTTTTTTTTTATTGCTACATTTTCTTATCCATTTTTTTTTCGTTAGGCATGTGTAATGAAACTGGAGATAAAGGAAGAGGGACAGGGAACGAGAGAGAGAGAGAGAGAGAACAACCAAAAATCATGCAGATGAGTTTATCAACAGAATGCAGCAGCGACAATTAGAATTCTCCGGGTGCTCTGTGCCGAGGCTGCTGCTGCTGTTTCTACTACTCGGTATATAGACGAAATAATGGTCATGAAATGAAATCGAATCAGGGCAATTCACTGCCTAACAGCCAGCCAAACAGACAGACAGACAGACAGATAGATGGAAAAACATTCAACCAAAGGCTGCTGCCGCTGCATGAAGATGGGGCAAGAACTGACCCATACAAAAAAATAGGGGAAAAAAGATATAGGCATGCTGTGGCAATGATGAAGATGACGCTGACGATGATGATGATGATGATGATGATGGTGATGATTGTGTTGCAGACGTGGCCAACAAAAACTACGAAATGTTGAATGTGATGTGATTCGATGCGTTTCGATTTTGAGTCTGCGTCTGGCAGTCAGCTGGGCGTGAAAATGCAATTAACTGGCCCAGGATCAACAGGAGTTCAAACGGCACCAGCAACGCACAGAGAGAGTTGAAAATGCAACAAACAAATAGATAAAATAAAAAATAGTATGAAAAAAAACCTAGCTAGCCACAACAATTGTAATTAAAAGCAACGCTAACTAAAAATGATAAATATCTTGGCAAAAAGCAAAGCGAAACAAGTTAAACAAAAACAGCCAAAGAGAAACAGAAAACTTTTACTTTTACTTTTGGTTTTTTGTGTCTGGTTGTTTGTTACTTTTCACACACACAATACACACTGGCACCCATACACAAACACACACACACATATACACACACATACACACACACACAGAATAAATGGCCGGCCTGGGAACTGCCATAATACAATTTATACGACAACACTTTAGTGCAAAGTTTATGCGCAGTGTTTACAACATGCCATAAAAGCCGGACAATGCATGCAACATGAAGGGTAGGTTAGAGGGGGAGGGGGGGTGGGTGTATTAGGGCAACGCTTGGCCATAATGTAACCCGTAAATGTACTCTGGCGTAGTCCTTCGCTGCGGGTGCGTAACAAGTGCAGCCCGCATAAGTAGGATGATCTGCCTCAGCTAAGTTGAAGCAGGAGTTGAAATTGGAGTTGGAGTCGGGAGTTTCAATCCCGGAGTTCATCGGCGTCTCTGTCTTGGTTGGTGCACAAACTGTCGCCAGCATTGGCAGCTAGTAAAAATTAAGCAATAAACAAAGTTGAACACAGGTTGGCCCTCGTTATGGCCAAGAAACACAACAAAACATAACACAAACAGTTGTGGCAGCAGCAAATATGTTTTTGCGTCCATAATCCAGACACTTTTAATGGCAACAACACGACATTGTCGAGCAGTTTACAAACATTTAACTCAAGTGTCCATTTGTGTCTGTCAGCCACAGCTTTATATTTATGTTAGCATACTGCTGATAACTGATAGCTCCGTAGCTAATTCATCTGGCAAACTCAACTAGACTTTAGTTATTAGCCCTTAAGCCATAAGCTAATATACAAATTCTAATAAATAATTCGATGAAAATCTGTATAGATTTATAAATATTTCATCTTGTAACTCAACCAGACTTTAGTTATTAGCCATTGTATAGAATATATTCGTAAGCAAATTTCGTTTTACAAACTCATCTTTAAATATTAGCTATTAAGCAATAAGACTTTTGTTGCATAAATTTAATCTTTAAAACTCAAGTAGCCTTATAATATTCCCAACCGAGCCATAAAGCAATTCTTTGAAAATCTATAAATAAAAAAAACATTAAGTGATTCATTTCATAACAATTCGGCTTTAAATAAATTCTGGAAAAATAAATGCAACGCATATTTTTTTTATTTATATTTAATCTTCAACACTTAACTAGACTTTAGTAATTTATAATTAAGACATAAGGCAAGTCTCTCAAAATCTACATAGAACATGTTTTTGAAATATATTTCGTGTTGCCAATTCAACTATATTTTAGTTATTCACAATCAAGCCGCAAGGCTACACATAAATGCCATGAAAATCTATCGTATGAAATTTATGGATTATGTGAACTAATAATTAATATTTTCGCAAAATAGCTGAAGACAAGATACAAGTCGACTTCAGCAACCGTATCAATTTATCAATTTACGAACGGCATTCAGTACACATTCAATTAGTGTTATATAATTTGTAGCACAATGACAGCAGATAATTATACAGTTAATGGAAAATATAAATTTAATTAAAATAAACAGCAAAACGCCAATGGGTGCTGCGAGTCAGTTTCCGTCCATTTTCACCCTTTGTCAGTCAGTTAATCAATTCCAGCAAAATCAGAAGGAGAAGTGACAATTGTACTAGAAGGAGTTGACTCAACACCTGAGGCGACTCAAAATGCCGCAATCTAATTAATTATGTAACCGACAAAATGAAATCAACGCTAAATAGGCCGGGAAAACAAAACAAATTATGGACGAACCCAATGCCAAACACTTGGCTAACTTATGCTAATGATTATGTTGAACATCAACAATTTTGGGGGCAGCGGCAGCAACAACTGCTGCAGATACAATTTGTAATCGCTTCAGCACACAAATCAATAAATGCCATTGTCGCCATTGAAATTAATGTTATATTCGCAGGCAATTCTCGTTTTCGGCTGGGCTGGAAAACACACTCTTGCCCCAAAAACCCAAAAGCTAAACAAACGCTCCATCAATTTCAATAACACAGTCGCCTAATCAAATTGCCACAGAGAGAGTGCAACTCGTGGCACGCGTCTCGCTTAATTGCTTTCAATTTGCCACAAATTAGATGGCCCAAGTTGAAGTGGCCGCATCTCTATTTATT
Source organism: Drosophila nr. perissopoda 5 BK-2023a (assembly GCA_035044105.1). NCBI lineage: Eukaryota > Metazoa > Arthropoda > Insecta > Diptera > Drosophilidae > Drosophila > Drosophila nr. perissopoda 5 BK-2023a. The sequence continues at coordinate 6,117,663 of JAWNMK010000018.1, forward strand.
TTTTTGTTTTTTCTTCATTTCTGCATTATCATTTTCATAAATTTACTTTAAATTGACTTTTTGACGCGCAGCGTTTCAAAATTGAGACACTTGTGACTAATTTGCAACACATTTTGCTACAAAGTTTGCTACAAAAAAATACAAAAAAAAATCAAATGACCAAAAAGGAAATGACAAAAGTCACAAACCACCGCACTTGTTTCTAAAAAAATGGGGAAAAACAAATAACTGCATTGGGCTTAACGAATATTGAATACACTTGCAGAAAGAGTATTTCACTTTTTTCTTTACTGAATAAAATGGGGGAGCAAATATTGAAATGATATTTAAGTTGACAACTGTGAACAAGCAGCTATTTTTTGTATAACAAATATCAAATAAAAATGTGTATTTAAATTGTTTCTTTACTGATCTTGCTTGAACGAGCCCTTCTCAATATGATTTGAGAGACTGCTCGACAATATGTACACTTGATTAAGTTACAAAAGCCTTTATCACTCGATCTGCCCAATCTCCCGAATTGTTATGCCCATTGCAAGAGTATCAAAAATGAAATAAAAAAATGGCAAGGAAAGCGCAAAAGTAGCGTTGAAAATTAAGTGGAAATGAATTGCACGCTTGAATTTCAATGGAGCGTCCGGCACGTTAATGTTTACTCAAGTGGAAATCGAGTCACCGACGGACTCGACTCGACTCGTCCAGTTGTCACCCACTCCCCACTCTCCCCTTCAACCCACAGCATATGCTGCCCATTTCCGGCCAGCAACTTTCTGAACAACCACAAAAGCTAACCAGTCTAAAAAAAAAGTAAATAAAAAAAGGAAAATATTTGTGCAAAGACAGCGGACAAAGGAAAAAGTCAAACAAAGCCAAAATCAGTGGCAAAATGCAAAAGTGACTCGTCAAATGACAGGCCTGTGGCAGCTAGGCTTCCATTTGACAAATCTGCAGGAATGCCAGGACAGTCTAGGCCATTTTGGTCAGTTGATAATTAATACATAATGTTTGAGCAATCTGAGACTTTCTTGACTAAAAATATATACGAAATTAAATTTAAAAAACTACCGTAATAAGCTTTTCACCCAAGCTTTTCTTGCATTAAGAAACAATTTGTAAATATATTGTTTCAATGCCTATAAGCTCCGATCTTATTATTTGGCATTAAGTGTTACCTCAGAGATATCTGGCACATTTGGAATTAAACTTAAGAGAGGGATGCGATTAGTAAATAATATTGTTATAGCTGCTACAGTTGCTGCTGCTTTTGTGTAGTAGCCTTTCTTATTATTGTTATTATTGTGGTTGTTATTGTTGCTTATTGTGTTGTTGTGCAAAAAGTTTTGAGCAGCAAGTCGAGTTAATTTGTATCCACAACTCAATTGCAAAAGTTTAAGCGAGCAAAAGATTTATGAAGTTTTTGTATGCAATAATATGGCAGCCGGAGAATGGTCCAGAAATGTAGCTGCTGTGGCTGTGGCTATGGCCGAAAGGAAGCAGCAAATGCGCCAGTAAAACTCAAAAACAATAAACAAGGATAACAAGGACGAGGCAAGTACCATAAGTATGCAATGGGAAAACAAGATGGCCACAGCAGAAAATATAAACAGAAAGCAAGTCGAGTCGAGTCGAGTCCAAGGCTGCGGGCATTGCAATCAACTTTGAAAAGCAGCAAATGGCCAGTCAAATGATAACGATAACGAGTCTATCGATAGCACAATAGAATAGACCATCAGCCGCGACCACCAAAGTCAAAGTCAATGCAGTCGATGCCGATTGAGTTTTATGTGCAAAGGTTACAAGCTCAAAGCAGCCAGCGCACAAAATTAGTTTCGCTTGCGGCCAAAAACTCAATTTTCATAACAATTTCTCTGCTGACTGCCATAATGAAGCTATGTGCAACTTAATTCTTCATCTCCTTTGTCTTCCTCTTCGTCTTGTTGATTTAACTTCTGATGCTGCCACATCTCTCGAACTGGGTGCTCCATTTACAGAGGGAGTTATTAAAATGCTGCTAGTTGATATATCGCACAGCTGGAAATTATTATTCAAAAAAACAGAATGGACAGATGTTTCTAAGAACACTATAAAATGTAATCTGCATACATCGCACACTTGCAGGATCAAGTGGATCAAGTTTAAAACTAGACGATTTGATCTATCATAAAATATGTATGGCAAAGTATTACGCAAAAAAAACAGAAAGCACAGATTTTAGCAAGATATTTTAACATCTTAAAATCTCAAAATGTACATAATCTGAACACATTTAATATTTAAGAAAAACAAGTAAGATAAAAATCTCAAACTTAAGCCTAGGAAGCCATAGATATGATATTATATTTGGAAGATACTCTGCAAGGATGTAAAGTTGAAAGTTAAAAGAGAAATAGAAAATTGAATAAATAAAATAATGAGAAAAATATCTGCACTCGATAAATAATCTGCAGAATCTCTACACAGCCAGGTAAAGTAAAAATTTGTGTCAAGCTTAAACCTGCGAACCTAAATACATAATCAAGCTCAAGCCCAAGACTCTGGAGATTTGATTTAATATTCGCAAATCCCTCGGCAAGGGTATATAAATATGATATAAATTTGCATTGGAAGTGTCGGTGTGTGTAGCGTGTGTGGCATTGAAAACAATACAAAAAGTTTTGAAGCAGACGCGGCGTATGCGCAACGTTAACTTTGCATATGCATAAAAGATTTCCAATTGTTGCTGTAGCAATTGCAGTTGTTTCTGTTGCTTTGCTGTTGCAGTTGCTGCTGCTACTGCTGCTGCATAATTTCGTATAAATTTCGCTGACATTTTTTAATCTATGTTGAAAGTTTGCTGCGCACACACACAAGTACATATATTCACACACATAAATATATATACACTCCTATATATCACCATTTGCATAAATCCCAATTGCAGTGCACTTTGCCATGCCCGTGTCTCAATGGCCAAATAAAATATCAACTCCGGCAACAACATCAACAACAGCAACAACAACAACTAAAATAACCAGCTCAGCTCAGCTGCACTTTAGTCGCTCGCCTTGTCTTGAAGATTCATAAAATGTGTATGAGTGCAAAATGTTTTAAATTTATTACAATAAAAAGAAAAAAAGAAACACGAGAGAGCGTATACGCAAATGCGACATAAAACGCTAAAAGATAAAACAGCTTTTTGCCAAGGCAATGGCCATTTTTTATGCCCCTTAAAGTGCGCCACATAAAAAGCAGGCAAGCATACTCCCCGAGAGAGAGGGAGTGAAACAGGTGTATATACAGGTGAGTCTGACGGAATGCATTGATGTGACTACAATAAAAAGAAGAAAAACAAGTGGAAACTTTGCAATCGCAGGATGTAGTCGACTGCGTAACACACTGATACAAATAAATAATATCAGCTGATAAATAAAAGGAGTTTTCCAGAAATGTATCCCTAAAATATTCTTAAGATTTTACGTAGTTCAAAAACTTGTTTGTACCATTTAAATATGATAACTCTGGCTTTCAAATCTTGTGATATATAAAGATATGTTAAGAACATCGCCAACAACGTACCAATAAAATTTGGTTAATGGAGCTTGAAAATTGTGCGAGATGTGTAGCTTTGTCGATTTGCGCTTATCGATTTATGTTTATCGACTTGCGCTTATCGATTCTCATCGATTTTCTAGTGCCCTAGTGGACATTGCATATAACCAATATACTGTGAATACATTCGTTATCAGAGTAGAGAAAAAAGTATATGAGTGAAGTAGAATTTGTTGCAGCTGCCACATTTATCAGCCAAAGGCAAAGGTGGTGCCTCCGTTTCAGTTTCAGTGTTACAGTTTCAATTTCAGAGCAACTTACCATTTTCTATCGGTCTGGCTAACTGTCTGACTGGCTGGCTGCCCCATGCTTTCCTCTGCGGCTGTTCATCAGTTGCCCCACAAAGCAGACGCATTTATTACATTGCTCTTGCACCGTTTTGACTCGCTCTTTTTGTTGTTCCTTTTTATTTTGCTTTTTTGTGTTTTTGGCTTTTTTTCTCTTCCGCCGGCCTTTTAACTGAAAAATTGGCACAGTGCGCCGCTTGGCATGCAAAGCAACCATTACAATTATTTCAACTTCTTCTCCTTCTCCTTTTTGTTGTAACCATTGTTTTCTTTTCTTTTCGCCTTTTTTTCTCTTTTTGCTTTTTTGCCTTTTGCTGGCTGCCTGCTGCCATTGTCAGTTGGCCACGCGCCTGCCACGCTTCAGTGGCCGTGGCTCGTCCTTGCCACGGCTTATGAGGATGCCACACAGCGCCGCAAATGCAATGGCAGCTTCTATTTTGGGCAACGGGTATATTGTCTAGCGGCAAATTGAATTCCAAACGCAGATAACAAAATCTTCTAAACTGACCTCAACTTAGAGTCATCTATTATTATCAATTTAAAAAATCAATGGATTGCTCCTTAGACTATGGCTTTATAATGTGTGTAATAAAAGCTTAACTGATAAATTTTGATTATAATAAGCTGGTAAACAAAATAGTTTTTTGGACAATTACTGTTCTCTCGATTGATTGATTTCGCTGATTTTTTCTTAAAACTTGAAAATCATAATAGTTTTTCTATTTATAAGATTTGGTTTAAATATCTTGTTTATACAAGAAATCATTATTCGATCAATTGCTCCAATGAGAGCTATATGATATACTAGGGATTTTTGTAAAGATTTCTAAACCGTTTCGGATCTAGCAAATATTGAAATGATAGGGGATATACTCGAGAAGCTAGCCCCAATATTTCATAACAAATGTAATTGTAGGACTTTTGATCATATTAATCAATTAGTTACACACATTTAAGTAGTCTTAAATTTTAAAATAATTAATCAGTTGCGTTTTAAAGAAAAGAAAATGTTTCCTACACCAATATTAATAATTAATAATAAATAATATCAATTATTATTATTATTAATGTAAGCATTAATAAGAAGAATTAATATAATTTAAAAATTTTAATTCATCTGCAGGGTATCCCAGCCGTCGTTGCTTATATATACATAGTTTTACTACGATTCTATAGTTGTAGTTGTAGTGGTTAGCGAACTTGAATGTTCATTGAAGTGTGTAGGAAATCAATTAATGTGCTGTTTCCCTTTTGAAGTTTTTTTTTTATAAGATTTACGCATGGCTTCAGCATGTGTCAAGTGCAACTCAAACAAACCTGCGAACCGAGCGAAACAAATCAATTTCGAAAAAGGCTGCCCCAAAACTGAGATGAACAAATTTGTTATGGCTTTGTCCGCTTCTGTTGTGGTTATTTTTGCAACTCGCTTTGCTAATGAGATCAGAGTTGGCCATGTTGAAGTTGGAGCAGAATGCTGATAGCTGAAAGCTGGAACAGAATAAGAATCTGTAGTTTGTTGTGGGCTGTTGGCTTACATTGAGAGCTGGTTGAGCAAATATTTGACTTCTTGGCTTTTTGTTGCTGACAACTGACCACAAAATTTGTTTAACATGCCAAGCATCCCAAAATTTCATGCCGCATTGCCTGTGCAACTGACCCAGATTTCTGTGCAATCTGGGTCGTCGTCATGGGTCTCGGTTTTGTTATGAGTTGTGGGGATGAACAAACAGTGGTAAAGATGATGGCGATGATGATGTCGTTGATGTCGCCGACGAGCGAGCGGCAACTCATCTTGGGTCAGTGATGTGTTGCCAGTGGCAATAACCACTTTCATGCCGCAACAATTTCATTAAATTTTACTTGATGGCAAATTCGGAAAATATGACAAAGCCATACAACGCCAATTGTAGTGCTCAAAATAATATGTCAGTTGCACATTTACACACGAGTGCATTGCGCAGGTACAGATGTACACACACAACAGTACACACACACACACACACACACCAGCACACACAACCACACACCCAGCCACACTCAGCGATATGTCTGAAGTTTGACAATTTGGAAAGGCGTATAACCGAAAACCGCAAATGCCAAGCAGCTGCTGAAAGACAATTTAATTAGTTGCAACATAAATACAAATTTTATCAATTTCGAGTTGCGAGTTGCACTTATGCATGCTTGCCACTAAGCTAAATTAACAATTGTCATAGATTGCACAAACTTATCGTACATAATTTGAGCAGAATTTAAGAATTCAATTGCAAAACTCGACTTGCTCTTAAAATAATTGCATAGAAAATGTGCGACTAACTGTTGCTGCTGCTGCTGCTGCTGCTGCTGCTGTTGCTGTTGCTGTTGTCAACTGCACTCGAAAACAAATCGCCCTAAAAACTGCTTAGTGTTTCTTGTTTATAGAAACAATTTCAAAATATATGAAAACCAATTCTGCAAATTAGAAAACATTGTCCTAAATTAACAATTTCAAAAGTGTTGTGTTCTTTAAAAGGAAAAATGTATCTAACTTCCGAGGTGTTTCTTTGTACTCAAATGAAAAATCCCCCAGAAAATTAGACACATTTTTTCTGAATACCAAAAAATTGTATACAAAAATGAGGAAAATAAAAAGCATAGATTTTTGAAAATATACCTTCCGATTGATAAGGTTATACCCTTGGCGGTTTTTTCAAAATTCAGATTGATTTTTCTCCGAGTGTGGTCAAGGCTTAAGGGAGGAAGGGAGAGGGGCTGGATGCAGCCTCGAAAATCGGGTTCGGAGTTGGCTGCAAAGATAGCTGGCTTGAATGCAGGCGAGCGACAAAGCGCCGTGGCCAATTATACGGTTTGTTAACATACAAAACAGAAAATGTAATTACATTTTGGAGTTGCTGAATGTGTCGTCGTCGTCGTTGGTGGTGGTGGTGGCGACGGCTCCTTTGAAATCCGATTTAATATTGTTAACTGTGTGCAAAACTTTGTCATTTAATTTTGCAAATTACACGAGATGCGCGACAGATATCAGACGGCAAGTGAGACAGAGATAGTGAGAGGGACATAGAGAGAGAGAGAGGGAGAGAGAGAGAGAGAGAGTGATGGAGTGAGAGTTGGGAATTTTAGATTCAAGTGCGAGTATGCAAATGTGCAAGAAGCTGCAGCCAGTTGCAAATGCAAATGTAATCTGCCCCCTCCAACCTGCTCCAAATGTTGCACACATAATGCTGCTTTAATGCTTCAACTAATGAGCCTACATTAGCGGAATTCGAGCAAACACCCAGCAACCCCCCACACACACTGCTTCCCTGTGAGAGAGCCACCTGCTGCTCCCCAATGGGTGGCAGGCTTAGGGCATTGCAGTTTGTCACGTAATTTATTAAAATGCTATACACACACACAGAGCGAGAAAGAGATAGATAGTGTGTGTGAACATATGCACGTACATTTATAACCACACACACACACACACACACACACAGACACTTACTGATACAATTGGGGTAATCATCGTTAAGGCATAGCCATAATCAGTGCTACTATTGTATTGCAGTTCATTGATTTGCAATTATGACACGTGCCTGGCTCGCTTTAAATCCGACACACACTCATACACACACACACACCCATGCACTCACACATACTCATTCACACACAACTACAAATCACAGTACATTCTAAAGTCGCGCCCTTTACCGAGAAAATATTACAAAAATTGAAAGAAAAGCGCTTTTGGATTTGATTTTAAATCATTTTCGAGCTCTTCAATAAAAAAAAAAAAAACATCAAATTATTAAAACCTAAGCGTTTATTATATATGTTGCTAAATTTGCAATTTAGTTCCAAGTTTCTACAAATGAGCTTATGTTTATTATTTTTGTTTAGCAATAAGTGCTCACAAAATTGCAACTGGCTTAAGAAATACAATTTATCCACATATAAAGAATTTAATCTTTGATCTACGTCTCAAAAAACCAAAAAATCAGAAAATAAAAGTGTTTGACGATAACACAATTTTACATTGTTTTCGGATCAGCTCATAAATTCTTAGGAACAAGAATTTAATCACAGAAAAACGTTATTTAGAGCTGTGAGTGTAAAAATAAAATCAACCAAAAATTAAAATGGTTTTTTAACTAACATATAAATATCAATAAAAAAAACCTACTCAGATCTGTTCCCAAGTTCTTATAAATGAGTTTCTACTTCCTCGTATATGTGTATCCAAGTTGCTTAGTAATAGGTTAGGTTAGGTTAGACAGTTGTCGGCCTTACATAGGCCATGTTTAGTAATAAATTTTGAAAAAATTTCATCTAGCCTGACAGTCAAAATTTAATCGTAGTAAAAAGAGTATTTAGAGCTCAGTCTCCGTCTCAAGATTGATTTGATTTTATTTATTTTTTATCAGGGCGTTTTCGTGTTTTGTGGTGTATATTTTTTTTTTTTGTTCGTGTTGTCACCATATTACAATGCTTAATTTTATTGTTGTTTTTATTATTGTAATTTTGTAAATCTTTTTGTTAGAAACTTTTGCAATTGTATTTTCTTGCCGCTTTCTGCTGCTATCTCTGGCAACAATTTTGTGCTGGCTGCTGCCATTGTTGTTGTGGTGTTAAAATTAGCATCATTTTGTGTGTGGTTCTACTTGGCTTTTGTTGTTCTGTGTCTGTTGTTATTGTTGTTGTTGTCTGCCTTGGGCTCGAGTGGGCCCACATTGGTTTTGGTGTCGGTGTTGGCCTACTCGCCATCTTGAGCCCAACACGCAACCAGACAATCAACTGCACTCAAAAAAAAATCAACCTAAATGCTAGCAAAACGAAATAAAATGAAAATTGTTTTAAACAAATTTGGAAGCTTTTCCGTCTTTTACAAATAATTTCTGAATATTAAAACAAATTTCTAAAAAATTAAAAAGGCTAGCTTTACATCGCCAAAACCCAATTTTTTATATTTTTAAAAGTATTTTCTATTATTAAGAAACACATTTCTAAAAAATATAAATGCAAGTCATAATTTAATAAAAATAAGTTCTTTCTAAAATTTAGAAATATACTTTCTGAATAATCAGGTGAGCTATTTTGTGGCAAGTTTCTAAAATTCTAAAATTGAGTGCAATATTTATTTTTGAGTGTGTGTGTGCTGTACCCGCAAACACACTCCAAGTGCGCAGTAAATCAAAAGTTCAAAATTATAATAAAGTCACTTTTGCTGTTCCTATATCATGCACAGCACACTCCCACCAGCACAGCACTCCCACACACACCACCCACACACACCCACACACACCCAATTACAACCGAGTTGCTCAGACTCTGCAGTCGGGCTTAACTTTTATCAAGTTCAGATGCAGTCGCAGCCACAGAAACTTCTGCCGGCTAATAAAAGCCAACATTTAGATTAACTGTAAATTGTGTTATTTTGTTTGCTTTCAGTTGACAGTTGTTGTTGTCCTTTTCGTGTTTTTTTTTTGTTGGCTGCCTTTTGTTGCCGTTAATTTGCAATGGCGCGTGCTGCGCTGAAAAGTAGGCAGCACTTTTGTGCGCAAATTAAGTCAAATGTGCTAAAAAGGCAAGTCAATACTCAAAGCCAGCAAACGGCATCAACATCAGCAGCTGCTGCTAGTTGAGAAATAATGCTCGAATAATTCCTAAAAACATGCACAGTTGATTTTAATGCCAAAAACTGAGGCACAACTGAGAGTATGAGCAGAATGAGCATTTTGCTTGAACTGTATAAGTTTTGCATTTCAAAAGGCCAACTTCCGCAAGTTTTAGCTGCCTTTTACTAGCTGGCTTTGCTTTTGTATTTGTTGCTGTGACATTTGGCCTGTTGTGCAAGTTTTGAGTCTTTTGTATAGATCGCCGCCCTCCGCCTCATTCATTCAATGCGCTCTGTTAATTTTTGCGCCGCTCTAGAAAAGCGCCTGCAAAATGGCTTAAAGCCACTATCAGCATGCGCTTGAATTATTTATAAAAGGCCACATTTTGGAAAGCAGAGCTCTGTGCAGGTAAGTGCCTTGCCACAGCAGCGGAAATGTTAACTAGTTTTGAGCAGCAGGCAGCAAAAGCAGCAATAGCAGCTTGACAATGGCATTAGAATGTCGAAAACTTTAGCCACCGAAGCTTAGTCACTCAATTAGCTCGGACTCGAGTGCTGTTTTCTATGCAAATCTGCAGACAGTTGCGGCCAGTTAACCAGACAACCAGCCTGACGAGTGGGGGCGGTGGGGGATACTGGGGGCCACAGCTAGCCATTAGAATGTACATCAACTGTACATTAACTTGTCTGTTTTTGTTTCATTAGTGAGGACAGCAGCAGCATCAGCAGCAGCAATTCCAATAGAAGCCATACACTCTGCAAAAATAATATTTAGAAAATTGTAATGAAATTTATTCCCTCTGATACCAATTTGAGCCTAGCTGCTGCCTTGTTTAAATTCCGAGTCTCGGGGTCGAAATCACGTAAAGTCGAAAATTTCTCCAAATATATAACTTAATTTATAAACAATGTAAAATGTTTGTAAGTGCAAAATCTTCTAAAAGTATTTCCTATATTTTCCTAAATTTAAATATCAAATTTAATTTTAAATTCAATTTTTTCTTGTATTTTTTTGTATCGACATTAGTATGTATCTTCGATGCTGCTCACTCATAGAAAACAACACCCATAAATAAACCCACACTTAATTGAAAAAAGCAAGCAATGGTTTTTAAAAATCGACAAACTTTATTTACATTCTGAATAATTTTCTAAAATTCGAAGTGATCTTTTTTGTGAGTGTAGATGCTGTAGCTGCTACAGGATGACATCCTGCGGCTGCTGTCTCAAGTTGCAGCTGCAGCAGCGCCTTAAAACCCCCAGCAACTTGACACTCTAACAGCCGCCGACCAGCAAAATTGTGGCACACAGCGTTGCCCACTCAAGTGACTCGAAAGGAGAGCAAAAAAAATGAGAGCGCTAAGTAAAAGAGAAAACAGTGGCAAGGAGCTTGCAGCAGGCAGCAGCTGCAGATTGGCTTTTGCATATGCAAAGCGAAATGGGAAACGATAAAGGTTGATAACACACTCTGCAGCTAGACAATCAGAAATTCTTTGACCCTGTGCGTATCTAGCCTCCAGTTGCATAGCTAAAGCTAAATCCCGCTAGATGGAGAGCTGAATGGAATTGCTTCAAGCTAATATTGACGTGCAGCCTATGCGATATGCGAATAACTTTAAAATTAGCAGCTTAACTGGCGATGATAAATTTAAATACTTTATGGATTTAAAGTATAAGGCATTATGAAGTTTCGACCTATGCCCATACACCGATATATCGATTTTCGGGCTATAATTTTTACTTGTCTTCCGACCTCAAATTTCGTTTTCAACTTTAAATGTACGATTGATTTAGGGGCAAAACTATTATCAAAAAGCCCTTGCTTTTTAAAATCAGTTGAGTTTTGACGAAGTTATGGCATTTTGAAGTTTTGATATATGCCCATATACCGATATATCGATTTTCGGGCTATAATTTTTACTTGTCTTCCGACCTCAAATTTCGTTTTCAACTTTAAATGTACGATTGATTTAGGGGAAAAACTATGATCAAAAAGACCTCGCTTTTTAAAATCAGTTGAGTTTTGACGAAGTTATGGCATTTTGAAGTTTCGACCTATGCCCAAACACCGATATATCGATTTTCGGGCTATAATTTTTACTTGTCTTCCGACCTCAAATTTCGTTTTCAACTTTAAATGTACGATTGATTTAGGGGCAAAACTATGATCAAAAAGCCTTTGCTTTTTAAAATCAGTTGAGTTTTGACGAAGTTATGGCATTTTGAAGTTTTGATATATGCCCATATACCGATATATCGATTTTCGGGCTATAATTTTTACTTGTCTTCCGACCTCAAATTTCGTTTTCAACTTTAAATGTACGATTGATTTAGGGGCAAAACTATGATCAAAAAGCCTTTGCTTTTTAAAATCAGTTGAGTTTTGACGAAGTTATGGCATTTTGAAGTTTTGATCTATGCCCATATATCGATATATCGATTTTCAGGATATAATTTTTACTTGTCTTCCGACCTCAAATTTCGTTTTCAACTTTAAATGTACGATTGATTTAGGGGCAAAACTATGATCAAAAAGCCCTCGCTTTTTAAAATCAGTTGAGTTTCGATGAAGTTGTGGCATTTTGAAGTTTCGACCTATGCCCATACATCGATATATCGATTTTCGGGCTATAATTTTTACTTGTCTTCCGACCTCAAATTTCGTTTTCAACTTTAAATGTACGATTGATTTAGGGGCAAAACTATGATCAAAAAGACCTCGCTTTTTAAAATCAGTTGAGTTTTGACGAAGTTATGGCATTTTGAAGTTTCGACCTATGCCCATACACCGATATATCGATTTTCGGGCTATAATTTTTACTTGTCTTCCGACCTCAAATTTCGTTTTCAACTTTAAATGTACGATTGATTTAGGGGCAAAACTATGATCAAAAAGACCTCGCTTTTTAAAATCAGTTGAGTTTTGACGAAGTTATGGCATTTTGAAGTTTGGATCTATGCCCATATATCGATATATCGATTTTCAGGCTATAATTTTTACTTGTCTTCCGACCTCAAATTTCGTTTTCAACTTTAAATGTACGATTGATTTAGGGGCAAAACTATGATCAAAAAGACCTCGCTTTTTAAAATCAGTTGAGTTTTGACGAAGTTATGGCATTTTGAAGTTTGGATCTATGCCCATATATCGATATATCGATTTTCAGGCTATAATTTTTACTTGTCTTCCGACCTCAAATTTCGTTTTCAACTTTAAATGTACGATTGATTTAGGGGCAAAACTATGATCAAAAAGACCTCGCTTTTTAAAATCAGTTGAGTTTTGACGAAGTTATGGCATTTTGAAGTTTCGACCTATGCCCATACATCGATATATCGATTTTCGAGCTATAATTTTTACTTGTCTTCCGACCTCAAATTTCGTTTTCAACTTTAAATGTACGATTGATTTAGGGGCAAAACTATGATCAAAAAGACCTCGCTTTTTAAAATCAGTTGAGTTTTGACGAAGTTATGGCATTTTGAAGTTTCGACCTATGCCCATACATCGATATATCGATTTTCGGGCTATAATTTTTACTTGTCTTCCGACCTCAAATTTCGTTTTCAACTTTAAATGTACGATTGATTTAGGGGAAAAACTATGATCAAAAAGCCCTTGCTTTTTAAAATCAGTTGAGTTTTGACGAAGTTAATGCATTTTGAAGTTTCGACCTATGCCCATACACCGATATATCGATTTTCGGGCCATTATTTTTACTTGTCTTCCGACCTCAAATTTCGTTTTCAACTTTACATGTACTATTGATTTATGGGCAAAACTATGATCAAAAAGCCCTTGCTTTTTAAAATCAGTTGAGTTTTGACGAAGTTATGGCATTTTGAAGTTTCGACCTATGCCCATACACCGATATATCGATTTTCGGGCTATAATTTTTACTTGTCTTCCGACCTCAAATTTCGTTTCCATCTTTAAATGTACGATTGATTTAGGGGCAAAACTATGATCAAAAAGCCCCTGCTTTTTAAAATCAGTTGAGTTTTGACGAAGTTATGGCATTTTGAAGTTTCGACCTATGCCCATACACCGATATATAGATTTTCGGGCTATAATTTTTACTTGTCTTCCGACCTCAAATTTCGTTTCCATCTTTAAATGTACGATTGATTTAGGGGCAAAACTATGATCAAAGAGCCCTTGCTTTTTAAAATCAGTTGAGTTTTGACGAAGTTATGGCATTTTGAAGTTTCGACCTATGCCCATACACCGATATATCGATTTTCGGGCTATAATTTTTACTTGTCTTCCGACCTCAAATTTCGTTTCCATCTTTAAATGTACGATTGATTTAGGGGCAAAACTATGATCAAAAAGCCCCTGCTTTTTAAAATCAGTTGAGTTTTGACGAAGTTATGGCATTTTGAAGTTTCGACCTATGCCCATACACCGATATATAGATTTTCGGGCTATAATTTTTACTTGTCTTCCGACCTCAAATTTCGTTTCCAACTTTAAATGCTACGATTGATTTAGGGGCAAAACTATGATCAAAGAGCCCTTGCTTTTTAAAATCAGTTGAGTTTTGACGAAGTTATGGCATTTCGAAGTTTCGACCTATGCCCATACACCGATATATCGATTTTCGGGCTATAATTTTTACTTGTCTTCCGACCTCAAATTTCGTTTTCAACTTTAAATGTACGATTGATTTAGGGGCAAAACTATGACTTGTCTTCCGACCTCAAATTTCATTTTCAACTTTAAATGTACGATTGATTTAGGGGCAAAACTATGATCAAAGAGCCCTTGCTTTTTAAAATCAGTTGAGTTTTGACGAAGTTATGGCATTTTGAAGTTTCGACCTATGCCCATACACCGATATATCGATTTTCGGGCTATAATTTTTACTTGTCTTCCGACCTCAAATTTCGTTTTCAACTTTAAATGTACGATTGATTTAGGGGCAAAACTATGATCAAAGAGCCCTTGCTTTTTAAAATCAGTTGAGTTTTGATGAAGTTATGGCATTTTGAAGTTTTGATCTATGCCCATATATCGATATATCGATTTTCGGGCTATAATTTTTACTTGTCTTCCGACCTCAAATTTCGTTTTCAACTTTAAATGTACGATTGATTTAGGGGCAAAACTATTATTAAAAAGCCCTACACGATTCCATATTCTGTAATCTAAACATATTATATTATTTAAAATGTATATTTAAAAGTATAAAAAAAATTATTATAAATTATGCCTTTGTTGCTTATTTTTTTATTAAGCAATTCTACACAATTCTACAACACTGCAGATAGTTTATAAATTCATATTTTTGCGTGTGGACTTAAAGATTAACAACCACTCTGCATTTCACTAATAATACCCTTATTTACAATTTTTCAGGCTACAGAGTTTTTTACTGATACTTTGGGTATTACATGTAAATTGTTTTGTAGAATTTGTCGAAAGTCAATAACAATATAGGAAGAGCGAACAAATAACATTGTCTTCATTCACCAAGATATGACATGTGTCTTGTAATCTAATCAAAGGATATCAATTGAAATATACGAAAATATTTCTGTAATTAACTGGCGATTATATACTTAAACACTTGAATGATTTAAGGATGGAACACTCTACTTTGACTAATTGTAATACCTAGTTACCATTTTTTTTATAGGTTCACATTTGTTTTGTGTTCAACTGCCGCAAAATAACCATTTGGTTACAGGACATACATATATACTGAAAGAGAGAAAAGTAATACTTATTTAACAACAGTTTACGCTTGTTGCAATTTGCTTTTCACTTTAAATATGCATATACATATATATGTATATATGTACATTTTTTTTTGAGTTAAAAGTATAAACATGGCAGGCAATAAATAAATAAAGCTACGCTTTTTTGAGCATTTGAGTGGCTCGACAGCGTTTCATGTGTGGCTGCAACATATAATTTTTTAACTTGATATGCTTTATGCAACATTCACGCGCAATTTGTTATTATTTAAACTTATGTAAAGAGAGGGGAGTGGAGTGCAGAAGGGCGTTGTGCATAAAATGATGTTTTCAAATTGATATTCACATTCATATTCATATGCTCGCTTTGGCTTTTGATTCATAACTGATTTTGTAATGTTTACTCGGCTTTTGATTTTGTGTGTGTGTTTGTGTTTGTGTGTGTCTTTGTGTGTTACACATATCAATAACAACATTAACATGCAGTTACAATAATAACAACAACAACAATAATAATAAAGCGGCTGACAGGCAGGCATGCGTAAGCCGCTGCCTGTTTATATATTTACTTAACTTTTATGGGGTTGCCACTCTCTCTCCCTCTCCGTCTCTCTCTCTCTCACTCATTGTGTGTTTGTTTTCACACACACAATACATTTGCATAATATTATGCACAACTGTATACACACACATACATACACGCCCATATACGCATCAATATTTGCATATGTCACACGCACAAAGAGCGGCGGACGGGGCGTATGAGTTACATTGAGGGAAATGTCGACTTTGTGTTGCTGTTGCTGTTGCTGTTCCTGCTGTGGAAACATTCAGCCGTGGCAGTCAGATACAAGCAACGATTACAAAAATACATATAAATATTATGATATCGACTTAATTCCAGGCAAATGATTGGTAAGCAAACGTATTAAAGTTCCTCAAATGCAAATGAATATTGTTATTCAAATTGAACCATTCCATTTGTGTATATCGCAATGTGAGAAGAGCAGTTTGTCTGAAAAACACATATTTTATTTATATAAAACAAACGAATACACACAGGTACACATTCCATACCTGCATTAATCGAAATTTAAAATAAGAAATGGCATTTAAATAAATTATTTTATGCACATATAAAATCAACAAAGAGGAATTGATTGCAACCGGAATCTATATTTTATATCCAAAACACCGGAACTGATATTATTTATCGCGAGAGTATCGTATCGAAACCAAAACATCCTAAATCTATGTATCTGCGTTCAAGGTGGCTGAAGTGAATTTGTATTATAAATTAAAAATACCACAAAAAGCCACTGAATTGAGCTGAGACTTATTAAATACTCTTTGTTAATTTCTTTTAGGTTTATTTTGTAAGCACTTGCAAGTTAGCTTTTACGCATGATTTTTATGGTGAGATATAATTTTATAAAATTTTTCAACCCTTTTTGTAACTTTCTTGGTTTTTGTAATGAAATCCGCTAAAATGAGAATTATAAAATGGAGTTTCTCATTGCGAGCAAACATCAGCGTGTGCAGGACTAATTTGAGCGCATGTGAAACTGGACAAGGGCAAAGATGAGAATCGCTGCCACAGTACACCAGATGGAGAAGAGTCCTGTGTTGTAGTCATCGTGATAGAGTTCCACAACTTCCTCAGGCCTGGAGCACGAGGCGCAGAACTTTGGACTGGCCATGCCAAAAAATGACATAATTTCAAAAACACACAATTTGGAAATTTTTAACTCAACTGTTGACAGCAAATGCTGTGTTTAGTCACATTTCATCAACCAAATTTAACAATGATGAATCAGCAACTGAATGACACTGTCCCCTGGCTGCCCAGACTGCCCAGGCTGCCCAGCCTGCTGGCGATATAATTGAATTTAGTGCTAATGATGGCATTGATGATAATACATAATATTCAACATTAATTCAAGCAGACATTAATTGATTGATTGTTTGATTGCATTATTGTCATATCGCAATTGCAATTTCAACAGTCGACTGACTGCCTGTCGGCCACCCGCCATCCTTCAGCACCTGTCGTAGTCCTTTTGACACACACCATCACACAAACATATACATATATATATATATATATGGACATTGGTATAGTGTTGATAATAATTTAGCAAAATTTACACGATGACAGGCTTAATTAATGGTTGCCCAGCTCCTGCGACGTTAGTTGGCCCTGTATCGAATTCAGTTCAAATAGATACAAATTAATTGGTTTATTATTGGAACTGACATTTCTGCTAAAAGCCTAAAAGAATCTATCTTACATTCTATATATACAAGCATTGTTACGTAAGCACATTTACAAATGCAATTCAATTACGTCTGGAATACAATCGTCTATTTCTAGTTATTTTTAGTAAAGTTTTTGTTGTCTTGATTGATTGTTTCTAATTTATAAATTGAATGTGCACACTTTGTTGCTGAGATATTCACCATATTATACTCGTTTTAATTGTACTCTATCGTGGAACTGGGCCACTTGATTCCCATTGGAGTCATTTCCCAGCATGCACACAGCTTGGTAATTTATATTCGAATGCGTATGCCACACACACTCGCAAACACACTGAAAAAAACCGGCATGAAAATTGACGAGCCGCCTGAAAAAAATTAGACAGTATTTCTGCTCTAAGATATAATTTCAAAATATTTCAAAACTTTTTTCTTTAAATTAGAAAGGATGGCCATAAGTCAACAGTCCCAAATTAAAAAATTAAATAAATAAAAAACTTACAAATATAAAACAATACCCTGTAAATTATGTACACATTTTTATAAATTTTATACGAATTCACGCTGCAATTAAGAAAGGCCAACCCTGGTTTTTTCAGAGCCACAAAATTCAATTTTATATATTTACTTTCTGAATAATCAGGTTTCTAATATTTTTGCTGAGTGTATACAAACAGGTATAAAGTACAAAGACCGACATTGAATGTCATGGCATGACATTTGTGTAAAGTTTTTAGCTAGAGCAGGCAGGTAGGCAGGCGGGAGGGCAGGCAGCCAACCGTGCGTATGCTTAATCTAATGCACACACGTTGCGTATACCTCAAGCCACAAAAGTTGAGCAGTGAGTTCTAAGGAAACTAACGAGGAAAAACAGCAGCAAACGGGGAAAAAGCAGGAGCAGCAGCAAGTGTTGTTGGCAACCAGCACTTCCAAAACTAAAAACATATTTACTGCAAATTTAACACAATTATGACTTTGAAGCCTGACATGTTTTTCATTTTCGTTATCGTTTTCAGTTTCGTTTTCGTTTTCTATTTGGTTTCGTCAGTCGCAGCGCTAAAAGTGCTGTTGCAAGTCGAATTGCATGTAGCACATTAATTAAACTCAGCTTCCGCACTCTAACATCTACACTCTACACTCGACGCTTGTGGTGTGTGTTGTGTAATGTTATATGCAATTTCCTGGCCGTAATGAGCTTTATGACTCGCAACTTAAGCAATAAAATCAGACAACAACAGCAGCAGCAACAAGGAAGAGTCGCCATTTCGACTTAACCAAGAGCAACAGCACTTTTGCTGCATCTTGTGGCCGGTTTGGTGTTGCATAAAAATCTCATTTACACTCCATTCGGCTGCTGCAACAACAACAACAGGACGAGACACGAGCAGGACACCAAGGACACATAACACTGAGCCGCCGGCTGCTCAACAGCCTGAAACAGCGAGTGGCTTAGTGGCTTGTGGCTTGAGTGGGGCATAGAGCGGGGTTTCATGGGGCATGTGACATGGGGCAATGGGGGCAGTGTCTTGTGGTTGCCGGCTGTGGCTCTGACTTTTGCTGTTGTGGTTTCAAGTGCAAATTAGTTTTGTACACGCTACAAAACTGTCAAGTGTGGCAAGTGCCACAGTCTGAAATTTCATTGCACACTAAAAATGACACATAAATTTACATTTACTCTATGTTAATACCGGTGTGTGTGCATGTGTGTGTGCGTGTGTGTGCATGTATGTGTGTTGTCATCTAGGTGCCAAACGACACCTTGAGTCAAGTTCATTGCGAAAATAAACGTAACACTCTGCCTGCAACTCAAATTAATTACATAAAAGAAAAGTGTCAACTGATTTTTGTATTTATTTAAACAAAATAAAATCGCATTAATTTGTTTATTTTGATAGAAGACTTGACTGGAAACCCCAACTAAACTAAATAGCTGCTAATCTATTACATTTTAAAAACTCCATTTATTTATTTAGTTGTTCCAGTTGACATAGAAAAAAACAAAAAAAAAAAAAAAATGAAGTAAATTAAACTTGATAAATTCGATTGCAGAGTTTAATGCAATGAATAATTAGTAGAACAGAGCTGAGGAAAAAGTGGGAAGAAGTAACAAAAATGTCTATTAAATTAATTAAAGCTAGATTGTTCTGCTTACATCTGCAATTTTGCAGTATTTAATAAGAATTATAAATAAATGTATGTTTAACGGAAGCAAATAAAGAGAACTGAAATTACTTTTAACTTATAAAATATTATTGTATTATATTTAAGGTCTATAGTAAATATAAATATTAATTTTGGAGTGAAATAATAAATGAATGATAGATTTGAATGAGAAAAATATTACTATATATATAAATATACATATATAGATGCTGGCCAGATTTTGTCAAAAAAAAGCGATAAGAAATATTCAAGTGCAAAACTCATTTGAGTGAGTAAGTGAGATGTGGTCTCGAATTTCAATTAAATATAATTAAAAGGCTGTGAACAGCCGCCAAGTGCAACATGTGCCACAAGCAGCAACAACAAGAACAATTTTGGGCAGAAGGCGACGCCAACTTTGGCGACGACTTTTCAATGTCTTTTGGCTTTCGGATTTTTGGGCCCTGACTGCAAATGTTGCCAATTTGTAGACAATTAAAAAACTTTACATGTTTTGGCATTAAGCGAACAAATTGTTTTAAAATTACTTAACACAAAAGCAGAAGGGAATTGAGCAACAGATAAAGGCATGCAAAAGGGGGGTGTGCCGAGGCGTGGCAGAAGTGTGTAGATACTTAGATGGTGGGGGAGGTCGACAAATTCAATTCGCTTTGGCGCTGCCAAAACTGATTTCAATCGCGCACATGTGTCGCGTGGCAAGAACAGGAAAATGCCACAAAACTCCTTGCCTCCTGCTTGCCACACACACACACAACCTTTTTATTTTTTTTGCCGTGTGCGAGAGAAACTTTGTTGGGAAATTTTGTGTACATTAATTCAATTAGTAAGCAATGCCACAAAAGTAAAAGCATAACCAAACTCGGCACCTTTTCCACACATACACACACACACACTCGCACATACTTGCCAGCCTATATATGTGCCATGTGAGGTGGCAGGGTGCCACACAACCATGGCAACTTGCCTCAAATTTACACGTTGTGCCACAAAAGCGCTTACGCTTTGAAAGCGTATTCGATTGCACAGACACATGTCATCGGTAACTAAGACTCTGTTCACTGCAACATGTGTGGCAGCATTGAGGCCATGGATTGAAGCATTTTTTGGGCTTTATTGCAGTGCAACCAAAAGTTCTGTCAACACTATCGAATGGAACCTAAGGCGTATTTAAGGAACTGCAGATAAACAAGTTGGAGTCGAGTGAGTAACTGAAGTACCACAAAATAAAAACAAGTTAGATTGAATAAATATACCCTGTTAAATAAATTTAAATTTCTGTGCCCAATTTCCCTTTAAAAGATTTGGCACACTCAAATGTAAGCATGCATAGTTAGGAACATTTCACTTAAAATTTAAAATGTAGCAAATAAAGTAAAATATCTATATAATATTGTTTACAAGAAACCGAGTCGAGTTGTAAGTTCGAACTCTTTAATTCGATGTATAAAGTCGAACAAATTTACTTCTTAAAATCCTAGCCTTATATAGCGAACACAGTTAACTTATTTTCTACCTGCTGTGTAAACATAGCAGGGAACCATTCTTACCCATGCAAGGCTTACAATTGTTATATTTTTACTTATCATTATCCTACCTGCTAGACATTTTTATCTTTAACATGTGTTACATGAATTTCTGCTATCTTAAACCATGTTATAATGTAGATTTTATGTGCAAATCTTAAGCAGATATCGCAATTCATTTTTTTATTTTTGGCAATGATTAGAAAATTGCATTGAGATATGTTTTCCTGCTGCTGTTGCGCATTCGCAATGTTGTCGCATGTTGCATGTGGCAAGCGATTGCCACTTTAGCCATTCCACACATTTTAGCCATTTTTGCAATTCGAGCCATTTTAGTTATTTTTAGCCATTTCAATGCATTCGAAGCTGTTGTTTTGGCTGCTTGTCAACAGCAGATACAGGCTGGAGTGCCTTTTGCTCCAGCTCAAGTCCTTGCTCCTTGCCGCTGCCCGTTGCCACTTGCCACTGGCCCTTGTGGTAGCTGCGTTCGCTGTTGTCTCCTTTTGTCTGAGTAACAGGTGCAGGCAGCAGTAGCAGCAGCGGCATTTTTGTTGCTGCTACTTTTGTTGTTGCTGCCACAACTCAATTTATTTCAACATGTACTTTTGAAACAATGAATTTCACTTTAGTTGCTAATGGATTTTGTACGAAGGCAGGCAAGCTTGCCACATGAGTGTGTGTGTGTGTGTATGTGTTTTTGTCTAGCTATGGTTAGTTTATTTTTTTTAAAGTTTTTTTTTTGGGTTCTGTTTGGGTCAGCTTCACCAAAGAACTGCGTGAGACAAGCCAAGTCTGAGCACTCCATTGTCTGCTGGCCCGCCTTGCAGTAATGCATTTTGTTTGCTTTGGCGTCACACATACATACACACACACACACCCATACACACCCACACGCACACCCATACACACTCCTACACACATTTGACAAATGAGAGTTGACGCGAAATGTGCTCTTATTGAGACAAACTGCTGACGCAGCAGACTTTGACTTGGGCATTTTTGCGGCTTGTTCGCTGCTTTCCTTCGTCTGTCTGTCTGTCTGTCTATCTATCTGCTTGTCTGTCTGACATGCTTACACAACCATTATGCAAATGCAAACGAGTGCAACTCGCACTGATGCACTGCACACAATGCAATTAAAAATGCACCCAAATTGCTGCGGGCCAAGCGAGGCACAACTTGCAACTTGCAATCAAACTCCGAGTTCGTCACTCATTACGTAAGTCAGCACACTCAGAGAAATAATCACCCTCAAAATGAGAAAGTTTAAGTTGATTATCGCCATAATATGGTTTTTTCTATTTCTTAAAGATGTGTTTCTGATTCTTTTATAGTAGAATTTAGCTGACATCCACTATCGTAACATTTTTTCAAAGTTATTTGAATTAATATATAAATTATGTAAAATATGTGAAGTCTTAAACTATTAATATTTTAAAATTATATAAGTAATAAGGAAGCTGAGATAATAAAAGATAACATTTATCCCTTAAATCCTTAATCCTTTAAATATTGGTTATTTTCCTAAATTTAAATTTAAATAATAAATTGTATGTCCAATTTTATTTACTTAATTTTTTTGTTGTTGCTATTAAGTAAATAAATAATATTAAAATTTTCTAAAAAAAAACGTAGTAGAAATTTTACTTTTTTTTTTTAAAATTTTAGAAAAATCCATCATGAAATTACGGAATGCAAAACTCTGGTTTTAGAAAGCCACAACCTTAATTTGCTTAAATTCACTTTCTCAATAATTTTATAAAATTCAAGTAGAATTTTTTCCGAGTGCCGCAGCGAGGACAATTAATTAAATTTCTTTTAAATTAGATTCGCCAATTACAGTTGCAGTTGCAGTTGCAGTTGCAACAGCATTCATTCCACAAACTCAATTCAACACAAGAGCTGCTCATTTCAATTCATTGTTGACACTAAAAATGTTAGTTTTCAAATGCAGAGCAACCTAATGTTGCTCCTGCAACTTTTCCACACCCCTCTCTTCTCTCATCTACCCTGTTGTCCTTTTGTCGATTGGCATTGTCATTGCTGTTGATGGACAGACTCTTATGCTGTGTTGATAGTTGCCTTGTTATTTGTGCCTAAGGCCACAAAGGAGTCGCATAATAAAAGTTACTTTCCTCCCCCGTTGTAGTCTTTTTAGATTTACATTATGGGCTTATGTCTCCGATTTGGCTAACAACTCGCATTACACGCCCAGCACTTGTAAGCTCAACAATAAACACTCTGACTCCCCAATGGATTAAAAATGGGTAAAATGGCAAAATGGGTGTCATAAAGTTGTTCAAAAGCAAGTTAGAGGCAGAAGAAAGCAACTGCGTTGCCAGAAGCTTATTCTTGATTAGGATTAACAGACTAGTCGATATAGCCATGTCCGTCTGTTAGGAGAAGCTTATATGAGATATTTTTAAACTATAATTATAAAAATATAATAGTTATATAATATATAATATAATTATAATTAATAAATACATATATATAAATTCAGTTTAATTTACTATTCATTTCAGAATTTTTCTTTAGTTCTTCGCTTTAAAAATCGATTAAGCTAATCAGCCCGAAAATGGCAGTTAAGTGAGGCTGACGCACAATCGTGTTGTGTATGTATATAAGTGCTATTTGAAACAAGCTGTTGCAGCTGGTTGCGTAATTGCGTATACGTTACGTGCGACAAGTAGCAAGTTGTGCCACAAAATTTCAACAGTTTCTAGCCACACTCAACAACAGCAGCATCACTACCAAAAAAAAAAAGAAGGGAAATTTTATTTTAATTTGCGTGGACATGAGTGAACTGTGTACGAGAACAGCCTACTTAATTGGCCAAATACAGTTAAACACACAAGCACACCGCACACGCACACACACACATTCCAACACACACACACCCATATTAAAATTGTGCCCCAAATTGTGTCATCTTTGGTTTTGGCAGTGTGCATATTTGGATTTCAGCCGGACATCAGAACATCTGGCTGCGTGTGCAACCAGGCCTAAACAATTTGTGGCTAATTACACAACATTGCCATCAATTGTAGTCCACCCAGTGTTGTAAAGTGCAATACAGGGTTGTTGCGGACCAACTGGCTGGCATTTGTAATTCTTTGGCACATGTTTGTGCCTTGTGCAAAAACTAGTCAAAGTTATTTTATAATTAAAAACTTGTTGACCAAAAGTTGCACACAATTCACATTTCACAATATAAAGTCTCAATTAAAATAGTGCCAAAGTGAGCGAGAAATTCCAAAGAATTCTGCTTAACATTTAACAAGTAAGCAGATTGTCGAGTCGAGTCGACTGAGCTCGACTACGATATACCTTGTTAAATATATTCTAGTTTTTTTGCCAATTTTACCCTTAAAAGGTTTTGCCTACTCAAAACTATTCCTTTAAAATTGTGGCTATTATTTCCATCGGAAATCCATATTCATCGATATTAGTGGAGCCGGAGCAATTATCGATAAAGTTAAATAAACGCGATCTGCGCTGATGATACGAGAAAATATATCCTAATTTGATTTTATTTTTTAATAAATAATAAAATAAATATATATTTTATATAAAATGGCAGACTATGCCTTTAAGTTACGTTTTTTATTGCTAACTCTCTATCTCTTATTGACATGGCTATATTAACTCGGCTGTTATTGCTGATGATGAATATATACTTTATAAGACCATAATTGCAAACCTTCGCAGAAAATCATTATACCTCTTTTAACAATTTTTACAGGAGAGGCCAAAATGCAATCTGTTAAAAACTTGCTGCAAATATATGTAAGCACTTTACAAGCCAGAAACACAGTCGAACCCAGTTCGAATGGAGCTCTGCAAGTGCTGAAGTAGATTAGAAGAAAATTAGTGTTAACAAATTGGTTAAATCTCTGGAAACAATATTCCCATAGAACTCAAAAATTGCAATAAAGTCCATGCATTTTCATTAGAACCCTTCACATTTGCATTTGCAAGAAAAAATGGTAAACTTTGGGCCCACATGGAGAGTGCTTAATTTACCCGACTGACTTTTCTTCCTCAGCTGAATGAAATTTAAGCAGCAACTTCTTTTTTCTTTCTCTTTGTCCCGCAGCAATTCATATGAAGCCGAGCACTGCAGAAAAAAGAACTGCTGCTGGAAAAGTTTAATCAGGCGCCTGCCATAAAATGCATAACTTTATGAAAGTTTTGGGGAAACGCTTGAGATTTTTCTTGTTAAGCAGCTACCCAGCGGAGGTCATGGCTTAATTAACAATATTCGTTTCTTTTTAAGCTGCAATTGCAATCTATGCCAAACACACACACTTTAGTGGAGAATTGCATAAATATTTTTGAAGCTAACATCTAATTTGTTTATTTAATGTCAACTAAAGTTAGTCGACACAACAAAAAACAAAAAAATAGATTAAAGTAAACTAAAAATAAAATTAAGTATAATTTATAATTTATATCTTATAAATATTTATCATTTATGTATACATTTATTTTAATTCAATTTTAAAATGGCATTTTCTAATTTGCTTAATTCAATCTATTTCTTACTTTTTGTATTCTCTTAAGATTTTTGGGGGTAATGTCGACCTTATCGACATGTCTGGCTGTACATTGGCCATGCAAAAAGTTGCGTTTTTAATGTACCTTTGTGGCATGTCATAAAATCAGCACAAATTGCCAAATTATTTAGATTTACCGGCACAGCAGCAACAACAGCAGTAGCACCAAAAAAAAAAACAAGAGGCATCACATGAGGGATGCAAGCGACCATATTGTCAAATGAGCAATAAAAGTGCTTTTATGGCCAGCACACAAAGCAGGCCTAGTCATACCTTTGGGTGGTATCTCTACTTAAAGGTAGTCAGATATATATACACATATATATTTATGCATTCTATATGTTTACATAACTCGCAAAGAGGTCGAAGCGGCAGCTGGGGAAAATAGGCCGTTAAGGGTTGCCATTTCATTATATGGCTCTCAGATTCGCTGGGACCTGTAGACTTATGTTTATAAATTGCTTTTTTATTAAAATCAACAACAAAATTAAAAATTATATTACGTAAACACTTGATATATAGACTTAAAATAAATATGTTGCAGTAGTTACTTGTAACAACAAATATTTTTTTGATTTCATTTTTTGATGATAAATATGTTAGCTTATGTTTTGGATTCATTATCTTAATGAATTTTTAATAATAATAATATAATATTATTGCTGGAAGGGAGATAATATTTTTAATATTTTATTTTTTAACAAAAATGTAGCATTCGCACTTAAACAATCCTAATTAACTTATAAATATTTGTAATATTTCTTATTTATTAATTCAAGTTAAATATTTAATATTATCGACTAAATTATTAAAGCCAAAAACCCGAATTACACACTTGCTAAAAATGTAGCAGCAAATACTTTTTTTTTCAAGCTTTTGGAAGTTGCAAGTTGCAAGAGCTTAAGCGATAAGACAACATTAAGTTGGAAGCAAAGCTTAATGTAAGGCCAGATGAAATACAAGAATTAAATCACATAGCAAATGTGAGAAGAGCGAAAAGCAAAGCTTAAAAAGACTTGATCAAAAGTAAAAAAAAAAAAACGAGAAAGAGAAACTAAACGGGAAAGAGAAAAGAGGAAAGATAGCTTCAAAGTTGAAAAATGAAGCAAAATAATAATAAAAAAAAAACATGGAGGGGCGAAATGCAAAACATAAGTGAAGCAAAGCGAGAAGGAAACAGCAAGCAAAGGGATTGTTAAATGTTCCCGCCGCTTCAAGAAATTGAGTGGAAACTGAACATTGTGCAACCAAAATCAAAGTCCATAATACACAAATAATAAATAACAAGGAAAATAAAAGAAAAGAAAAAGCAAGAAAAACTTATGCTGCAGAAATAAATAGTGCACAAAATTGCTGTTGGCTATCGGCAAGCGTGAAACGACGCCAAAAAAGTTTGCCGCAATTTGTTTGTGTTTTTGTTGTGTTTTTCGATAAATAAATATGAAGCAAAACGGAGAACCGAGATAGGGAGAAAGTGTGAAGCCATCTCTGGCGCTATAAACTTGGCATATTTGCATAAAAAATGCGATATTCTGACACTTAAACATAAACAAGCAACAAAACCAAGAGCAGCTAAAATGCAGAAATAAAAACGTGATATAAATATTGTCAACAGCAAAGTCGGGCCATAAACATTGCAAGGTGTCGCTATGTAGGTGTAGCTGCGTGTGTATGTGTGTGTGGCTTGCAATATTTTATTTAACGGATTTTAGTGTATATAATTATGCAGTAAGCCGCGCTGAGAACAGAGCTGCCTTAGCAAGAAACTGGTTTTTGCTTCCAGTTCATGGTTCATGTATTTGCTTGTGTGAAATACGAGCTTATTGTGCAACGCTGTGTGGATACCCTGTTGCATGCGGAGGAGGGGTGCACAAAATGTATTGTCTATATAAAATCTTCTGTGAAGAATATTTTATTATATAAATATATGTGATGATATTTGTGATGAGAGTAGACAATAACCACAAGCCGACATCCCTATGCAACAACCAAAATGGAGATCCCCAGACAACAACGACGAGCCTTAGGAACAAACGATGAGTGTGGACAACAACCAAGACGATCTCCCAAGAAGATCCCTAGACAACGGCAAGAAAAAAGAGCAGACAACAACAAAGACCAGATTTCTAAGGCAAGAACAATGATGATATCCTAGACAACAGCAACAACGAGTAAAACCACGACCCGGCGTAACAGCTTAGGACAATGGTGGGCCTAGACACCAACCAAGACGAGATCCAACAAAGAAGCTACAACAAGAGCGAATTCGGAAGCAGGCAAACCCGCTTAGGGCAACAACGGCGAGCAAGAACAACAAATGAGCGTAGACAACAACCTAGACGAGATCAATCGAGAGCAACCAATATGAGATCCCTAGACAACAACCAAAACGAGATCGCAAGACAACAATCACCAACAAGTTGAGAAATTATTGCTAACATTATATTATCATTATACTGCCAATACTATTCACTCTCATAATAAACACCACCATATATATGTATAAGGTCAGGCATGCCGCTTTCTGTATATGACAGTTAGACACAGACACATAGCGTATGCCAACTGCAATTACAACTACAACAACAAGATGAATAACAACAGGAATAACAATAGAATCGCAGCTGCAATCAAAATGAAAATCCGCCCAAGTTGGCAGCGCATCAGATGCAATATTTACATGCTTTCGGCTTGCGATGCATTGTTGTAGATGTGTTTTACATGCCAAATTATGCAAAAATACCAAATACCAAATGCATATTCAAAATATTTGCACAAACAGACAGAAACAGAAAGAGACAGAGGGACCGAGTAGGAGAGAGAGAGAGAAGGAAGAGAATAAACAGCTTGTGTTTTGTAGTTTATAAATTGGTGTATGTGTTTATAGCCTGCGCCCTGTGGCCAAAAACAATCGATTTGGAATTTTGAATTTGACTGTCAAAACAACATAATGACATCTCATCGTATTTTTACATCCATTTCGATTTCTATTTCAGATATTTTGTTTTATTTAAAATGGTTTAAAGGATTTAGTCCATAGGTATATAACAAGCGAAAAGAAGCATTTGCGAACCCATAATACATTCTTGATCGAATAACGAATCGCATAATATTGCAAAGATATAGTCTTTCATTTCATATATAATAATTAAAATCTAATTTGGAATATATATTATCGCATAACCTGCGTATATCATTTGTATGGTACCCTCCAATTCCTGTGCCTGCCATAAGAAATGAGAGTACTTCCCCGCATGCGTACATTTGAGTGTGCAAATCTTTTTCAATTGATAATTTGCTTCATTGCCAATTTATTGCTGGAACGTATTTAACAGTTGGCTGCAGGGTATCTGCTAGTTGAGCTCACTTGACAGCAGTATTTTTAGTGGTTTTCTTTTTTGCATTTATATTTTGCTGACACGTATAAAGTATTTGGGTTTAGTTTTTGCACTCAACACCAAGGTTGAATCATGTTGAACCACTTGATTTGATAAGCTCCTCGTTGCACATGTGTGTTAGTGTGTGTAACTTTGTGACAGTCTGTGTTTTTTTTTAATGCAATGACATATAAATTGTATTATAAATTATGACAGTGACAAATCGCGTAGATTACACAGCTTTGTCATTTCAAGTGACAAACGTATAAAAAACTGAACGTCATTTTGCACAAATATGCAAGCTAAATTGCTCGAGAGCTGTAAATTGTGTAATAAATTCCCAAATATAGTCAGTGTTTATCATCAGCATGGGATCAACTGGTCTGCTGGTCATTATTTTGCGGTGGTAGCTGTCCTTCAGTTTTTCTAAATACTCGAGAGTAATAAGCTTAGGTTATATTTGGACAGGACAGACTCAACTGGAAGACAGAAAAACGCAGGTAGCTTAAATTAAGAAAAAACACTGAAATATACTAGCTTTTAGGTTGACCTTGAAAATTGTGGTTTAACAATGAAGTCCTTAAGTTCTACAGAAATACTTTAAAGATATCAATTACTCTGGAAAACGCTGTAGGCTCTTCTTGGTATTTATAAGCAGCCTTTAAATCCACAAAGACTTAAATTAGCAAAATATTCTTAAGATGCAAAAATTTATTTTACTATCTACCCTTGAAAAACCACTGGCAAATAATTTATTTAATAATATTATGAACGCCAGATGAGTGAAAAGAACGCATGTCTTGAACCTTCCATATAGTTTTTAAATAATCGTAGCGAATTACTCATGTAACAAAGTAATTTTAGTATATTGTATTAGTTACTGAAGTAAAATTAGTCCTATAAATTTCATTGACTTAGTAAACCGGTTTCTTAATTCTCAATATGTAATATGCACTTGAAAAGAGATAGAAGTTCGTTAAATTATTCTGATAAAGCATTATTGTAACATATATGTATGTATATGTTTTATTTTCATTATTAAAGATACAAAATATAAAGTGTACACATAAAAAGTGTTTTTTTGTATACTTATAATGAAGTCTATTCAAAAAATCCGACAGCATTGTTAACAAAACTGGAATGTGTTTGTAACTAAAAAAATTATGTAATTGTCCTCTGACAGATTGACAAATAAATCAAATAGAAAAAGAAAACATTTTTGCATTAGCATTTATCGTATTTATTTCCTTTACTATTTTTGCATGCCGTCATTAAATTAAATGAAATGTTCGTTTTTGTGCACTGCATGCTAACGATTTAAATATATTTTGGTCAACACTTCTTCTTCTACTTCTTAGCCAATCGTATTATACTCGAGAGTACAAAATGTAATGCTTTTTCTATTGAATTCTCAATGCTGACTATTTTGCAGGCAGATAAAAATATATGTAGCATATTTTTTGGGATGCACATTGGCTTTAAATAGCCGCACGATTTGTTGGCTTGCTAAACCTGCTTTACATACGCATCTATGTATGTGAGTCTGTGTGTGTGTGAGTGAGTGTGTATGTATTTAGGACTGCTACTGAAATACTCCCCCTCTCTCTCCCTTTTTCCACCCCCCTCTGCTGTACGACCATCAATTCCTGCAACTGTCAACGGGTCTGCTTTTACTGCTGCTGCTGCCCAAAGACCATTAAAAATATTTTTTCTGCCCATTCAGCATTCAATAGAAATTTACATCACGTCTGAGTTTTTACATATATGTGTGCGTGTGTGTGTGTGTGAGTGTGTGTGTGTGTGTGTGCGTGTGTGTGGTAAAAGGACATTTTTGATGGGCGCGCGTCGAGCATACTAACACTTTTTTGCATGTCGGCCAAAATGTTTGCTTAGCTTACGGTATACCTGACAAAAAAACGGAATACAAAAAAAATAAGATATACAAAAATGAAGCCATAGCAGAACATCACCCAAAGTAACAACAATAAAAGCTGCTGTTGTTGCAACAACAACAACAAAAAAAAGAAAAGAACTATTGCCACATAGGCAATTTCATTGTACGTTTTATATGGTCGAAACGTATTTTTGCTGCCTGCCAAAATTGGTTACCCTTTTCACTTCATTTTATGTTTCCAACAAATTGTTGTTGACAATGACAATGGGGCAGGTGCAGGGGAAATGCTGCAAGGTGAACTCAAAGCAGTTCATTGGGGCAGCCTCAACCTCAATCTCAACCTCAACTTTAGTGGCGCCAATTTGCTAATTAGCACAATCAAAGTTTATTCGCAAGTTCCCTTTAAACAATGCGGCCAGCAACCACAACTTCAAAAGTCGAATTTCTGGGCCCACTGCTGATAAATTATAAATTAAAGGGAATATTTTGAAATTGCCTCAGAAACTTTTTTTTTCAGTAGCCTGTTTTCTTATAATTTGCATACCCATCGAATTCGAAATGGGGTATGCAGATAATTGAAATGGTATTTAATTATGTGTTGAGTGAATATCTGCATTATCAGGGATACTTTAGAAGTTAGTCTTGAAGAAGAAAAACTTCTTCGTTTACTTGTGAAGAAAAGACTTTGATTACTGGAATCTCCAGTTCAGTTTTCGCCGTGCTGATAACCCTAACTATAACCAAACCCAACATAAATGTTTTAGCTGTACAAACTACTGTTCTTAGGTAGTTTAGTTTGGTTTAGTGTATCTCCCAGTTGCGTTTTCTCTCTCAAATAGAGCACTCTTGATAAATAACGCCTTTCAATTTACAAAAAAAGAAACACACTTATTCCAATACTATCTACAGAGTATCTACTTGTCAAACACTTACGACTGACACGTATTTATCTTGTTATTCATTGCGATCTCGGCGCTTGCATAATGTACGAGTTCAACTGACTGGCGACTTGTCAATATTTCAATTACGCCCTGCCTTCAATTCAACATGACTTCAATTGGGCTCCGAGGTGGCCTCGAGTCGAGTTGAGCCGGCTTGGGTCGAGTGCGGTGATGAAGAAGTGGGCGGATTAGTCTCGAGGCCAAATTAGTGGCCGAAATGTGGCAGATTACAGAGCATCAAAATGTTGCGCAAATATTTATGAACGCTTTTAATTTGTAGCTGCAAAACTCTCTCCATCTACCTCTATCTATCTCCCTTGATCTATCTCAACTAAGTTCATGAATTATGCAGCATAGTGGCAAAAAGTGTTTTGCCTAATTGACTGGCACATCGAATTGAGGCACTGTCAACAGTTAACAGTTTTTAACTGTTTTAAGCAATTTTTAACTTGGAGAGTTGTCGACTCTCCTATGCAATTAGTGGCACCCAAATATGTATGTGTTTGTAACCAGCTTGTTATTATACATACACTCAGAAAAGAATTTAGTAAATCGCCTTAAAAACTTAATTTTCGAATTGTAAAATCGTAAGTTTATAATTAAATTATATGAATTTAAGAAATGCAAACGCTGCTTTTTAGAAAGTCGTAAACTAAAATTTTAGAAATATTAGGACTTATTTATTTTATTTTTTATTTATTTTTATTTTCTGAGTGTACTCATTATACATATGCAGCATTAAATGCTTGAAATGTTGACTGAGGCAGTGGCGCAGAGGTCGTGTCCTTGTTGCGGCGTTGCGGCAGCTGCTACATGTCTTGGACTTGACTCGGGCACTCAAGTTGCCGCCCAGCTCAAATCCTCAATCCTTGTGGCTGAGCATGCAACCTATGGGGGACAAGTTGAGGCAAGTTGCATAGAGCGTTTCCATGAACTTTTCATTTACAAGTTGCACGCTGTCGGCCCCACTCTCTCTCTCTGTCTCTTACTCTGTATGTTGATTTCATTTATTATGCAAATGTTTTCTTGCCACAAAGGCAGCTGCTATTATTTAGAGCCTAGACTCTGTTGGGGGGACAAATGACAGCAGCATCAAAGCTTTCACACCTCGATTTTTCATTTCATTTGTATATGTTTTTGTATTTGTGTGAGTGTGTGTGCATGTGTGTGTGTGTGTCTGTATGCTCATTTTGTGTGTGCGCTTATCAGTCACATAATGCCAACATGCTGACATCATAACTTATAACATGATAAATAACTATACGTTTTTTGCCCCTTTTCTTTTCTTTTCCTTTTTTTTCTCTCTTTTTTTTCGTGCCCCAAACGAGCTCTGATGAGACTCAGGCAGACAAATGACTTGACTGTGTGTGTGTGCGTGTTTGCGTGTGCTTGTGTGTATGTGGGAGTGTGTGCGAATATCCCATATCCCACATCGCATATACCATTCATTGTCTGGCTTTGCCTGCCTGACTGCCTCGTCTCAGCCACGCAGTGTGAACATTTTTCCAGCTCGCCTTTTAACAGACCTCATTCATAAGTCGTAGCTCCTTCACACTTTAAACATATGTCTCTATGTTTGTTTATTTTTGGCACTACCTTAAGCATTTAAATAAATTGTGTGACCAGTTTTTAGCCGCGTTTTAAGGAGGCTACCCCAGACAGCTGTTTTTGCCAGGCTCAACATTTACATCTGCCTGCCAGCTGGCCAGTTATCAAGCGAAGCTTGCCCTTTTTTGGAAGTTTGAAAAATATTTTACACTGCTGAGAGTTGGCTAAAAAAAACAACATAAAAATAATAATAAAAAATGCTCTAGTTGTTGGTGCGCAACTATCGGATACCCTGCAGCCAGCCGTTAAATATAGTAGTCTTATTGCTCTATTTTCTACTAGACTCCAAGCCAGCTCTTAAGATTTCTGCACAGGAATCTGCAAATCAGAGGAAGTTGAGGAATCTTCTGAAAACTTCTTTTGTACCATGCACCCTGGGTGCATGTTTACACAACTTCATTATACCCATTTGACCCATTATATTCCCATCAGGGTATTAAAAATAGTTTTAACCTGCAGTTAAAATTCCCAACACTTGTGAATGAAAACGCTAAGCTTTTATTTGTCTGCTTTGCATGTATGAGTAAATTCTGAAATGGCGTGTGTTGGTCTGCACTTATCATTTTAAATATTCAAATGGGGTGTATAAGTCTGAGCCAATTTACTTCCAAATTGACCAACTCATTTTTTGCTCAACTAAATATTTTTTAACACATTTGTAGCGTAGAAAAGTAAGCGGAAAATATTAAATTTAGCTCACTTTAAATTCACAGGTAGAAATGTCCGATTTCAAATGTATATTTTTGTTGCAAGTATAGGCTAAAAGATATTGATTTCCACAAATATCGTTGTCTTATTCATAAACGATGCTTAAAGTGTGCACTCCGATCGCGTTATTGCTTAAAAGTCCAACAGTTTTATAACCTTCCAAAATATTGATTAACCGTGACCAATTAAATATGCCATATACAAAATAAATAAATATTTAAATTGTTAAAAATACAAAAATAAATAATAAATGGCCGAGCAAAGCACAGCAAATTGTACATAAGGTGGGTGCGTGTCGATGTGTGTGTGAGTGTGTGTGTCATGAAGCTGGTTGTGCCAACTCGGAAAAATATGATGCGAGGTGTGGGATGTGAAGGGCACTCAAATTGGCCGCTGGGCAGACGAAGGGGGCAGGTTGAATGCTGTTTTTAATGAGCTGTGTTGACGGGAGAATCAACAGCGGAAAGAGAGCCAACAGGCAACAGACAAGAGACAGCAGACAAGAGCCAAGAGCCAGAAGCGGTTGCCTTCGAACTTGGCTAATATGCCACACAGTAGCAGTAGCAGCCAACCAGGTTTGTAAAATATTAAAAACATTAAAATGTTGTTTACTACTTTGGCAGCGGAGTCTCCAGTGCGGCAAATAAAAAACGGAAAAAATATATATTTATTTATGTGCAGCAGCTGGGAACGCAAGGCGAAACTAATGAAATGAAAGTCGACATTATGCATAAACTATGAGTTAGTAATGCACTGGGAAAATGCACTGGGAAATTGCAATTGCACATTGCACATTAAAGCAAGTCAAAGAGGCAAAAGTGGAAAACTGGAAAGCTGCAGAAGAGAAAAAGTTTTTTTTGTTTTTATGTTATGCACTCTCCTTAAATGCGATACTTTTCCAGCCAGCGTAGCTGGCTAAATAAACAGCATTAAAACTTTACTACACACACACACACAAACAATTTGAGAAAAGGGTGTGCGAGTGTGCACAGAAAATCCACTTAAATGTGTTTTCCAATTAAAAAAGTTTTCTACACTTGAAAATTGTGAAGCATGTGCGAAAATCTTTTATGCGAATGCCATTCACAATGGCCAAATGGCAAAAGTCGGCAACCGATTCGAGACTCGAAACCAAACGAAAAGTGATTACAAACATGATAGATAAATGTAACACACACCAACACACAAACACACCCACTCTCACATAACATCTTGGTTTGAGACGCCACTAAATGGCCAAATAAACTTTTTGGCCAGTTGCCTCTTTTGCTTGCCATCATCAACGTAATGAACTTCTTAACAGCTTTTCATTCTCTTCACTCTCTCTATCTCTCGCTCTCTGTCAGTCTCTCCCTCTCTCTATCTCCATTTGTACTTGATGAAAATCCATTAAAAACTACAACAATGTTGCTCACTGTTCAAGTATTTTGGCATTGGATAATATAGTCGACTTATTGCCAGTTTTTGCTTCTGTTTCTGGCATTTTGGCCGGTTTGTGTCTCCGCGCGTGTTCAACCTGTCGTATGCGTAATGTGCTTCTGCTTGACTTCAATTAAGTCTTCTTCCACTGCTCGCATTCCTCGATGCTGGCAAATTGCTGGCATAAGCTTTCAACCATCGAAGTCATATTAAATACCCTTCTTCACAATCAGAGCCGAGCCGATAATACAGTCGAAGAACTTGTAAAGAAAATATTTGAAAAATTACTAAATATAATAATTACTATTTTAATAATACAATAAATATTTTTGGAATATAAAATGTTGATTGATGTGTAATTTTTGTACAAAACTGAACAATGTTTTGAAATATAGAACATATTGGAATTAGAAAAGAGATCACCATATAATAAACAATTTATAATAAATCGTAAATTACACATTGCAAATAAAACTAGTAATAAAAAAATAAATATGTTGTGAATATCAAATGTTGATTGTTAAATAAATATAATAAATATTAATAAGATTTATTACTACCAACTGAAAATATAAATTGTTAATTGTTGTGAGCTTTTTGGATAGTTCTAAACACGAATACCAACGAGACTCGAACTTTTTGGTTTATAAAAAATAAAAGAGACACAAATTTTGTGAAATGTATGAAATGTTTATTATTTTATTTTCAAAAGACAATCCGAGTGGCTAATTTTAAGCCTAGTAAAATATTAAATACACAAGAAAGAATTTCAAACAGAATATATCTAAATTTGTAATTAAATCCTTTGAACATTACTGATTAATCTTTCAATTTATTATTTCATATTCAGCATACAATTCGAGAGGTCAATTCTAAGGCTAATTAAATTTCAAATGTACTCAAACACAAAACTTATATTTTCGAACTTATTTTTGTTCTTAGCTGAATACTGCATTTTTTACTAATTTATTTATGGGCAAATTGCTGGAGGTGAATTTCTAGAATTACCATAAAATACCGCGTAGAAAATAATTTATGGGTTGTTTGTTGCCTGAAACAAAATACAACAATAACAGAATTAACAACAACATTTTCAGATGCAGTTAAGCGAAGAAAAACAACAAAATTTTGAAACAGGTATTTTTTGTTTATATTTTCTTATTTCTTTTTTGTTACGCATCATTTACATTTTTTTTTAGATTCGCTTGAAGCGGCATTAAATTACAGTCCAACGACACTCCTTGAACCACCCCCTCAAGGATATATATATATATATATATATATATATATGTTTACACGTGGATCATATATAAAACAAAGCCAAGTCGCTTTTGTCACTTTGAAGCTGTTTGAAGTTCCGAAAAGTGTCCTTTTCACTTTGCCATATTATGAAATGTTGTTCAATGGGCAACCTTTTCCTTTTGGCAAAAGGTGTGTGTGTGAGTGTGTGTTTGTGTCTGTGTGCTGGCGTGTGCTTGAATCGACAAAAAAAACACACATATCAAACCAATAAAAGTTTAAAGACGTTAAAATGTCAACTGCATTTGTTTTTCTCGTCTTTGAAATATGAATTTGTTCATTTTCATCCCAAATAACTCTTGAAAACAACCAGGAAAAAATATAATCAAGGAAATGTTAAACTACAAATTTATTGAAAAGGACAATGACACACACAGAAAACTTTTGAGCTCAACTGTGATATGTGCAAAGGGCTCAAGTATTCCGCATCTCAACTTTCGGGGACAGTTAATTTTGACATTATTTTCCATTATTTGTGCTCAGTTTCAGTTTGGGTTAACAGGATATTGAGTTTCAAGAGAGGTTACGAGCTGCGATTGTGTTGTTGATTTAGCAATGCCAGTTTGGCTAGTTCTTTAATATTTTACAGGAATACTTTCAAGTTTTGTCAGAGGCTATCCCTAATCCTTAAGCTTACAAATTCAAGAAATACATATTTTGAAAATATATTTTGTGCGAGTGGTGCTATTATTTTGTTTGCAGCGAAATGCAACTGTGGATGTGTTATTCTTGCATTGAGTTAATTGCTTAATGCTATGAATACTTTTTTGACATCAGCTAGTTAAATGTTAATGTTTGGCAGTCGCCAAGTCAACGATAAACGATATTAGCAAACATACTTTTGGCAGCTGCTTACAACACACACATACACACACACACACACACATACACACAGTTAGGAGCGTTATTTATAGCACAGCTGATATGAGTTTTGGGCTTGAGCGTAATCGAGTGACAGCCAGCGTTGCCAATATTTGACGCTGATGTATTGCCAACTGTTTGGCAGGCAGTCGCTTAAGCTGTTGCATACTTTCGAGCGGAAATGAGAAACAACAACAACGACAACACCAAGAAGAAAAGGGGAGAATGTAACCGACTGCTAAATACTTTGGCTTTGTCATCCAATTTAGTTATCGAACTTTCAAGATAGCTACCAGTCATATACTCTCATAATTTCGAAACTCTTTACGAATTTTGGAAAATATGTGACTTTATCGATTTGTGATTATCTATTTTTATAGAACTCAACGATTTCCTAGCCTCCTAGTGGACGTAGCCAAATTTGACACTTTGTCTAAGGCGGCCACAGACCAAGCTTCAAGGCTCTAGACAGACGGACAGACAGAATGAAGGACATTGCACAAAACCAGTATACTCTTTTTGTCTTTTCCATAACAGAGTATAACAAAGGCAACATCTAGAGAAAGAAAACCCAGCATGTAATTTAGTCTAAGCTGAGGCAAAGCGACCTCGTCTGCTAAGTGTTCCACCGACCACGACCCCGACCCCGACCCCGACCACAAATGACCAACAGCGACTACAGCGCCGACTTCTGTTAAGCTCGAGTGTTTTTTTTTTTGCAGTTAAATTTACTTTAATCACTGTTAAGTGCAAAAACGTTGCGCAACACTTAAAAATGGCCCTTTTGTCTTCTGTTAATTACTGGTGTCAACTCGGCGACCAAACAAAAATCTGCGCAAAATGCGCACAAAACGCTACTTTTCCTTTTATCCTTTGAGCAACCCTCTTCCGCTCCGCCTCGCCCTTCCGCCCCCCGCCCCCCTAACAACTCTCGTGTTCCTTCATCTTCTTTTTTGTTGTTAGTTTTCCGCCGTTTGAAATTAAAAACCAACACTGGCCATGGAACAGTCCCTTCCCTTCCCCCCTCACCTTGCACGGGCTTGTTGACATTTTTCCATAATTACCGTGCGCAAAGTGAAGCATAATTGTTGATTTTATTTTGCATTATGCTCGCCACTTTCTTTTTTCCATTTCGTTTTCTCTTTTTTATTTTTCCTTTTTTCTTGCATTTTTGCAAAATACTTCTGGCAAAAGCGGAGCGTTTTTTTGCCTGATTAAAGCGGACTAAACATGATGACCTTTGGTGCTGTTGTTGCTGTTACTGCTAGCTGCTGTTACTGCTGCCAGCTGCTGACAGGCCAACGCTTTTGTTGTTGCTGCTAAAAACGCAGCCAGTTGCGGATTTAACATTTCCTTTGCTGTTGTTGTTGTTAATGCTGTGGTTGATGTTGGCTGCTAGCTCTGTTATTGCTCTCTGCTGTTGTTATTGCTGTTATTGCTAGCTGCTGGTGGCTGCTGTTACTTCTCACTGCTGTTGGTGTTACTGTTGCTGCTAGTGTTGGCTGCTGTTATTGTAGACTGCTGTTATTGCTACCTGCCGTGACTGTTGCTGCTGCTGTTATTGCTACTGTTACCCCAGCCTGGAAGCTGTGCCCCTTAACAGCGTTCATTTCTGGAAAGCACCGCACAGACAGCTGGTAACTGAGCTGCAATCTACCGGCTTTTAACTACTTACAGCTGTTAGCAGCGCTGTTAGACTCACTTTAAGCCAATTTCTCTAACAAAACTGCATTTCAAAATTATCCCTAAAGTCGACTGAAAATAAGCACATAAATATTCACTTAAGACGATCACGTTGAAGCAATGCTCAGCTTACTCATTGAATTCTTGAGTTCTTTCACAGACCACCCGTTGTGCCTCCCTCCTCTCCGCCTCCCACATATTTGCATAATGTTTCCAGTGTTTCCCTAAAAAAGAAACTTGCTAAACACTTTTGATAGACACGATAAAAAACTGGCGCTGTATATTTTTCAGCATAATTTATGTTGTTGCTATGTAGATTTTTCTCATGCCATAAATGCAGACGTCGCGTCAGGCTGCCACCCCCTCCATCCCCTTTGCCACCTGCTCTGCTCTTCGCTCTTGTTATTTCTTTTCTAGCATGCCTTTGAAATTATTTTTAATCAAGTGAAAATTGTTGCTACTTGAGCTTTGAGCGGCTTAAGCGAAGTGTGCTGATTTTTTTTTTTTTTGTATATGAAAATTATGTTTGTGGCATTAGATTAACTGTAACGCATTGTGGCATCTGTTGAAGGCTAAGAACAGAGCATTTAATTACCAATTAAATTGTATTAATTATTTAATTAATTTCATCTAAAGTCAGTCGACACAAAGAGCATACAAAAGGTATGAAAAAACGTATATTAAATGTAATTAATAATAAAATGAAATATTAAATTTAATTAAAACATAAAATATTAATAGGAAGCCTAAGATTTTAAGTTGAACACTTAGACTCTGATCCTACATTTATTTCTGGGTTGTTCAAACGGATTTCTCTGACACTACTTTTCTATCTACTTATCAAATATATTGTTGCATATTAATGACAACAATAAAGCACTTAATTACTAAGTCAATCTCATTAAATTATCAAAACTTCCACTCCTCTAGTATATTAATTGTAGTTATGAAGTGGATTTCTCTGAGACTACTTCGAATTGCCTTTATTAAGTCATCTAAGTCTATACATGTATTTGCTTATATTCAAACACTACTTTTAATTCTATTTATAAAAAGTATACTTGCACATAAATGGCAAC
Source organism: Drosophila nr. perissopoda 5 BK-2023a (assembly GCA_035044105.1). Classification (NCBI taxonomy): domain Eukaryota; kingdom Metazoa; phylum Arthropoda; class Insecta; order Diptera; family Drosophilidae; genus Drosophila; species Drosophila nr. perissopoda 5 BK-2023a. Next base: position 6,158,207 of record JAWNMK010000018.1, read on the forward strand.
TAGTTCCAGTTCTAGTCATCAAATGGAATTCTCTGATTTTACTTTTAATCCTAATAAATCAAGTCCATTTCTCTGATACTTGCGTTAATTCTCATCTTCATGCATATCTCTCAAGATTATCTTAACAAATTGCCTGCTTCTTTTAAGCACCTAAATCTTAAATATATTTGTGTTTTACTTGTTGCCAAACATTTGTTATTGCTAGTAAGCGGATAACTTGGGATTATCTCAATTTCATTCTGTGTGTGTGTGTGTTCTTACAGACAATCAATAAAAAGGAGATTTGCAAACGAAATCAACTAAATTTGATACAAAAGTTCGCCAGCTACAAAAATAGTAATATCTATATTTTGATTGAAAAATAAATCGAATTTTTGAATATATTATAAAAGCATAAGCGACAACAATGCCTGGGAGAATCTAAACTCTCCCAACTCCAACCCCGACTCCTCCTTCCATTTTTGAGCAGTGTGCAAAATCAACTACGTAGGAAAACTCAGCCCCACTCCTCCTTGACAGATACTTGGCCTAAGTGAAATTGTGCGTGTGAATTTTCTTTTCTTTTCTTATTTTTTTTTTTAATATTTCTTTTGCTGCTGCTGTTTGCCATTAAGCTGAAAAGTAATGCCTATGAATATTTACTTTAAACGCAACATACGACAATATAAATATATTTTCTTTGTGAGAGGTGTTTGTGTGTGTTTGTGTGTGTGCTGTGGCACAATAATCTGCCAAGTCGTATGCCACTTGTAATTCCATTGAGTTTATTTGCCTAATCACAAATTCAATATGCCAAAAGTGTATTGGAATAAATTGCATTTGCCGCACTTATTTTTCAGTGCCAATGACACTTGTATTTTTTTCCCAATTTTATTATTATTGTTGTTGTTTATTTGGTTTTTGTTAAGAATATAACAATGCAATTTATGTTTATTAAACATTTTGGGCCAACAATGTTTGCTGCAAATTGTTGTCGATGGTTTGGCAATTTTCAAGGTAATTGCATACTGCATTTTAAATGCAAATCACTTTTATTTTTTGCCCAATTTTATTAACGAATATTTAAGTTGCATACCTGGTGTGAAATTCTGTTGGTTGTGGAAACCAAAACATATTTGATTTATCATTTATTCATCAGCATTTTTATACAGCTTATAATAAATAAACATGCTGGCAAAATATGCAGGAATGTTAAAGAACTCTTCCCGAAACAATTAATGATAAATTTAAATTTTAAATTTATATCTGGCTTTAGACGTACAAACTAGTAAATTGAAGTGAATCGCACAGAAGAAGATTTATTTTTTGCGGCTAATAAAAATATGTAATGCAAATATAAAGGAATTATAAGATTGCTACTCTAAACAATTAGGGATACACTTGGTTAAGGATAGATATAGATATAGAATGTAGTAAATATGATTGAAAGCAGGGTCTCAAATTGGGAATGGGAAACGCATTTTTACCGATTGAATTTCAATATTAGTGTAAGAGAGTTTATATTCGAAACTGGAAGACTCTGAGATCCATTTGTGCATGCAGACGGGGAGAGACAGGCGGACTTGGCTGGTTCTAGAATAAATATATATTTTTTGGTGGGAGTTTTATACATTTTGGATGGGTTCATAAGTAAGTGGAATAAGAAGGAACGCTTCGGAATCCTTACTTGTTCCTTGCTTTATGTACTTTACGTACAAAATCGTAATAGGAATGTAAATTTCATTTTAAATTTGAATTGCACAAAAGATAATTTAAGATTAATTACTAGTCATATTTTATTTATTTTCCAAGTATTCTTGCCCGTTGCCAGCCCAAAATAACTCAACTCACGCAAGCAGCTGAAAATGTTAAAAGGAAAAGCGCCTCAGGCTCAAAACATTATAGCATAATAATAAAATCAAAAGTCAAATATATGCGATAACCGACATTTGGCTGTTTGCCGGGCAAATATGCTAGGTGCATAATGAGCCAGAGGGTTGCGGAGTCAATAGAGAGAATCGAGATGAAAGCGAATTTTATTTGTGGCAAAAAAACACCGAGTTATTTTAAAGTTTAAATACTACTAGGTCCATGGTAGAGGCCACTTAATCTGGATTAGTTGCTGGCCAGAGATTCAAATATACACATTCTTGGTTTGCTAGCGGCACATTACTTTGTAAAATTGCTTGAGAAATATTTGGGGACTTTCCTGAAACTTTTTTTCCTGTTCTGGTCAGAGTAAATAATTTTTGCAATAAACTAAATGGAAAATATGCATAGAGAGAGAGCGCAAGAGAGAGAGAGGGATCCCCAGCTTATTTGCATATGCAGAGCTGTAGGAATAGTAACGAAAAAGAAGAATCTGCGTCTATTAATCAACAGCATGTCAAAAATCGAGAAAGAAAAAACACTTCTAAGAATTTATGTTTTTGAGTGAGATTTTGTCTTCTATTTGCAACAAAATGCATTTGCAACCTTAGAATTTTGATTTGCAGACACACAAACAGTCCTTGACAAATACAGACATATTCAGGCGAAAGCAAAAACTCAGTTTTTGGCAACAGCAGCAAGCAAAGCATACAACAATGTCTGCAAGCACACATATTGCGCATACGCCATGTTAACCATACGCTTGCCCCGTTCTCAACAGCTGTTGCTTTGTTACACTTAGAAAAAAATCGGTCTTATTTTCAAAGTGATTTTAAGAGCAACGCTAAAATTAGTCTTATCATCATGTTTTTAGGGGATTCGATTTATGGCAAACATTTCTTATTTTTAGAAAAAGTTCTCTTATATTAAAAAATCATTAATTTCTTTCTGCTTTCTCTCTTAAAAATATTTCTAACATTTATTTCTAAAAATAGAAAAATCGTCATATCTTAGAGAATATCATTTTAGGACAAACCTTTCTAATTTTTAGAAAAATGCTTTCTTATATTTAAAAATTATTTCTAGAAATAAGAAAAGGACGATCTTTTCTTTGAGTGTGGGTTTGCTCAGACTGGAACAAAGTGTTTAATGACAAATGACATGGGCCACTGCACATCAGCTCGACGCCCTGTGATTCTATATGGCAACTATTTTGGACAACTATTTTGTAATGCATGCAATTTGCTGTTGCCTTTGCTGCAAATGCACAGATGAGTGAAGATGAGTCTGGAAAAATGTAATGAAACATGGAAGACAGCTCACAAGATGCGTTGCAAGGACAATGACGAAACCAAAAGCTGGCAGTATGCATAAATTGTCTAGCTCTCGGCAGACAGCTGAGATTGATTTGCATGCGACAGTTCTGCACAAATGTTTTCACTCACAACAATGACAATGAAATTAGAGAATTTCTAAATTTAATTAGTTAATATTTGGTCAATTTATTTAGTCAAGAATTGCATAACAAGCATTGAAATGAAATTCGATTTGCTTTAAATTGATATGCTACACATTAAATAATGTCATTAATATGCATTTAATTGAATTAAATCAAAAATAAATAAATATGTTATTGAATAGAAGTCATGAAATCTGAATCCCAAATTGAAATCCTTTATTATTTAGTTAGAATCAAGAAATGAGTGAAAAAATTAGAAAATATTTAAAATAAAATTAAAAAATTGTAATTAAAATTGATTGAAGTTAGTTAGGCAAGAAATTACATTTAAATGCATTTCGCTTTGTATTAAATTGTTGCGCAAAATTTACTTCGTCTGGAAATATTGAGAAACGATTTTGTGGCAACTTCAGAAAGGCTTTTGCCACATCGTTGGCTTTTATGGTTTCGCGCACGCACAAAACTTTGCCAACAGCACAGGAAACGAAAAACAACAACAATATGGCCAGCTTCAGTGTGGACAAAAATGTTCATTTTCATTTTCATAATGCAGACAGCAGGAAGCAGGAGCCTCAAGCCAACGGCCAACTGCAACAGCTGCAACATTTGGCGTATCAGCGGCCTCTTCAGTTAAGCTTCCCAGTTTTGAAGTTTTCCAGTTTTACATTTGTCGGCTGCCCAAAACTTTGCCAAGCAGCCAATCAAATAGCGGTTAAGCATGCGTAACATAAGCACCTGCTCAGTTGAGAGTAGTTCTTGTATATTCTATTCTCTGTTTTTAAATGTAGAAGAGTATATTAGATTATGTTTATTTTGGAGACCATTCGAAGCTAGGTTCGTTAAACTATATATATTAGGCAAAGCGTTAAGAATGCAAATCGATTTAAATCGATAATGGCTCTATCTATTTTTTAACTCACTCAATTGAGAGTAATTCTTTCGTTATACTCTGTTATTGAAGGTAGAATAGTATATTGGAGTTTATATATATTTTTGGACACCATTTAAAGCTAGAGACTTGCAAATTGGAATATATCCTTTTTTAATTTGGCCTCAGGATGGCCACGCTCACACCGACTCCAAAAACCTATAGGAAGACATCTGAAAAACAAAATGCCAATGTCTCCCATCTCCTTCAAATACGGAGGATAGATTACTAAAAAAAAACTCATTCAAAAGCTGGTAAAAAAAATGCGTTGCTCCATTATAAGCTATGATTATGTAAACCGGAATGCAGATTGCAAGGAACCTCCTTCAAAGATCGGCTTAAAAAAATATACCCTCCTTTTCTGTGCGCCCAGTTATCAGCTGGTATCACATCAGAGATTATCAGAGTATTTCGCAGTCGGCTCTGACTCGTTTGTAGTTGTTATTGTATTAGTAGCAGTTGGTAATCAAAAATGTATGGCTAGCGGTTAAGTAAGGCGGATGCTTTAAATTAGTCAGATAGACAGACAGACAGACCGACAGACAGATGGGCAGACGGAGGCATTGTGAACCTGGTCGAGCATTAAGTGCCATATAATTGCTTAATCTCTGCGGCTTTTACACGACAGCGTAATAATTTATTTGACTGTCAGTTTGCAGAACAAAAGCTAAGAGGCCATGAGAGAAAGAGAGAGTGAAAGAGAGAGAGAGAGAGATGGGAGAGTGAGGAGAGAGAGAGGGAGATACATGAAAATTAAAACGAAAAATTGCCAACGAAAAACGACAAGGCAAATTATGCAGTCAAGTCCCTTTGCGCCACAGTAAAACGGATACTCATATTCGCATCTCCTCATTTTTACTTTATTTTTTTTTGTGGGTCACAAAAGGATTTATGACCGGGTTGAAGTAGCCAACAAGCCAACAAGCCAACCAAACCATTTTGTAGGCCTTGTTGCTGGGTCAACCCATAAGTAACTGTTGCTGCTGCTGATGCTGCTGCCCAATTGAGCATTCCTCAGAGTTGAACTCAGCAACAATTGCAACAGCAGACAACTGCAACAGAAATTAACATTTAAACTGAGCAATATGTGTGTTAGAATTTAAATTTATAATATATACAATAGGTGAATAACAGTGGAAGCACTTTTTTGGCAAGTATCAGAATCAAATCAGAATCATATCTCATAAATATGTTTTATATCCAAATTTATATTGAATTTTAAATTTCATTTTTGTTTCAATGTAATATATTATTGTATCTCTTTGTGTCGACTGACTTTAGTTTAGTTTAAATCTAACACAGAGAAAAACTTAACAAATATACCACAATTTATTTGCATGATTTAAAATAAATAATAAAAGCAAGACGATGAATGTAATTAATAGTAAAAATAAAGCAAACATATGTATCATTGTAATGCACACTTTAAATATTTAAATTATATTTAAGTTAACGACAAATTAAATCCATATGTTTATATATAAGCTTATATGCAGATAATATGTGAAATAATTTCAAAAGCAAAACGAAACAATTTGCAGATGCAACCTCAAGTTAAATGAGGCTTTTTGGCTTTTGGTCGTAAATGGCAGCAAAGCAACTGAATCACAAATCAATTTCACTAAAACCGCAAGCAGAGCTCACTTAAAACTACACGTCCATAAATTATGTACACAGTTTGTTGCAACAACAACAACATCTCGTGCAACACTTTCCATGGTTCATAAATTTACACCTAATCAATGCAATGCGGAAAGGAATTTTGAAACAAGCGCCCGGAAATATGCCAGATAAGTGCAATAACAATAAGTTGTGCGAGTCAGTGTGTGAGTGTGTGCGAGTGTGCGTAAGATATGTGGCATTATAATGTGCATATTTTGCAAGATTTATCGATTTTAATTAGTGACAAAATGAAGACCCTTGCCAAATGCACTCCAAGGAAATCATCTCTCTCTCTTTATCGAGTTTGATTGATCGCTGCTAGAACTTAATTATACATGTGGGTTGTTTGTTGATAAAAGCATTTAATTACAAAATCATAATCTGTCAGGCAAACCCACACAACACATACACGCACACGCACACACTCTCGGTTGAGTGGTAAACGCCTTTTCTGCTCACTGCATTTGACAGTCGTCTGCCTAAGGCGTTTATCAGTGTAATATAATGATGATGTCCTACCACGTATCGTCTCTCCTCTCCCACACCCTCCTTTAACCCATCAGCCCCCTTTTTGGGCTGTGGGTGTGGCACATAAAATATGCACAACACTCTTCTTTGATATATATGCCATGACGCCATGTTGTCGCACCTATTTACCCAAGCGACGGTTCGTGCCCCGAACTCCATTCCAGCAGCAGCCAGCATCAAGCAACAAGCAGCAACAACAATAAGCTGCCACAACAACAACGTACAACACCAGCGCCACAAACAACTCGCATGCACAACAAAAAGCGCAAAAAATAAAAAAAAAACCTGCATATTTTCAATATGAAGCCGTGTCAATAACAGTTATATTGCCACGCCCACAGTCAAGTACATGCAGCAAGCACTCAGAGACGGGGCATGCGTGTGTATTGAGTTGCATCTATGTATATATGGATGCGAGAGTTCACTTATGTTGCATCCACGCCAGCGTTTGCATTGAGCTCCCATTTCACTCGAAGGGAATTTATCATAGCAGATATATTTCAATATTTTTGTATTTACTTTTCAAAGAAAAGGTTAACAAGTAAATTTAAACAGAAAAAACACAGCTCATAAATATTTATTATTTTGCGCTAATTTAAAAGTATTTAAAAAAGGAATATTTATTAATATAATTGATTTTAGTTTATTTATCAAAGAAAATGCTAAGAATATTTGAGAAGTTATTTATTTTATATTTTATTTTACATTTTTTACTAACTGAAAGGAAAAGTATACTTACATATTTATATATTATGTTTGTCATCAATTATTAAAGAACAGGTTGAGAAGTAAAAATGTATTTTAATAAAATTTATGTTGAATATAATTAACTGTATTAAAAAAATAATAAATATATATTTATGTATTTATTTATTGATTAAAGCAAACATTTAACAAGTCAAACTAAAATAACATTAAATATTCTGTATTTTGAGATATAGTTCAATTAATCATATTATTTTGAGATATACTTAATATAATTAATTAACAATTCATACATTTTAAAAAATAAAATGTATATATTTAATTATTTATTAAAGATACGGTTAACAAGTAACAAGATAATAGGTTTCGATATATTTTTAAATTGAGATATATTTGAATGTATTATATAAAAAGAAATATTTGTTAACATTAAAAAGAAAAATAAAGAAAAGTAAATTAGGAATATGAAATAGTCCATTAAACACGCTACTTGGCAGTTAAAACAATAAAATAATTCGATTAAAAAAGTGAGTTAGATTATTTTTCAACTGTGCTCAATATTTCCCACATTCATATTCTTAACAATTGCCAATTCACGAATCACGGAAAAAATTTAATTTAAAATTTGATTTTAAGAGATTAAAGAACGTTTATGTAGAGAATTTTGTGCCTTATAGAAAATGCTCAACGTTCTGTAGACATTTGAGTATGTACGAAATGTTGATAGTGGCATCAGTCAGCTTACGTCGCACATATTTACATACACTTATATTTTGGTTGCACCTCCAGTGAAGACACCTTGCATCAATCACACAAAGCAGTTGTAGGTGTCTTGCAACATTTCGTCAAGGTGCATTCAGCGACAATCAGCACCTAACCAGAAGTGCCACATAAAAATAAGGAGCTGGGAGGAGGGTGTTCTTGCAAGTTGTGGCAGCTGTCTGATTTTCATGAGACCTTCCTGCAAACTTCCGGTTTGTGGATAAAAAACTCTACAAGCGCCAAATATTTCATGGCAGCTGCACACACACATACACACAGACACACACAGGGAATGAGATGCCATGCCTACATGACTTGAATGGTTTTGCATGGTGTTGCATGTCTTGGGGGCATGTTTGTTTATTGTGCAACGGCTAAACAGTGAGTGCAAATTTTGCTGGCAAGCAGCCCAAAAAAATAGAAAAAAAGCGCAACTCAAATACGCATATCAAGTTTTTAGCCAAAGCATAGAGGCAAAAACACAGATTGCCAAAGAGACCAACTATATGTGTCTGTGTGTGTGTGTGGTGTGTTGTGCACACTCAAAGAGACTTTTGACTTTGCATGCAGCTGAGCATAAGAGCGTGATTTTTGCATTTGAGCTTTTTACTGAATGCGAACGGAACAACGACAACAACTACAGCTCGGTCTGTCCGTCTATCTGTCTGTCCGTCTGTCTATGACTCTGGGCACACTATCCTCTGCCCTCGGGGCAACTGGGCAACTGGGTGACTGTCCAGTTTCTGTGCCCCGTTTCTGTTGGCCCACTTCTGCTTGAGCACCAAGCTGCTCTGCTGGCCAAGCTGCCTGAACGAGGCTTACAGTTTCTGTATTTTTCTATCTATCTACACTCGGAAAAAATTCACACTCAAAACTAGAGTGTTTTTCCTGATTGCATAAATAGTTTCGCAATATAAGAAGATTATAGCTATTATTAAGAAATGCATTTCTAAAATTTAGGCTTCTTACACGTATGAAAAAAAAATCTCAATTTTAGAAAACTGTACACAGAAATTAAGAATAAAAAAACAATAATTTTTAGATATATACTTTCTGATTAATAAGATAAGTTAATGTGGGTGAATTTCTAATATTCACACCGATCTTTTTTCTGAGTGTGTAAGGCCTGCTAAAATTTCAAGTACTTTTGACACTTTTATGCCATATACACGTCCGCCCACACACATACGCACGGAGGCTGTAAACTATACTAGCCAGACAGCCGGACAGTGACAGTCGAGGACAGCCCCCTGAACCCCCCTCAGCCCCTGCAACCCACTGAACCCAGGGCAAAGCGTTTGGCATAGTCTTACACAAAGATTTACGTACAACATGTTGACATAAAGTGCGCAAAAGTGGAATTGCATTTCGTATGAAACTTGAGTATGCTCTTTTGTTAACACGATGATGACACACCAATACACGCAAACACACACACAAGCGCACACACATACATACACACATACAGTCATACACACACGCACAGAGACAACTTTTCGCATCATTCTTTGTGACCCTTTCACTCTTTGGGCATTTTTAACAAGGCATAATGTAGCACACACAGATAAACTTACACACACACACCGATACACACACTCACCCACATTTATGTATCCTTGTTGCATACACATTCATTTCACACTTTAAGTGTTGCGGCTTAAAATTGCTGGCATTGTTGCTGCTGTCATTCAGTTGGCCTTGCACAACTTGTGCAAATGCCCAAAGGCAAATTCCAGTTTCAAAACTCAATCACATAAATTCCGAAATAACTCAAAAAATTGCAGTCAAAAATACAAACATCAACAACAACGATATATTTATTGCCTTAAAAAATAACCAAATTTACATAAACATTTTTAAGAGAGTTAGTCTAAGAGCAAAGAGTTTTTATAACACACTATTGTTTAAGATTTTCTTATGATTTCCTTACAATTAAAATTAATAAACAAAAGTAGCTTTCAAGTAATTTTAATCAGATTTAAACAAACTCAACATTTTGGATACCTCTTAAGACTCAATCGAAACAACTGAAAACATGCAAACGAAATTGCCTATTGATATTTTACACACTTAAAATTATTTTTGTATGTGTTAGCCCCAACTTCAACAATTTGAATATCTATTGAAACTTAATCACGCAAATACCGAAAGCAACTCAAAAACGAAAATAGAACATCAACAATTTATAGCTTTTTGCTATTTGATATATTTTAACAAACTGGATTTTAATTAAAATAAATGAAATTACAGTCAAGAAAAAGCAGTTTCTATAGCTTCTTTATTTTATTTGTAAAAATAAATAAATTCACAAAAACAACTTCGCAATGATAAAATAAATTGAGCCACGAATTTCTTTAGGATTTTTTTGGTTAAGCTTAGCGTAATCCCAAACTAATTTGTAGCATTACGAAAGAAAAGTAGTTGCAAGGCATTTTTTTATCAGAGTAGCGCAGAGTGAAATTCAGCCATTAGAATCAATTTGTTTGTTGCATTAACCCGGACAGCACCTTCAACACTTTGTCTACCCCTTTTTGGGAATGGGGAGGGAGTAATTACGCCAGGTGGCCCTGCCAAGTGGGTCCATGATGGCGACTTCCTCTCCACTGCGCCGTGGCTGGCAACATTTTTCACCACTTAAGTGGCCTTTAACACCAGGTGGTGTTGCTGCTGCTGCCGCTTGTGGCAGCTGTATTTTCCGTGTTGCTTGTGGCCATTAGAAAACAAAAATCTAAAGCAAAATAAATCGCTACGTGACCATAAATAATATTAACAAATGTCGCACGGGTTTTTCTCTCTATTTTCCTTTACTTTCATTTCTCAGAACAATTTATATTCTTTGTTGAGGCATTTCGAAACTGAGCTAAATTTGTTATGCAAAACTGTGCGTGATAGATATCATAAAATTTTAATATATATATATATAAATTTATCTAAATATTATACAGTTATCAAGATTAACACTATGTCTGCCCAGAGCAAAAGCTCTTAACTCAATTAGAGCGAAATGCAAAATTCCAGAATCAACGTTGGGCAAAAAAAAAATGAAAAGATTTGCCATAATGATTGCATAATCATAATCACAAGCTGTGCCCTAAAGGACACAAAAAAGAAATGGTGATTTCATTGGCCACTTGATTGGCATAAGTGAGCATTGCCAAATTGCCAATTCGCATTGTCGTTGATCGGCCCCGCAAGCGGAAACGGAAATGCCGCTCTGTGGTTGCCTCTTCGAAGAAGAAGCTCAAGCTGAAGCTGGAGCTGAAGCAGCTCTTTAAAAGCGTACATAACATTTAATTTGATTGCCGCTCAAATGGCCATGAAAATACATATATTGAGCTCAACGCCATAAAAGGCAGTTTTATTAACTTCAACACAAATAGATGAGCAGCGAGGAACAGAATCAGGAGTAGATGTTGAAGCAGTGGCAGCAACGCGGATAAGGACCGGGAGCGGGTGGATGAGGGACTGAGCAAGTGGCTGCAACAGCAACAGCAACAACCTCAACATAGAAGCAACAAAGTGGCCTATAAGCACACGAGCAAACAGAAACAATCCTCGCGGCAACCGACAAAATTGTCAATATCAGCAATAGCAAAATTTACAAAACTTATTTCTATATTTTAACAAAAGTTTTTCACTAATTGATATGTGTCTGAGCTCCAATCAGCCGAGACCATCTTTGTTCATCTCTTGACAGAATGAGTGAAATAAATCTTAAGTATTTAATGCATTTCGGAGTCTTCCGCATGAATATAATATATAAATATACACATAGGAAATATCTGAAGACCGCATTTCCCAGACATTGTCAGTAAAATACAAAATATCTTAAGACCTTCTGAAAATAACTAATAGTTAATTGCTATGCATACAAATACTATACTACAAGAAATTCTTAAGTAAGATTGACAGAAAATATGGTCAAATTTCTCAAGTATTTAATGCATTTCCAAGTCTGTTTAAAAATAGCAAAATATGTCAAAACCGCTGGTATTTCCAGAAATGCAAATAATATATAAAATATTGTACAACTATCTTAATAGAATCATTAATTAATTGCTAATATTCCAAATGTGTACAATTTTGTCGGCTGTCCAGTTCGCTCATATGTAGACTCATTTATAGATGTATGTATACTCATACATACACACATAAACACACACCCCAACACACACATGATGGCATAAGCACATCCAATTCAATTTCCTCAAATGTTGTATTTATTATTTCCTCATTGCACTGGCGACGACGATGTCGACGTTTTCCGTCGGAGTTAGTCCGTAAATCGCAACAGTTAAACAAGCGGGCGCACACACAAAGATACCAGAGACAAAAGCACACACACACACACACCCATTTGTGTGTGTAATAGTGTGTGTGTGTGTGTGCACAGACTTGCGTATGAAATTTGACAATATTGTTGGCGAACACATACAAGCTTAAATGGCAACATGCGGCAGGCCTGCAAGGCAGGTAGTCGTCCGTCTGGCAGTAGATGACTGTATTGTATGTATGGAGGTATACACTCAGAGAAAAAACTTAAAATTGAAAGTCGCAATGGGTAACTTACCTTATTGTTGTTAATATGATACATTTTCAGAGTGTTTCTTTTTTTTAGAAAAAAACAAATATATTTAAATATTTTCAAAAATATTGTTAATTTTGGGCAAGCGTTTCTAAGTTGAAGAAAAATCTTAAAAGTTACCTTATTCATATAAATTTAGGGAAACGTTTCTAATTTTTAGAAAAATCTTTTGCTATATTTAGAAATTCTCTAAAATTCAGTGGTATTTTTTTGGGAGTGTATAGGTATGTAGCGGAATGTCAGGCGGCAGGTAGCGCACAGCTGTTCACAGTGCAACGGCGCTTCATGCTTTAAACAATGCGATAAAATGGTATTAGTCAGGTTAAATTGAATTTATTTAAGCGCGCTTTTAGGCGCACAACCAGGCAAGTCTCGGCATAAGCCACCACCCCCCTCCCCCCTTAAGCTTAATGTGTTTGTGTGTGTGCTGGTGTGTGTGACTGAGTGTGTGTGTGTGTGTCAGTTAAGCCTCATTGTCAGCGTATCCTTTGAGTGTTTTATGTGGGGCATAACACAGTCAACAAAGCGACGCGACATGAGCCACTGCCGGATAATGGGGATGGGGACGGAGGAGGGATACACCGGATACGGAACCCAGAGCCCGACGATTACCTGCCGCGACTGTGGCGGCTACAACTACCTGCCTGCAAGCTGCCTGGCTGCCTTCTGCCTGACACGCCGGTCTATTAAATACGAGAATTATGCAAATTATGCGGGCGTTATTAGATTTATTTGCGGCATTATTCGGCCGTCAAGTTGCTTAGTTATGTGTGTGTGAGGCGTAATTGTGGGCGTGGCACAACAATTGTTTGCCATAAGTAACTGGCAGGCAACTCACGCATTGGGCATGATTTACGCGGCACCCCAAACACCCCAACACCCCTCACTCAATGAGACAGTGAATTATTATCGCAACAGCGACAAAGTCGCTTTAACAGTGACTTAACAGTGTGAGGCATTAACAGCGAGTCAGTGTGAAAAGAGGAAGAAGTTATACTCAGAAAAAAAAAATATATTTATTCAATATATGCTAACTTTCATCAAGATAGACAGAAAGAAAAAAACAGAAAATGTTGTACATAATAATTATAGCGAGGAACGCAACTTTTGCTATATTTCTGAAACAATTTATATATCTATTATTTTTATTTTTTTCCTTAAAATAAAATTTTAATACTCTATTTGCTAGCTGTTGTCCACTTTATATATATGTATATATATAAATATTTTTATTTTTAAGGTGCAGTCTTAGCTCAACTAAAATTTATTCCGTTTGCTTTGTAGCCTGCGGCAAGTTGTATAAATACCACAGATGGATACAAAAGCTGATCAGCATGATATGCAGACCTTATGCTAATCCACACACACACAATCACACATATGTGAGTGTGAAACTGCAGAATTGAAATGGCAAATGGAAACAGCAGCAACAGAAGCGGATTAAGCCATTTGGTTGCAATTGTTTTGTTGCAAGTGTCAGGGCAGCAACATTTTTGTGTTCAGCTCTTGCTGCAGCTGCATAAATATTTAAAATTTAATTGAAATTGCATTTGCGTGGCATGCGAGTAGGGGCACGGTGGCAGTGTAGCACTGTGGCAATGTGGGAGAGTGCCAGCGTGGCAGCGGTCCATGGTAAGATCAAAAGACAAGCGTTTGGCAGTTGTGGAAATCAACGCCTGAAAGCATGCAGCATGCAGGAAGACAGAAAGAGCCACACACACTCGCACACTCGCATACACACAAAAGCACAAAACGCTGGCTGGCAGTGGGCAGCGTTGACAAGCGCCAAAGTTGTCCCCAGCGCAAGAGCAAAGACCAAAGCGGGCGGAGTGTACACTTAAAAATGTTTTTAAAAAATCGCCCTATAAACTACAAAGTTGTTCTTGTTTTAAGAAATATTTTCTAAATATAAGAAATCATTTTTCTTAAAATTAAAAAGGCTTGCCCTAGATTGACAATCTCAAAAATTAATAAATGGTTTTCTATGAAGTAGAAATGCAAGCGTTGATTTTTAGAAGAAATCATTTCTAAAATGTAGAAAAATAATGAAATCTCGACCATAATCTAATTTACTTTAAAATTTAGCGAGTCTCGGGTTCGGTTTATTTTCAGATTAAGTTATATAAATTTCCTAACTTACCAAAATGTTTTTAAATATATAGACAAAAATACCCTGAAAATGAGATATAAATATATTATATATTATATTAGATATATATATATATATCCAACTTAATATTTGGTAAAAGAAAATTCGGCCAAATTTTTTTTCTGAGTGTAGTTCATGCTGTTGTCGTCCCTATCTCTCCGTGCTTGTTTACTGTTGTCCGGGCTTTGTGAAGCGATTGCGTTACTTGCATACATGCACACACACACACACACACACACACACACACACACACAGAGAGACACACTCACATGTGTAAGGCTTCCTTTTTGCATAAGCAAGGCACGGCATGCACTTTGGGCACACAGTGCGTATGCGTTATATGGCTTGTTATTTATCTTTTGCTCATTGTGCGGAGGCAGCTGATGACACTGCCAAATGCCACATGCCACATGCCACACGCCACATGCCAATAGACTCCCAACACCCACACACACACAAACACACACACACACGCACACTAACACGTACAGTAGACACCCAAAGGCGTGTGCCGCACTCAAGGGCGTTTAATTGAATGTACGTGCCCCGGAACATGGCCGTAGACACATTAACAGTTTATATCGCCGTCTGATTTTGCAATGGGCACCTTGACATCGTTGCAGTGGCGACATTGAAGCTGCCACTGTTGCACGCAGTTCCACAGTTGCACTCTCAGTGCTAGTTGCAAGTTGCACTTTTGCCCAGGCATAAATCAATGCAAATTACACAGCGCGAACTCTGACATCGCTTTAAGATTAACACATTGGGACAAAATCGTTGCGAGTGTGTGTGTGGGTGAGTGTGTGTGTGTGCCTGACTATGACAATAATTCAGAGCTGCCGCTGTCCACATTTCCACATTTTTCATGTGCGCATTTTAATCACTCACTCAAAGAATGCTTAAAATGATAATCTTTTCGGTTCGCATTTATTTATATTTTTTGGTTTTTTATGCAGCCAGGTTGTCTGTGGCCATTTTTTATGCTCGCTTTGCAAAATGCAGCAAAACTGTACATGAGTGTGTTCGTGTATTTGTGTGTGTGTGTGTGTGTGTGCGATATATGCAATTCCCATGCATGTTCAACATGATTAATTTCTGTAATAACTCGATTGGAATCACGCGCCAGCAGCAACTTTTCCATCACGCATTATATGCACACTGGCATTTCACAATTCGAGGGTTGACATTAAAGTTAGCAATTTACAGATATATAATATATTACATTATTTTCATTATTTAGTTAAAAAAAACAATCCTGTTAAGTTATGATTACAATTTATGACCAATCTTTAATCTTTTTAACAATGTTAATTTCAAATTAGAGAAGATAAATCCGCAATAATAAGATAAAGCCGTATCAAAGTATAAATTCCAAACGCTTGAGCAGGGTATAAATATAATTAATAAATATAATTTAAAATATAATTTATTTATTTATATTTATTTTAGTATCAATATATATATATATTATTATATAAAAATTTTGCTTTACTTATTTGTATTATTTATTTTTGAAAAAATTGCTTTTGTTGTCCCTGTTCAATTATATTGTCCTTTATACTTATTATATTATTCTTTTCTGACTTTGCTGACTATGATAATCATACTAATGCAAACTATACATATCTTCGCAATACATATGAGTTAACCCTTGCGTTGTGTGTGCGCATGTGTGTATGAGTTCTGTGTGTGTGTGTGTGTGTGTGTATGAGTATATTTGTATCTGTATCTGCCGGCTGTCCCTGGTGCTGGGGCACGATTCTGTTCCGGCTCTGCGGCGTACGTGAGTGTGGCTTATATGTGTACAAGCATGTGTGTATGTGTGTGTGTGCGAGTGTGGGTGTGTAAGTGTGTGCGCTGTAGCCTCAGTGACGGCATTTAGCATTTGACTGCAGTCAACGAGGCGAACGACACAAATGCTCCCCGAGCAGAGAGGCCCCAACGTCAGTTAAATAATTTTGCATACAGCTGGGAAGTGCTTCACCACCCACCTCCATCCCCAACCCCGTCACATCCCCTTCTGCTAACTGCTCTCAACTATCTGTAGCTATCCGACTTCTTTTAGATATAGTTCAATAAGTTTTAATGCACTTAATTAATTCCCGCTGCTACACGAGACACGTTTCCCATTTCCCATTTCAAATTCGATTTGGAATCTTCTTTTTTTATGATGTTTATTTTTTCACTCTCGGTTTTTTTTTAATTGTCAATAACATTAGCATCGGTTCAGTTTGCTTCTCGTTTTCGTCCTGCCATATGTTTACCTAATTTAAGTTATTCGAATTCAATTAGTTCATTTTCTAATTAATCGTGCTCCTCTCTCTGGTTGATGTTACTTTGCCCAATCGCCAGCCAAACGGAAAATGCAATTTCGTTGAGTAAATATCAAAATTTGCTAGCTTCAGCTGCTGACGCAACGTTCAGCAGATCTTCCTTGAGCAAACTTGACTGAATGAATATAAAGCATATCTGCAAAAAAAAATAAAAAAAAACAATTTAAATTTATATATAAAGCCCAAGTTGTTCTTTTAAAATTAATAAAATGACTAATTATCAAAATTATCATCTATTTGCTCACACAAACAACAAATAAATCAGTCAACAACTTATATATTATTTAATGAAAGAAAACATAGTAAATATTTAACATATTTTACATAATATTTAAATACTTATACTTAAAGCACAACTATATGTGAGTAATAATAATAATGATGAGTCATCGTCAAACAGTCTTATCAACTTTTCACACAAATAAACTACCATGATATGATTATTTGATATCTTCATTAATGAATGAAAATATAGTAAAAAATAATAAGATGCCTCTCAATTTATGTCAGAGATGCTCGAGTTTAAATTGAGTCTAAAAAATGATATTTAGTTTGACAAATAATGTCAGCAAAGGAAACGATGATCTTTGAGTCGATGTAAAATCACGATAATAATAATATTTTTTAAAAATCCATTCCTTGTGACTTAAATTCTCTTGTGTTGTGCACACACACACACTTGATACACTTGCTATCTGTGTCAATCAATTGTGTCATCAATTTCCCAGAAGGCAGTTTGGGTGGAATTTGCAGCTAACTTAAATTAAAAGCTCAGCAACAACAAGAACTGGAATTGCTGGAGAAGCGTTTATTTGCCATAGGATTTGGCCACACAGCCAGCAGCAGCGAAGAGTGTGACCAAAGCAACAGTACAAACAAACGAACAAACAAACACATTGACAGGCAACAAAGGAGACAAACAAAAACAGCTGAAACTACAATAGACAAAAACACGGAAACAAAACTATCTCAATGCAAG
Source organism: Drosophila nr. perissopoda 5 BK-2023a (assembly GCA_035044105.1). Lineage (NCBI taxonomy): Eukaryota > Metazoa > Arthropoda > Insecta > Diptera > Drosophilidae > Drosophila > Drosophila nr. perissopoda 5 BK-2023a. Next base: position 6,176,145 of record JAWNMK010000018.1, read on the forward strand.
CCGACGATTAAATACCCTGTCAGACGAGAGGCAAATTTTCCATGACAGTTATGTGATATATATAATTAGATATGATATATATATATGTCCGATATTGATAATGTTTTTAACAAATGTTAGCTGCATATGAAAACCCTTATTGGTAAAGTATAATTTGAATATCTCGTTAAGCAAAAAAGTTTTTCATATAAAAACTCATCTTTCACAGATTTTTCCTAATACAAATATAAGATATAGAGAACCGATCCGGTCGCCTTCGCACATGTTTAGTCTGCACCAAAGGACGAATATATGCCAAGTTTCAGTAAATACCTTCAAAACTGAGTTCCAAGATGGCATAAAAACCGACGAAGAGATGGACATGGCTACATCGAATAGCGACACAGATCAGAAATATATATATATACACTATATGCGCGGAGACGTCTCCTGCCTGCTGTAAGGGTATAAATGGTGACACCAGTCATCGGCCACAGCGGTTAGCAGCGGCGATGACTTAACGGATTTCCAATCTCAGCCGCAACCAGGGCAACTTTTGCTATGTCCAGTATGGTGTGTGTGTGTGTGTTGGGTGGGTGATAAGGCGTGGCGGGGATGCGCAGCTGTGGGCTGCGGTTGCTGTTGTGACCTTTCCAGCACTTTTGTGCCACGGCGTTACTGCTGCACTCTGAAAAAAATTGCATTCAATTTTAATAAATTACCTTAAATGAAAATCATTTGGAAAACTAGAAAGTTTTTTTAGTTATTAGAAATAATTTTTTAATTTAAAAAACAAACATTTTTCTAAAAATTATAAAGAATTTTATATGCCGTTAACATGATTACTAATAAATATATGTAACAAAAAGATAATATAATAATATGAACAACAGGAAATAAGAGATTTTTTTGCTAAATTTCAGAAAAATCCAGTCTAAAATTTCGAATTGCCTGACGCCAAAAGTAGGGCGATTTATCGAAAATTTATGTGGATTTTTTTCAGCGTGTGTTAAGGCCACTTTGCAGCCGATATATATATATTTATTTTATTTGTATATTTACACTGGCGTACATGTTTGCCAGTCTGTCTGTCTGTCTGACTGTCTTTCTGTCGTTCTGTTTGTTTGCAGCATCAACTTTTGCCAGCCGGGCAACTACAAATGCAGCGAGATTGCAGATTGCGGAATGGGGTAAGGGGCAATGGCACGGGGCACGGGGTGGGGGTTGGAGGCATGGTTATGGGGCGTTATATCCGCAATGTATTTCCTTGCGGAGTTGAAATAAATTGTGAATAGTAAAAACCACCAATAAATTGTCATTTCCGTAAGAGGGATATTACATTTTTTAAATTTATGAGCGTGTCTGCATGTTGTACGACTGTGCGAGTGTGTGTGCGAGTGTGTGCGCGTGTGTATGAAGTTTTTAACAAAAAATAACAAGCCCATTCACGAAATTGCGTATTGTTGTTGCTTCTACTTTTTCGTTTTCTTCTGCTGCAAGCAAAAGTTTAATTGAAACGGATGTGAAAAAATGTTGCAACAATTCTCGTCATATCCGGCAATGAGGAACAACTTAAATTGTACAAATATTCACCGCACAAATTTCTAATTAACTGATAATCGCAAAAGCAGACACACCCACAAAAAATATGCATATATCGAAATTTGAAAATGAATTATGCATTCCAAAATTACCAAACTCAGACAAACAGACAGACAGACAGACTGACGCCAGAGCTGGTTTCAATGTGCGTAAAATTCGCAACAACAAAAAAAAACCAAATGCGGCCACAACAAATTGTAATAAAGTTTATCGATTAATCGCCGGCGGGCGTTCGTCGAGTGGATTATGCGGGGATGTCGCAGTGACCAACATAGGCATGGCATCCATAATGTTGCAATATGTTACCAAAACGCCAACTGCCTCAAGCGAATAATCGAACAGCCAAACTACCAAACCAGCAATATGCATACATATTTTGTAAATCGACATACATACTCTTGAGCTCCAAGGGTAGCTCGAATTATTGTTCAAAATACATGTTCCAAAATAAATTATTTTAACATTTATTTATTCTACTTATTCTACTATTATATTATATTTATATTATATTTATTCTACTGAAAATATCAAAAGTGTGGCTTGGACTCGATATCGATTAGATATTTTTGTGTTTCTACAATTCTAAAATATATCACAAATACAATTGGTGCCAAATGTGAACTCAATATTTTATAGAGAATTTTATTATATTTGGATTACACACACTTATTATTTATATTATAACTGACAAATATACAGCTTCAGATACATGCAAAAATACGAACACAAATTGTATTTAAATACAATTTAATTTTTTTAATGTACCTCGTAATTTTGTAATTGCCACAGCATGTGGCAAAAAGAGCATACAGTATTCGTATGTGCCACAGCTGCTGCCTCATCCTTTGTTCCAATTATTATGGTTTCTTTTTTTTTTGCTTATGTATTGCTGCGGCTTGCAGCAATTTGCGTTTTGACATAACCTCTACAACCCCCATCTCTCCAAACTCTTTTGTGAAGCGCGTAGATTATTATTTGCAAATTTTGCAAGCTGCGTGTGTGTCTGCTGTGCGTGTGTGTGTGTGATGTTGTGGGTTGGCAATTTGCATGTGGTTATGCGCAAATTTCATTGTTAAGCGCACTTAAATGCTCTGCAAAGGGCAGTCACTCCAAACCCATTCAGGTACAGATTCAGGTCTGTGTCCATGTTCAGTATCCAGTGTCCAGTAAACAGTGACCAGATCCAAGCAAATAAACAAACAAAATAACAATGCGAAAAAACTTTGAAAAAAAGAAATGCAGCTGCATGCGGATTTTGTATTTGAACAGCCAACAATAACCAGTAAGAATATGCTGTAGTCGAGTGAGCTCGACTGGGAGATACCCTGCAGCTTGCTACAATTTCTAAATGAAAATTTCATAAAATATAGTTGAAGGCAGCTTTAAGTTAGGATTTGATAGAGCTCTTTACACTTTAAATATAAATATTATATAGGATCAACAAAAAATTAAAAGCGACTCAATTGTTGTTGCTGATGAGGCATATATACAGCTTAACTGTTCAGAGATGCTTTCTTCTGCCTGTTAGTTACCCAGGTGCAAGCAAACTATACCCTTTTTAAAAGCCTTTTTAGTAATTTTCAGCATTTACAACAAGCAGCAGAAAATTAAAAACAACCGATTTTCATTGGCCATAAACTGCAGCAACGATTGAGGCAAGCTACGATGATGTTGCCACTGCTGCTGTTGCAGTTGCAGTTTCAGTTCCAGTTACGAAAATATGAATATTCATGTTGTAATTTGTGCATTAGGTGCGGCTTGCTGCTACAGGCTTGCTACAGTAATTAGGTGTGAATGCCAATGCTACTACACATTGGCTAATTGGATGCGCCAACCAGCCAGCTAATTATGGCCAAAAACCATAATCAAACCAAGAGCAAAGCCATCTCTCTCCCACTCCCACTCTCCTCTCTCCCTCCCTCTCTCGCTATCTGTACTAAGCCAAATACATAACAACAATTTGTGCTTGTATTTTTTTATCCAAACTAATAGCTGCATATAAATCGCCGGGCATAAAACAGGAAGCACCACAAAGAGGCAAAGGACTGAGACTATGCCAAGGAATAATATTCCCCGTATACCTTTCTCTCTGAGAACAAAAGCAAAGGCAAAAAAGCAGCTAAAAATGCCTTAAGCCAAAGGAATACGGATAAAATTTTCACGATAAATTTCACAAACAAACACCTGAGATACATCATTAGATTAAATACAATGATACAGCGCGCTAAAAGACAAAGAGCCGCAGGAAGGAGGAGCGTGTGCCACAGCACTCAGCTGCACAGTGGTACAAAAGTCAATGAATGATCTAAAAATAAAATATAAAATAAAGTAAAAAAAAATATATTCATATATATAAAAAATCCTCAAACTCAACTGTTAGAGTGGACAATCTGAATCATAGCCTGAAGACGTATTCCGATAGAAATAGGAATATATTGCTGTAGGCACCAAAAAATTTATATGTGAAAGATATAGAGAAAATCCGCATGCTTAGTTCACACATGCTCGATAAATATCGTAAGTATTGCGGGTGTATCTTAATAGCCTGAACCCATCAAAAACTGTTAAAATAGGATTAATTGGAGCTTTGGAGTTATCAGCATAAAACACAAATATACTAAATACATATACATACATTTATATAAAAAGATGTCTGATGACCGATCTCAGAGACTTTAAGAGCTAAAGACTCCAAATTTGAAAAAACGGTTTTCATATTCGAGTTTAGCTCTCATCTTTTATTTTATCTAATCCAGACATTTTCTGATGCCCAGCATTTTCGCTCAGTTAGTTTCAGCCCACTGTGCAGTCGCTTACCTTTGGCAAGCTGGGAAGCTCATTAGTGAAAAATTACTTTTGCGGTGACTTATGTCATTTCGTATGAATTTGTATTTGTACTGTTATATATATTTACCGTTATTTGCGATGCGGCTGCTTAGCAGAAGAAATCTCTGCGCATAGATCATCTGACAGCTGAATGGAGTGTGCAGGGAATGTGTTGGGAGGGGAATGGACAGGCGACAGTTTATTTGTCTACCGAAAATATGACAGTTTTTGCTGTCTTTGGCAACTTAAAGGTAAAACTGAATTTATTAGTTTCTCTTTTTTTTATGTATATGTATTTTTGATATATACAATTTGCTGTCTGCGTTGAGCTACGCAATTTCCTGTTCAGCTACGTGCTGCAATTGCAGCCACGTCAAAAATGTCAAAGTTTTTCGATGGCTTTTGGCTTTTGGCCTTCTGGTTTTGGCTTCTGGCTTTTTGTTGCGTTTGGCAGTCAAATCATTTAATTCCAATGGATTGCTTAATAAAGACAATGCCAAAGGTCATAAAAAATATTAAAACACAGCGCTTTGTTGTTAATTAAATAATGTGAAATGTGTTAAATAGTAGTAAATGTTAAGCATACGCCATGTGTGCTTCAATCCTTCCAGCGAATGTCGGAATGTCAGCACTTAATGTGAAATTTAAATAATACAAAATGTGTATGAAAAAAAATGGAATCAGCAAAGAAAGTAAAGTGAGCACTGCTCGGAGATACTCTGTACTTTCCTAAAAGCCATAGATATTCATATATACATTATTTACTTATAGAATATGGCTAATAATCTGATTCCATCAATAACATTTCTTACACACTCGAACATCTACAGTTTGTAAGGTTGCCCTTCCGCATGAGTTTTTGCACGTTGTTAGATTTTTAATTTTTTTTATTAAGAGTTATGTTTGTAGGAAAGAAATTCGCGTACAAAGACGAACTTACATTTGGCTATATGTTTTCATCCGCAACTGTAAATTAATACAGGCAAATCGTTTAGCTAATTACATCAACGTTTTAATTATAAGCATATTATTTATAGTGTTTGTTTATGGAATTCTGAAATCAAAAAAAAATAAAGCTAAAGTGTTCTTTGACGAATACGAAATACCCTAATCTAATATATTTCATAAATATCCAAAAATATTGTTTGCCTCATAGTAAACAATATAAATAAACCACTTTATTTCTGACATGATTTATTTAGAGTGAAACATGCAGGAATAAATGAGATATTTAATAAACTGGCCGGCTTAATTGTTTTTAAATGCATTAAATGACTAAGTTATAAAACCAATTTTAGGGGATTTAGAAAATAAAGTGCGGCAACAACAATGACTGCAATACAAAATAATACAATGCAATAATCAAGCACTCGACTTAATTGCATTTAAGTGAAATTAGCATAAAATGTTTACAAATTTTGTGGCATATTCGAGTCCATTTATTATCCGACTAATATATAATAATAATATATATATAACTTATACACGTATATATATAATTTGTATATGATTTTTAAATTGCGGTCTGGATATTGCTGTTAATGCTAATATATTATCGCCGTATTTGGGATGCTTTTATTGTCGTTTTACTCAGGCATTAAAGCTATTTAACAAAGTGCATAAATAAACATTTAAAAAAAAAACAGAGAGCGAGAGAGAGAGAGAAAAAATGGAAATGCGGATCAATTTATGTGCAGATATGGCATAAATAATAAATGACAAGCCAAGCCGGACCACTTCGCTTATTACAACATTATTATTATTATTGTTATTATTATTATTATTATTATTACGGGGCGGTTAATTTATCTATGTGCACAGGCTGTCGAGCAACAATACAAAATTCGCTGCAATGTGCAGTAAATTTTATAAATTCATTATCAGCTCATTAACAGCGAATACACGGCGCGTATGCGTAATATTGTAATTCAGTAATGCAGCGCAATTAAAGCCAAAAATGAAAATAAATTAAAATACATATAAATAAAATGCTGACACGGCAAATTAATAATGTGAGTAAGCGAAAAATACTTCAACCTTCGAAGCAAAGAAGCCTTAAAGCCATTTAATTTTTTGGCACTGGCAACAACTGCTGCTGTGTGTTGTGTGTGAGTGTGTGTTGCGTCTTGTGTGTGTCTGCTCACCGGCCAGCAGTCTAATTGCAAAATAATATACATGGGGCTCAGAGCGCAATGCTGTAGCTCTTTCATCAATGCCACATAAACACACACACACACATACACCACACACACACACACAACAAAGAAAGTGGCAGAAGAAGGCGTAACTACAAGGAGAATGTTTCGGTTAATTAGTAAACACACCGAAAAAAGAAGTGAAAAAAAAATACATAAATGAAAGAGCTTCAAATAGTAGAAGAAATAATGGAGTAAGCCTAGCAATGATCTACCATGGTATACCCTATATGCACAAGAATTCAAATAAGTCTCTTTTTAACTTATATAGCTGCCTCTTTGCCTATTTCTTTCTCTTCGTCTCTCTAAACTAATCAATGATCGACTATTTTATATCGTATATGCAAATGTACAAAGTTGAGAATATACTTATTTGAAATTATCTTTGCAGAAGAATTAAAGCAAGATTCTTTGCTTGGCTTGAGCACTACAAGCTTTCTCTTAAGAAATGCTGGACTATGTTATACCCTATTTGCAAAGTTTTATCTTTGTGATCTGCACAGTAACTGAAACTAACCTCTTTTTATTGACTTGAAAATGTCTCTCTCTCTCTCTCTCTCTCTCTCTCTCCATCTCAAACTACGCTTCTTCTGTTTCTGTCTCCATCATTCTCTATATCTCATTTTATTTGTCTTTCTCTATGTCTCTCTTTCTCTATACATCTATGTATGTTTCTCCTTCTCATTAACCGTTTTTCATATAATTATCTCTATATCTTCCTCTATATATCTATGTATGTACTTTTCTCTCCCTATATCTCTTATGAATCATTTATCTGGAACTGGCTTAAGCACAGCATACCCAACTCCACATCATATGCGGTATATTTAGCAACAGAAATGCCTGGCAAAAGTAATATAAGCAGGTGGCAAAAAAAAGAAGAGAAGAATCGACAAAACATGGAAAAAACACACACAATGAGAATACACACACACACATACCCATACACACACACATTCTTTATGTGTGTTGAAGCTGAGCTGGACCACTACTTTAAGGGCTATTGTGCTGCATACATTCTTTGCCTTTACTTCCATGCCTCGTTGCTTAGAGGCGCCTCCACTGTCTGCCAGCAGCAGAGGCGGCGCTTAATTTGTTTGGCAGTCTGCTGGACACGCCCCTTACTCCCCCACAGTCCACTCCCCCTATCCATTCTCCCGATGCTGCGGCAATTGAATAACATGTGTGCCACAAGGGCATTTTATGAACGCATTAACCATGGCATTTAATGCCAGCATTCGACTCATTTGCGATGCCAAAACACGAAACAAGCAACGAGGCCGAGCATAAACTTGACTCTTTAACTTGGTCGAACTGCGATCTGTTATGCTATAGCTATATATATTTAATAGACGTGCTCTAAACAAAACAAAGAATCGACCTGCATTTAGAAAATCTCCAAGGTTAACTCAACTTATTACTCAGAAAGTTTTGCGATTTTCTTTTCTTAATTTCGGGGTACATTTTTCTAAAATTGAGAAAAACAAGTCTAATTTTTCACGGTGATTTTTCATTTAGGTAAAAAGAAAATAAAACTGAAAACTACATTTTTGCTTTACCTAATTAGAATGTAATTTTTTCTAAAATGTAGAAAGAATAACACTAGTTTTCTACAATGCAGTTGGAATTTTTTGCAAGTGTATTAGACATTTGGACTGTCTTGCTTACCAGTTGAATCGTTGCCAGTTCATTGGCCAAGTGTTTAACCAAACTTTGCACTCAGGTGCGACAGCAATCAGTCTCTGAGGAATGGACTCGCATGACAAACACTTTTCATATGCACATTAAGCAAAAATATGTTGCAAATTGGAAAAGGCAAGGCGAATGTGAATGTGAATGTGAATAAGAATGCGATGTGAATGCGTGGCATGTATGCATAAATTGTAGCAAACGTAGCGTATACACAACGCACAACATACAACGCACAACATACAACGCACAGCAAACAACTTACAACATACAACATGCCACACGCAACATACCACATACATAACATGCAACGCGCAAAACGCGCATATTTTTCGCCTTATGAATTCGTATTTTATATGCATGTTTTGCAGGGGCACTTTGGAAGTGGTCGCCGGAAGTGGAAAGGGGGCTACTGATGCTGAGGTATGGGGCATGGGGCTTGGGGCATGGTAATTTTTACCCACAGCGGTGCAAAAATGCAACATACCAATGCATAAAAATGCCATATTTCAAAATGCAAATATATTCTTTTAGCTTTTTTGATAAATGACACCGCGGAGGACTGATGAAAATGGTGCACAGAACGCTCTGCTCGCTCGTAAGCAATATGGAGCGTGCCACCTAAGCAGAAGCAGAAGCAGCAGCAGCAGCAGCAACAGAAGCTCTACTTGCAACTTCAGCAGCAACAGTATCAGTAAAAACTACTACAGCAAAGCGAAGCATGAAAAACATTTCATTCGCCTGTTAAACGCTGCGTGTTGGCATTTTAATTTAATTCGACCAAGTTGCTGCAAGAACCAAGTGTTGAGGCAACAACTCGCCTGGCTCGACTATCAAATGCAACACATTTCATCTGCTTCGGCAACATAGCAGACAAAAAGCATGCAATATCAATTGCAATTATGCATATAAATAATATGTTGAGCTCATTGGGAATATTAGTAGAAAGCGTCAATTGAACACAAGTTAAAAATTAAACATAAACTGAAGAGTTGCTATAAGAAGTGAAGACGTGCTTAGGGCTTTGGCAGGTCAATTTAAAAATCTTAAATTACCTTAAACTATCTGCAAATAGGCTTATCCCACATAGGTACACATTTGCTGCTGCAAATGAACAGAGAGTATAATAATTCTTGTAAAAGTGCCGGTAATCCTTCATGATTTTTACGGTATTTTTTACTATTTTTTTAAATTAATTTTTACGGTTCACTATTAATACAATGCCATTTCAATATTTACAAAATACTCGAATATCTAGCGAATGTCCCATCAAGGACAAAATTCAATACATTAAAGAAAAGAAAATTGGGAATTTTAGAAAGTCGCCCCGAGTGATTCGTGCTCTTCGCAATGATTATGAAAAGTATAAAAATATCAGTAATCACATATTGATTTTTTATAACTTATTAAAAATGAATGTTGATAGCATTTTTAGCTGTTTACAGAAAAGTGTTTATGGCCTGCCTTACTTAAATTTAATCTAATTAAATAATTTATTATATAGTTATTATTATAATTATTATCCTAAGCATTCCAAAAGTTATTTACTTCTTTGTAGAGATTTTCAAATATATACAAAATACACAAATTTTATTTGGTGATTTCAATTTCTTCATTTACGTTACAATTTATGTTTATTTAAATCAATCTTTGGGTTCACCAATCCCTTCTTAGCCATTGTGCTCCACATCGCTATCGGAGTTCCAGCCATGCAGCAAGCCGAGCACAATTAGTGCCACAGCGACGCACCTGCAACCAAAACGATCGTTGCATAGAACGCTCTGAAATTGCTGCGAGTTGGCCAAAACGGGGCACAAAACATGGCCAATTCTGACTGGTAAGTAACAGTCTTGGCTGGAGTTCCAGTTGGAAGAACTTAAGCGCCTCAGCACCCAACTGCTCAGTTGATGCAGACTTCGTGGCTGGCATCGGGTTGATGCCGCTTTGGGCTTCTTGCGTCTTGATTTATTCGTAATTTTTCTTTGTCTTCTGCGCTTGATGGCCATCCGAGTTTTGGTGCGTTTGCTTAGTTCTGAATTTCAAATAATTGCAAAATATGTAAAATACATTTCTCAGTCGTTTGACTTGGCTTGCTTCGTTTCAATGCTAGAATCAAAATGCACTCCGAGAAAAATCAAACTGTTGTTAGAAATTCGCCAAGCTTAACTCGCCTTATTGCACTTATTTATTGTTAGTAATATTTTTAATAAATATATAAAGTGTTTAAAAAAATAAATAATTAATATAAAACAAATATTTTTAGATTATGTTTCATATGACTTAACTTAAGGCAGACAACAGCTGAACTCTTCAAAACAACGTAGCTGGTTTTTTTTTTGAATTATTTTATATTCACAAACTATTTCTAAAAACACGAAAAACTTACCAACTTTAAGGGTGATTTTCAAAAAGCAAATCGATTTTTTTTCTGAGTGCTTCGCTTAGCTTTGATTTGTTGCACAAATGCATAAATTAGAGGCAGCCTGGCAAAAGTTTCCACACGCCTGGCAGTTCAATGAAGACGAGCACAAAAATACACTTCACTTAAAATATTGTAATATATGTGTTTATATAAATATAATAATAATTCGCATGTAAGAATAAGAGATTATGTTTGAAACATTCGTTCATATTTCTGTAAAGGGTATTAAATAGTCGACCATTCGAGGACAAAGCAGCTGCTGCTCTTTCTTGTCAAGGCAAATATTGCATTTTCATTAAGTTCAAGTTTGATTTTCAGTTTCTGTGATCTGCGGCTGAATTTAAGCTCTTCTCATTTTCGGGCTTTTGCGTCTACTTTTTCTTAACAAGTTTTTTAACAAAACTTTTAACTATAATTTCATGTCTGCGTATGTGTGTGCGGGAGTGTGTGCGGGTGTAATAATCATATGCAGCGTCAAAGGAAAGACGTTTACGCTGCTTCTTAACTTTTGACTGACAGCTGCCTATGACGAAACAGTTGTCAGCCACAGGAAAATTCACCGAAAAACGCGTAAATCGCGTTTGCCATCAAGTCAAGGTAACTTTGCCCACAAGCATCATTTATGAAATCTAGCTGCCAAACATTTAATTATTCAGTTTCGAAATTTATTCGATAGCTTGGCAAACTTACTAACTAGAATAACTTCCGCCCATTTATATGCCCAGAAGCCAGTCATAATGGCTGAAATGGGGCATGATGAAGTTGTGCCCAAGTATGAAACAGGCAGGAAAAATGTCCCCAGAAATCTTGTAATTACTTATTTTTTCAAATTTAAATACTACATTTTATTTTGAATTGAATTTAATTTATATTTTCTTTTTGAATCTGTCTATGTTGACAGATATTCTTTGTGAATTTGTCTATGTTGACAGATATAAGTCGATAGTAAATTTGGAGTAAAACTTGTCACAGAGGAAGTTTATAAAATTAGGGTATCTCCAATTTGATCATTCATTGAGTTGATTGGCTGCAGGCGCAGAATAACTTTTAACTTATAACTACTAACTTCTACAATTTAACTTTTCAAAATATTTGATTCGGATAAGCTGGCTAACAGATATATATCAAATGTATGGCTTCCTGAGTCCTGATTGAACTGCTCGAAACTAAACGAGTTTGATTAACGACCAAAAAATGCAGCGAAAATCCGTTTTGTGTGTGAATCGTTCACAGATTTTTGTGGTGCCAAAAAAAAAACAGAGGGAAATAGCATAACTTTTAGCCATTTTCACACTTCACTGATTTCATACAATAGCTAAAATTGCAGTTTTTTTTATTGAGGGGTGTTTGGGGAATATTTTTATTGGCTGATGTGAAAAATCGAAATGAATAAAATATTAGCTGGCTGACAGACTCGGACACTCGGAGTTTTTAATATAGTTCGCTGTGACAAAGGCTGGGTTTATTAAAATCTTTCGTCATCAATGAACAAAATGAATAAAAGTAGAGCGCTTGAAAAGCAATTGCATTTTTTTTCAATAATAAAAATTGTCCAGCTAAGTTTAAAATATTCTTTGCTGCAAAATGAAATGCAATTTTAGCGACACCTTTTTTTTTGCTTAATTAAATGCATTTTGTGGCCACAATTGGCGAAACCAGCTCTGATTGCATTCACAACAATTCTAATGGAAACCAGATGGTTGACTGTGGTATGGAATTGTTTATATCATAAGGGAAGGATATATATATTCACAGCTGTATAGCCACCAATTATTATGTATATGGAATTAAATCTACAAATTACATACATGCATGTTTAAAACTCTCGGCAATATGGGAATTATATACCATTTAAAATTGTAAAAAGTTGTGCAAAAGTATTCAACAAACAAAAGAATGCATTTGCTTAACAAATTATATATATTCTTGATAAGAATCAACACTCAAGCTACCTCAAAAAGTATCTCAGTTTTTTCAATTTCAATTTAGAGATTAAACAATGACTTCTGTGGGAGTTGTCTCGGCCTTTCTTAAATGTTTTGTGAGCTGGAAAGGGTTTTTGTGTTTATCTAATCCTTATCCAAAAGCATTGGCAAAGAATAGTTTCAGATCAATATTTGTAAGAAAGGTCGGAAGTGGTTTGAGAACCATTCGATTGTCGTAGATCTATAACTATAACTAATCAATGAATAACATATGCCATAATAAAGCTAAGAACATCGGATTAATAATCAGTTAGCTGCGATAGTAACAATTGGTCGGTTATTTAAATATAGAAAAGTTAAGTTTACAAGGCTATTCCGGTACACAAAATACATTATTTGAAGTGCCTTGGATAGTTGTTCCTTATTGTCAAAATATGGCTTTTCCCAAATTATCTTAGAACATTTTGAATTATTAAATAAAAACGACGCTTTTCTTCCCTTTTTCTGTTCAACTGAATGGGCCACCAAGAAAGGCATCATACTGAATATTTGATCAAAATATTCCAAATATGGTTTGGGACATAAGCTGCTGTTAAGTGAGTTGTTATCACAATTTTCAGCAAGTTGTCAGTTCTCGTTTGCCTCTGCAAAGGATGCGCATTCGTCTAAGAATATTTGGCAGCCGCACAACTTCATTTCTCTGTGCGCCTCTGCCACACAGCATATGCTGTTGCACCTTCATTTATGCCATGCCAAGTGGCAGGGCACAAGCAGAAGAAACTGCTGCTAGGTTGCTGCTATTTACTGACTACACTACAAAAATAAATCAATCTGAATTATAGCCAAGGGTTGCTCATTATATTATTTAATTTAAGAATTCACATATACAAATATTTTAGATAGTTTCTAAAATTCTTAAAATTTATTTAAAAAAAAACTCATTACTTATTTCTAAATTTTGGAAATAATAATTTTGGGATGTCGATTTGGAACAATCCTTTTTAATTTTGAGAAAATTGTTTTCTTATATTTAAAAATTATTTCTGTAAACAAGAAAATCTTTCTAATATGTAGGGCTGTTTTCTAAAATTCAGGTCTATTTTTTTCTGAGTGTAGCAGCAGTCTTTCTAATTCTGTCTTGCTCTTCATGTGAAAGCAGCTGCAGTTGAGGCAAAAGCCATTTTCTGTGCAGCTGATTGCATTTTATAGCATTGCGCACTTTGCACGGCAGCTAGATGCCACCTTTTGGGGCAGTTGTTTTGCTAAGCTGTTTGTTTTGTGCCACGATGAATGAATTTTTTAAAATGGCAAACACGGCGCAAGCTGCTCTTTGGGGGCCAAAAATAAATAAAAATTTATTTAGCGAAAATCTGACACTCATTTTTTTTCGCTCGTCGAATTGACTTCAATTTATTGACACAAATCATAGAAAAGGGTTTGGGTGTTGCAAGTGGAGCGTTTTTCAGTGCCTCTAAAAATTAGTGAGAATTTTAGTTGTATGCCAGTTTTGCAGAACGCTTTTTATTGCCAGAGGTGCATTGCTGACACCAATTTACATTTTGTTTGTTTTTGTTGCCATACGCTACGTAGAATGTTGCAGCTATGCTTGCAACGTTGCAACGATTGCCCATTATGCAATAGAAGTTGCGTTTAATAGTTAATGCAAAGCTTTTAAGCAGCCAGCGGCACAGTTGGCCATAGTTATGTCGCTGAAATGTGAACAGCAGTTGCAGCGAAGCTGTTTCATTTCATTTGGAGCGTTTGTTTTTGTAGCTGCCACTTTGACTAAAGCAGCAAGCGACTCGCAACAGGGAACAGGCAACAGGGAACAGGCAACAAGCTACAGACTACAGGCAGCGGCATCTAATTACATTAGCTTTCATTTCTATTAGTGCGCATAACATATTTTAATACGCTGTTACTCCAAAAGCATAGCCGGTATATTGGGTTTGATTGATTTATTCTGCATTCATAACAATTTTTTAAAATATATAAATAATTTTCATATTTTTGGGATTGTCAATTTAGGCCACACCTTTCTTAAGTTTACAAATCATAATGCCTAATATTACAAAATTATTTATAAAAATAAGATAAACTTTCTATTTTTAGGGCGATTTTCATTTTAGGTCAATTTTTTCTTTTTTGCTTACGCCCAATATTAAGAGTGCTTTTTTGCTAGAGTATTTCGTAGTCGTTCTCTTAAGTAGTCAATGTCTTTACTTGTTTATCATGCTGCGTTCCATTAAAGCAATTAATGACAAAGTTGTTGGAGCGTAGTAATTAATAAACAAGTTGAGCACACACACTCATACATACCCTGTTATTAGTATAGAAGTAGCTTTATCTGCGTTTGTTACCCTATAAATTTGTATTCCTCAATTAATTTATTAAACAAGTTTTGCTGCTCTTTGTGTCTACTAAATCCTGTCACTAGAGATTCGTTTTTTCAAATAGTGAAAAATCCCAACAATAACTCATTAAGTTGAGCATACACACTCATATATACCCTGCAATTTATCTATCTCCTGCCTACTAAATTATTTCTGTTCACTTTCCCTTAAGCGCTTCATTACCAATTATTTATTTAATGAACTTTTTCAAATCTTGTAAATATCTACATTTTCTTAAATTTAAAATAAGTTTTGGATTTTATTATTAATTTAATTTAATTTTGTTACTTTTCGGAATTTTTCCACGTCGACAATAAATGAAATCAAATTCAAAAACGAGTTCTACTGCTCTTTATAGACATAAACCTATATACATTTATGCAACCACTTCCACACAATATTATTATTACAGGGTATCAAAATTGCAGCAGCGGGTTAAGTGCATCGAGTAGCAGCCCAGCGAGGTGCACGTAATTAAACATGATCGGCACAATTGAGAAAACATAATGATGTGCTTACTCCTCGTTTTAAAACCAGAAACATTAAACAATCGCTGGGAAGCTGCAAAGCTTCAAAGCTAAAAACACTCTGGCTTATTGGACAGTGATGAATGATGGCGTATTTAAGTAAGCAACTGGGTCAATCACTTTGCTACTTTGCCACTTGCGATAGACAGACAGACAGACAGACGAATGGATAACAGCAAGTTGCTTAAGCAGATATTGATTAGATAGCGAGCAATAGACAGAAAACTGATAACACAAATAATGCAATTTAATTAATCAGACAACTGTTAACTGTGTTTCTATGCCAAAATGTAAACAAGGTAATAAGACCAACTTTATTCCACATATCACATTATTACAGCTGTGAATATAAATCACTTTTTATGCTCTGCGAATGGTTAACTGAAGTTGTGTGAAAGCGTGTTAAGGCCAGAGGAAAACTTCTGCGACCACACAAAAATATATAAAATATATATATAAAATATGTATATGTCCAAAAATAAAATATTTTTATTTCTGAGTTTAGATGATCATAATAAAAACCAGAAGTCTTTGGCTTAAGATAAAGTACAGTCAACTTTTTCTTGGCACACTTCTCTGTTAAAAGAGCAAAGACAGTGAAATGAGTATGTATTTAAAAAAATAAAGAAAAATTAAATTATATATTTATTTGAATATGTTAATCATAATGAAGGCCTAACTGCGCTATCAAATAATATTAAATGAGCTAAGGGCATCATTACAGGGCTTGGAATAGAAGAGTTGTGCGTCGGCTTCAAGATGAAGGGAAAAGAAGAAAACAGCATTGGTGCAAAAAAGTGGAGTGATGAAAACCAAAAAAAATTATTTGATAACAATGCTAAAGGAAGCGTATATTCATATTTTTTATATTCATGTATTTAAAATATGGCTTTAAGGCATATCCTGGCTATCCGTGCTCCGAGCTCCGAGCTATCAGTATTCTTTTTTTTTTTTTTTTTTTTTAATTTAGCAATTTAATTTAATATTGATCAACCTACTGAAAGGTTATAAAATATTGTTTTGAAGATTGAATACATAATAACGAGGAATTTAAATTAATAACATAAACAAATAAATGGTTTTAACATATTACAATATTACGTAACATCAAATGTAAGATTAAATATAACATTTATTGCACATTAACGAAAAATATTAACGCCCAACAGTCCAGAGGTCGCTGGAAACTTCAAAATGCCATAACTTCGTCAAAACTCAACTGATTTTAAAAAGCAAGGGCTTTTTGATCATAGTTTTGCCCCTAAATCAATCGTACATTTAAAGTTGAAAATGAAATTTGAGGTCGGAAGACAAGTAAAAATTATAGCCCGAAAATCGATGTATCGATATATGGGCATAGATCGAAACTTCAAAATGCCATAACTTCGTCAAAACTCAACTGATTTTAAAAAGCAAGGGCTTTTTGATCATAGTTTTGCCCCTAAATCAATCGTACATTTAAAGTTAAAAACGAAATTTGAGGTCGGAAGACAAGTAAAAATTATAGCCCGAAAAACGATGTATCGATATATGGGCATAGGTCGAAACTTCAAAATGCCATAACTTCGTCAAAACTCAACTGATTTTAAAAAGCAAGGGCTTTTTGATCATAGTTTTGCCCCTAAATCAATCGTACATTTAAAGTTGAAAACGAAATTTGAGGTCGGAATACAAGTAAAAATTATAGCCCGAAAATCGATATATCGATATATGGGCATAGGTCGAAACTTCAAAATGCCATAACTTCGTCAAAACTCAACTGATTTTAAAAAGCAAGGGCTTTTTGATCATAGTTTTGCCCCTAAATCAATCGTACATTTAAAGTTGAAAATGAAATTTGAGGTCGGAAGACAAGTAAAAATTATAGCCCGAAAATCGATATATCGGTGTATGGGCATAGGTCGAAACTTCAAAATTCCATAACTTCGTCAAAACTCAACTGATTTTAAAAAGCAAGGGCTTTTTGAACATAGTTTTGCCCCTAAATCAATCGTACATTTAAAGTTGAAAATGAAATTTGATGTCGGAAGACAAGTAAAAATTATAGCCCGAAAATCGATATATCGGTGTATGGGCATAGGTCGAAACTTCAAAATTCCATAACTTC
Organism: Drosophila nr. perissopoda 5 BK-2023a; assembly: GCA_035044105.1. NCBI lineage: Eukaryota > Metazoa > Arthropoda > Insecta > Diptera > Drosophilidae > Drosophila > Drosophila nr. perissopoda 5 BK-2023a. The sequence continues at coordinate 6,193,810 of JAWNMK010000018.1, forward strand.
GTCAAAACTCAACTGATTTTAAAAAGCAAGGGCCTTTTGATCATAGTTTTGCCCCTAAATCAATCGGACATTTAAAGTTGAAAACGAAATTTGAGGTCGGAAGACAAGTAAAAATTATAGCCCGAAAATCGATATATCGGTGTATGGGCATAGGTCGAAACTTCAAAATGCCATAACTTCGTCAAAACTCAACTGATTTTAAAAAGCAAGGCCTTTTTGATCATAGTTTTGCCCCTACATCAATCGTACATTTAAAGTTGAAAACGAAATTTGAGGTCGGAAGACAAGTAAAAATTATAGCCCGAAAATCGATATATCGATGTATGCGCATAGGTGGAAACTTCCAAATGCCATAACTTCGTCAAAACTCAACTGATTTTAAAAAGCAAGGGCTTTTTGATCATAGTTTTGCCCCTAAATCAATCGTACATTTAAAGTTGAAAATGAAATTTGAGGTCGGAAGACAAGTAAAAATTATAGCCCGAAAATCGATATATCGATGTATGGGCATAGGTGGAAACTTCCAAATGCCATAACTTCGTCAAAACTCAACTGATTTTAAAAAGCAAGGGCTTTTTGATCATAGTTTTGCCCCTAAATCAATCGTACATTTAAAGTTGAAAATGAAATTTGAGGTCGGAAGACAAGTAAAAATTATAGCCCGAAAATCGATATATCGATGTATGGGCATAGGTGGAAACTTCCAAATGCCATAACTTCGTCAAAACTCAACTGATTTTAAAAAGCAAGGGCTTTTTGATCATAGTTTTGCCCCTAAATCAATCGTACATTTAAAGTTAAAAATGAAATTTGAGGTCGGAAGACAAGTAAAAATTATAGCCCGAAAATCGATATATCGATGTATGGGCATAGGTGGAAACTTCCAAATGCCATAACTTCGTCAAAACTCAACTGATTTTAAAAAGCAAGGGCTTTTTGATCATAGTTTTGCCCCTAAATCAATCGTACATTTAAAGTTGAAAACGAAATTTGAGGTCGGAAGACAAGTAAAAATTATAGCCCGAAAATCGATATATCGGTGTATGGGCATAGGTCGAAACTTCAAAATTCCATAACTTCGTCAAAACTCAACTGATTTTAAAAAGCAAGGCATTTTTGATCATAGTTTTGCCCCTAAATCAATCGTACATTTAAAGTTGAAAACGAAATTTGAGGTCGGAAGACAAGTAAAAATTATAGCCCGAAAATCGATATATCGATATATGGGCATAGATCGAAACTTCAAAATGCCATAACTTCGTCAAAACTCAACTGATTTTAAAAAGCAAGGCATTTTTGATCATAGTTTTGCCCCTAAATCAATCGTACATTTAAAGTTGAAAACGAAATTTGAGGTCGGAAGACAAGTAAAAATTATAGCCCGAAAATCGATATATGGGCATAGATCGAAACTTCAAAATGCCATAACTTCGTCAAAACTCAACTGATTTTAAAAAGCAAGGGCTTTTTGAACATAGTTTTGCCCCTAAATCAATCGTACATTTAAAGTTGAAAACGAAATTTGAGGTCGGAAGACAAGTAAAAATTATAGCCCGAAAATCGATATATCGGTGTATGGGCATAGGTCGAAACTTCAAAATTCCATAACTTCGTCAAAACTCAACTGATTTTAAAAAGCAAGGGCTTTTTGAACATAGTTTTGCCCCTAAATCAATCGTACATTTAAAGTTGAAAACGAAATTTGAGGTCGGAAGACAAGTAAAAATTATAGCCCGAAAATCGATATATCGGTGTATGGGCATAGGTCGAAACTTCAAAATGCCATAACTGATATCAGTATTCTAACACAATATTTCCTAGAATAATAAAATTAATTTAAAATTCATGGGGAACAAATAGTCAAAAAGCTTAAACTCAGAAATGCGTTATTCGATGCACTTAATAAAATGTCTCTTGCCAAATAATAATCGAAATAAACGAATGAACACAAGTACTCAAAAGTACTTTCAATGGAAGACTTCCCTGCAGTTCAAAAAAATATTTGAATAAGTTGATAAATTTATAAATATTCGTTATTGATGCTGTGTTTTTGGTTTCTTTTCAATTAGATTACAAATTAGATTCAATTAAATTGAAATGTAAACTACATTTTGTACACAATGAATTTGAAATGCAAGTGCAAATTTCATGCAATTCAATAATATACAAGAAAAAGTAAAAGCAAGGCGCACTCAGGGACATAGAGAGAGATAGAGATAGCGAGTGAAAGAGAAAGTAATGCTTTCACTGGATTTGATATCATCAAATTCCATTTAAACGAATTTTAAATAGGAAAATATATATTTTGTATAACAAAAAAACAAATCGATAAATTAATTTGAATTTGTTCATTTACATTTTAAATGCAATTTTGGCTTGAAATTTTGTTCATTTTGTCCGAAAAACAAAAGCTGATATTAAATAAATAAATTTAGAAATGCCGCGGGCCAATTGAGTAGTCGGGGCTTGCTGCAATCAAATGCGTTTGGTTTGGAATGCTAATTAAATGCATTAGTTTGTCAGTTTTCAGCTGTGCCACCTGCCACTTGCCACATTTAAGCGGGCCATTAGGCTTAATAATGCTGCAGCAGCGCGCAGCTGCTAAAGTCCTGTTTAGCTGTGTGCCACATCTACCAGCCATCTATCAATTTGCAACCCACATCGATCTCACTTTCCCCAATGTCCACTCCCCCCAAAAAAAAGAAAATAATTTGCATAGGAAAAAAATCACATCAACACGTTGATAGGCCAAGCAAAACAAGGCTCGGTCCGAAAGGAAACCAGCCCCAGCCATTTATCAGCGCCCAAGTCCCATAAATAAAACAAATAATACGAAAATATGCAAAATAAAAAGTATAAAGAGCATCGAAATATAACCAGCAACACTTTTGAGAAAAATAAATAAATGGGTTCAGTGCAGTGCGCAGTAAACGACTGCGAAATACCCTAATAATAGTGATCTTTCTTCCAAACTTAGTCATTTTTGCTCTTAAATGTTGGGAGTTTCAAATTGTGTCATATCGGTTTTGGGAGCCGGAGTCGGCGTGGGCAGCTTAGAGGTTATCCATCATTAAGGGATGTCACCAGCAATGTATGTTTCAAGTTTGTCTTTACAATTTTGGGGAATTGGAATTTATCGATTTTCATCGAATTTCTAGCTGCCCAATTTTAACACTTTGATCAAGTTTCAAGTCTCTAGCTGAAACCAGCGCTGAGAATTCCAAAATAAAAACATGACAGGCACAAAAACCAATATACTCTTTCTACGTTCGATAACAGAGTACAAAAACTAAGCATTAATGCTGTGCTCGAATCGTTGCGTGACTAGCAGACACCCAGTGTGCACACATTTGCTGCCTAATGAAAGTAGTTGCCAGATATGCAAAGAAAAAGGAGATATTTGCACACATATCAAATTATTGTAGAGTTGTCACCCTTTTCTTTTCTTTTTTCATTTCTGTCTTTTTTTTACATATTTTATGGCTAGAGGATATCAGAAAGGGTTCCGAGCGAGAATACATTTGGCCTAATAGATGTGCCCAATGAAATGGTCCTTGCCCGAATCCGCAGGCACTTCTCTCTACGTATGTGTGTGTGTTTGGGTGTGCGTGTGTGTGTTGCGTTAAACAAATGGCCGATGACCCATAATAAAAATTATTATGAATGAACAAGAAGAACAAGAAAAACCCATTGCGTCTGCCCTTTCCCCCACCTGAACTTGATCCTTGAATTGCGAATTTCGATGGGAGTGTGTGGGTGTGTGTGTGTGTGGGTATGCGCGCAGCAGGCAATATTCCCATGCGATACTGTGGCATGCACCCTTTGGGAGTCGCATTGTATTGAGCACGTGCCTCAACATTCAATTGAGAGCAACAAAACAGAAAATGAACAGGCAAGGAGATGCTAGTCGCGAGAGCTCGACCAGCAGATACACTGAGAGCAAAGCTGTTAAATATACGTGTGAAAACCATTAAAGCTTGAAAATACTCAAAGGAAAATAAATATTCAGAAAGTACATTTCTAATATTTATGTTGGTGTCTTTCTAAAAAGATTTCTGCAGATCAGGAACATATATTCTTTATGATGTCTCCTTTCTGTACTGGAAATATGAAAAAAAAAAATTAAAATTTCCTCTTCAAGTAGATATTGTAGCTCTGATGATCGTTGGTCAAAAATATTTAGATAATAATAATAACACATAATAGTTGATAGCAGCTAGATATTTCAAGAAGTCTGTCTCAGATTTAAAGATTTCAAATTTTGAATATATTCTTTCTTGAACCAGAGACACTTTCCCATCTCTTCTTTTGGCACTAATTAAATCAGTTCCCGTAATTGGATTTTAAACCAATTTTAAATTTAGCTTCTATTTTCCGATTTAAGTTTCGCAAGCAAGGCAGCAAGTAATTTAATAAGCCTGCACTATATATAATCTGGGGACTTGCACAAAGATACCCCAATGACACCAGAACTATAAACTGCAGACCGCCCCCTAGCAAAAACTAGCTAAACAATTGAAAACCAGGCAACGCCCTTGGCTAACCAACCACACACTAAATATATTCCCATTCCCACTCCCATTCCCACTCCCATTTCCCTCTGTGTATAACTTTTGTGTGTAGTTCTATTGTTCTATTCTATATATACATATATATATATATATGTATATGTATTATCATACGCATTATCAGCCGCATAATAAGCGGCTTCATGTGCATTATTTATTTATTTAAAAAACACAAAAAAGTATAGAAAACGCCGCCCAGCCGCACAGCTCAATTATGCCACAAGCCGGAGAATTTTAGTGGAGGATGGGAAGCGGGGAAGGGGGAGCGGAGGATTAGCTGAGAGGGGAAGTTGTCTTACTTCTGCCTGGCATAGTCGCCTCGACAGTTGGCCAACCTTTTTAGCCACTTTCGTTTTAATGTAATCAAATGAACGTGCCTGGCATTATTCCACTGCCAATAAATTCCGAGAAGAGCGAATTGGCCGGCAAGCTGCCCGCGGGATCGCGCCCCCCTGCCACTTGCCACCCCTTTCCACCTGCCCCTACACTGAGAAAAAATGGCTTCAAAACTAAGTAAGTCCATTTTCAAAATTTATGTTTGTGGCTTGCTTAAAACCAGGATTTGCATTAGTTAATTTCAGATTGTATTTATTTAAAATTTAAAAAAAAGGCTTATTTTCAGGATCTGGAACTTATATATTATTATTAAGCATTAGTATTTTTAGATATAGTATTCACAAACATAAATTTAAATAAATTAATTTGCAGGTCATTTCAACTTTTTAGAAATTAATTTCTTAATTTGAAATATTTATAATCAAAAAAAGGCAAAACTTTTGGCATTGTCGATTTCTAATTTTTAGAAAAATGTTGTTTTACATTTTCACATTATTTCAAAAAACTAGGAAAACTTTATATTTTTATGGGCGATTTAAAATTCAGGTCAATGTTTTTCTGAGTGTAACCAACAAGAATAACAATGGCAACAAAAAAAATAACAATGAGCCGCACTTTTCGATGGTTTTTCTTCATTTTTTTTCTTGCTGCGATACGTGTGAAATTGAAAAATGCTCGAGTAGCCAAAAAACCGCAGCAACAAAGAGAAAGTGTGTCTGCTTTTGGCCAGGCGTGGTCTGCTCCTGGCCTGGTCTATTCTGTTCTTGGCCTGTTGTGGCATAATTGAAAGGGACAACACGTCGAGGCGAGGCTATTAGGTTCACAGCTATCATTGCTCCTGGGAATCTCTTTTCCTCTCAATCGCCCTCCCCCCTCGCTCTCCCAATCTCTCTGCATCTCTCTCTATCTCTGTCTCTCTCTTTGGCTCAGGCAGCTAATGGATTTCGATCCATTCGCCTATATTTTCAGTGCACTCGCGCTTATTTACTTGTACATTTATTTATTTATTTTTTACTCAAGGCAGGCTACTCTAAAATGTTGCCCATGCAAACAGTGTTCGAAAATACGCACTAAAAACCGTTTTCTCCCACACACAACCCCCCTCCCTGCCCCCACTTCCTGCCTTACCCCACCTCAACTGAACTGAGCCGTGTCCGTTGGAAAAAAAATGCTCGATATGAAAATATGCAAAATAAGTGTGAAAAATATTTCGATTATTTATTTAGTCGCACTTGTATATTGCGATGTGTGTGTGTGTGTGTTTGTGTATTTGTGTGTGTATGTGTCTGTGTATTTTTCAGGCTCATACTTTCGAGTACAATTCAATAATGCGTACAGAATGAGCTAAGAAGATATTTCACATTGTGTATTTTGCACATTTTATAATCAGAAAGAGATTGAGAAAGGGATGGAGGGATGGAGAGGGAGGAAGAGCGAATGAGAGCGAAAGAATCTTTGTTATATGATTAATTTTTAAGTTCGTACTTTTTTCTACTTATTCAATTATAATTTAGTTTTTATCATTTTCAGATTCGGCAACAGAATCTTAATTTATAATTAGTCGCAGATCCAAATATCAAAACTGAAATTTTGTTAATTATTTTTTTTTGTTGCTACTCATTTATTTCGTGTAAGTATATAAAACTAAATAAATACTCATTTGAAACGATTATTAATATATTGTAGCTTAAATTTTAAATTATAATAAACAACCCTCAAAATTAAAGCCTTTGCCACTTTTTGCTCAGTTCGCATAATTTAGATGCTCAAAACTTTACTCGAAATATTTTTCAAGCACGTAAATTTTGGGGTTTTTGCTCGTTATGTGTCTGGCTTTGTGGGCGTGTGTGTGTGTTGGTGTGTGCGTGTGTGTGTGTGTGTGTGTGTGTGTGTGTGTGTGAACAAGGTAGTGAGCTGCGCAGAGATAATCCAAATCTCATTACGCGAAAGTCGTACTTAAGATTAAAAATAATTATTGCAATTTTTGTGCCGCGCCGCAGCATCACGTAGCCGCCATGTGTGTGTGAGTGTGTGTGGTTGAGTGTGTGCCCAGCCTAGGCTGCAATATAGTGGGTTAGCAGGGGTAGGTGGAGTGAGCACAAGTCGAGTAAAGAAAAAAAGTGAAAATTCAATTAGAATGCGGCAACTTCAAGCGAACGAGCTGTTTCCCTGCCAGTCTGCTACTCCCCCCCCCCTCCCCGCTCCACTGCCTCTACTCCCTTCTGCTCCCTCCCCCCTTCCCCCTATCTCCACTCTCCCTGCTCGGGGCCCAGTCTGTGCTAAAACTGCAATTGCGACATTTACAGGTAGCACAAGCACCTAAAGCAGCCTGAAACGGCTACACTCAGAGAAAATACTATAACAAAAGTATGAAAAAAAATAATTCAATTAAATTTAAATTAAATTAAATTTATAATTTAAATTAAAATGTTTTATAAGGATATAGGGCACAATAAGTGTTGTTATACATATTATTTCAATTTTTTAAATTTTATAAGTTATCTAAAATAAATATTTTAATTAAATTTTTTCTATATTTAAAATTAAACTACCTTTAAATTAAGAAAACAAAAACAAGTGTTTTAATATAATTTCATGCCAATAAGCTGAGCTGATCTCGACGTTAAGAGTGTGCACATTTTCTGAATTTCAGTGCCATAATTTCTTTGAGTGTAGCACTAGCAGCTAAAGCGGGAGCGGGAGCGGGAGCGGCAGGAGCAGGAGCAGAAGCATCAGACTAAAGCGGCAAACGCGTAATCCTTTTGCCAGGCAGCCCGGCAGGCAAACCAGGGACGGAACGGAAAGAAGAGAACCAACCACAATAATTTGATTTTACTTTGCTTTAACTTCATGAAAAAGTTTCAAGTTTTTTCACACACACAACACACGTGTGAAAGACTTTTTTTTTTATTTTTATTTTTTTTTTGACTGATAAAGTTTTTAATTTTGCAGCTGAAACTCATTTAGCGCACTGAAAGTTCGCCAACACTGAAATCTGATACGTGTTTTAGAATGTCTGCATGCGTATTACATTTAAAGAGCTACAGTCCTTACTGCCTAGGGGCGACGACAAAAAAAGAAAGAAAAAATGAAATAAAACGAGCAACAGCCAAAGCTGAAAACTTTCGACCAAACCAATTTTCCAAAAAATGTGCCGCGAACTGGAAAAATACACAATCTCCACAAAATTCATCTTCATTACGAAAATGCATTCAAATGAGTTTCACTTAACTTTTCCAAGAGCCGCCTGGAATGGAGGCGGGGTCGTGGCTGGCATAACAACGCAAAAAAAAGGCCAAAGAATTTTTGGGTGAAATTTTGCAGAGAGGCTTTTGGGCCAAATTAAATAAAATTTTCATATTTTCCGAATAAATTAATATTGGGAAATGGTTTGGTTTTGCCTAAAAACCCTTTATCCAAATATTTGGTCTACATTATTTGCAACAATTGCTTGGAAAAAAGTTGTCTAGCCATAAATATGTAAGTAAATAAAAATTACATCAAATTAAATTGGGCATTAAATAGTTGAATATTTTCTACATTTTATATAAGATGCTTCCAATCAGAAACAGCGCACACATACACACAAATGTATGTGGGTCCATTAAATGTAAGCGACATGCACACATACACACGTAGCTGCGGATAGCCAATCAAAATAAAATCACTAAGCAGACAATACAGTCTGCAAAATGCAAGAAAACATCGGAGATGACGCACCCTCTCTTTGGTTTCCCTTATTATTCGCTTCGCAGCAGTTAAAATCAATTACACAATTTATATTGACACTTGTTACAGCGATTTTCCCACTTTGCAATCTCGTTATGTGTGCTTAACACGATTTTACTATTATTGTTAATATAACTCCCACTTTTTAATTGCAAAATCAATCTTCTTCCTAAAAGCGTGACTTTTTCGTCATCACTGCCAAAATTTGACAGTTGTCTGTGTTAGGGGTAAACATCAAGAAGATCAGTCTCACTCTCTCGCTCACGCTCGTGTGATGTGCATGCATATGTATGCATGTGTGAGTTTACACGAGTGCAGTTTAAATGAGAGAACAGAGCAATACCCACGGCAAAATGTGCGTTCAGCTTTACCTACGAATACTAACATAGTAAGAAACGCTCTCTAGAAGAACTCGCAGAGGAGGATGCAGTCATGAGAGCCATACGCAAGACAAAATATAAATTCAACTTAAACTAACAATCTGTGCTAACATTTTAGTACTTGTGCGCCCCTAATCAGAACAGCAGCAAGCAGCGCACTGCAGAGCAACAGTCGAGTGAGAATGCAGATCAAGAGAGAGAAATACAGCAGAGCAACACCAACTACAAAATTTTCGTATTTGCGTGCAACTTTAACTAACAAACTATGCTAACATTTTAGTACGTGTGTTTGCCCGAAAAATGAGCAATGGTGTACAAAAGTGGAGTTGAAGTCGCTCTCTCTCTTTCTCTCTCTAAATTACTAAAGTAGTTACTTGAGTGGAGTTTATTGAGTGTGAAAGAAATGACTTAGGCACAGGAGTTGTAACTGTACTCAATATATTGACGACCCTTTGCGGCTGCTCTTTCCACTAATTAGCATAAGTCACTGGGAGCGTGTCAATTAACAATTTGGTGACACATAAACAATGCTCAATTACGACTTGTACGCATTCGTTACAGCTAACGTACCAGTACGTATTACGTACTACGTAAGGCGCATGCAGCCATCAATTAGCCAGCCACTGGCAATGACTGATTAATAATTCAGGGCAAGAAAGCCAAGGGCCAAGAAACATGGCAAGCAGCCAACCAAATAACTGAATATCAAACTAACAGTAACCAAGCAGGCCAATCGCAGCCAGGCGACTCATTTGTCACACTCAAATGTATTAAAATGTTTATCTCGTTTCGTACATTTCGCACGGAATGCCTAATTTCTGTCACTTAATGGGCGGACACGCCCACTTATGTATATACATCTAGTTTTTTTTTGTTTTTGCCACAAATTGCAGTTGCCTTCTTATTAGTGGCAGAGTCCCCCACACCCCAACTCTATCTCTTTTGGCACTGCTTGCCTGATAAGCCGGAAGGTTGTGTGTGCTACCCTGGGGACATTTTTCATATAGGGTATATATAGGTATATATTTATTTACAATTATAAAATACAGTCCATTAATATAAAAAAAGATTACAAATTATAACCACTATATTACTTAATATAAACTAAAATTTAAAAATAAAAATGTAAAACAAAATTCTTAATAATAAAAATTATAAAAATAATATTGAAAGTGAATATTCAAGTTTAAATTCAAAATGAAGAAAATAAATACAAATTAAAGTTACGAATTGATTGGTACAAAATTAATATTGAATAATTAAATTAGAATTTAAATAAATAAATAAAATAATGAATAGAATAAATCTCTGGTATTCAAATGTAAAGTGTTTCAATAAAGGCTCGGGGAAACCTGTTTTATGCGATTACAACTTTAGCTAATATTGGAATAATATAAACATTCCCAGATCAGACTTCTCGTGGCAATATTTGTCACATTTATATCTTTACTTAAATAAGGAAATCTTAACAGACCTTACTAAATATTAAGCTACAGGGCATATCCCTGTCGAGCAGTGTTGTGTAACGAGCGAACTCTCCCCACTTGTTGTCCTTTTGTCTTTTTGGGGGTCCGCCCCTCAGCATTTTTGGGCATAGTTTAATTGTAGCGCGTGTCGGACGGACAATGTCAACTGGCAAGGGGTTGCTAGAGGGGGTAGATAGGGGGTGAAAAGGGGGCAAGTTGGGGGGTTGTGCAACTGAGGAGGCAAGGACAATTAGTTGAACTGTGCCCCGGGGAATTGCGATAATTAAAATGCTGCTGTATGCGGCAATATTTTTTAGCTGCCATATCTCTCAACTAATCAGATTGCTCCTATTTCAAACCTTTATTTTTCACTCCCACACATTCTCTGTATGCATGTCTGTGTGTGTGTGTGTGTTTTGGTAAATCAACATTTGCGTTTAATTTTATGGTAAAAAGCACTTTAATTTAGTTGGCGAAGCTATCCGAGTCGAGCCATCGAAAGCCATTTTGGCTCTAATCCTATTAATTCAAATTCAAAGCGAATACCAAATTGCTTGGCTTCCGGCTATCAAGAGAACTGCTTTCTCTTCTTCCTCTTACTCGTCTTCCCTGCCTCTTCTTCCCTTTTTGCCAACTGTGCTTTTTGTTAACAAAAAATAAAAAAAAATTTAAATGCATTGTTTTCGTTGGAAAATATTTTTCGCAACTATTTTATGAAGGTTTCTCGTCGTCGTCTTTTGTGCAAAAATCCTCTACTCAAGGAGTTCGTGTGGGGAGTGGAGAGGGGGGCTGGAGAAACTGTTGACTGGCCACGTGAAGCAATCAAATCCTTGGACATCCTTGCGTCCCAGCATGAATGAGTTTGTTGAGTGTTTGACTTAGATTATTACGAATCACTTTCAATTATTACGAATCAGTTTTCCAATTTGGGCTGCGAAAATTGAAAAGGAAAAGCTGCAAATTTTACTTTTAACTTGGATTTGAATCGTTGTCTTGTTGCCAGTATAAAGTCAATTGAGATTTGAATAAGTCAAATTTTGGCAATTTAAGCTGGAAAGAAAATTATCAATAAATAAAATGCGCCAAAAAAAATATTATTACAAACGGAAAAGTTAATGAAAAATTACTCAAAATTTAATTTCACAATATAAAAGTAAAAATAATAGTTTTTAGCAAAGAATCCTTCTCAAAATGTTATTTCACAATTTTAGAGAAACAATTTTTAATTATAAACAAAAATTTTAAAAATTATAAATGCATTTTTTTGATTTTTATGTATGTACTGATTTTGGTATAATTTTTTTATTTAATTATTTAGCGAAAAGCTTTTCAACTTGGAAATGATTTGAGGACATCTTTGGAAATCTTTCTTGTATATTTTATATATATCCATGTTAGTATATAAAAAAGTAATTTTTGCTGTCAGTCTTAAAGTTCACTTATGGATTTGCTATTTTTGCCACTTATAAGAAAAAACTTTCAACAATTTGCTTGCGTTGCGCATTATGCAAATTTTAACCAAGAAAACTTATTTCTCTATATAACTGTTTTTTTCGTTTTTTTCTGATCCGCAGCTGGCTGCGTTTTTCAGAGGCCTGCTCTAAGTGAGTGAAAAATGAAAATCCCTGAAAAATTCAGCAAAGAAAATGTTTGCTTTTTGCGCGAGTTTGTTTTGTTTGCCCGGATACACACATGTGTGCGAATATATTGAACAGCACACTTGAAGCCTTTGGCAAATAGCAAGAGGCAGGCGTAGTCTACCTCACTTCCCCTCTCCCGTTAAAATTGGAATAAAAAAAAGAGAAATAGGAAAAGTACTCAGCAGCATCAACATCTGAGATAACTCATCCTCTCTTTGGCTTCTCTTCTTCCTCGCTTCACAGCTGCAAAAAGCACTCCATTTATTACACTTGGCAATCACGACAAAATGTGCGTTCAGCTTTAACTAAGACTACTAACATTTTATTGAGTGTGTGGCCTCATAAGAATAGCAGCAAGCAGCGCTCTGGAGAGAAACACCCAAGCAAAATGCGTGTGCAGCTATAATTATTTCAATTCAATGAGCGTAACACTCACGGCAAAATGTTCGTTCAACGTAAACTAAAAACCTCTACTAACATTTTAGTACTTGTGTTCATCAAAGCAGTGCAAAGCAGAAACAACAACGATCATTGGGAGAGCAGTCTCGTTCCCAGTACTGGCGCCCTCTAGCGTTGCATTCCTTAAATATTGCAGAGCATTCCTTAAATAGAGAGAAAGACGGAGACAACTATATATGTTTACGTATGACAATTTCCAATTTATTTTTGATATATTCGAAGACTTACAGTTTTAGTGCACAAATAAATTGCTTCGTACAAATTGTAGAAAAAAGTGAGCACAGCTATTTTTAGTTAGGACTAAGCTACATAATAATTATATAATATAGATATACGTATTAAAGTATATATATGACAAAATTGTATATAGAATATGCGTGTGTTTTTAATTTAATTCATGTGAATGCAGCAATTTTAATTCATACTTAAAACAGTATTCCAGTTTATAAATTTTTGGCCACACAAAAACCGCAAACGAGTATAACAGAAACAAAATGGCATACAGTTTGAGATGCATTGCGCACAAACTAATGATATACATATATATTGTATGTATGTGTTTGTGTGTGTGTGACAAATTTAATAAATACTTTATCGTTGTATGCTTTTTGGTTTGACTGTGTGTATGTATGTTTGTGTGTGTGTGTGTGTGTGTATTTACATACAAATAAATAAACTACAAATATAACACAATATGTATGCAAAAATTAACTTTGCTACAAATACAATAAAAATGGTGGCCAACTTTCTGATTGGAAACCTGTATAGATCTGTGTGTTTTTGTGTTATACTAAAAGTTTCAGTGGCAGTTCCAGCAAATTCTTCCATTTTGGCATCTTTCAGCGAAAGTCCCACGCTCATTCCCTCTCGCTCTCTATCTCTCTCTCACTCTTAGACTAGGGGCGTTGGTGATAATGTGGCACGTGTTGTTCGAGTCGGTGATTTTGTGGGCGTGGCGGCCCCACTATTGTTGCCACTTCCAGTGCAACTTCCATGCAAGCGAAATAATTCACCAACAGTGATGGAAACCTGAACGGCGCCTTTGCCTTCCAGCACATCGGCAGCGCAGCAAATTAAATTCTGTGAAAGTAAAAAATAAATTACATTATTAATAATTTAACAATAGTCAACATTAAATCACTATAAAAAAAACCTCAAAGTTTTTACAGCGTTTTGAGAGCCGCTGGGTTGCGTGTCATGGCTAGACTAGAGCACAATTCCTGCTCAACTGTACAGTGGTTAGTGAAACTAGTTTTTTGTTTGTCTCGCATATTTTTCGTATATAATTTTTGTATTTCTTTTTCTTGCTGCTTATAGTAAATGCGATTTGTAGCATAAATTAAACGTATATATATATATTTTAATATTTATATATATGTTTTCTTCTTATAATAAATGCAACTTTGCTGGTTGTTTGGCTTCATTGTTTCAATTTTATTTTGTGGAACGCGGCTCATAAATATACATTTTTTATAGAATTGCGACAAAAATAATAGCATCTCTTTGACATGTTTTTTATGAATGAAAAAAACAAAGCATTATTCTTGGATTTTTTCAAATAATGTTTTTTAATACATTGTTTAGTATTCCAAAATAAATTCAACTTAGCACAGCTAGTGGAATTCTTTTCAATTTTTTTTAAATTGCAAGGGAAAAGTGTCGAAATAGTTATTTTAATTTTAATTCAATTTAATAAAATGCTTTTTTCTTTTTCGCTTTTTTTTAAGTCTTCTTCCATTTCTAAAAACATATTCATAAATTCCTTAAATTTGCACATCTCAAAAAGACACCTTTGCAAACATTTCTTGTGGCGAGTGGTGCTATTATTTTAATCGCAACTGTATTTACCTATTACGTAATTCATTTCGAATTTTTTATACATATGCGTAATACGTAATCGTTTCATTAAGGTTTTTCATTATATATATATATATATATATACGTATACGTTATTGATTCATTCATTTTTTCTGCATTATATTTTTGATTGTTTTTCGTTGACAGTGTTGCAAAATGCTTGTCTTTGTTAAATGTCGTTTATAAAAATTAATGACTATAATTAAATTTAGATATATATTTTTTGATGTTTTTTTTGCATTTCTTTTAGCTGCCTGAATGTTTTTTTTGTTAGACAAAATATAAATATGTTGTGTATATGTTTTAAATTTGTTTAAGTACTACTTTAAATATTAATCATAGCTATGCAAGTTTACGAGTGTGTGTGTGTGTGTGTGTGTGTGTGTGTGAGTGTGCGTATGTGTGTGCGTGTTACAAAGTTTGTGTTTCTTAAAGAAATTTGATTAGGTTTTCGTTTTTTTTTTTCATTGAGAGTTCTTTAAGTATTTTATAGAATATATAAGTTTATATAAAGATATATATAAATTGAATATAATGTAAAGCAAATTATATATTATATATAATTATAGTTAGGAATGATTTCATAGTTATAAATAATATAAGTATAGTCATTGGATTTTCACTCACTAAAGTTTAAAAAACTAAAATATAGTTTTACAAATTTGTTCATTTTAATTTATATTTTTTGTAATTGTCCGAAAAGTTGATTGAAAAGTTTGCTTGTAGTGTGCGTGTGTGTCGGTGTGTGTGTGTGTGTGCCATATATAGTATACAGATACATATACATATATATAGCAGATATTGGGACTGTTCAAAATCGAGTCAGTCAAAGGCACTATTTATGTTTATTTATTCATTTGTGTTGAGAATCGTGTGCGTTGCAAAGATTGTTCAAGTATTGTGCGCTATTGCTCGAGAATATATATCTATATATATATTGGTATATATATTATTGCATTCATTTTGTTTATTTAACTATTTCACGATTGTTGCTACCACTATTTTGTGTCCCTGCTTATTCAAACCGTTCCATTTCCACCAGATGATATCCGATAATATTCCCCTCCCCAAAATTGTGTTCCTCAAACTACAACAATCTTTCAACTTGTATCTATATCTATGTATCCTACTTAGTTCTACTAACCAAACGGAACTCAAATCGTTGTAAACTAACATTTCAGTTTTATATTTTGTATATAGTGTGTAAATAGTAAATGGATATTAAGTGAAATCGGAACTGAAATCGAATTTAATTAAAGATCTATATAGTCAATATAGTATGGAAATCAAGCGTCGAAAACGGAACTCAAATCAAGTTTTTAGTTTGTTGTAAGCCTAACAATATAGACTTGTATACTATATAAAGTATATTATTGAAGTCAAGCGTATGTTTTCACAGTAGAAATACTTGTAAACTGGGGCATATAAATGGAAATGATGTATATATTATGTATGATGTATGTATGTATGTATGAATGTATATATATACGTGTATGTATTGGTTTAGTCATGAATAAATCTCACATTATAGCAAATACAATTTCAAGGGAATACCCTTGTACAAAGTCTTTGGGGTTGTATATATATAAAGTTAGTGGATTGTATATATAAATTAATATATATATATAAATACATATATATATATATACATGTATATTGTATATATATATACATATAAACTAAGTTTAGCATTAAACATAAGAAAAAAGCAGCCTCAAATGAACTCACTACAAGTTTACATATTTAGTAAGTTTGTTTATAAAAACTTAAGTATTTAGTGTAAGAACTTAAGTATTTAGTATAAGAACTTAAGTATTTAGTATGTCTGTTTACAGGTGTAAGTATTTAGTATGTGTCTGTGTTTAGTACAAAGCTGATACTTAATCAATAATGGGCAGTAAAGCTACAAATCGGGAAGAGCAACAGTCAAAGAAAGCTGACAAGATGATGGATGATGATGTGTGGCACCAACTGTTGCTGCTGTTGTGGCAACTATTGCTGCTGTGGAAAGATGTTGCTGTTGTTGATGGCTGACAAAGATCTCCAGTTGTTGCTGCTACTGCAATGGGAAGAGCTGAAAATATGTTGGTCAGCGTGTGGCGGCAACTGCAGCTGCAACTGTTGCTGCTGTTGTTGGCTTGTTGCTGCTGCTGCCAAAAAGCTGCTTTGGCTATTGTTGTTCCTGCTGCAACTGTGGCAATTGTTGCTGCTGTGGCTGTTGTTGCTGCTGCTGTCAATAGCTGCTAATTATCTGCAAATGTCGCTGCTGGCTGCTGCTTTCTGGCCAGCTGCTTCTGCTATTGTAGCAACTGTTGCTGCTGCTGTTGTTGCTGCCACAAATTGCTAACCGGGCAATGGGAAAAGCATTAGCCACAAGAAGCTGGCAATGAAGACGCAGGACAAAATGATGGTCAGAGTGTGCGAATCGTGTTTGAGCAACGACAAATTGCCAGCTTCGTGTTGGTGTTGCAGCTTGTGTGGCGGCACCTGTTGCTGTGGCAATTGCAACTGTTGCTGCTGCTGCTGATAGATGCTAAAGACTTCCAGTTGTGGCTGTTGCTCAAAGAACTCAATGCGCTTGGCCAAAGGTTTAATTGTGGACAAATCCTTTGGCTGCAATTGTTGCTGTTGCTGCTGCTGCTTCTCGTCTATTAGGTGATAGTGTCCAGCTGGTCCAGCAGATGCCACATCGTGCTCGCTCTCAATAATTGTTTGCAGGGTTGAGCAGCGATTGTTGTTGTTGTTGTTGCTGCTGCTGCTGTGGTGCAACTGAAAACTTTGCTGGCCATTTAACAAAAGATTCTTTTTGATTTTATCGAAAGTTTTCAATTTGGCACTGCGCAAAAGTTGCCCAACTGTGGCAAGTTGCTGCTGCTGTTGCTGCGGTGGCAACTGTTGCTGTTGTTGTAGGCTTGTTGCTGCCACATCATCATCAACATCATCATTATCATGCCCAATAAATACATTAGCTAATTGCAACATCTGTTCTGGCTGTTGGCTGCAGGAGTTGAATTTGGATGACGACAACTGTTGCTGCTGCTGCAACTGTTGCTGCTGCTGCAACTGTTGCAGCTTCAGCTGCAACTGCTCCTGCTGCTGCAGACAGCGCACGTGCTGCTGCTGATGATGTGGATTCGCATCCAATGCAATTAAAGCAGCCACCGTTCGCAATAAAGCCACAGCATTTGGCAACTGTCTTCGCTCAATGTTGCTGTTGCTGCTGTCGTTCCCATTGTCGTTGCAACTGTTGCTGCTGCTGCTGCTGCTATTGTCAGCAACATAGACATCAGCATCATAGTCATCGTCTGCGCGTTGGTCTTGGTGTTGTTGTGGCACAACATCGGCACAGTAGCAAATCAACTCCTGCAACCAACAACCAATAACAGTTTTTATTGCATCAACTCTTTTTTGTTGTGTATGTGTGTATGTGTGTAGTGTGTTTGTTGTGTGTGTGTTGTGTGTGTGTTGTGTGTGTGTGTATGTGTGTTTGATGTGTGTGGAAATTGATTTAGGAATGAGGTGTAAGATTTTGGCAGCTGTTTTTCTTCTCTACAAAAGCGGCAAGAAGCATTTCAAATTTGCCCCACAACCAATGACTGAAAGTTTTTAACTGAAGGGTGTTGCTTAACTTTTAGGGGAGACTGTGGAACAGTTTTAAAGGAACTTTAAATACGCACCTCATCCACACCAATGCGACGACAGGCCTCCAGAAAATTATCCACATTGCGACGACACCGTGCCATGGACAATTTGTTCTGTAAAAATGTGGCCAGGATTTAATAAGTGAACATGAATATATATGGATATATACATGTATGTACAAATATGAGCAGTGGGTCAAAACAATATTTGTACAGCGAATAAAATAAAGATTTAATCGATAGATGCCTGATAGAGATACATTTAAATGGCTGGTAGTAAATTTCGAGTAAGTTTCTCTGCTGTAATAGAAAAAACTCAACTATGAATCTAGGATTAATATAGAGATCAAATCATGATTAAAATCGGTTGAGTTTTGTCAAGGTTATAGTTCTGATTAAAAGCTACTTTTTTATTCATTGGTATAGCAAAAGTAAGCAATGCTTTTGCTGATCTATTTATATTTATTCTTTTGAATCCACTAATATAGATTAAAGGTCAAATATCATTCGATTTCTAAACAGATACTTTGTTATCTATCTTTATCCGCTGTACAACAATTGATTCTGATCAACTCTGCAAGTGGAGCTGGGGACTCACCACACCGGGCGATGGCACATGAATGCTGGCCACCGAGCGAGGACGCACATAGTTGGCCAAGTGACAGAGTATGACGCCGTCGGTGAGCGCCGATGCGATATCCTCGGGCAGCGTCATCTTCAAACGCGTCTCGATGATCTGCAAAGGTAATAAATATTAGATGTGATACAAAATGCCATATTATATATATAAATATAGTGTATGTATAATACACATATGCATTGTATTGTACACATATATTCTATATATACTTTATATATATATTAAATTGCCGACTTACACTTCTGAGCTGTGACATTAGCTCGGTTTCCTCGCGCTGACGATCGAATTCGCGTCGCATTGTGAAACTGAGCTTCTCGGCGGGTATATCATGATTCCAGGTGACTGTGCGATGAGTTTTCACATTGCCCAACTTACTCGTGGCACTCACTGGCGACTTTATTAAGCCAGAGCCACCCACTGCACCACCTACTGCACCACTGCCATTGGACGTATTAAATTTGCTGCTGCTGCTGCCATTATTATTGCTGTTGCTCAAGACTCCAACTCCAATTCCAACTCCGATTCCGACTCCATTTTTGAGTGGACTATGCGGTTTTACATAGCCCACACAATGGGCGCCATTTGTTTCCGAGGCGACTGGCGACTTCAAGGCCAAGGTTGACATCAGTTCTGTGTTGCGTGATGGAATCACTTTCTGTATGGGTTTCTTTGGTATAACCACATCATCGATGCCATTTCCATTGCCGTTTCCATTTCCATTTCCATTGTGGCCATTGCTGCTCGACTGCTTCATAATGGACTTGGGCAACGTGGCAGTTGAGCTGCCATTGCAACGTGGCGACAACTCCTCCTCATTGGGACTCGTGTTGGCATTGGGATGCTTCTGCTTGTAGACGCTGCTAATCTCCTGATTACGCTGCTGCTTCAACGCATCCTTGTACTCCCTTTAAGAATGAAAGAAAAATCTGGTTAAAGTGGCTGTATTTTTATTTGATTTGAATTGTATTTTGTATTTATCAGAAAACACCAAATGCTCGACGAACAGAAGCAGAAAAACTCAAGAAAAGGCATCTTAAAGTATACCCAACTCATCAACACATGGTTTGCTATTAAAAAGCTACTTAAAAAGTGCATTCGACTATAAAAGTTATTAATTTTAATTTGTCGCAATTAAGATTTAAAAAAATTAATTTATGAATTGATTTTAAGTTGGTAGAAGAGAGGCAATGTTTTACATCATCGACTTACAACAGGCGAAAGATCAAAGGGGCGAAGGCCAAAAACCATAATAATCATTCCTATTGAATAGAAACCTAAAAATAAAATGAACGAAAAGTCAGATCAAGCTGCCTAGCAGAGACCTTGAAACTTCCCCTTATTCATATATCTAATAATAACACCCTCTTTCTACAAATATACAACGAAAAATAAAAAGAACTCAAAACAAAAAACTTCTGCGAAGTAAAAAATACATTTCAATTTATATTATCCATACACCCACTAATAATCTTCCCAGAAGACAGCAAATAATTATATTATATAATTATAATGATGTCAATAATTATATTATATAATTATAATGATGTCAATAATTATATTATATAATTATAATGATGTCAATAATTATATTATATAATTATAAATATGCTTTCGGAGAAGTAACTTGAACAGACTTGAAGACAAGCGCCTCTAAAACAAACTTTCTGTGTGCTAGGCGTTAAATATTTGGAGATCCACAGAATTAGGTGTTTTGGCAATCCCAGCAGATTAGGTTTATGCCTCAGTGAAAATAAGATCCGTTGGCAACCCTCAAAAGCAAAAGAAGTTAAATTCCAATACTTTAAATAGCAGTTTCTACTCACTTGTAGGTCTGAATGTTGTTGAGACTCTTGTTCAGCTTGCCATTGCTGCCGTGCACGATGCGCTCCTGATGGTCCAGCATCAGATCCTCCTCCTGATCGGGTGACGAACTGTTGCTGGAGCTGTTCGAGTGGGCGTAGCTTATGTTGTTATGCGAGGACGAAGTGGATTGTTTGTAGGGCGATGCAGCGGGCGAGATGCCCGCACTCAAAGTCAGACTCTCGTCGACAATGGTGCTGGTGCTGGAGGTGAGCGAAGCATCCATCAGATCCGCACTCAGCGGCAACTGTTGCTGAGGGGATTGACTATTGCTGCTGCTGCTACTGGAGGGCAGTGCACGTGGCAGCGTTGCACAGTGCAGTGGCGAGTCAGTCTTCGATTTGCCGGGCACATCGTGGGACCAACGCTTGTCCAGCCCATCGCTAGTGCTGTAGCCGGAGTCGATTTGGTGGCGTGCCGCATGCCGCTGACTGGTCGACGTCTCCAGCATGTTGCCACTCGAATTGTGGCGCGGTGCACGTCGCAACGTTGTGTAGCCATCGTAATTGCCACCGGCCCGCGAGCCCTTCTCATCTTTGCTCGCCTGCGTCTCCAGAAACTTGAACACGTGCACCAGTCCTCGCATGCACAGCTGTAGAATGAATATATTTGAATGAGTATGAATATATAGAATGTGGAGTATATGGAGTATGAGTATATAGAGTAAGAGTATATAGAGTAAGAGTATATAGAGTAAGAGTATAAAGGATGTGGAGTATATAGAGTATGAGTAGATAGAGTGTGGAGTATTTGGAGTATGAGTATATAGAGAATGGAGTATGAGTACATAGTACGATTATATAGAGTAAGTATTGATCTAAATGATATATTAATCCGATTTTGATAACTTCCTGTTCAAAAGTTACGAGCAATAAAAAACACATATTGCTGGTGAGTTGAATTGGAATAACTTATTAAAGAAAAACGTTCTTTAGATAAGAACTCATCTACAAGTTACACTTTTAAACAAACTACTTTTTGCATTGTCGAATGTTCCAGCACAGATTATCAGCTTAAATGCAGAACTGATAGCATATCTAATCAGTTGGAGGTGACTGTGAACTGATGCCTCTTTCCTACATATAGATAATGATACTCTGTTTAAAAGCAATACTGCTCCAAAAGACTGAAGCAATAAATCTATTCCATTCACTATGTGTCTATTCATACTATGCATCCGTTCATAATTCATCACAAATGCAATCGAAACATTAAACTACGAACTATTTAAATATATAAATAAATTATCTAAATAAATTATCTCTTTAGGGAACTTATAAAGCCATCATACATAAAGTCATTGACTCACTTTCTTAAAGTAAATTCCTCAAAGATCATTCCTACTATTAATCCTTACATTACTCAAAGCATTAGCCAAAAATAAAGTTTGTTGGGATACCCAGCCACATGGAGAGCAAGGAACACGCAAAGATAGATCAAGCTGTCGGACAGACCTCTAAACATCCCCATTTTGGTGTTTGTTTTTTAATTTATTATTTTTATGAAGAGGGTGTAAGAATCCTAATTATAGCTCCCTCTTCCTAAAATGTGCACCAATCAAAAATAAAACGAACTAAAAGAAAATACTGCAAGCTGACAGCAGCAAATATATCTAAAATATAAAAATGATCTATACTCCAAATAAATCACAAATAATGATTAACGGAATCTGTCCTTAACATACTATTTGAACTAGTTTATTTAGACAAAAATCGAAGCAGCAGTTGTTCCTACTAGAAGAGCTAAAATATTAATATTGAATTAAATATTGTCTAGTTTCGTAAAACTTTCTTTAGTTTTCGATATGCCAATTTGTTCAGAAGCAAGAAATATATTCAACTTATTCTATATAGAAAATTACAAACATATTTACTGCTTGACTCCAATTTATGTTAAGAATACTTTTCATTGTCTACTACTCTAATACAGATTATTTATTTAAATAGGTTTGCTTAAAAATAAACGGAGAATTGATCAGTTAAAGTTGACTATGAATTGATGCCTCTTTTCTACATATAGTCAATTATACTCTGAGTCTTTGACTACTATAATCATATCTTTTATCTCCACTCTAATCTAACCTAATCTAATATTCAAAATTAAATATTTTCTATATTTAAAACAACAGATTATTTATAAATTTGGAATTGATGGCATATCATTTATAAGTCAGTAAAACAATAGATGATTTTTGATACAGATGGATAATTATGCATCTTTAGCTTCAGTTTATATACTTCGTATTCCTGATATTATATAGTTTATATGCTGATTTTGTTGTGTCGAAACTTACGCTTGCTGGTGGCGAGGTGAGTGGATTGTTCTCCAGCTGCAGCTCGACGAGGGTGCTCATGTGGCGAATCTCGAGTGGAAGACCCGCAATCCGATTGTTGCTCACATCCAGCGAGACGAGACTGAGGCAGGTCACTTCCCGGGGCAAGTAGAGCAGCTGATTGCTGCGCAGCGAGAGGGAGCGCAGAGTGCGCAATTCCCCCAGGCGCACTGGCAGCGCACTCAGCTGATTATAGGATGCATCCAGATCGGTGAGTGTCTGATCCAAGCGACCCAATTCATCCGGCAACGAGGCCAGTCGATTGTTGGAGATGAGCAGCACTTGCAACGGCAGAAAGCATATCTCACGTGGCAACGAAGTCAACTGATTGCTACGCAAATCCAAATAGGTCAGCGATGACAGCTGCTTCACAGATTCGGGTATGCTGCGTATCGTGTTGTGGTAGAGCATCAGTGTCTCCAGGAAAGCAAACGTTGTTACCTCCTCGGGCAACTCACAGAATCTATTTCGGGACAAATCTGTAAATGAGGAAAAAGAGGTAAGGAATTAATATATATGAAATTAATATTTAGGAAATCGCATAAGATATGGCAGATATAGCAGAAAAGCCAGCAAAATGCTGAAAATACTTCGCCGATTTCTTGCGAAGATAAATCAGTTCCAATTTGAATTTTCAGAAAAATAGAAAAAAAAACTTGAAACGTTAAATTCATGACATTTTTGCAGAAATACGTATTTTTAATTCTTTATGCAGAATGAATAAAAAGATGCATAAAATTGTGGAAAATAGGGAACCTCCTGCTTGGAGGGAGGAAGCGAGGGAGGCGAAGGAAATTTAAGTTTTTTGAGTTAAACTTTTATCACTGCCTGAGGCAACTCGACGCTGACTCCAGCGGAGCGCATGACCTCAATATGCTACGGCAATTTACGATTTAGCCACTCCACACTCTGCCACCACTCCCCTCTCCCCCTCACTCCCCACTGACTCCCCACTCAGAGCTACTCATCAAAAACATCGTGGAATGGCCAATTAATTTACTAAATGAATTTGCATGCAAAATGAGCACGTAAAGCAACAAGAATTGTGCCAAGGGGGGTGGCATGTGTACAAAGGGGGGCGTGGAGGGCACACATAATGGGGCGCAGACAATGCGGCTAGTTGTGGTGGGTTGCAAACGCAAACAGACCACAATTTATTGTGCACACGAAAAATAGTGCGTAAAAGCTTAAAAAAAAAAATGGGCGCAGAATATGAATAAAAATAGAAAATTTTGTGTTTAGTTTAAGTTAAATTTTGTTAATGTTTGGGTGCAGCAGCTATTTAATATAATGTTAACTGATTCCGCGTGGTTTTGCTCTGATTACATTTTAATTTTGGGTAATTGTTGCTTCTGAGTTGCCTCTATCGATATTTTATGACAATTGTAGCATCTTCCAAGTCTAAACCTAATCGATGCCCAACTTATTACTTAAATAAATATACAAAATAACTTTAAGTTGACGACATCCATATTTAAGAATAAATTAAAAAAATACACTGTTTATTCCTCTGAAAGCTACAAAATGCAACAGTCATAATTTGATCATTGTCCGTTCATGCCTTTTGCTCTTGTTCCTATGGCAGCTATATAAGCCCGATATCATCGATTTTTTCTGTTGAATGAAAATAATACCATAACTGGTGAGTTTGATTCCATGCATGCTGACATTTGAGTGTGCAAAACTTGGGAATGAAACTAGAATATATTTAACAGCTGGCTGCAGGGTATCTCGAAGTCGATCTCACTCGTCTACAGCATTCTTACTTGCTTGTTACCCATATTTATTTCTTTATTAAGTATCTATTCTTGGAAATAGAAAACCCGCATTCTAATATTAAGTAAAAATGTATGTATTTAGATATTATTTCTAAAAATCAGCAAATGTTCATTTATAAATTTCAGTGCGTTCTTTTTTTCTGTGTTGCCTGCGATGGGGAAGGGGCAAGCTGCCAGCTCAAAGTAGGCAGAGCTGTTGCTGTTTGCCGGGGTATCGCGGATGCGGCACGGCGAATCCAATTTCCGCTTGAATTTCTCCGTGCAACAGATTAAACCGATTACAGCGAGAAGCGATGATGTCAGTGGGCAAAAAGAGTCCTTGACACATCCTGTTGCCAGGGCAAAGTTTATTCAACTGCAGACGGCAACATTGTGCATCTTAAGCGCAGCTGCCTTTGTCTCTCTCTGCTAAATGCTTTTAAGCATATGCAACAAAAAAGGGTGGGGCTGGAGTGGAGGGGGGCGGAGGGACATGAGAGGGGATAAGAGGGAATGAGGGGCATATACACTAATGCGAAGCCATAGCGAGCATTTAGCCAAGCCGCACCCCAGCAAATGTTGTTGCCTCTTGTTGTTGCTGAGGGGCAAGCGTAAAGCAATCTTCGCTGACTGGCCTATAAACAACACACGCATACACTGAGAAAAAAATTGCCAAATAAAATATAAAGTTTGTTTAGTTTTAAGAATACACTTCTAAATATTGAGAAAACAATTTCTGAAAATTAGAAACGCTTGGCCTAAATGGACAACTCCAAAAATATGGCGATTTTTATATTTTTTACAAATATTTTCAATTTTTAAGAAATGTATTCCTAAAAAGCAAAAAAAAATCCTTTCTGAAAATTCAAATTAATTTATATGACTTTATAAACTATCCAACTATTTTTTTTTTCCAAGTGTAGACTTAGCATGCTCCGTGTGTATGCGTGCAACAATAGCAACAACAACAGCAACAGTGTTGCAGTTGCAACAACAACAAGTCAAATGCCAACGTTTGTCGTCAGCCAGTTTTCTGAGTACTTGTGCAGAAAAGTGGCTGATGGATTCGCATTTCTGGTTTCATTTGTTGCCTGCTTCTGCTCGTTGCATAAGCCGCATGCCCCATGTGAAACATAATGTGAACATTTGCCACAACTGGTTGCCGCCTGTAATTTCTTTGCAACTAGTTCAAAAACTGAAGTTTTGACTCCAATCTTTTTCGAGTGTAAAATGAACTAAATGAAGACCATAAAATAGCTATAAAAGTGTTGCTCGACTTTTGTCATTAATGTAATTTGACATGCCTTTGAGTTATCTTCATCACATTATTTTAATTACAACTCAAAGGTTTTTATTTAATGTTTTCCAAACTAGTTTCGAAGGTTGACTCACAACAATAAAAGTAAGCTGCAAATGAACACTTCGCATCAGAGGAAGGTTGCCTTCGCCAGCACTGATGTTTTTCTCCATTCGTAGTTTCACTTTATTTGCATTAATTATATTCATTAAAACTATGTATTATAACAAGGCTCAATTACATTCAAGCAATGCTCACAAAATACACATATTAAAATAATTAAAGCAAGTAGGAATGTTCCAGTAAAGAGTGCTCGACTCCGATATACCCTGCAGCCAGCTGCAACAATATATTCGAGTTTTTTTTATTAACATTTTCGAGTCTCAATTTAAGTTCAAATTTTACTTAATAAATTTAATTATATTTAATACAAATATGTTTTCGACTTCAATAATAAGTTTATATACAAACAAATTTGCATACACTTATAAGGAAAATATCAGATCTATTATTTTTCTGAGTGCAGACACCAGTTGTTGTCTGCTCTTCCTCTTCTTCTTCGTCTGTTTTGGCCAATTGGCTTTAAGCCAAAACAAAAAGGAAAAAACGCAATGCGCAAAAACAAAATTGCGATACACAAAATGAATCAAATTTGTTTGCGTATTTCTAGTTTTTTTTTTCTTGTTTTTGTTTATTTTGCGTGGTTGTCGCGACGCCTGCAAAATTGGGAAGTGGATCGCACCACCATTTGGGGCATCTGTGTGGCAGCCACACCTGCAGCACAGCTCATAAATATTGAATGCCGAACGTACTACTCGAATTACTTCTACACTCAGAAAAAATAGTCTTGTCTGACTTAGAGAACAATGTTTTTTTTTTTAAATAAATTGATTTGAACTTATAAAATAATAAACTATATAATAAATTGTAAAAATCATCAACGCTTTACTAAAATGTAGTTCGGTTTTTTTTCTGAGTGTAGAGAAAGGGTGCAGCGTGGCAAGGGCATCCATCTGATATGTTGCAGGCCGGAAGCAGCAAACAAATTAAATTGATGGCGCTACATTCCACACAAGAAGCAATAACAACAACTAAAAATGAGTTCTCTTTTTTGGAGTTGTCCATTTTAAATTGGGAACCATTTGAGAACTCGTGACTGGTTTATTCCGGGTTGCTTGCCACACGCTGTGGCTTCTATTGATGGATTTATTGAAATTAATTTGACTCAATTTTATTGCCGACTCTTGATCATCACGATGATAATGTTGATGTGTTGTATTGGGCACACTTTTGAAATTATGAGCCACAATGGAGTCAAGAGAGACAGAAACAGAGAAAGATATAGAGAGCGCAAGAGAGAGAGAGAGAGAGAGAAAGAGTCATGCAATCAAGTTGCCTGTTTTGGTATTGTGGATATGAATATGGATATAGTTGGATATGGACAGATATGCAGTTGACTGGAAGTGTAATCTATATGGCCAAGTTTCCATTACTGTTTGCAAACATAAATATATGGATAGATTGGGCAATCAGTATTGGAAAGGAATGGAAAGTAGTAAACACAAAAGAAAAAACAATCTTCGACAATTTATATTCGTTTTCCTGTTTTTAATATTTAGCTTTCATTACGTATGAATATGATTCTAACTATGTGGCAATCTTTTTCTAAAACAAAAAAAAATCATAATTTACGAATATTTGATAGATACTCCTCTTGATCTGTGTGTGTAGCAGAAATTATACTGTATTAAAAAGAA
Source organism: Drosophila nr. perissopoda 5 BK-2023a (assembly GCA_035044105.1). NCBI lineage: Eukaryota > Metazoa > Arthropoda > Insecta > Diptera > Drosophilidae > Drosophila > Drosophila nr. perissopoda 5 BK-2023a. The sequence goes on from JAWNMK010000018.1 coordinate 6,221,529, forward strand.
GAAAAAAAGTAGTTAGTAGTAGAAATTGTATTGAAAACTACTACTATTTGGGACCACTACTAAACAATCACCACTTAATTAGTCAGAATTTTGTAATTCACATTCACAATTTCTTATTCATAATTTTTTATTCATGTGAATGTAGATTAAAAGAGGCATACTTTTGCAAATCCCACAGTTTGACGACTGTTTTCTTATCGCTGAGCAAACTCGATTTGCAAATAGTCCGCAGCTGAAGAAACACAAATCAAAACGAACACTTTTCATATGGTTTATTCCCCCTTCCTAGCCCCACCCCTCTTTCATACTCAATCAATCTTTCAGTCTATCCTCGAACCAATCACAACAACAACAACAACAACAACAACAATAATCAAAAAATCCCGCTTCGAAGTCTTCTGATGAAATGGCATCGGGTTTGCTGCTTGCTGCCTTCATTTATTACGTACTATTATGTGGAAAACGAAGGCATTGCCCCCCTGCTCCTCCTCCCACCCGCCCCTTATTCCCCATTTCCCCATTCGCTTCTTATTTAAGAGTCACTCAATACACACACACACACACACACACACACACACACACACACCCCGAGAGATAGAGACACAAAGTTGTGTTTGTTTTTAGTGCTTTGCAATTTCGCAAATATTTTGAATACTCTGCAGTTATTAAGAGTGGCTAAAAAGGGTATAATGAACTATAATAAGCCACACCCAGAAAAATAATCGAATTATTATCTATAGTTGGGAAATGCAGTGCTCAAAAGTAAAAATGCAAAGTCTGAATCTATGAAAAAATCCTGTCTGAAATTCAGAAAATAGTAATGAAAAAATTCCTATTGATTTCGAACTAACTAAATTGCTAAAGGGTGAAATCGATTCCAACATACTCTTTAATTATTATTATTATTTTGATAAAAGTTGACATTAAATGAATAATTAATAATTCTGAATCAACGTTAAAGAACTTTTAATATTATTATATTTAGGCACACGTAAATTTTCGTTCAAGTTCAAGTTTATTTCATTTGAAATGCGAATTGCAAAGACTTATGCCTAGGTTAAGACTCATATGCAGGGGTATCTTATAGTCGAGTTCTGTCTTTATCTATCTCTTACTGGCTCATTTAGACATAATGTAAACTTAAGAAACAACCACAACAACAACAACAGTCTGTGTTTGCCAACGGTAAACAAGTATTTAAATAAATATTGAAACATTTCAAGCATAAACAATTTCAAGTTTGTTTTATTTTTCTTCTTGTTATTGCTGTTAATGATGAATTTCCCCCGTTTGAGTGCCGCATTATCTTCTGCATTTTCCCCAACAGCTGTGAGTACACTTTTCACACACACACACACACACCCACACACACACACACACACACTAAATTGTTATTGTTCTTGTTGTGGCTATTGGCCTCAATTTATTTGCAGTTCTTTTGTCAGCTGATAGCAGCTGCTATTTTAATAGTTGAGTATTGTTTATCAATGTTTATACGATGATTGATTACGCTATCGCCTTTATTGTGATACTTGAGGAATGTCTCTCTAATCGAGGGTGAAAACCTTCTTGAAAACGGGCATTGTTATAAACCCTTTAACTATTTTTATGTTTTTAAGTTACTTTAAAAGTTAAACACAAGCAGAAATTAACAAGTAAGAATTTGCTGTAGTGCAGTGAGCTCGACTAGGAGATACCCTCTAGTAATTATTATATTCATGAATTATTATATTAATTAAATAAACTCTAGTTTTATTGCCAAATTTCCCTTTAACAAGTTTTGCACATCCATTTCTAATGACTAGTTTATCAATAATATATTATTAAATATTATATTATTATATATTATACTATTATATTTAATCTAGTTTTATAATTTAAAAAATAGGTTAGTCTGCCACACTTTTCCTGTTATTTGATATCACGTTGTGCATTTCATGTTATTTGATATCACGATCTGCAGCGCATAAACATATACATATGTTTGTATTAGTGTGGCGCGTGTTACGTTCCCCAATTAAGCTACATAAATTGTGTATGTGTTTGCTCAGTGTTTGCTGCTGCTGCCTCTTTTTGTTGCCACATTGAAAAGGCATTGCTTACACTCATAAATTAATGAAGCTTTATATCTGTGTCAAGTTTGCATTTGCTGTTTGGCCTCAATATGTGTGCGAAATGTGAATTGTCCGCATCAGATGCCGATCCGATAAACACTCGAGTATTTGAGCTATAGTTAGAAAATGCCGTCAGACAACGATAATAATATTTTTCTTTTTTTTAATTCCCAGTTCATTATCAACATTTATTATAAGCGCATTATCTACACTTGTAATATTTATTCTTGTTTTTGCTTTGCTTTTCTTGTGCGATATTCTTCGACTACTATTTGAGCTGCACTGTGTCATCTCTAGTTTTATTTCCCATTCATTTTGCATGCTGTGCACGCACCGCACAGTTTCACAATCACTGGGCGCGCAAGACGTGCTCAAAGAAAAAAACATATTTTTGATGGCTTCGCTTCCTCTGCAGCCAGCCAGCAGACAGCAGTAGCAGACATATAATAAAAACTGTCGGCTTTTAGATTTACACATTACAACAACAACAACAACAACGGAAACTATCTTTGACAGTTGTCCCCCATCTGCCCCCTCCTCTTTACTTCACATCTCCCTTTTAAAATTGTTTTGTTTGTCAACGCGGCAATAACAACAACAATTTACTACTTCGTGGCTAATTGCAGCAACACTGGCAGCTGCGTGCTCTTTCTGCTCCTTTTTGCAGGTTCAGTTTCTGTTGCAAACTTCTAACTTTTTTCTACTACCCTAGCTGCTTTGCAAAAGTTTCCGTTTTTTTTTTAAATTCTTGGCTAGTTGCCGTTTTTGCTGAGACACACAGCAACACTCACAGCTATGTAGTTGCCAGCGACGCTTCTGCTGCCTTTTCGACAACAGCTGCTTGCACTTTCTGCTCCTTTGTTTACTCAACCTGTTTTAGTTGCAGCAACACTGGCAGCTGTTCATTGTGCAGCTGCCAACGGTATTTGCAGCTACCTTTTCAGCCTCATTTACTACATTTCCTGCCACTACCTGCCTGCTTTTGCTGCTCCTTTTCCACATTGCAATTCGCATGCAATTTGCAATTTGTAACTTGCAATTATGTTAAATAATTTCCTGTTTTTTTTCCACTGCCAGCATCAGCTGCTCACTTTTCATTTCCATTTTCTTTGTTTAGTTTTACACGACAAGCGTTCCAATTAGAGGATCTCAAACTGCACACTCAAAACGAAATTACTTCCAAAGGGAGAGAAAGAGAGAGATAGGTAGAGGATGGGGGGCGAGGGGTTGCCAGACCACAACAACAAATGGTTTTTGTTGTTGTGGCTAGCCAATGTCTGCCAAACTTTCGAGTACACAAGCACCTGCCCTCTCGCTCGCACTCGCGCAACATCCTTGAGAGGGTTGTGCTGGCCAAATAAGAAAAACGCATAGAAAACAAAGGAGAACAAAAAAAATTGCTTTTTGGCTTTCATTGATTTATTTTGGGGTTGTAGCTTTATGCTTGAGACTCTTTTTGTGTTTTCCCTCTTCTTCTTCATCGTCATCTTGTTTAGCAAATATTTTAGCAACAACTCAATTATGCGCAGGGGGAGGGAGCAGGTAAGTGTATGGTGATGATGATGATGATGATGATGATGATGATTATGTTCACACCAAAAAGGGGGCAACACTTTTAATTGCTAATTAGTCACGCCCACGCACTCACACACACAAATACAAAGACAGCGTTTGATGACTCAATTGTGAAGCCGGCAAAACAACGAATTTTAATTGGAAAATGCCGGAAGCCAAACTGAAGACAAAAATGGGAAAATCGAAGAACAAGCAATGAAATAAATATTTGTATAATTTGATGTGCAATAGATATTTATATCTAATTACATTTATTTTATATTATTATTTATTATTATTAATTTTATATTTTGTTTATATTTGTTTTATCTCTATTTCTATTTAATTCGTTTATTTTTATATTTGTTTTATAAATATTTGCGTCCATTTTGTATGTGTTATTCATATATCATTCATATTTATTCTTTAGATTTATATTTATTTTATTTATCCATTTAATATCGTGTTTAAATTATTTTTATTTTTTTTATATTTGTATTTAGTTTGTTTATATTAATGATTTATTTGTATTTATATATTATATATTTATTTGATCAATATTTATATTTTTATTTGTGGTCTTCTCTCTCTTAAAATATTCCCCCGGCACAGAAGAGGAAGAATCTGAATTAAACGCACACAGCTGAAAATCGATGCGAGGGTCGTCCATAAAACAGATGGTAAATGTGTGGGCAGAGAGCAGGGTAGGTGGGTGAGGAGAGTGGGAAGGGGTTGGGGGTAGTTTATACTTTATGTGTATTGGCTGCAATATTTTTGGGCACAACAAAAACGAAAGTTGGCTGAACTTGAAACGAATGAGGAAGAAAACATAAAACCCACCCTAATTGCGAACAGTGCATAAAATGCAAGTGGAAAATAAGAAGAAAAATAAACAGCTGCGCTAATTAAATGTCCTTGGCAGGCAAAAGAGAGAGCGAGAGACAGCAAATTGAGCAGCTGGACAATGTGAGAGAGAGGGAGATATCATGCGTTGGGCTGCTGCAAATTATTGATTTTTAAGCAGGCAAAAGAAGCATAAAGTAAGAGCAAGAAGATAAAAACGCACCTGCTATAACGGTATCCGTTAAGCCATATTTGCTGCCCGCTTTTGGGAAGTCTTTCAGCTTGCGATTGGTCAATATTAATTCACCGCTAAAATGCGCCTCTTCCAGGATGCGTTCCAATGATCGAGTCAGCTGCGACTGGCCAAGCATTGGTGAGGCGACACCTCCACTACCCACCCCCAGCCCCAGCCCAGCTGGCGATGTACTGGAAGTGAGCAGGCCTCCCCCGCCCCCTCCTCCAACAACCCCGCTGGCATGTTGTAGACGCTTGTAGACTGTGGCTGCCATTGTGTGTGTGTGTGTGTCTGTGTGGGCGTGGCAGCAACGACGTCACGCGCACAAAGAAACAAACAGACAAACAGACGGACAGGCAAACACAACACAAACAGCTACAAACAATTTGTTGTTGGCATTTTCCAGCTCATTGATAAGATTTCCAAGAAGTGGAATTATTCCTTTGCGGCTTCTCTCCTTCACCGCTCTTCTCTTCTCTTTCACTCACACGCGCGCAAACACAAAACGCACCGAAAACAAGCGGGGCGGCAGCTGCGACGAAAAAACAAACGCTCGCCACGAAATTATAAAAATACTAAGCGGTCAGAGCGGCTGTGTGGCCGGGCTGCGTTTGTACCGAAAATACTTATATTTTTTGTCACAATAAAAGTTGGTATTTTTGTCAGCGCTTCTATCGATATAGGGTTGAAATATATTGCTTGGATTACTTGCCCATCACTAGCGCCCTCATATACAAATTAGAGAATTTTAATACTCGATAATCTAAATATTGGTGCAAGTTGTTCAAATTTGTGTATTTTATTAGCGCTCACATGTTGTCAATATCGATATATGGCTGTGATATATTTAGCGATAGGCACACTGCAACGACTGCTTGCTCATCACCAGTGCAGTTTGGGTAGTGTTGGCCATCGCTAGTGCGTTAATATACAAATTTGAATATTTTTAACGTTCGCAGCTTATATCGATAAGTAGTTACGATATATTGCAACCACTGCTTGCCCACCACTGGTGCAGTCATATCCCAATTTGGGTATTTTATCAACACTCTCACGCTGCTCATATCGATAGGTGCTAGCGATATATTGCAACGAATACTTGCCCATCACTAGTGCAACAACAACAATAAAATTCCAACGCAGCCAAAACGAAAAATCAACGCCAATAAACTTTTAGTGAATTTTATTGAGGCAATTGTTATAAATGTAAACGCGCTACGTGTTTTTTAAAGCGTCGACTGCGTTGTTTGACGTTATCGTAACTATTTAACGGGACTGCGTCGTCGCGTGCGAAACTGTGTCAAGCAAAGAACAACAAGAAACAACAACAACAGTTAAATTCAATAAGTGCTCTGATTATTTATGTGTGTGTGCCTGTGTGTATCTGTGTGTGTTGTGAGAGATAATTATGCATAATTAATTAATTCAAGGTGCTCCACATCAATTTCCGCCTATTTTAAATTATATGAAAAATACGGTCACATTTTATTTGTTTGTTTTTTTTTGGCAGCAGCTGCAACTGGAATATATAAGCAGCAGCTGCAACAGTAGAAAAAAAATCAGCTTCAATCAGCTGTTTGCGCGTCGAAGCCGCCGTGCGTGCGAGCGAGAAAGAGATATCCTGCGTGCGCGCCAAAAAACGTCACAGAGGCCGCACAGTGTGTCAAAGCGCCACGAAAAAGTAGTGAAAAATTAAAAATTAGAAAAAAATCTTTAGTGCTGCGATAAATAATTGAAAATTAAGAAAAAATTTAGAAAAATAATAATATTATTTAAGGTAAGTAAACCGCATTCAACTCACTAAAACTCATTTTATCTACAACCTTTGGCAGATTTATATACATATATATAGCCAGTTTATTTTTTTATATCGTTTACAATTTTTAACCCATGCTACAAATAATAAAAATAAAAAATAAAATAAATGAATTTAAAAATTAATAAATGTTAAATAAATATTTAGCCGGTTTTTTATATCGTCTACAATTTTTAAAACGCGTGTGTAAAAAGTAAAAAGTTTTAAATAAGTGCAAAATGAGTGAAACAACAGAAAATATGGAAATAGCAGCAGCAGCAGCAGCGGAAGCTGTATCTCCAGCAACGGAAACGGAAATGCCTGTTCCAGTGTCCAAGCTGAAGCAGCCCAGTCGTTCCAATATTCCAACGCCTGCTTCCTCCGCCTCATCGGTGACTGGAATGCCCACGAAAATTAAACCGCCTTCCAATTTCGGTTCGACTGGTTCGGTATCGAAAATCGGGCGACCTTGTTGCAATCACACCACACCCAAATCGGGACCACCACCACGGGGTGAGTTTCTAATCATGATTCCTATACTAATAAATAAGTAGTTTTGGAGGTGGTTTACTGATATTAGATTAACTATAAGTGGGAAATATGTGGAATATTTTTATAAACTGAACCCATTCAAAATGGGTAAAAATGGTACAAATTTGTGCAATTTTTAAAACAGGCTGAAGAAATCATTCAGAAACCCATGAAGTTATATGTTATTGATCTGCATTAGGAGTAGAGTCGATTTAGCTATAGAATATCTCTAGGAATCCATTAGTACACATACTATTTGAACTGTAAATTATAAGATTCCAAATATTTTGAATATTTTCCAAGCATATTTCTATATGCCTGATTATGATCAAGTTCTTATGATCCTCTAGTAGTCATTAAAATATGTACAAAATATACGATTAGGTAAATAATACATAAGAATAATAATTTAAATTCCTCTATATTTATTTGGGTTCCTAGCTATTTTCCTATTTGTAAAACTTAACCAGGGAAATCTTAACGAATTAATTAAAAGTTTTCTCATCTCTAAAGGCGACCCCCATTCAAAACTCATGTTCAGTGGCAAGTCGTTTGTAATTCCGGTTTTATCGAGTAACAACAAGTATATGTATATGTATGTTTGTTTGTGTGCCTGTGTGTGTATTGACAACACCCACTAGTGAAATGGGTAAATGTTTCAGTTCAGATCCAATCGAAAATAATGACGCACCCACAACTTGAAGCGTTGCAAAGAAAAGACAATAAAAATTGCAAATTGCACTTCATAATAAAAATGGAAATCGCTGTGAGAAATCAAGTAAATGTATATATATATATATATAGCGGCTGTTTTCAATATGAAATCAGATCAGGCTATTTCTGTTTAATGCGTCAACTTCAATTGAATTAAAATGTTGTCCAACTCTAATTGGCCAACAATTGTTTTGATTTGTAAACAAATAAAATCGCTTAAGCAGCGCAGATAGACAAACAGACCCATTGAATTGCCAACTAACAGACAGACAGACTGACAGACAAACGCCTCTACTCATAATTAAACAGCTCAACTCTTTTAGAGTCTTTTTTAATAGTCACATTACGGCCAATTAAATTCTTTAACACGGCTACACTTAGAAAAAAAAACCACTGAATTTTAGTAAATCGCCAATATTATCGTGTTTCGGGTTATTTTTTTCTGTAAAAATTAATAATTTTGTAATTTATTAATATAATAATAGAAAATATTCCTTAAGAATAGAAAAATGCGCCATATTTTTGGTTTTATCGAATTTTAGAAAAATTGTTTCTAATGTTTAGTAATTATTTCTGAAAACAAGATGAACTTTCTAGTTTTTAGAGTGTTTTTTGCTGAGTGTAGCATTAGTTGAGCCGGTTTCAGCTCTGCTCTGGGAAATGGAGGCGTCTGTGGCACAATTTCATCCACGTAATTGTGCCAAACCGCATTCGCATTGCGATCGTATATGAGATCGACCCATTGGCCCATATATCCATATCGTATAATAGGCATTATTACACTATATAAGCTGATTCGAGGCGATCCTCGTCAATTGAGTTGTTTTAACCGCAGTTTCCCACTCGTTTTGCTCTCTAATTCTGTAATGGAAGTTATAACGATAGCTTAATGCTCTTTGAATTGATCGAGCTGATATTGACATTGATTGATATCACAAAATTTAAGCCTCCAACTGAATCTGATTTATGGTGAATATCATTTTTGAGATGATTCGCGTGCTTAACTTTAAATGTAGTTTTGATTTTCTGGTTAAACTATGTCTAAATATGTCGCCTTTAAAAATCTGTTAAATTTTTGCTTGTTAAAATTTAAAGCAATTTCTAGGTGCGATTTTTTGGGACAACATATTCACTTGGATTTCGAGCCAGAATCGCGTTACCAATTTGATATTTAGAGCCATGTTCAAAAGGCCCTGACTCAGTTTTCATAGTTATTTGGTGTTTGAAATTTGGAATCGTATTCACATTACTTTTGCTAGTGTTAAGTTTCGTCAATTTACAAATTATCGTCAAATTTCGTGAGTAGGTTGAATTCATGAATTGTTCGAAGATCAGTTGAATAGACTGACGGAATATATAATTTTGCAAAAATTCACTATTTGATATACCACAAATATATTTTCCCTCGGTTTATTCAACTGATTTTCAACTCATTTCATATACATAATTTTGCTTAGACTTGCAGAATATTTACTTCGGTATTTATTTATTTATTTTATTTATTTATTTCGTCATACCAAAAGCCGAAAATCTTCCTATTAACTTTTCTTGAACCCTAAAAGTGAACTCACCTCACTTCCTACTATTCATATATGAACGTCAATTCACCTCTTGTGCAATCTGTTGCCCACTCGCTTACTCACAGAGGCATCTCCTGCAAATTTATGAAAATCATCCTGGATGAAGCGATTGCAAAATCAGCTGGTTTAAATTCAAAAAATTGCATTTACGTAAAAGATATTTTTAGACAGACATTGTCTGACTTTCAGCTCACTGATAAAGTGATTATACCCCCATAAAAAATCATGTGTATATTAACTATTAAGTAGTTAGTACTTGGAAGTAAATCACTTGATGTGTATTGCGTAATATTTCGCACTCTCTTTCTCAATGTCAAATTCCCACCTGGAAATATTCCAGCAGCCAGCCCAGATCTATCTCTCTTTCTCTCTCCCTCTCTCATATATATAAAATGTGGCACTCATAATTGAATTTTGTTTTCTGTTCTTGCTGTCTATCTGTCTGTCAGTTGAGCCGATGACACACAATTTGTTGTTGTTGTTGCCTTTTGCTATATTTTTGCACTGCGCATTTGCCACACACACAGAGGCATCTGTCTCTCTCTCTCTCTCTCTCTTTCTATCTCTTTTCCTCTCATCTCTTCTCATCTTTTTTTTGCACTTTCTCGTTTTGTTTTCTAGTTTCTGGTCGTCGTGGGGCAGAGCTTATGTCATTTTATTGATCTCGATCGGAAACAAACGCCATAAATAAACTCAAAATGTGTGCGCTACAAAAAACTGAAAGCTCATTTGTCTGGGAGTTCAGATAGGATCTTTAAAGCTGCGCCACTGCTGTGTGAGCCCCAACTGGGTGGGGGGTAAATCTAATGGATGTACTTATCTAATTTCAAGCACATGCAGAGCCAATTTGACCTCGTCTCGTTAAAGATTTGTAGTGATTCATTTTAGAATTTATTTAAAGTGTCTTCGATTGGCTCACAAATTTGTCCATTGACTTGTTTTAGTTTTTTATTATTATTTCTCTATTATCGACTTTTATTAGTTTTTTATTGCTTTCGTTTTAATTTTTATTTTGTGTCATTTTTAATTATTTTATTTTATCTTAGATTTACATGTTTTTTTTTTTTGATTTTTATTTATTTTATTTCACTTATTTTTTGTTTTATTTATATTTATATTATATATGTTATTTTTATTTATTTTATATTTTATTTTATATACTCGATGCTTTATATTTTTATTAATTTTTATTAGATTTATATTTATTTCTTATTTTGTTTTTTAATAATTTTTTTTTAGTAGATTTTCCCTTATTTTTTATTTTGTTTTTATTTTATATTTATTTCTTGTGTTATTTTTGTTTTTCTGTATCAATTTTTAGTCTCGATACGCGCCAAGTGCTAAAATGCTAAAAGCCAAAAGCAATTCAGAAATTCAGACTCAGACGGCATTAAAAGCAGGCGCCACGATCGTCAATCAAGGCACGCACCCATTGCCAATAAGCAGCTGAAATGTGCAGTATGCTCAACTGGCGGTTACTCTCTAGTCAAATATAAAGCCAATTTCGCAAGTGCATCAAAATTCCAGGTGCATATTGCAAATTTCCAAAAGTGTGGCAACTCTCTTCGCTATTCGTAAAGAGGCGATCAGTTTGCGAAAAATAAAAATACATTAAAAGTAAGCGCGTCCGTGTTACGAGCTGAACAATAAAAAAACAAAAGCGAAAAAAATAACTTTTCGGTTTCGTCGTTTATTCAATAAAAACGCGCTTGCTCCACACACACACACAGACACACGCACACACATAAACATTTACACTTGGCAACAAAGCTCGGTTCGCTTGCGCACTCTTGCGCTCTCTTTCTTATGCTCTTCGCTAAGCTCTCTCTCAAGCTCTCTCAAAGCTCGCACTTCTCGTGCAGTCTTTGCAACTTGTGCAAAACTTGCGTTTTTTCAGTAACTTCAACGACTTTTCGCGAGACGGACGCGCTTTTATTGCGAGCAAGCAGCTCCCAGCCAGCAACTGGCTTCAACTGAACCGATTCGACGGCTATATATTATAATATATATTCCCAATTGCTCTGCCAATCACAACTAACTCTCTTACAATTTAAACACAACAAAGGTGAATTTTGATAAGAAAACAAAGAAACAATAAACTAAAAGTCTCTTAAAAGTAAAAGTTTTGCATTGTTGTTGTCCTCTGTGCTGCCCTAAAAGGCATATTTCCCAACTTGTGCTCTAAGTGCCGGTTTCTATATACTCTCTGAACACACTCGGAAAAAATATCACCCTAAATTTTAGTTAATCGCCATAATTTTGGCGCCAAACGTAGATCAGCTTAATATTCTGCAGTTTTAAAAATTTATTTTAACAAGAATTTATCAAAAAAAATTAGTGTTTGCGTTTCTGTTAGAAAAGCATATCTTAAAAATTGATATTATCTTTGAAAAGAAAAACATTTTTATTTTTTGATGCAATTTACTAAAAAGTATGACGATTTTTTCTGAGTGTATATGTTTGCATTGTATTGTTTATTGTGTCTGTGTTACAGTTCTGTTTCATTTTGATATTTTCCCAAAATGTTCACCTTGAATCGGCTTGGTTCTCTTGCAGCAGCTGTCTTAACAATAGATAAAAAGAGAGAGATAAATATTAATATTTATTAGGCCTACAAGAGAGAAAGAAAGAGATAAATAATACAAATTATTAGGTTTACATTTGGCAACATGACAGCATTATTTGCCTCTTGTTAAGTTCAAAGTTGTATTTTGTGATAAGATAAATTGTGAATTTGCTATCAAAACAAATTTCTATCAAGACGCAACGATTTCTTTCGTGTTTTTGTATTTTTGGGTTGGGTTTACTTCATTGTCAAATATAATTTGATGGCTTGTGTATTTTATTCAATAAGGGTGCGGTTTAAAGCGGATATTTCGTAATTAATGAGTTACGAATCCCTTTGGAAATAGGCAAATCAAAGAATTGGATTTGTTTAATTTTATATCACTTTCAGTTTCGATTCTCTCTCTCTTTCTGCTGATTTTTATACTTATATTTCAAGGCGAGTTCTACTGAAAATCAAAGAAATGGATCTTTGACTTCAATAGTCTTATTTTTAGTCACTTTCCATGTTCTTCCTAATCTGTTAGGATTTTTTTGTTCACCGAGAGAGCATATTTTTGTAATATTCTAAAAAACTTTATTTGCAGTCCTAAAAACATATTTTTTACTTACATTTCAATTTATTCTTCGACATCTATTTTCGTTCTCTTTTAGTAAATATTAGTTCTATCTCTATCTATTATAATTTGACTGCTATATTTATTGCAAACCTAAGAAATGGATTTTGAATGCATTTTTTTTGTTCATTTCTATATTACTTTTAACAGCTTACCAGTATTCTCCCACATTTATTAGTTACGATTCTCTTTTTCCCTCGTTTTCTGCTTTGTTTTTTGTATATTATTTCAATGCTACTTTAATTATTTTTGTGTTTTTTATGGTTTTTTCTTGTATACCATTTCAATGCCACTTTTATTGCAATCTTTTGTTTATTTATAAGCTATCCGCTTGCAATTGACCCGCATTTTGTTTTTATTATTGTAATTAGGCCAAAGCGTTAAGGCTTAGTCAGAGTCTCTGTCTCCAGTTTGTCTCCAGCATTGAGAATCGCATGTGCGTGTTTTATTTTTTTCGCTTTTGCCCACAATATTAACCTTAGTCGATCCATAGACTTTAAACTCAAAACTACAACAAAGTTGTCGCCGCATGTCAAGTAAAAGCACAGCAACAAAAACAACAACAACAATAATTGTAAACAAAAAAAAAACACACCGGATTTTGCTATATTGAAATTTGCGGCTAACCGCTAATTAGGTATAAAAAATACGTATTGTTTACTTCGTTTTTTTTGACAGCATCGGCAACATTATACAAAAAATGGCAAAAATAGAATTTATGGTTTACTTAGACAGGTATTGAAAAATAAATAAAAAGAGTCAGTTCTGCAAAGGTATTGAAAAAATATAGGGGCTTAATGTGTCATAAATTATTAAAAATCGCTCAGTTGATATATAAATGCAATATAAACAAATAAATAATTGAATTGAAATTTCGCAGCTCTTTCGCTTTGTTAAAATAAATATAAATAACTTATTAGCATATTGCATAAAAGTGTTGAACACTTTTTTCGGCATGTTTAGCGACGTCTTATTGGGGTTTTTTTTTTGGCCAAATCGCTATACTTTGCTAACACTCTATGCAAATTAGCCGGCTTCTGCTTAACGCAAAACTTTCTATTGGGCTTTCTTTTCACCGGACGCGACTTGGATGAATGAAACCTGGTCAATAAAATCGGAGTCGGGAAGTCCGCTCAGCCCAACGCCTCCTATAGCAATTGTACAGCAATAAAAGTCGAAATCTAGAAAACTAGACAAGATAATTATTGCGCTGGCATTATTGTTTGTTGGTTTTATTTTCTTTTTTTTGTTTTTGTCAATGGCATTTTATCAGCAACAAAATTTTTGCGTGTTACCATTTTTTTTAATTTGTTGTTTTTTTTTTTAACTATTACGCCCGGCATGCTCTTGGCAACTCTGATAAGAAATCGTGTGTACACATAAAAAAAACAACAACAATTTATGTTTTCTTTCAGGGCGCGGCATTGCCAGCCCCAAAATTTACGAGCTGTATTCGCTATCTGGAAATCCCAAAAAAAACATCGTGTTTTAACCATGTAAATGCCAGCTGCATTTTTTCGCAATGACGGGCGGCAGACGATAAAAATAGTTAGTGCCACACTCAGAAAAAAATCATCCTTAAACGAAAATCGACGCAAAAATGTTCGTTTTTTTTATAAATAATTTTTAAACGTGTTTCGTACATTTAGATTTTATTTCTAACAAACAGAACATTTTTTTTGCTATTTTCATTTAGGGATGATCTATTTGTATCATTTATTAATTTCTTAAATTTGCAAAGATTTTTTATATTCATCATATATTTTTTTATAACAGAAAATATTTGAAAATTAGTTCAGTGCATTTATTTTTCCAAGTTCAGAAAACACAGCAGACTTATCTATCTAGGTTTCTTGACTTATAATTTTGACGGGTTCAGCTACTTTAAATTTGTTTTGGTTTTTTCTTATGCTTAGCCTTGGTTTAAACAGTCGATTTCCTCATTTTTATAAAGCAGAAAAAACGATTAATCATTTTGTATGCATTTTAAACATTTGAAAAATAAAAAGTGGGTTTTCATTTTCATAAAGCTGTTCACAATGATTATTTATAATAATAGCTTTAAGGCTGATTTTTAAATAATGATAAAATGGTGCTTAGCCTGATGAAATATGTGTTTAAGGCAAGTTTTAACTTATGTGAAATTTAATTGAATTATTTATACCTGCGTTGTTGGCTGATAGCTGACCTCTTTTCATAATTAAATTCGTTTTTTGCTGGCTCCAGGTCAAGTTAATGTTTTTTATATATTCAGCATTCCATATTTTTATATTTGATAAGTAAATTAGACAGATTGTATTATTATCACTATTTTTATAAGTAAATCCAATTTGGCATTATCAACAATGCAAACATCTTGAAATTGATAAGTAATCGACTTTAGTTATTAATAAAAGATTATGCTCCGTTCCTGGCTCTACACTTGGAAAAAATCGCTCTGCAATAGTAAAAAAGAATTGAATGTGTTTTTAAGTTTTAGATTCTTTTCCAGATATTTACACATTTTTTAACTTCTATTTATTATAATTCGCTTCAGAATTTAATGGTTTTTTCTTGCCAAATGTTAGAACATTTTTCTCAACTTCTACGCCAGCTTCTGTTGGACTTACAGCAAATGTGGCACCCTTGTGTCTACACAACACGATCCAACCAATTATATCTCTGTACCCATATGTTTATATATTTATTTTACACTTTTAAAATGGCAGTCAAGTTGTGGGCGCAGATGTTATAAAACAAATCGCCATATTGGCGACACGCAGCATCTTTCTAGCTGGGCTCGTTGAGAAACAGATCCAAACCAATTTATTATTGGTAGTAGCACAATTTATTTGGACTGCTCTTAAAATATTTTTGTGTGAAATACAAAAAATACAACAACAAAATAGATTCTGGCGTCATTCTGAACAGTTTGTTTAGCTACAATATTTGTTTTATTTTTTTTATTTATTTCCATTTTGGCGCAATGAGCTCAGCTTGTTTGTATCTCTATTTGTTCTAGAAAACTGCGCATCCGCGTAGGTTGGCGTATGAGTAATTTGCGCAAATGTTGCGCATACGCACCATAAGCCTGCATATTGCTGCACTTAGCCGCATGCCATAAATGATGTTTTAATTGCCATTATGGCAATCAATGTGTTTTATTATTTCTTATTTTTAATTGCACTTCACACGCCTCAAAAAATTACCTCTTTTTGTCTTTTCCGGCGGCGCCTTTTCCTTTTTTATTCGTTTTGTTTTTAGTTTTTTTGTAATTCAATTACTGTTTTGTTTTTATTTGGTAGCATTTATGTGTTGCCGCATTTGGTTAATTAATTTTTATGGCCGTCCATGGTTGGGTTTTGTTGTTGTCGTTTTGTGTAAGAAATATTTTGCATAAGCCACGTTTGAGCATTTTCAGTGTTGTCATAGCTTTTGCCCAAAAAAAATGAAATATCATTTAATATATATATAAATATTTTTGTGTTTTGTTTTGCGCTTCGCTGCTTTCTTTGCATTGGCCAAAAATTCGGTTCTAAGCCGCTTCTTGCCGGCTTCCATTTGGACGTAAACAAACCCATTATTGTCTTCTTTTTTGTGTTGTTTGCTGATTCGACAAAATAAAAAAGCGTAGCTTGTCCGTCCGGCTGTACTAATGAATGCGCTTGTGGGTAATATATTAAATATATATATATATATATATTTATGGGCCTAATGGCTGAGTTCGTTATATGCTTCCTTCGACCACCAGACTATAATCGACATCTATCTGGCACAGAAGGCGACTTTATTACTCCAAATTACACCTATATGGCACGGGCGTGCTGAGTTTTGCCCTTACACACATGTACTTATTTCACGCTCCGGCTGCGCCTCAAGCTTAAAAGACTTTCAGCGGCTTACACTGGGGGAAAACAATCGTAATAAAATTTAGAAAATCGACATACTTTTGGCTCACTACATAAATCAGAAAGTCTTTTCTAAAAACCAGTTCTTTTTTTGTATTCCTAATTCCGCTGTAAAGGTTTCTAAGAATGTAGACAAAATATGCATAATCTCCAATGTTTGTTTTTGCTTCCGTGTTACACAAAATTTATACGGAACTCAGCTTTACTGTTATTTAAATTATTATTAAACATTGTTTAAAAGCATTTTCAAATAGCTTCATTTGAGAAAAACTTTCGATTTTGTGGCGTTTGAAAGTTACTTTATTATTTTTTTCTGAATGGCATTTTTAATTATTAGAAATATATTTCGACATAATAGAAAATATTTGTGACAACACACAAAAATAGTCATTACAATTTTTAAGGCCTTTAGAAAGATAGTTTTTTGAATTTTAAGTTTTTTTTGTACGATTAGCAGAATTTTTTTTACTTTAAGATTTTCTAATTTATATTTAGAATTTATTTATATTTTCACTTAAAGAGAAATTTCATTTAAAAGCAATTTTCTGTTTAGAGCGAATATCTAAAAATCAGAACATTTTTCATATGATTTTTTAGGTAGATTTTTGCTAAGTGTACGCATTGTCAAGAGTATCTGCGCTTAACAATTAAGCAGCAATTTTAATCGCATTCAAATGGAATTTTTGTTTTATTTTTTTTCATTTGTTTGTTTTGTTGTTTGTGCACTCACTCGAGTGCTTTTAATTATTTTGAATTCGATGTTGTTCTAAGCCAAAGGCAAATAAATTAACGTGTCACACAAAACTGCCAGTCTCGAAAATAATCAAACGTGGCACTTCAAAGTTCCATTTAGCTGCTAAGGTGCCAAGTTTCGACTACCAAGGCAGCTGTCTGCTCAGCATTACATTTGTTTATGCTTGCCAAATAGTCATTACAGAATGTTGACAAGACATGTATAAACCATTATTTATAGCAGTTGTTGTGATTCATAATTACAGGTGGCTTAATAATGGTGAATTATGGTGGAGATGGATGGGTTCCTGGGAAGAATTGACTAGGAATGCGTATAGACTAGATCTGTATATTTTGTGACAATGAGACAGATTTTGTCACCTTAGCAAGAAGAAGATATAGTACTCTAAGATATGCAATAGGTTTAAAAATAGACTTGTAACTGGCTTATAACTGAATAATCTTAAAGTAGTAAAGGATTTAAAAGAGGGAATATATTTCCGCATTTCCCACTCTTCACAGTTATATTAAAAGCTATGATATTATACACAATAGATCTAGAAGTTGACGGTGCATAAGTCACTAAAATATTAAGAATAAGCCTGTCGATAACCAGTCGCAACATGCATAATCGATCAGTCAATCAAAGATACTTAAACCGAATCTTAAAGAAACTCGAAACCCAATCGAGACACGCGCAGCAGATTATAACAATGATCCATCAAACTGGAGAACCTTTCGCCAAAAAAACAGAAAAGAAAAACACGTTTCGCATAACGAGACTAGTCACAGTTTTAATGACCTATTAAACTGACGTCAATGTTTTCACTCAAATCAGCGAAATACTCGAGAATTTCCGACATATTGCCGCCATTATCGTAAAATTCTGAGCCGGGTCTACTTTTAAACGGGAAATGCTGGTTGCGATTACAAATTGTAGAGGCACACAAAATATATTCAAATATGCCCAGCAATTGTAAAAGAAAAGCGGGCTTAACAGTCAGTCGAAACCACAACTACCACTTGCTGTTTACAGGGTAACTGCGAGTCAAGCACATTTATAATTTATATTTTGTTAGCTGAATGATTAACAAGAAAATGAGGCACGACAAAGTTCGCCAAAGTAAACAAAACCAGAATAACATATTTATTTTCGTTGTTGATTTTGGTGATTTTGTTAACTGTTGCTTAACTGATTGAACATTAATAATATGCTCGATTCTACAACTCAATAGAGTTGGAAGGAAGACAACAAAATCAGAAGAAAAAAAACAACTTAATTATGCTTTTTGCTTGATGCCAAACTTATGAAAAGTGCCTTTATTTTTGGCCATAAACAATTAAGCGCTGAAGTAATTTGCTTCTTTTGGGGCCGGTAGCCATAAATAATACCAAAATTATTAATGTTTATTGTTTTTATTTTTTTTCTGCTCAAATTTGTTACAAATTGTGCAACCCACACGCAATTGAAACTCGCTTTGGGGCTGGGCTGGGCATTCAATCAAATTGAATGGAGGCGTTCAGGCATTTTTATTACTAACTGTTACTGGAGTAGCTCTGACCACAATTTAGAGTAGCCCAAGCTATAATTATCATGCGCTGCCAACTGTCAGATCTTTTGTGATTATATTATCTATTCAATAAACGTCTGAAAATTGCTGAAATATCTGTGCTTTTAATCTAGCTCTGATGAGTCGGAAATGTGTGAAGATTCCTGTTCATAAATCCTGTCCCACTTTAAGATTATTCAGTTATGCTTTGAGGATTCCTACTCATTTTCAAATAAAATTCTACAGAGTTGCTATTGACTATGGCTAATTTAGTTGGGTGACTACTTGGTCTATAAATATTGCAAGTTTTTTCTTCCCCATTTTCCTTCGTTTTTCGAAGATATTTGGGTTATCTGAGAATTGGTTTGTTACCTCAGCAGAGCTTAAGTGTCGCCCATATCTTTTTTTGATCATCAGTTAATGTTATATTGTGCTTCTTGCTATGCCATTAAACAGTTCTGGTCCTCTTGGGGACCACTCCCGTTTAGTCCCCTCTCTGCTCCCCCATTATTGACTGAAAGATATTTAAAAATTATGCTGACAATCGCTTTTGCATTTAGCGTTACGTTCACCTGCCTTTGTCTGTGGTTATCTCAGCGACTGCCTTGTTGTTTATATAACTCTCGCTTAACTGTGCAATTTGTTAACTGCGCTTGTTCCCAGCCCACACACACAATACACACACTACACACAATGCACACACACAGAGAGAAATATTTATTTGGAGTTTGTATCGAAAACTTTACCGGCTACTAATTGGTATTTGCACATTTGTGCTTTTTGTTGCCCGTTTGCTTGCCGCCGTTTGCTTTCTTGGCCAATTAGCTTTTGGCCCCGTTGCTTTTGGCCTGAATCGCTTGTTTACAACTTGAAAGCAACTCTTGCCTTTGTCTGTCTGCCTTTTATTGTGATCGAATGTATTTATTTTTATTATTATTATATTTTTTTTGTTGTGTTCGTCGTAAGTAGCTTTAATTTTAATTTAATTTAACTTTTATTATTCTTATGCTCAGCATGTGCTCTTCATGCGATTGTTATTATTCTCATTGCAATTTGTTGTTTTGCTTGATTTTTTTGTCATTTATATTTTCTTTCTTTTCCCTGCTTTCGTTTTATGTTTTGCGATTTTATCTTTAGATACAAACAGCATGAGTCGTGAAAGCGATGACAATCTGAGCTCGATCAATTCGGCTTATACAGGTAAATATATATTTATTATTTTTTGCATTTTATATTTGTTTTATATTTTACACTTGGCCTGCAACGCGTGCGTTTCATGAAAATATTAATATCATTTCACATTAATTACTGATTTAATTATTGCTGAATGTGGGTTAACTAAAACAGCTCCACAAACTGGATGAGACAGTTAATTAAACATTAATTATTTATTTCACTATTAAACTATTATTTATTATTAATCTGAAACCTGAACTATAGATTGTACTAAACATATTAAAAGCATAAAAGATCTTACTTTAAATTAAATTCCTCATTCCTTCATTTATCAAAAAATTATTAAATGTGGTTATTTGAATTGTAGTTCAGCTTAAACCAAAACATTCTAAATACATTTAAGTTTCTTACTCCAAATTATCTCAACTATTTTCGACAAATTGTGAAGTTTTTTTCTCAGGATATAAGACCATATAAGACCTTACTCAAAAGGTTCCCCATTTATTAATTAATATTCTTGAATTCTTTAAATATTTATTAAAAATGGGTTACCTTATTTATAGCTCAAATTATACTCAACAAATTAGGAGCATATTAGATCTCACTCAAAACTATCATAACTATTTAATAATAACACCATATATGATCTTATTTAAAAGTGAATTTCACATTCTTTAATTAAATAATTATTGATTTGTAGCTCAGCTTTTACTAAACATATTAAAAGCAGATAAGATCTTGCACAAAATTATATTCTACAAATACTGCAAGGTTTTTTTCATAACATTTCTCTAACTCTCAACTCGACCTCAATAAGTTTAGTGATCTATCAACTCAACCCAGTTCCACAACTGAATTCGCACTAGAAACAGTCAAAACATTTTTTACAACTTGAACTCATCAATTGAGTTATCTATAAAATCAGCTATAAATTTAATGGATGCAGTTCTACAACCCAAAAACGGTTTTCATTAAGGAAATGACATATCTCTAGATGTATATTCAAGTTGGGATTTTTCGAGTGCCCTTCTCAGCTGAGGTATTTTCAGAATTTAAAATGCCAAACACGTTCTAATCAAATGCTTATAAAATTATACAATTTAAATTGTAATGTTAAATACGCGACAGGCAGACAAATGGGGGGTTTCTAGAAGGGGTTATTATTATTACCGGTATTTCAGAAAAAAAATACAAAAAATATGGCTACAGCAGCTGTGTCCACAAATTTTCGGGCTTTTATTGCCTTGTAGCTGTCAAACAAACAATACACATATGTGTATAAGTAATATATGTTCATATTTATAGTATAGATATTTCTGAAGCTGCTTGGGCGCTTGTGAAAACCTGAAAACCAGAAAAGCATTAACTACGCAGCACCCGCGTCACGTAAGCATTTAAATACCATACCAAAAATACAAAACCCGCATTAAACCAGTTTTCCATTTGGTGAAATTCTAAACACACACTGGGCGTTGATTCTAAGACCCAACAAAAGCAGCTGTTGAAAATATTATCTTAGAAAATTAAATGCAATTATTGTTGTGCTCAATGCACAATGCACAGCCGTTAAATTGATTGCGAATAAAATATGCAATTTCCACATGAGCACAGTGCATATTAACTAAGTGCGATTACTGCAAATTTATTTATTAATTTGTCAGATGAATGGAGAAATGTGAAGAGTTTACTAGATTTGTTTTTGTTAGATACACTTGCAACAGATAAAAGTCTGACTGTATATATAACAAATCAAAGTCCAAGTATACGTACTTATTTATTCATTTTTTAGATGAATGAAATCTGAAGAGATAAAATAGAAATGGTTTTTTTAGATGCGTTTATTTTTTTGTCAATTTTGTTAGATAAAGAAAAAATCTGAAGAATTTAAATAAAAATGTGTCTTTTATTTTTACTTACTATACTAAAAATAAAGATGTATTTATTTAAAAATTTGTTAGTAAATATTTATTAGATATACTTTTATTTTATTTATTTATTTAATTGGGGAAACCCGCATAATACGCAAATAGCTAAACAATTGCTGGGCGGTAATTTGGTGATGAGGAAAGTAAAACCCGTTAACAAAAAGAGGGAAGGAGAGAGAGACAATACGCGAGATATGAAATAAAAAAATAAGCGAATCTCAGAATCTGTGGAGTAAGATAAGATAAGTTAGAAGAGAGAGAGATAGAGAGGAAGAGAGCGAGAGAGAGAGAGAGCGTTCCATCGAGAATACGCGAAAAAACTCTGGAAGTGTTCGACGGTTCCTAAGAAGAAGCGTGCTGAAGTACGATTTGCCACCAACAGAAGTCTTAATGTACCTAAACAAAAAAGAAGAAATATTTATTTATACATTTCTGAGAAGTATTTTAAAATGTGAAGAGATTTAGAAAATAAATTTTTTTAGATACACTTTTAATATATAGTAGAAAAATTTGAAAAGATTTAACAGAAAAGTAAATTTATTTATATGTAAAAATTTATTTATTTTGAACTTGGTTGGATAAATTGAAAAATCGAAAGGGATTTAAAAGCTATGTTTTTCCGAGCTTTGCTCACAGCAGATCAAAGTCTAACTCTACTTAAAATAAATAAATATTTTTATTGACATTTCTTAGATGATTAGATAAATGTGCAGAGACTAGGAGATTTTTTTTTATCGAAACCAGCCTGTAATTGTTGCTGAGTGAGCAATTCAGCGGCACTTTTTTGCTGCTGTGTGGAATGTTTTTTTAATTTAATAGCTGCAATTGCAAAAGCAGAAAAACTGTTGTCGGCATTTGCCACAGAAGGCGATTTGCATGTAATACCTGACGCAAAGTCATGTAATTCATAACTAACTGACGACCAGTGTGACCAGACTGGCCAATGTGGGACGCAAATCGTTCAACGACCCACTTGAGTATGAGTATCTGTATCTGTATCTGTATCTGTATCTGGGAGCTATCTACAACCTACACACAATTTAGTTTAATTAAATGTTGTTTAATCAATTGTAATAGTTAATGAGCCCATGTCAATGGCGCTGTGATTTATCGGGCCACGATTCGAGCACCGTTTCAAAACCATTTCGATTCGAAACCGTTTCGTTTCAAACCGATTCGATTTGATTCGTTGCAATGCGTTCCAAATTTGGCCAGCGTCGTCATGCACAAAGTGGGTCGGCTTTGGGTGCATTTTTGGCCAAAACCACATTAGGCAGCATTACGACGTCGACCTGGCCATAGACTTGGGGCGCCACACTCACTCACTCACTTAGTGCACTCAGCGGTCGCCTTTGATGATTCATTCATTGTATCGGCATCTGTATCTGTATCTGTTTCTGTCAGTATCTGTCGACATGAGTTCATTAGACACTCTGTGAATGTCAACTGCAAGGAAATTGTCAGCACACAATGTGTATTTATAGCAATTTCACAAGACTCGCTGTGAAAATTAACAATTCTGATTTAGCAGTGAGCGTGAACTGAAGGGTAAACTATACATAAACTTTATAATTATTGCAGGTTTTAGCGGTTGTTTCATTAGCACTAAGCGTCACTTTGACATTGAAGCGATTTCTAGCCAAAGATACACCCTACACTCAGCCAAAATAAATCAACCTGAATTTTAGAAAATACACCTGAAAATTTGAAAGTTTTTCTAGTTTTTAGCAATAACTTCTTAATATAAGAAAACATTTTTCTGAAAATTAGAAAGGCTTGTCCTAAGTGGACAATCTGAAACATATGCAGTATTTCTTTATTATTTAAGAAAATGACAATACTGGTTTTACAAATTAGCTTTTTGAATAAAAGAAGGGCGAATTTCTAAAATTCCGTCCGATTTTATTTCCAAATGTAATTGCATGTATTGAGCTCTACGAAAATTGGCTGAGAGCCAATCGAAAAACTGGCGCTCTTGAAAAGTTTCGCCTGCTTGGGCACAGTGAAAGTTTATTTGTTGGCTCGAAAAAGAAAAATTAAAGGGAGCTGTGCAGCGTTATAGATACAGATACAAATACCGATACAGATACAGATACAGATTCAAATACAGGGGCTTGTTGTGATAATTAAAAAATTGCCAGCGTCACGATATCTAATAGCAAATAATAACAAATTGTCTTGACTGCCCAGCAGTGAACGCAAACAGCCAATTAGATAGTTGGATTGGGGAACGGTTGCCAGTTGTTCAATGTGTGTTTTTCTTTTGAGCAACAATTGAACCTTGAAGTTGTTGTCTGTCTCTGTGTCTGTCTGCCTGTCTGTCCGTCTGCCGTTGTGCGTTTTTTGGCCATGTCATGCTTGGGCTACCGTTTCGGCCAGTTTGATCAGCTGCTGCTGCTGCTGCACAGGCATTTTTGCGCATCTGCAAGATACATATTTGTTGCAGACATGTGTGGACACAAAACAGTAGCAGAAAAGCCAATTGAAGCTGACAAAAATACGAAAAACGCAATTAAATACACGGCGTATACATCATCGTTGTCACGCTGTAAATTAAGCGGAAGCCACAAAATCGTGCAATTGCAAAAATGTTTCAGCTTTGCTTTCGGTGTCTGCATCTCTTCTTGGCTCTTAACTCTAGACTGACTTGCAGTCGGTTAACACCAAAAAACTGTCGACAATTTAATTGATTTATGCCTTGATTTCATCTCGACTCTTTGAGATTTACGACAATTGATTTCGAAAGTCAAATCACCGCAGTGTAGCGAATTTTGGAGCGCATATCACACATAACGGGAGTTCACTCTATTATTAGCTATTAAATTCGTTTAATTAGCCACTGTTCCACTTCGACTCTTAATTAAAAAAAACGTTTTTATTTTTTATGTGTTTTTAAGGCACAGAACTTGATTTTTAATTTCACTATTTGAGTTAATTATACTATTAATACTTTTTATTTTGAAGACACAGAAATAGCGTTTTAGTCTTACTTGTTTTAATACATTTTATACATTTTTAGTCTTTTTCTTAAGGCACTGAATTAGGTTTTAATCTTTCTCTTTAGTTTATTAATAATACTTTTCACGGGCTTTTACATTTTGAGTATTTTTCAAGATACAGAACTATAATTTCAATCTTACTCCTTCATTAGTTAAAGTTTTTGGTGTTTTTTTTAAAGCAGAAAATTCGATTTTCAATTTTGATTTTAAATTTATTAATACTTTTCTGAGTTGTGATATTTTTTTATAATAATTTGATTTGATAACTTGATTTTCAATTTATTAATTTAATTTTTTAAAATTTTAAACGAGTTTTTATATGCTTAGCACTTTTCCAAGATAGAGAATTCGACTTTCAATCTCACTTCTTCAATTATTAATACTTTTTGTAAGCTTTTATATCGTTAGTATTTTTCCCGGACACAATTCGATGTTCAATCTTTTTTTCTTTTACAATTAATGTTGTCAGGTTTTTTTTACCAACACTTTTAAATTTGACGATCATTTTCATAAACTTGGGTGCCTCGAAAAACAATAATCTTAAATGATGCACCTTTCTAAATGGCAGCTGCCTCTCCCTTTGAACGGGTTTTCTGGTTCAGTTAGAATCTTTTGTCTTAGTCTTTTGTCGGCAACTGAGACTCATACTTAAGAGCTCTTTCAGTTAACTGCTTTACCACATTGCTTGCGGCTAATAACTGATTTAACAACAGCAACAATAACAGCAAAAGCAACTTTCACATAATGATAATTTACAAAAGCCCAGACATGGGTCCGTTGTATGTGATTAACACAAATTCGCTAATTATTAACTAATGTAAACACAGAAACCAAAAAAAAGCTCGGCTCCGGGCTCCACCCAAAAAAAATAAACCAAAAAACCAAACTAAAAAAAACACTTAAAATCAACAACCAGAAACAAGTTGTAAAAATAAAAAACGCTTTAGCGAATTTTTAACATTTAACATTTACGTTAATCGTATGCAGCAGCAGCGAATACTAAAGGTGGCTGAATATATATCTATATATAGCTTATATGTATTTATACATATGTGTATAATCTTAGATCTCTATCAAGAGACTGTCAAACGCTTTACGCGCTCCTCTCTGTCCCCCACCTCGGATTGGGAACGCTTCTCGTCCGGCCGCGGATCGCTCAAGTCTCGAACGCCCACGCTGTCCGACAATGGACGCCGCACATCTTGTAAGTCTGTTCAACTTGCCACACCCCCTTCCTGCCCCATGCACCGCATGCTCTGTATCTGTAACTGTGTTTTGTTTACGTTCTCGTTTTTGTTGCTGTTTCTGGCTTAGATGATTATTATCTTGAGGCCACAGGTCGGCGTCGTAGCTCAGGTAAGCAAAAAGATCAGCATCGACACACGTACACACCGCGCCATTCAAATAGGTCCGAACACAATAACTTGTGAATTAAAAAACAAATATTTGAATACAGCCGTAATGCTTTAGAAAATTTTAGAAGCTTGGAAGTTGGCATTGCTATGCAATTTACGAAAAACTTTATTATTTTTAAATATATTTTTATTAAATTATTATTTAAATGTATTATTATAATAGCTGTGGAATAATTGCAGTTTTCCTCGCTTTCCCTGCGGCTAAATAATATTTTTAAAAACTAGATGTGATGGCTGGTTATATTTTACTACATTTAGTATTTGGATTAAAAACATTACCAGATGAGAAACCAAACATTTTTTGTGTGATGGGGAAAACTTAGCATTGGTTCTTTAACCCTATTTTACTGTCCCGGTGTATATACATCTATCTATCCATCCATATCTCTACATCTCTTAATCATTTGGAACGTATGTTCGTGTGCCAGAAAATGTATTTTTATTCATATATTTATATATAACATGCTTGATATTTGCGCAGGTGGTTCATCTGAAACTATGCCAGTTGCTCGCACCTTAAATGGTGGCTCGATTTATGCTTGCCCCTCGTTTGCTGCAACTTGTTGCTCTTATGTAGATTTGCACTCACTTCAAAGCAGCAGTGCCAAATATTGTCAATTAACATAAGCTAATGAGCCGTTAAGTAAGCGCTTATGTCAACTATTAGTGGGTGTTTACTGTACCATCGAGCCAGCTAATCCGCTGTGGCCGTTTCTCAGCTCATGAATATGTGGAAAACTTAATACAAGTCCGCAGCCGACGACCTTCAAGGTGTTGCATGCTACACAAAAAATGTATTTGTTTTAAAGCTATTCCAGCTGTAGTCGAGAAAAATGTTAGCTCTACTTAGCGCTGGCTGCGTCATCTAAAATAAGCTATATACATGACTCATCAATTGTCTCGCTAAGTACTTATCGAAGCGTGAACTCAAAGTTCAGCGAAGTTATTCTATTTTTATATTGTATTTGTTCAATAATGTCAGGGTTTGTCTGCTGCTTTTCATTTGCAGTATTTTTTAGGCTCTAAATTGGGGTTTTAAGCTAACACTTTCATTTATGAATTATTTGTATGAGCTTTTAGATTTTTTAAAATTTTTCAAGACACAGATTTCAATATTCAATCTTAGTTTTTAGTACTTTGATACAGAATAAGGGTTTTCATCATATTTATTTATTAAAACGCCTTCTGATCTTTAACATTTGTAGTTTTTTTTCAATTTGTAATCTTTCTTTTACGATAATAAATTAATTCCAAGTCTTTCCTTTCATCTTATGCTTATATTCCAATACGTACTCGAAATTCAAAGATGCACCTTTCCAAATCGAATCCGCCACTCACTTTAAATAGGTTTACTGACTGAAAGTTGAAGTTTAGCAAAATTATTTCAATATCCATCATATTTCATGGATAATGTCAGAGTATTTAAGGTATGCTTGTGGCCATAAAGCTAGCTATTGCATATGGATGAGTATGTTTATAATATAATTTATTTCGCTTAGCTGTTTTTAAACACAAACTTGACACGTTCATGCAGGCAGGCAGCCAAGAGGCACATCTTGCGTAGCACAGCGGCAACAATTTGAAAACCTAATGATACAAAATTCACCAAATTATCATAAAGCAATGTGTGGGTGAACTTGGCGGACGACGTTGCAGCGCAAAAAATAATTGAATACAGCGGCGAAATAAACAACAAGTTATGAAATAGCCTGCATGCAACTATTTTTTTTTATTTTGATTTTACGCTTAATGGATTTTGAAATTTGAAAGCCATTAATCAAACATCAACAAGTAATTTGTTAAATAAAAGCCGCATTTTGAAGGCGTTGTCTTTTGAATGGGAACTACACTAGAGCAGATCTAACAAGTGCACATGCATACATATATACATATATATATATATGTATACATATATATCAATATCATCATGTAATAACCAATATCCGTTTATGCGGGGGATCACGTTGTAGTTGTTTTTTATTTTTTTATGACAGCTACAAATGATTTTCATTGACTGCAAGCAGCGACATATGCAAATGAAAATAGAACGATTTGCATATGACATCATATTCTATACTTATATAGTTAAACGACTTGTATAGCGATATATTTTTATGGTGTTTGCTGTGTTGAGTTCAGAACTGCACAATAATGTATTGTTATTGGGAACATTACGAAACGCAGCCAAAAACATTGAAAGTTCATTGCTGACTGTTGACGTTGTACGTTATACGTGTACAGTTGCGAATAAAATTATAGCAACAGCTTTCAATGTTTTTTAATATATTGCTTAGTATAATTTAAAACAAAAAATGGCAAATAGCACAACGTAAGCATTCCTTAAGGAAATCGTTGTTTTATTTAGAATTATCATAATTAGGAGTGTACATTTCAATACTGTTGCCATTACATTTTTCGTTTCTTTCCTTACTTTATCGTAACATATTTTATTATTTTAATTTAAATACATTTAAATAAGTCGAAAATGGTGAATAAAATTACATTTTTTTTTTCTCACTATTTTTTTAAAGAGTATTTTTCCACTTCTAAAACGTGTTCATAAATTCCGTAAACATTTCTTGTGAGAGTGTTGCCATAATTTTGAACGCAACTGTACAAATTTAAGATGTATATAAATAAAATATTTTATAGACTTGAATACTCATCCAACTATATATTTATTCATTGCACAGATCACAACAGCACGGTGCTGACAGCCAACACAGAGCAGTTCATAATTGGCCAGCGTGTGTGGGTGGGCGGATTGCGATCGGGCCAAATAGCCTACATTGGCGAAACACATTTTGCGCCGGGCGATTGGGCGGGCATTGTGCTCGATGAGCCAAATGGTGAGTGACAGCTTGGATTGCATTTGCACTAGCTAACTATCGATAATTATCGATTAACCTTGAATTGCAATTTGAACACAGGCAAAAACGATGGCTGCGTCTCGGGCAAACGTTACTTTCAATGCGAGCCCAAACGTGGCATCTTCTCGCGCCTCACCCGGCTCACCACATATCCGTTGTCGGGCGCCATGACGCCCACATCGCCGCTGGCCAAGAATTCGCCGGAACGCTCACGCACTGGTTCACCCACAGCCAGTGTGCGCAGCTCCATGCTACGCAGTCCAGGCACGGGCAGTAAGTCGAAGCCTCTCCACCACTCCCTTTGGGGCATCTCTCTTTAATCCTCATTGTCTACGTTTCTTTCAGAGAATGGGCTGACTGTTGGCGATCGTGTGATTGTCTCTTCGGGTTTTGGTAGCCGTCCGGGCATCTTGCGCTATCTGGGCGAGACACAGTTCGCTCCTGGCAACTGGTGTGGCGTCGAGCTGGACGAGGGCAGTGGCAAAAATGATGGCGCTGTCGATGGCATCAGGTGGGTGGCACTTCAAACACTCGGCAAAAAATCGGACTGAATTTGAGAAAATCGGCATCAGAAATTTATTTGTTTTGTTTTTATTTGCTGAGTGTAATCTTCATGTGATTACAGATTTCATTAACCATTTTATTTGTTGTATTTCGCAGATATTTTGAGTGCAAGCCCAGGTTTGGTGTGTTTGTGCCGATAGCGAAGGTGTCGCTGTCGCCGTCGACGAAGAAGACGCGTCTGTCGCGAACCGGTTCGCGGGAATCTCTCACATCGATTGGCACCATGAACAGCATAGCCACAACAAACACATCGCGTATACGCATGAATGCACAGGTATAAGACAGCAGACAGGCCAGCAACATGCCACATGCCACATGCAGCATGCAACACACTTGACACTTAGTTAGCCGTTGTCAGTTTATCAGTTTAATTAATTCTGTTTATTGTTAAACGTTAAACGTTAATTGTTAATTGTGCTCCCGTTCTTTACATATATATTTATATACTAACGCGTCTTCTTCTAATTCTAATTCTACTTCTAATTCTAATCCTCAACCATCCCCCTACAACCCCACAACTACCCCCTGCAGCGCAAATCTAGCACGCCACTTCGGTCAATTGTCGCGACGCCAAAAAGTCAATTTTCCATGCAGGTATGCAAAATCCCAAAAAAATAAAGTCGCTTCAGCGTGTATTGTGTCTCTCCTAATTAGCTAATCTAGTGTTTAAGTGTGTGCCTCTAACGCTACTAACACATGCCATAAGCAACATGCAACACATTGCCACAAATGAACCGAACTAATATAACAAGCCTTAACCGATGTACAAAAATATTTATATACAAATATATATTCAACTATTTGCACCCTTTTATTTTGGCTTATCTTATGTGTATACTTTATGTATACACATATATATATATATATGTTATGCTATGTTCCCCTATTTTCTTAATATATATATTTACTCTCGTACAATCTCCTCCCCACCTGCATAATAAAATTGTTTTCGTGCACGCTTTTGTGTTTCTATTTCTATTTTTTGTTTTGTTGCCCGTTCTTTTTAAATATTACGCATGCGCACCGTAATCCGTCTCCGGTTTATACTTTATCTCTTTGTTGG
The DNA here is from genome assembly GCA_035044105.1 of Drosophila nr. perissopoda 5 BK-2023a. Lineage (NCBI taxonomy): Eukaryota > Metazoa > Arthropoda > Insecta > Diptera > Drosophilidae > Drosophila > Drosophila nr. perissopoda 5 BK-2023a. The sequence continues at coordinate 6,252,258 of JAWNMK010000018.1, forward strand.
GTTTGTCAACGGTTTGTGGCCCCAACCAACTAAAGCTACAAAACTATTGTTAAGTGTACTATTTATATTAACGATAGTTGAGTCCGTCAACTTTCCTTTAAGTCAACATTTTAAGTTATATATTTATGGTATAAAATGCTAGTTTTTTTCATATTTGCAATTTGATTTTTAAACTTACTCTTTTTAGAATTAGAGTTTTCAAAATTTAATAAGACTCTTTTCAATTAACATAATTAAGTTATTTATTCATGAAATGAACTACTATTTTTTTTGGCACTTCAAAATTTATGCCTATATAAATATATATAATATAAACTATATATCAATAGTTTTGTAGCTTTACTCTGTAACCTGTACATACACAAAATACAAATACACACACACATAAATATATCTATTTTGTATACAAACTGAAAAAATATCGCGCTGAATTTGAGAAAATTGTTCTTACTTTTAGAAATAGTTTGTAAACATAAGAAAAAAGTTTCTAAATACATTTTTAGGCTTTTCTTCTATTTTTCAGAAATATATATTTTTTAGACAATATTTCTAAACAGTAGAAAAATCATTTCTATAATTCAACTATTTTGTTTCAACAAAAATAATTTTTAAATATAAGAAAAAATTTCTAAAATTCAGCTCGATTTTTTGCACACATAAAACACACACACATATACATATATTTTTTTATATATGTATTTATATCTATATATATGTATTTTATATGTACACACCTACACACGCTCGTTGCTATTTTGTGTAACTCTTCTTATATATAATTTTGGGCCATTCAATTGTAACTCATGCGCTTCTTGTGCAACACACACATCTACACCAACTTTCTCTCTCTCTCTCTCTCTCTCTTCCGCCACTCTCTCCCGAACTCTTTCCCTCTCTCTCTCGCAGGACTTGCTGCGCGAGAAGCAACAGCATGTGGAGCAACTGATGGTGGAACGTGAACTGGATCGCGAGGACTCTCAGAATCAGGCGTTGCAGCTGCAGAAGAACATCAATGAGGTAATTATCTTCACCGATACAATGTATGTGCCACAACCGTATGCGGATCGCAGGCGGCCCTTTCGATTGCTGCCCACGTGCCACAGCAACAGCCGCACAACAACAACCAACTGTCAAACAACAGCAGCAACAGCAACAACTGCAACAACAGCAACAACAACGAAACCAACAACAATTTTAGCTAGACAACAACAACAACGAGAACAGCGATCGCAGCCAAAAAAAGTTTGGTTTTGCGATAAAAAGAAATTGTTTCCAGTCTAAAAAAAAGAGAGAGACAAACTGGATGTGTTTTCTCAGCTCAGCTGTGTTTTTGGGTCTTGATTTTTCTAAAACTTGCTGCAATTGCAAAAAGAAAACACCCACACACACATACACAACACGCACACGCAGTCACACACACAACACACACACACCTGCTCTCAAGTTTTGTGTTGTTTTTCACCTGGTTGATTTTTCGTTGCCTCTCCTTGTGTTAACATTTTTCTATAAGTTATTTTTTGTTCCTCTCTTTCACTGTGTTTGTCTCTCATTTTTTTCTTTCTTCTCGTTTTTGTCAATTTCACACACACTTAATTTGCGCACGTTTATTTATTACTATTTTCTTGGGGCTTCTTCAAATTGTCAGTTGTCAATTGCAAAGATTCACACAAATTTCGCTAATTGGCCAAAAAACATAAATAGTACAAGAATTCCGCGCTAACTGGAAAAGTACAAACAAAGAAATAAGCTTAACTAGTCGTAGTTGAATTTTTCTAGCTTCTTTCTTGCTCGGCCAAGGTTCATTTCGCGGTTCGTGTATTTATCATCTTAACCAGTCGCTAACGAGACCAACTATTTCCAGCAAAAAAAAGAAAAAAGAAAATAAATTAATTCTTTTGTTGATAAATCATATTAACTTTTAGACATGGTGTTAATAAACTTGGTTAATAATCGTGTATGTTTCGGAAGCTATTCGTTGTAGAACAATTTCTAGAAGTCGTATAAAAAATATTGATCTAGAAATTCAGAAAGTTTAACTAATGCTTTAAGGTTTGAGAATCGACAATCAAAATTGTGTTTATCTAAACAGTATTTCAAACAGCTTTTCATATTAAAAAAAAAAAACAATAAATTATTCTATAACAATAACAATAAGTAATATAATCCCAAATTAAATTGGAGGTGTCAGTAAAAAAGTTTTAGCAGCAGCTCATCCAAAAATAATCCTTGGAGGTGTCAGTATAACAGTTCCAACATTCCGACATTCAAGTTAGAGCAGTAAAACTTTTCGCTATACAATTTCACACTTGTTCTCAAAAAGAAAAAAAACTAAGAAACATTTACAACATTTGTTTGCTGTTAATTTTTTTAGCACAAATGCACGCAACCAATAAAAAATATTTTTTACCCATTTTTGAGGGGCTGACTGTATTCAAAATGAGTCAGTTTTATTTGTTTTTGCTTTATGCTTGTGTTTAGTTTAGATTTTTTTTTTTGCTGTTAATTTTTGGTTTTTATTGAATAAATTTGAGTTAATTGTTATAAGCGTGCTCTACTTTATTTCACTATCCTACATTTATACATACATAAATGTCGTGCGCACTTTGAGCTGTGTTTTCTTTTAATTGGCAACATTTGACAAACCACCCAGAAACCACACTCAGAAAAAAATATCCCTAAATTTTTGTAAATCGCCCGAAAAGGAAAATCGCCTGAAAACTGGAAAGTTTTCTGTTTTTCTCAAGTTTCTTCAAAATAAATTATTCGAATTTATGAAATTTTAAAAAATAATATAAGTAGCAAGAAAGCTAACATAAAAATTCTTCTAAAGCAACACCCTGGAAATTATGCATAATTTTTGTAAATTTTCGAAAAATTCAACGTAAAATTTAGAAGTGCAAAACTCTAGTTACTATACTACTTACTATAAGCCAAAAGCATGCATTTTCGAAATTAACTTTCTTAATAATATGGCGATTTGCTACAATTTAGATGGATTTCTTTTTTGTGAGTGCACAAACCAACTACTGTTCTAATACCCTGCTGATCTTTTTAACGCAAAACCAAAAACAATACCAAAACCAAATTGATAATCGCAAAAATGTATTAAGCTGAAACGAACGACTTTATCCGCACAACTGTATGTCATGTCCTGTTCATTCATTTTATAGCAACTGCTGATCGAGGCGGATCGCTGGAGGCGTCTGATAGCCCGCCATAGCATTCCGATACCGGTGGCCTATTTGCGACGCGAATTCCGTGGCTGGTCGGGCAAACACGAGAGACACTGTATACTGCACAGTGTCCTGACACCGTTGCGCATCAAGTAAAAAGAAAAGAAGCAAAATGAGAAGCCTTTGATGAATGATTTTTCGAGAACGAAAAAAAACTGAAATTGAAGTTGAAGTTGAGAATGAAATCGCAGATGTCTGCGCAGCGTTTTATGCTGAGAAACCAAAAAATATATAGACGATATATATTCATATCACAACAACAAAAACATGAGCCACAAAGCCCACAACTGAATTTTATATTTGTATGGTTTATGGAGTAATGATGAATATGCATACATATATATACCATATATATAAATATATATACTACTTGGAAATTGGAAAACCTGTATAAAATTGATTTTATGAAAGCGAATTTTCTTGCTGTTGGTCTAGTTGTACGATCTACGATAAAAAAAAATATTTACGACATATCAAAAATAAACATAACATTAACGATATCAAATATACGTTATACAAATATTATTGCAATTTTTGTTTTATTTCTAAATGACTTGGAATGTTGTTTTGCTAATTTTTGGCTTTTTTCCCCAAAAAAAAATAGCTAAAAGCTCGCATTGTGCAATTGGAGTCGCAATTGGGCGATGAGCGTAAAAAATCGGAGGAATTGCAATTCACAATTGATGAGGCACAATTCTGTGGCGATGAAATGAATGTAAGAGACAGTAAATCAAAAGAGTTGTGCATTGACCAGGGAGACTACTGTAGATTGTTGTGATCTGAAAAATTTAAATTGAAAATTCCAATATATTAGGGCTTAAGGTGACGTTTAGGTCTAAGCCAGTGCTATCAATCAGAAAAGAAATAAGAATCAGTTCTAAAAACATCTCAAATATTTAATAGCTTCTAATAAAAAATAACTTTAGTTGAGATAAGCAAATACGACTCGTCAAATAATATATATTTAATAATATTTTTAAATATGCTATTTTTTTTAGTACTAAATACAATTTATTGACTGCAAGAAAAGGCACAGTCTTAAATAAATCTCAATAAAATATATGATAAAAATAATTAATTTTCGACATGGCGAAATATAAATTTAGTTGAAATTAGTTAGCAATATGCTAAAAATATGATGCATCAATAGCTGAAGGCCCAAGCTAAATTGTTCAGTTTATAACTGCAATTTTGCTGTATTTAGTAATAATAATAATAATGATTCATCAAATCAAATAATGAATAATATGCATTATAAATATCATTGACTGTTCTACAGTAACAGTAAATTCTCAATAAAAACTCACCAGCAAAAATGGAATTTGATTGGGCCAATTAGACTCCGTCAATTGATAATAATGTAAAGAATGCAAATGATTAGTAAGAAACCAGTAGTTAATCAGATTGAATGATTTATTGACAGAGTTGTTGGAATAAATGGTCGTTGAGTCGATAGGAACAGCTTATATTATTTTACTTTGAAAAGGTCATTATTAAAGGTCTTTCAATGAATAGTTTCTGTAATTCCGACACTGATTTCTTATAAGTAACGGGGCGGATATTATTATTATTATATTACTCTACTCGAAACTGCGGGAGAGATGAGGAAAATATAAAATGATCAAGCTACGCTCGTACTGCTACAGCTACAGCTGCAGTCTAACTTTATTTTCTAGAACTTCAACCTATACAGAAAAAAATGTTAGGTTTACCTATTAAAAAAGATGATGAAGATATAAACAGATCAAAGTTTGATCAATTTTAAGATCGAAACAAAATACAGTCGAAGTCTATTCTCTAGGATTGAGGAAGATAAAGAAAAATGAAGCTTTGCTCACGATAATTAAAAATACAGTCGATTTTCCCTATAATTTATTTATACACTACAAAAATCTTTTCATTATGAAATGAAACAACTAAACAGTTTTCTCTAATTTACCCCATAGCGAAGTTGGACTGTACTAGAGTAAACTCGGTGATCTCCCAAGTCAATGCACATACGCTTATAAAAATCATTTTTAAATTTGACTCTCAAAAACTTAACTTTACTTTACGTACTCCCCTCGCAGGCCCAATCTCAGGTGTACAAGGAAAAGATTCACGATCTGGAAAAGAAGATAACGAAACTGGTCTCAGGTAAACAAGTTTTTCTGATATTTATTTAGAGTCTGACTAAAACAAAGTGTCCCCACCAACAGCCACGCCCAGTTTACAGAGCCTGCCGCCTGTGGAGGGCAACCAGGCCTTGGCCAATGCTCAGAGCCAGATCGCCGAGCTGCAGGAGAAGCTGAACGCCCAGGAGAAGCAGAGTGAGGCACGCCTGGCTGAATCCCTGGAAGAGGAGCAAAGATTACGTGAGAATATCAACTACCTGCAGAGCGAAAGTGATACGCTGAAAACGGAACTCCTTGGCAAGGACGAGCGCCTGGAAAAGTTTTCATTGTCGCAGTGCGGCATTGAGAATCTGCGTCACGAGCTGGCCCTACTCAAGGAGGAGAACGAGAAGCAGGCGCAGCAAGTCCAGGCTAAATTTAAAGAGCAGCTGGCAGTGAAGGAGCAACAGCTGGCAGAGAAGGAGCAGCAGCTGTCCACGAAACATGAGCAACTGCAGCAAGTCAGGACTGTACTCTCCAAGCTGAAAAGCAAATCGGATACGCTTGAAAACGAACGCGAGAATGTGACGGATGAGTGTGAAATACTCCACACAGAGATTCGCATGCGAGACGAGCAAATCCGAGAACTGAACCAGCAGCTGGACGAGCGGACAACCCAGCTTAATGTGCAGAAGGCGGACAGCTCAGCGCTCGACGAGATGCTCAATGTGCAGCAGTCCCAAAATGTGGACAGTAAAACCCAAATTGAACTGTTCCAAGTGCAGCTGCAGCAACTAAAGACAGCCAATGAAACGCTGCTAAAAGAGAAGGCGGAAATGAAGCAGGAAATGGAGCAAGAGCTGGGCAAGCTCAGGCAGCAGATGCAGGAGCAGCTGCTAGCAAGTGGCGATAACAAGTCGCAGAACTTGCAGCTAAGCGAGGCAAAAGCAGCGCTCGAGCAACAATTGGAGGCACTGCAGCAATCAGGCGAGGCAGAACTGCAAGCCAGCAAAGCGCAGTTAGTCAATAAAGAGCAGCAGCTGAGTGAGCTGGAGAAAACCAAGGAGCAACTGCAGCAGCAACTGGAGCAGCAAACTAAATTACACGAGCAGCTAATTGCGAGTCACCAGGAGTTGCAGCAAAGTCAGTTGAAAGAGCAGGCGGCACAAGCTGCGCAGCTGGCACAGGAAACAGCCAAAACATTGGAAATGGAAGCTTTATTGCAGGCCAACCAGTTGCAAGTGGAGCAACTGCAGCAGCAGGCAGCGAGCAGCGGCGAAGCTGGCGCCCAGCAACTAGCCCAACTGCAAGCAGAACTAATCGAGGCGCAGGCGAAGGAAGCGGAAGTTAAAAGTGCTTTAAATGCTCAGCTTGTCGAGCTGCAGGCGGCGCAGCAGCTAGCCCAATCCCAGCAAGCTACAATCGTGCAACAAACCGAGCAACTGGAGGCCACCAAGACACAAAGCGCCCAGTTTGAATTGCAGTTAAAGGAAAGCAATGAGAATCGCACCCAACGTGTACTCGAGCTGGGTGATGTAAACCGTCAAAATGCAGCGCTGCTTGCCAAATGTGAGGCACTGCAGCAGCAGCAGGAGGCACTGCAGCAGGAACTGCACTCAACAGGCACTGGCAACACACAACTCCAGACCCAGCTGAAGCAGCTCAACGAGGAGCTGCTGGTCAAGCAGCAAAGTTATGCAACACTGGAGACTCAAAGCAGTGGGCAGCGGCTGGAATTGGCCAGCGACAACGAACTGTTGCAGCAGACGAAGGCGAGATTGGAACTGGAGGTGCAGGAAACGCAGTTGAGTCGGGACAAGCACAAGTCGGAGGCGGAGCAGAAGCAAATGTTGCTCGCCGAGCAGGAACAGTTGGGCATACAGCGGGAACTGGCGCTGGGCGATGCGGGCAGGCAACGGGAACAGTTGGAGGCACGTTGCCAGTCGCTGCTGCAACAGAATGAGACACTGCACCAACAATTGACTCACCTGCACAGCAGCTCAACGGATTCCAGTGCGGAACTGTTGAAGCTCTCGCAACAACTGCTCGAACATCAACAGGCCAACGAGCAGCTGGGCACGCGCAGCAGCGAGGAGCGTGCGGCTCTGGAGCGACAACTCCAAGCTAGTCAGCAGCGTCTGGATGCACTCTGCGCCCAGGTGGAGCTGTTGACTCAAGAACTAGCAGGCAGCACAGAGCAGAGCAATCAACTACAATCCAAACTCAAACTGGAGCAGGAGCTGGCAGCTAAGCAGTCGTTGGAGCTAAGTGATGGCAATCGCAAGTTGGAGGCAGCAGCAGCCAGGTGCTTGCAGCTGGAGCAGCAGCAGGAGAAACTGCAACAGGAGCTGGGCGGATCGAGAGATGAACAAAGTGATCTGAACACGAAAATGCAACAGTTAAAGGAGCAGATAGCCACAGTCCAAAAGGAGCTCAGCTCGGAGCGGGATTCAAGCAGCGAGCAACGTTTGCAGCTGGAGCGGCAGCTGGAGGAAGTGCGTCAACAGCTGCAGTCGAGTCAGGCCAGCGTTAAGGAGAACCAAGTGCAGCTGAAAGGGGAAGCAAATCTTGAGGAACAGCTGAAGCAGCTGCAGGAGCAACTAAGCCAGGCACAGGCGGAGCAGGAGCAGCAAGCGACTGGCAATCAACTAGCTATCAAGGAGCTAAAGGAACGACTGGAGATCACCAACACTGAACTGCAACACAAGGAGCAACTTTCGCGGGAGGATGCACAAAAGATTACTGATCTGAAGACGCTAGTGGAGGCCATCCAGGTGGCCAATGCCAATATATCCACCACCAATGCGGAGTTATCCACTGTGCTGGATGTGCTGCAAGCGGAGAAGAGCGAAACTGCGCACATCTTCGAGCTCTTCGAAATGGAGGCGGACATGAATGCGGAACGCCTCATCGAGAAGCTGCAGGGCATGAAGCAGGAACTGCTGGAAACCCACACACAACTCGACTCGCAGCTGGCCAGCAACAAGGAGCTGCAGGGCAGAGTGGAGCTACTGCAACAAACTGAGGCAGGCATGCAAGGCACAGCTATGGAGGCAGCCGAGCAGCTGCGTCTGCTGCAACAGGCCAATGGCGAACAGGTCGAAGCAGTGCAGCAAAAGCAGGCACTGCTCAACGAGAGCCAAGCCAACAACAAGGAGTTGCAACAACAGCTGCTAGAACTGAAGACAGCTTCCGCCACAGCTGCGGAGCAACTGCATCAGGTGCAAACAAGCAGCGTGGCGCAAGAAAAACAGTTCCACGAGCAGAGCAACGATTTCAATGTCCAGCTGCTGGAATACCAGAAAGTCATCGATGAAATGGATGAGGCTGCCCGTGAGAAAAGCGAGCAACTGCAGCAGCTGCAACTCCACAAGACTCAACTGGAGACAAGCCTTGTCCAGGCACGCGAATCGGAGCGGATCAGCCGCTTGGAATGCCAGCAGCTAATGCAACAGCTCCAAGCACTCGAGTTCCAGGAGGCCCGCGAAATTGTTGCTCTGCGTGCTCAAGCCAATGGTTCCATGACAAGTCCAACCTTTTCCTACGACGCAGCAGAGGTGATTCTTCAGTTTATGATTATAAATAACATAATAGCAATACAAGAAATGTTTTCAAAGTTATCTTTTGGTGCTATTATTTTTATCGCAAGTGTACATCAAAATAATCAGATTTTTCAATTGCAGCAACAGGAATCGGAAACCAGTCTGGCCAAGATCAACTTCCTCAACTCGATCATTGCGGATATGCAGCAGAAAAATGATGCACTCAAGGCCAAGGTGCAAACGCTGGAAACGCTGCCCCTGGACTTTAACAAGTAACTAAAATTCAATTAAGATTAAATATACATTTTTATAAAAGTATTTATACTTATTTTGATACTATTTATCCATATCTAATTTTTATTTTGTTTATTTAATGTCAACTAAAGTCAATCGACACAAAAAATATCCAAAAATAAGAATAGATTAAACTGAATTTCAAATTAAATTTAAATTTAATTTAAATTAAACATGTACATAAATGGATATCAATATATATAAATATGCAATAATATATTTTACTCCTATCAATTATTTTTATACATTTGCAGACCAAACGCCTTTGATTTGCTGAGCAAAAGGAAGCCGGCGCCGCGTCTCTTTTGCGATATCTGTGATGAGTTCGATAAGCACGAAACCGAGGATTGTCCGCTGCAAGCGGGCGAGGATCGCGACTATTCACCACCACCAACGGCTGCTGAGTCCAAGACGCAGAAGGAACGCAAGTTGCCCGCTCCACGCAAATACTGCGAAACCTGTGAAGGTGTGAACACAAACTGAACCCATCGTTCGCTCAATTTTTGTAATTTACTAAATTAAATTCTCATATTTGCAGTTTTTGGGCACGATACCAGCGAATGCGCCGACGATGAGACCTACTAGCGAATAAGACACTTTTGTTGGTTGTTCAACACACGCATTAATTGTACGAGTTTTTTTATGTCATCTGTTTTTTTATCTTTTACCTCTGCTGAGAAACTATCACATTTCACTAATCGCATATTTTACTTTTATTTATTTATACAAATTAGTGAAAATATATATTTCTATTGTTTCGTATATTTCTTGTCGAAAATAAAAATGAGTAAAACTAATCGACGCCCTCCTTTTTCTCCTTGATAGCATCCTGTGAAGAGAACAAATAGTATTAAAAAAAATATAATTTATATTAAAATTAGAAACCCACCTTAAATCGCTCCTCGAAGAGCGATAGTTCTGCCAGCAGATCAGTGATGGCATTCATGAATGCCTCCTGTGGTGAATAATCGGCTGTTGTCTGAATGCGTATCACGAATTTATGTTCCAGCGGATGCGGCACTTTGTAGCCGGCAAACAAAACATTTGGATCTTTTAACAGTTGGCTGTTTAACATTGAGAATGTTATTTTACGCATTTGAGACGTCATTCTAGTGATTGCTTACTTGCGGATCATGTTGCCCAGCGTGTGATCTTCCTTGTTGATGGTGAATATCGCCGCATTTGTTACCTTTGTATCCAATTCCTTAATTATTCTATCAGCAAAACATAAATAGAATTATAGTTGCTTTGATTGCTTGCCAATACTGTTTACTCACTTTTTCTCACCCTCATACAGCAGAAACGATTCAAATGTGGGCGGTGCATTCATTATGCTGTTTTATATTATTTATTTATGTTTTACAAAATTGCAATTGCCTATGAAAATCAGGTGAAGACATGAAAATAATGCGTTGCGGACGTGTTGTTAAACGCTTGAATTGAGCGCATGCTTAACAACACTAAACAAACGATATCTATCTCATGCAAGCGATGTTTATGGTACGCGTATCGATAAGTGCTGTATACGGTCTGTTTAGTATGAAGCCCTCTTAACATATCGATAATGAAAGTACAGAGAAATGTATTTTCGATGTGTAAGCCTGAAAAATATATTTTAAAAATATATTGATTACTTAATAATAAATCCTTTTTATTTTATTTATTATATTCCATTACCAACATGCATATCGATTGATTTCATTCTAATCGAGGCTAGTTCCATGAACCCCATCGTCAGATTCACTTTTTTGAGTCAGTGACTCATGAACCGCCCTGCACTAGCTTGCAATTTTTCCGCCAAACAGCGGCATTCTACGCAAATTATTTAATTTTCCAAAAATTGAAAACGTTTAAATTTTAGTTTACGACGCAACAAGAAAGATGAGCGACTCAAACGCACCGAATCCTCTGGAACAATCAACAATCACAATGCTTGATGTGCTCGAGGAGGAGACGGAAATGGAGGAGGAATATGCTGCTGTGCTGGGTGGCTCCGATGAAAATGAATGCACCTATGCCAAGGGAGCGATAGATCGTCAGGCGCTCTACTCGTGCCTCACTTGCTGCCCAGCAGCACGCACTGATTCCACAAAGAGTGCCGGCATCTGTTTGGCCTGCTCGTATCGCTGTCACGAGAACCATGAACTAATCGAACTGTATACCAAGCGCAATTTCCGCTGTGATTGTCCAACACTGCGCCTGGGCGCCGACAAGCGTTGTGCTCTAAATCCCCAACTGGATGCGCTGCAGGCGCCAAATGCGGAAAATTTGTATAATCATAATTTTCAGGGATTGTATTGTAAATGCAAACGGCCGTACCCGGATCCGGAACGCACCGATGAGGAATTAATGCTGCAGTGCGTCATCTGCGAGGATTGGTTCCATTTGCAGCATATGCAAGCGCCACCGATTTCGAAAAAGTGTCTGGAAGCCTGCAGCGAAATGATTTGCGATAAGTGCATGGAACGGAATCAGTTCTTGAGCGATTACATTGGACTCGCTCTGCAGCCAGCTGAGCAGAAGGAGGGGAATAGTGAGTCTGATATTGAAGTCCGTGTGGGAAATGAGCAAGAGGCAAAGGGAACAAAGAGCGAGTCAAAGGAGAAGCAGAGCGATCTGGAGTCAGAGTCAGAGCAAAAGAAGAGCGAGTTGGCGCCGGAGTCGAAGGAAACAAAGAGCGAGGCAAAGAGCGAGGCAAAGAGCGATTTGGAGTCAGAACCAAAGGGAACAAAAAGCCATTTGGAGTCGGCTTCAAACGGAGCCAAGAGCGAACAGTCGCAGGCTGAGGCAAAGAGACAGTTGGAGTCTAAGTCGGAGTCAAAGGCGGAGACCGGAGAACCAGCTGAGAAACGTGCTAAATTGTCGGAGATTTGTCGTCGTCCCAAACGAAATACAGAATATAAAGGTAAGTGTATTTATTTATAATATATTTATTTATATATGAATAATATACATGTATTTAAAGATGCTATAATTAGCAGAAGGCGAGTGAGCTCGTCTAAAATATACTGAGCACTCAGCTGTTCAGTTTTATTTTAATCTCATTGGTAATTTTTTGTTCAACTTTATATCGACCCCACACCTTGTAAAAACTTTTCGTGTGGAATATGCCACGAACTAAAAAGTCAGTTTATATATATAGTGTTCAACATGATCAATACATAAAGAGCAAGTCGAAATTCTTGCGACCATTGCCCAAATAGAGGAAGCCATGCTTGCGGGAGCCGAGTTTATGGAAGAAAGTCATGCCCATCCAGATGCTGGACTTGATGATGGAGATGCGCTCGTTGCGCTGCATATTCAGGGAAAAGGCCTGGCTCAGGGGAATGACGCTATCGATGGTATCCAGAAAATCAATGGCATAATTATAATCGCTGCGCTTCGACAAATTGCTCTTCAAATCGTTGCGTGGCAAACGATACAACTGATAATACGATAAGTTATCGATTTGTAAATCATTCAGACCACGAAACATTTGATTGGGTATAACGCGACCATCAACCATTTTATAGAGAGCACCACGTGGACAAATTGCACTCTCCTCACTAATAATAAAAACAATGGCAGCCAAACGTTCCTCCTCCTTCAGCTTGATCACCTCGGGGCGATCAATGCTCACCACTTGATTGGCAACAATATTAAATGTGGGATCCTAAAAACAAAAAAAAAGAAAGCTTATTCCCGATTAATCCTTTAAAGATATCTCCTCGACTTACCAGCTTGACATATGTCTGCAAACTGGGATCCCCAGTAAAAGGTTCCGGTGCCAAAATCGTGGCCTGAAATATCTTTGGACTTTGGACAAAGGGCAACTGTTGCCATTGATATTGATCCAGACTGTAGAAATATTTGCGATCCTTCAAACAATCGTTCGTATACCCAAAGGCAATATAATAATCATTTTTAATCGCCGTAATTCGACCCCAGAAATAAATGCCCGAAAATCGATTCTCCTGCATTAACACAATCAGCGAATTCTCAATCAGAATGCGTTGCTCGGCCGACAATTTCAGGCCGCAATACATCAGGCACTCCAATCCCTCCGAGAAATACTCCACATTCATTTTGTTTCAATTTCAAAAAGTACTCAAATATTTACTATTTTATAAACAAATGTTTTGTTGTCGAGCTTTTTAGCTCCGTTGACTGATTTAGTATATGGAGAAATATATTAATCCTCGTTTATTAGATGACATAGATTTCACTGTTAACCAGATCTTGTAAATACAAAATATAATTTTAATAATACAAAATTGAATTTAATGAAAAACGAAAAAAAAAATAATAGTAAAATTTTTGTAAAATATATATGAATAAAACTATGATCAAAAAGCCCTCGCTTTTTAAAACAAGTTGAGTTTTGACGAAGTTATAGCATTTTGAAGTTTCGACCTATGCCCATGTATCGATGTATCGATTTTCAGGCTATAATTTTTACTTGTCTTCCGACCTCAAATTTCGTTTTCAACTTTAAATGTACGATTGATTTGGGGGCAAAACTATGATCAAAAAGCCCTTGCTTCTTAAAATCAGTTGAGTTTTGACAAAGTTATGGCATTTTGAAGTTTCGACCTATGCCCATATATCGATGTATCGATTTTCAGGCTATAATATTTACTTGTCTTCCGACCTCAAATTTCGTTTTCAACTTTAAATGTACGATGGATTTGGGGGCAAAACTATGATCAAAAAGCCCTCGCTTTTTAAAATCAGTTGAGTTTTGACAAAGTTATGGCATTTTGAAGTTTCGACCTATGCGAATATATCGATTTATCGATTTTCAGGCTATAATTTTTACTTGTCTTCCGACCTCAAATTTCGTTTTCAACTTTAAATGTACGATTGATTTAGGGGCAAAACTATGATCAAAAAGCCCTCGCTTTTTAAAATCAGTTGAGTTTTGACAAAGTTATGGCATTTTGAAGTTTCGGCCTATGCGAATATATCGATGTATCGATTTTCAGGCTGTAATATTTACTTGTCTTCCGACCTCAAATTTCGTTTTCAACTTTAAATGTACGATTGATTTGGGGGCAAAACTATGATCAAAAAGCCCTCGCTTTTTAAAATCAGTTGAGTTTTGACAAAGTTATGGCATTTTGAAGTTTCGGCCTATGCGAATATATCGATGTATCGATTTTCAGGCTGTAATTTTTACTTGTCTTCCGACCTCAAATTTCGTTTTCAACTTTAAATGTACGATTGATTTGGGGGCAAAACTATGATCAAAAAGCCCTCGCTTCTTAAAATCAGTTGAGTTTTGACAAAGTTATGGCATTTTGAAGTTTCGGCCTATGCCCATGTATCGATGTATCGATTTTCAGGCTATAATTTTTACTTGTCTTCCGACCTCAAATTTCGTTTTCAACTTTAAATGTACGATTGATTTGGGGGCAAAACTATGATCAAAAAGCCCTCGCTTTTTAAAATCAGTTGAGTTTTGACAAAGTTATGGCATTTTGAAGTTTCGGCCTATGCCCATGTATCGATGTATCGATTTTCAGGCTATAATTTTTACTTGTCTTCCGACCTCAAATTTCGTTTTCAACTTTAAATGTACGATTGATTTAGGGGCAAAACTATGATCAAAAAGCCCTCGCTTCTTAAAATCAGTTGAGTTTTGACAAAGTTATGGCATTTTGAAGTTTCGGCCTATGCGAATATATCGATGTATCGATTTTCAGGCTGTAATTTTTACTTGTCTTCCGACCTCAAATTTCGTTTTCAACTTTAAATGTACGATTGATTTGGGGGCAAAACTATGATCAAAAAGCCCTCGCTTTTTAAAATCAGTTGAGTTTTGACAAAGTTATGGCATTTTGAAGTTTCGACCTATGCCCATACACCGATAATTCGATTTTCGGGCTATAATATTTACTTGTCTTCCGACCTCAAATTTCGTTTTCAACTTTAAATGTACGATTGATTTAGGGGCAAAACTATGATCAAAAAGCCCTCGCTTCTTAAAATCAGTTGAGTTTTGACAAAGTTATGGCATTTTGAAGTTTCGGCCTATGCGAATATATCGATGTATCGATTTTCAGGCTGTAATTTTTACTTGTCTTCCGACCTCAAATTTCGTTTTCAACTTTAAATGTACGATTGATTTGGGGGCAAAACTATGATCAAAAAGCCCTCGCTTTTTAAAATCAGTTGAGTTTTGACAAAGTTATGGCATTTTGAAGTTTCGACCTATGCCCATACACCGATAATTCGATTTTCGGGCTATAATATTTACTTGTCTTCCGACCTCAAATTTCGTTTTCTACTTTAAATGTACGATTGATTAAGGGGCAAAACTATGATCAAAAAGCCCTCGCTTTTTAAAATCAGTTGAGTTTTGACAAAGTTATGGCATTTTGAAGTTTCGGCCTATGCGAATATATCGATTTATCGATTTTCAGGCTATAATTTTTACTTGTCTTCCGACCTCAAATTTCGTTTTCAACTTTAAATGTACGATTGATTTAGGGGCAAAACTATGATCAAAAAGCCCTCGCTTTTTAAAATCAGTTGAGTTTTGACAAAGTTATGGCATTTTGAAGTTTCGGCCTATGCGAATATATCGATGTATCGATTTTCAGGCTGTAATATTTACTTGTCTTCCGACCTCAAATTTCGTTTTCAACTTTAAATGTACGATTGATTTGGGGGCAAAACTATGATCAAAAAGCCCTCGCTTTTTAAAATCAGTTGAGTTTTGACAAAGTTATGGCATTTTGAAGTTTCGGCCTATGCGAATATATCGATGTATCGATTTTCAGGCTGTAATATTTACTTGTCTTCCGACCTCAAATTTCGTTTTCAACTTTAAATGTACGATTGATTTGGGGGCAAAACTATGATCAAAAAGCCCTCGCTTTTTAAAATCAGTTGAGTTTTGACGAAGTTATGGCATTTTGAAGTTTCGGCCTATGCGAATATATCGATGTATCGATTTTCAGGCTGTAATTTTTACTTGTCTTCCGACCTCAAATTTCGTTTTCAACTTTAAATGTACGATTGATTTGGGGGCAAAACTATGATCAAAAAGCCCTCGCTTTTTAAAATCAGTTGAGTTTTGACAAAGTTATGGCATTTTGAAGTTTCGGCCTATGCCCATGTATCGATGTATCGATTTTCAGGCTATAATTTTTACTTGTCTTCCGACCTCAAATTTCGTTTTCAACTTTAAATGTACGATTGATTTGGGGGCAAAACTATGATCAAAAAGCCCTCGCTTTTTAAAATCAGTTGAGTTTTGACAAAGTTATGGCATTTTGAAGTTTCGGCCTATGCCCATGTATCGATGTATCGATTTTCAGGCTATAATTTTTACTTGTCTTCCGACCTCAAATTTCGTTTTCAACTTTAAATGTACGATTGATTTAGGGGCAAAACTATGATCAAAAAGCCCTCGCTTCTTAAAATCAGTTGAGTTTTGACAAAGTTATGGCATTTTGAAGTTTCGGCCTATGCGAATATATCGATGTATCGATTTTCAGGCTGTAATTTTTACTTGTCTTCCGACCTCAAATTTCGTTTTCAACTTTAAATGTACGATTGATTTGGGGGCAAAACTATGATCAAAAAGCCCTCGCTTTTTAAAATCAGTTGAGTTTTGACAAAGTTATGGCATTTTGAAGTTTCGACCTATGCCCATACACCGATAATTCGATTTTCGGGCTATAATATTTACTTGTCTTCCGACCTCAAATTTCGTTTTCAACTTTAAATGTACGATTGATTTAGGGGCAAAACTATGATCAAAAAGCCCTCGCTTTTTAAAATCAGTTGAGTTTTGACAAAGTTATGGCATTTTGAAGTTTCGGCCTATGCGAATATATCGATGTATCGATTTTCAGGCTGTAATATTTACTTGTCTTCCGACCTCAAATTTCGTTTTCAACTTTAAATGTACGATTGATTTGGGGGCAAAACTATGATCAAAAAGCCCTCGCTTTTTAAAATCAGTTGAGTTTTGACAAAGTTATGGCATTTTGAAGTTTCGACCTATGCCCATATATCGATGTATCGATTTTCAGGCTATAATTTTTACTTGTCTTCCGACCTCAAATTTCGTTTTCAACTTTAAATGTACGATTGATTTGGGGGCAAAACTATGATCAAAAAGCCCTCGCTTCTTAAAATCAGTTGAGTTTTGACAAAGTTATGGCATTTTGAAGTTTCGGCCTATGCCCATGTATCGATGTATCGATTTTCAGGCTATAATTTTTACTTGTCTTCCGACCTCAAATTTCGTTTTCAACTTTAAATGTACGATTGATTTAGGGGCAAAACTATGATCAAAAAGGCCTCGCTTCTTAAAATCAGTTGAGTTTTGACAGAGTTATGGCATTTTGAAGTTTCGGCCTATGCCCATATATCGATATATCGATTTTCAGGCTATAATTTTTACTTGTCTTCCGACCTAAAATCACGTTTTCAACTTTAAATGTACTTTTTCTTTTTAAATCATTGCTTAAAAAAAAGTAAATATAATATATATTTGATATTAGTTGACTTTAAATAACTAAATAAATATAAACCGAACTCTCTTTTGTCTCACAACAGGTGCCGCTTTCTGGGCCAATGATTGGCGTACGGCTCTTTGCCAGTGCTCGGCGTGCATGCAGCTGTATCGGGAGCAGTCTGTGGAGTTTCTGCTGGATGCCAAGGATTCGGTGAAGGCGTATGAGGAGCGTGGCAAGAAGCGAGGCGTGGATAACTCCACCTATCAGCAGGCCATACGCGCCCTGGCCTCCATTGATCGCACCAAGCAGATCGATGTGATTACGGAATACAATCGAATGGGCGACAGACTCAAGGAGTTTCTGCAGTCCTTTGCCAGCAGCAATCGGGTAGTCACCGAGGATGACATCAAGGGTTTCTTTGCCGGCATGCGCAGCGAGAACCATGCGAATCGCGGCCAGCCCTATTTTTGCCGTTAAACCAATATTTATATAATACCTAAGAAGTATTCGATTAATTCTATTACACATTCATAAAGAAATGCAAAACATATGAAATGATATATTATTATTATTATTTATATACATAGCGAGAACAGTCTGTTGTTCGGACGCCCTACTTTTGATGTTAATCCTTTAAGTATATTTCTAGAATTTTGGTGCACTTGTGAAATTTCGTGCACAATACTAATTTTATGGTTTTTTTATTATTATTATAATTTTCAACGATTTACGAAGCATAACATATGAAATTCGATTTTATTAATATTATTGTTTATATGCGTAGCGTTGCATTACTCAAACATTCGTATTTTACATCATTCTTTTTTAATTATTATTGTAGTACATTCCCCACATTTGATATTCATGTATTATTCTAAATTTGTATTTCTAAATTTTATTAGTATCAT
This sequence comes from Drosophila nr. perissopoda 5 BK-2023a, assembly GCA_035044105.1. Lineage (NCBI taxonomy): Eukaryota > Metazoa > Arthropoda > Insecta > Diptera > Drosophilidae > Drosophila > Drosophila nr. perissopoda 5 BK-2023a. The sequence goes on from JAWNMK010000018.1 coordinate 6,270,781, forward strand.
TATTTTCGAGAGAGTCCTTTGCTCGATCAGCCCTATTTTTGTCGTTAATCCCTTAAGTCCACATTTAAAATACAAAATTTATGGTTTATATTTTTAATTTTATTATAATTGTAATTTTTTTAAAAACGATTCATTAAGAAATTCATATAACATATGAATTGAGATTCGAAAAATAAAAGCTATGTGTTAAGTAATGGTATCTATAACTATATATAAACTATGTACAAGGGTGGCTCTAAAATAAATGCTATGTTAATCAACTCCCACTTAGATGAGGGTCGCCTGCAAATCCCTTATTATATCGTTATCAATATCGTCCATGGTCTGATAATTCATCAGGATCAGATCACTGAAGGAAGGATTCTCCTCGGGCTGCTGTTGTTGAGGCAATTCATGTTCCATATTTGTCACAGTTGGCGGAGACTGAAATTGATTTTGTTGCTGATTTGCCGGAAATGTTTCACAAGTGGCATTAAATACAATATTATTATTATTATTATTATTATTATTATTATTGTTAATATTATTGGTGTATGTATTGTTAGTTGGCGTTAAGCTGCCGCCATTGAATGTTGTTGCCGTCGTCCAATTGCTGGATGCATTATTAATGCTGAACGTGAGATTCAAGTTCTCCTGGTTGAGCAACTGCATCAGCTGCTGATCCTGTTGCGTCAAATGTGGTAATTGTTGCAACTGTTGTTGCTGTTGCATGGGTGCAATGCTGTCGATGGTGCTGCAACTGCTGGCACTGGGCGACATGGGAAAATGATATGTGGGCATGTTGCACGAACTGGCTGCCGAGGGGCAATTGCGTGTTGTGTCCAATTCATAGCCGGGCAACTGCTCCGCCTTTATCTCGGCCATAAATGCGATTGGGCTGGGACTCTGTCCATTGTAGCTGCTCATGTGTGGCACCAGTTGTGGTTGAGGTTGTGGTTGCCCCTGCTGTTGCAAGACCTGTTGTAGCTGCTGCTGCGTGCTGCCTGCAAAAAGTATCACAAAAAGTTCATTAGCAAAAAAAAACTATTTGCCAAAAATAAAGTAAAAAGAAACTTTATCTTAACAACTAAGTTAATGAGCGCAGCACAAAATACGAAGCATTTAAATGTGAGCAACAACAAGTTAACAACAATAGCAATAATAAGAAATAAGAAATAAGGTCAACTAAACTTGTTGGCTAAACTTAAAAGGTCACTCAACAACATCAACAACAACAGCAATTAACGTCTTCATTAATTTGAGAACTTACTTGAGCAAGCATTTGTCTCATTCTCGACTTTAGTTTGTAGCTAAACTTAATGGGAGTAGACAAGATTATATATATATGACATCTTCGGCTAGCCGAAGTTTGATGGCAATTCTATGTTTTTTGGTGCTTAAATTTGGATTTTATTTAAGGGATAGAGCAAATTGCAATTTGCAAAGAAATTCTTGCTTTTTACTAAAAATGCAGCTTTTACTTAAGAGAAGGCAAATTGGGAGCAATGCAAAATAAATGAAAATACTCAAAAAAAAATTTGAAATTAGAAAAGTCCCCATCTCTTAAGTTTGATTTTTCAGTTAATATTTGCAATTTAACCGTATTTAATAATATTGATAATAATCAATAAAGAAAAAGTTTGCAGGAGAAATTCAGACAGACATCAATAAACTAAAGAAATTTTCCTCACTTTAGAATGGCCATTGAAAGGAAAACTTTTCGAGTTTTTTTTTCCAAAAAAACTTTATTCATCAAATTCAATTACACATATATATAATTATGAATGTGGTTCAAATATATATATATAAATTTTTTATAGGACGGGGCAACAACAAGCTAACAGAGTACCAAAGATACCTAGATATTTAAATACTACCAATTTCAAAAAACGATAATGACCAACATTAATTGGTCCCGCTTGGTCCGCAAAGGGTTTGCTCTATGAGGAAACTGGCGTATACATATGTATATAGAGCACTGTATGCGACTGCGTGTGTGTGAGTAGATGTAGGAACTTTTCTATAGCTGACAGAATGGTTTTTTGTTGTTATATTTTATGTGTATGTATTTATGTGTTAAAACCCTGTTTTCAGATCGATCAAAAAATGTTTCTAACTCAATTATTATTAATATTTATTAGTTACTGAATTATATTCATTAAATTATATTAATTAAATTACATTTATTATGTGTAACCGAAAAGAAGGACTCCTAATATCCAAAAATATTAATTAATTAAATTTTTCCGGCTTTTTTTCTGATTTCGTTTGTGGAACCGAAAAAACAAATAAAAAAATAAATGATAAATTTGGCGAGTTGTTTTAAATAATTTTTTGTATTAGTTTAGTTAAGTTTTTCAATTTGATGTGTTAAAAAAATAAAAAAAAAGAATATAAAACTTATTTCTTATATGGATTCGTTCGATAATCGATAACTTTTTTTCGAACCGAAAACAGGGCTTAGTAGTGGGATGGGATGCCTTGAAAGTAGAATTGAGAGAAGCCTTGCACCCGTAAATCCAAAGATAGACTTACTTAACATTTTGTAGTGTTTGTGATGCTGCTGATGCTGATGCCTAATTTCAGACAGTTTGCGCTTAACACTTTCAGTGGCCTTGCGCGCCTCAAGGCGGCACTTCTGGGCCAAAGCATCTACAAAGACAATTGGTACAAGGATTAGCATGCGACAAGGAGGAGGAGGAGAAGGAGCAGGTAAAGCTACACATAAGTGCTATAATACTGAAAGAAAACAGACGACTAGAATAAAAGTTGAATATATATGCATATAGAAACAATAATGATTAATCTGCCAGGCCATTGGCCTCGGCGAGCCGACGAGCAATTTCATCGGCACTCAAAAAATCAGTTGGAGCATCCTCAATTTCGCGTTCCTGTTCCGGTGATTTACTCGTATACAGCGCAAAGTGTTCCGCCTCCAATAGATCCACACTCGGATCGAGCACCACTCCGTAGGCACCCTCACACAGATTCCTAATACTTTGGCGATCAGCAATTGCCACCAGCTCCATGTTGCCATCACTAATCGGAATATCCGCCAATTGCAGCGTGCTCAGTGTCTTCCTGTCCAAGGGACGCCCGTAACTCAAGGTACTGGCATTCGAGTAGCTCTCGGGTCGCAGCAGACTGTTCTCGCTGTCCCCGCTGCCCTTTAGGGGTATATGGATGACATCCGCATCCAAATAGTTTGGTCGCTTGCCGGAAACGCTGCTCGAGCTCCGCCCAACCCCAGTTTTGCCTCCACTGCGTGGTGGCTGCAAGGATCTAACGGAACTTCTATTGGGATCGCTGAGCGAGAACTCTCGGCTGGGCAGCAGCTGCTGTTGCGTCTGCGCCTGCTCCTGCTCCGGCTTGAGCTTCGTCGTCTCCTCATCCTCCGTCCTGCTGCGCCGCCTCGAGAAGAGTCGCGAGAAGAAACCTTGCCGCTTTTTGGGTGAGGCTGCTGCCGAGGTGCTCGCCGAGGCGGGCAGTCGCTTGGTCGGACTCTGATCGGGTGTCCTCATGATAACAATGGGAGAAGGTGTTGTTCTCGTCGAGCTCACGCTTCCATTGCGTGAACGACTCAGCGAGACGGAATTGGAGACACTGTGTTCGCTGACACTCAAATCTTGGGAATTACGCGGCTTGGGCGGCAATGGTGGCAAAATCTGATCCGGATCGGGTGAGGGTGTCCTTGGCGGCAGGGGGAGTGGAGGTGATGTCGATGGCGTTGCTGGCGTCTGGGCTGCATTCACTTGTATCTTGGGCGCTGGTGGATTGGTTAAGACTACCAACTCTGCCTCATCCAGCTGACTAAAAGGATTCGAGGCGTGATAGTTGTTATCGTGTTTTGGTGGCATGGCCACCGGATGATTGTAGGCAATCTGTAGACTTGTGTACGTTGCCGTCTCATCGAAGTGCTCATCTATGTCCACGGAGGCCTGGGCACTGGCAGTCACCAGTTCCCGTTCTCGCTCCTCGCCCAGCTCCGCGTTTTCTAGCGTATTGCGGCGTGAAACACTGCAATCCTTCTCCTCATCCTCCAGCTGATTGGTGATGGTTGTGTTCGCCGTCAGGCTGCTCACATTGGTGAACGCCGTCTGGGCGGTGCTGTGGGAGAGAGTGGGCGTGTCTCCGTTCTCAACCGTTAGACTGTCCGTCCGCTCAAACTCACTGCTCCGCATCCACTCATTGATCTTGTCCACATTGCTCAGGGGTCGCGATTGGAGTTGCGGCTGCCGCAACACCTCCTCCATGGGCGTTGAGGTCTGTGTGCAATCATCAGCCTGTTGGGGCAACAACTGTGGCACCTCCAGCTCAATCTCCATCATCATATCCGGGTCTGGGTCATTATCATCCGCCAGCTGATCCGTATACTCATTCACAGTGGCATCCCCTTCAGTTGCCTCTAATTCGCCACGATGCCGGAGTTGTAATCTTCGCACAGCGATTTCAAACTCATTTAGTGTTCCGGAACTCTGTTGATCGTCGGAGGACACCGTGTTCTCGTCCTCGTTGAGATCGAGCGGGGGACACGAGTACTTCGTGGCCGTCGTTTCGCTATCTAGTGAAAGTATCTGCTGGAACACGTCCAGTTCCTGTTTGCGCTTCAGCTTGCGCTGCAGTCGCGCAAATGTTAGCATACCTGGATTCGGATAATACTCGAACGGCAGCGCGGCACTCGTCGCCCGATCCGATGGTCGCTCCAGCTGTAACTCCACCTGTCACAAAAAACAAAAGCATACAAATCCATCAATCCAACAAACTATTCAAAATTATAAAGAAATCGCTCTGCATTTTAGTAAATCATCCTGAAAACTGAAAAGTCTTTTTCGATTCTAGAAATCATTTATAAATATTAAAAAACATTTTTCTCAACCCTCGAAAGGCTTTTTAAGAATATTTAATTAATGAATACTTACAAATTAAAATCAAAAAAATTCATAGAGAAATTTAGAAATGCGAATTCTAGTTTTTTTCATTTTAGAATAATATGGCTAGCGATTTACTAAAATGTAGGGTGATACATGTTAATTGGTTTTCTCTCACCTTGACACTATGCTGGATCTCCGTGTTGCGATATCGCGGGGTTTTAAACACAATCGCCGTCTGTTTGTAGATATCCGTGGGCTGGAATTCGGCATATGCCTCCCAGATCTCAGCGCCCGCCTCGTTAGTCTCGAAGAAGCGTATCCGTATGTCATCCTTGGTGATCTTCTCGCACAACATGATGATCTGATCGCCGCCACTCAGCTTCGAGGAGCAGCTGCAGAGTCGATTGATGGTCAGCTCGTTGCTTTTGCCGTAGATCGGTGAGGATACAACCGGATCCAGTGGTACATGGTTGTTGCCCACCTTGATGAAGGCCTGATAGCACAGACGCAGCTCATACAGATTAATGCCGCTGATGTTGTCTTTGTGATCGAATTTGGCTGCAAAACAAATTAGATAGTTTTATTTAAATACATATTTTTTAAGGCGCGAACCCAGACATATATTTCACCGGAATCTATGTCTGTACTAAAGCCCAAATTAGTTTCAGTTTGACACGCCGTATTACAATGCTATATGTAAGCCCTCAAACCTCAATTAATGTCGTCTTAGCAATAATACAGGGAGTATTATAATAATATATGTAAACCGTTTAATCAATCAGACTACCCACCATGATAAGGATCAATGTTCTTCTGTTCACGGGCGAGCAGAGATTCGCGGACATCCGTCTTCTTCACACACTGGATGCCCACTTTCTGCATTTCAAGGCGACGCTCCTCCGGCGGCAGCAGCCTATTGTAGACGCCTGACTTGCAGTTGTCCGCCTCCTCCTTGCTGACCAGCCAATGGGGATGCTGGCGGTACGGTTTGTCCCTGGTGACGCACGAGACGACAACGACAACGGGTCCACTGTAATCAACAATCTCGATGGTTGGAAAGGTTTTCGACTCCGCCGTGGAATTCATGCCGGCAATCGAGCCAGCAGTGCGACCTTCGCACTTGTAACGGAATCGTATGATTTTATTCGTCGGCTCCTCCACAATGCGGATGTAGGGACGACGCTGAGCAGTTGGCGTTGCCAGCACGGGCAACGGTATGTGGGATGGCATCACTGGCAACGAGGCCGACTGTGGAAAGGTCTGCGTCACGGGCGGAGGACCATTCTGTTCGGAGCCGCCATTAAGGATCTCCTCTGCGAGGTGTGGGCGAAAGAAACACAAGTTAAAGAGCTGTCAGTAAGCAAATATCAATAAGGCAGCAAGAAAAATAAATAAATAAATAATAATAAGTAGGAAAAATCAATTGGAGCGCAAAAGAAAAAAAAGTACAAAAACAGCAACAACAAAAATAAATAAATAAACAAAAATATTAAAAACAAAAATTAAATAACAAAAAGCAATAAGAAATAAAAAAAAAACTGAAAAGTACAATAAATAAATAATAATAACAAGCAAAAACCAATGAGGAAAAAAGTAATAATAAAATAAACAATAATAAATAAGAAATTAATAACACGGCAACAAAATAAAAAGTAGAAAATCTGTAAGAAAATTCTTAAATAATTGAATAATAATAAAAAACTAAAGCAAAAAGGATAATAAGCAAGAATCCAGAGGAAATAAGAAAAATAGTAATAATAAGCAAAAATCAATGATAAAGGAAAATAAAGAAAAGGCAAAAAAATATATATGTGAAAAAAAAATCAATAAAGCGGAAACAATTTGCCGCAATGCCAGAAACTATTTAGCAAATAGCCACAACATTTGTGGCGTTTATCCATAAGCTACATGTCAGCCCCGTTTATGAATTATGCATATGTGTGGCATACAATTGTGTGGTGCTGTGCCTACTGTCTATCAAGGCTATTGTTATGCTGCTGCAAGAAGTACAATTTTCAGGCTAGGCTATACGTACGGCCTGGCTAATACACTCAGAAAAAAATAGTTTTCAGTTTTTTCTGATACTTTGTTTCTGATATTTAAAAATTATATATAAAAACCAAACAAAACTGCTCAGGGCAAGGTTTATTTGACGGCGATTTTCTACAAGTCAAGTCGATATTTTTTTGAGTGTAGTGCCTCGCTGGGCCAGATGTTAAGGCGTTTGACGTCACAAGTAGCGCCAGAAACATTGCAAGAGTCTCATTTAGAGCACATGTCTTGGCCTTTTGCAGCACCACAATTATTTCCAGCAAGTACAACCCCAAATTGGCTTTTAGCTGCCTTTTTAATGTTGCCACTAAAAATGGCCAAAACAATTGTGCGGCTAATGAAGCCTCTGGTCGATTGAGTTATTGTGCCACATGCCGCATTTTCTACCACAATTGTAGTTGATTATTAATTACGCAAACTTATTTCAGCTCTTAGCCATACATTTATATTTCTTATTTATCATTCATTGTTTATACTTACGCAAATCGCCAAAGAATTCGTCCTCAGCCATTTGAATGGGATTGTCTGCAAAGGAGAATAATGATGGATTAGAATAATCTGTCGACTCACATAAGTATTCATTAGGCGTATCTATATATCCCATTATCTCCTATTATCATTTGTGCATATATGTTTATACAAGTGCTTGATTAGAATTCAGGATTGATTACACTTTGTGCTTCTACTTTGCTTCTACTTTGATACGATTTCTTTACACACACATTTATTTCATTCTATTTATTATTGCATACATCTTTTTCTCATTTTTTTTGTATACATCACATTTACCTATAAATATTTGGAAGACCAAAGAACAACTTTGAACATCAAATATTCATTGATGGATTACTTTTTTAAAGTGTAGTAAAACAATTGTGAGTTTCTTAAGCAAATATTTAGAATATATGTTATGTAATATTCTCTCGGTGCTCTTATGTTTTCTATTGTATCATATACACATACATATATATACTTATTGCCCATATTTATTTCTCTTTATGTATTGTCGTATGCATATTTTTTTTGTATACTTGAATTTAATTTTTAAATATTATTTGGGGTTAAACGGATAAGTATTCATTGATGGTTTATTTTTTGAAGTAAGATCATTGGAAATTTGTTAAGAAAATATATATGGCATAATTTCAAGGGGTTGTAAAATCTCGAAATCTGTCATTTCCATCTGATAAGACATATAATTATATTTATTTTTTCCCTGCTTTCATATACTAAGCGTATACTAAATATGTAGACAGACTGGCATTTAGATGCATAAATCCAAAGCAATCATTTATTAAGCAACTTGGCAGCCATGATAAATTCTGCCAATTATGTGCATAACAACAGCAATGAAGACAACAGTTTCCGCTGCTGCAACGATTATTCGCATGCTCTTAGTTTGTATACCCTGTAATCCATTGCGAGCGACTGCTACCAAAATGCCTCATATTTAGAGAGATACTTTTAAATTAAACTTGAGATTGGCTTGGGTGTCTTATTTAGTCCGATCTCTTATGTTTAATGTATAATTATTGCACTTTCATTTCATAATAATATAATATAATAATTTTTTTAAATTAGTATTTGAGGTGATAGAAACTAAGAAACAACTTTGGCAACCAAGAGAATGATAATTATTGCTGCTAAGAGAGGAACTAACACCGAAGACAAGACAGTTGATATTGTTGCTGTTGCCGTCAAGTGAATTACTTAAAATGTTACTCTTAATTGCATTTTACAAATATTCAAATCAGTTTATAGTTTTAAACAGCAGGGTATCTGCTGGTCGGGCGTGCTCGTCCAGCACTCGCATTTTTTATTAATTCTTTTTTTTATTTATCTATCAGACAGACAAGCACGCTGCGGAACCGGTTTACTTCTACACAGTTATCAAGGTTGTTGTTTTCGCTCAGATAATAATGCATATTTAATAGCACTTTGTTTCGCCATTAAGGCAAAGCAGGACTTCAATTGCAACGTGGGTTGTTGTTGAAAGGGGGGTCGATGGGGAGGGGTGGTTGTGCAGGTAATGAAAGTCGTAGTTGGAACCCGTTAATCCCATATGCCAAACACACACATAGCACGCTCTCCCTCCCTCTCTCTCTCTCTCTCTCTCTCTCTCTCTTTCTCTCCCTCCCTCTCATGAGAGATTTGCATTTGTTATTTTTGTTTCCATTTAAAATACATTGTAACACCAATTTGTACACTGGATGTGTGTGTGTGTTGTTTTTTTAACACCGCACACAAACCAGAGAACTCTTCTTTGGGTCTGCCAGTTGAGCTAAAACACGTTTTACGCAAAATAATAAGTGTAATAAGTTCTAACTTAATGTGGATCGCTCAAATTCGGCACAAAGACAGGAAGCTCTACACTTGGGAAAAAAATGTACCTAAGAGAATAAGCTGAATTGTTCTTCTAGTTTTAAGAAATAAATTGAAATAAAATAAAATTGATTACTATTTGAAGCCTTATTTTCTTTTTATAAAAATATTTTCTATGATAAAAATATATTTTTCTAAAAAGTAAAAATGCAAAAATCCTTTTTTAAATTCAAAAATTTAGTTGATACAGCTATGTTTCTCAAAATACAGTTGGGTGTTTTTCGAAACTTCAGTTTTGCTGTTTGCATTTTTTAGAGTGTATTTAAGAGATGCGTCCATTGACACTCTTATTATACTTATCAAACTGGTCAACAGGTTGGGGCAAAAGGCGTATTTATTATTTAGAATGCTGCATTCTGTATATATATGTATATATGTATGTATAGATATAAATATGCATATATATGTATATATATATATGGATTATGAGGTGTTGCGTAAGAACAGAAGCCGCTGCAGGATGAATGTTTACGTGACAGGTACAAAAATGTTATGGCATGCTTACGTGTGTGTGTCTGTGTGTGTGTGGGTGTGTGGATGGGTGTGATTACGCATTGCGTGGCGAACTCGGCAATCTGCGTCCACGTTGTTAGATCGATACCAAGGAGAGAGCCAAGCGTAAGTGGAATATATATTTATATTTGTATTTATACATTTTTGTATTGCATAATAATAATAATAATCCCGGGCTGGGGAAATTGATAAGGGCTTTACATAATTTAAGCTGTGAGCGATCTTAAGCAAGGCTCAACATTTTTAAATTCCAATTACAAAAACATTTTGATCTGAGTCTAAGTAAATTTATAATTTAATTAAGCTGTCAACGTAGGAGCGCTTTAAAATTGCGCAATTGCTCCGTTCAGCTAGGCAGCCGGACCAACAGGCACATCCTGCCACCCCCCACTTCCTTCACACCTCCTGCTCACCATAGAGCCGCCTGTGAGTATTGACAGAGCTGCTAATACTTTAAGGCAGCCTGCGTGGAACTCAGCGGCTGAAGCAAATTTAATTCGCATTTAGGCAAAGCATTTATCTGAAGTTTTTTCGTTCACTTTTTTATATATTTTGCTTTTATATCCTGTACCCAAAGAGTGTTTACGAAAGGGTGTCATGATTTTAAGCGCTCATTATAGCCTTATTATAATAATAACAAATTTTCTCTCTGCTTTGGTTTTTTACTGAGTTTTCCTGCAACAAACTTTACAGCGTTTTGCATTTAAATACCACATAAAAATCATTGAATTAGGCGTCGTCGATCCTACAAGTAAATAGATTCCTGGTCTGCAATAGCTAAGTAGATATAGTCATAATTATATCGTTGTCGTATATTTGTTATTTTATGAGCTGATTACAGGGTATTCCACTGTTCAGCAATCTTGCCTAGATCAACCTTTGGCTTGTTTTGCTTTACGTTTCTGTCTATCGCTGGGGGTTGGCGACATAAATCAGCGCTACAAATTGATGCGTAAATAAATGCAGACGCGAAATTACCAACGACAAAAAAGGTTCTCACCCAACAAAAAAAAAATAGAAAGAGAAATAAAGAGAGAGAGAGGAGAGGAAAGAAGAGGAGAGGAGAGAAGAGGTGAGAGTAAAATGTTAATTAAATATGATCAAAAATAGAATGAAATCAACGCCAGACGCATTTTTGTTAAGAAGTTAAGGTGGTTTCCATTTACCGCAGAGTTTTGAATTACATGCCACCAAAGTGGCATTTAGACGATTACGCTCTGTGGCACTCTCTCCAGCCGGTCCCATATGGGGCATGCCACACACACATATATTTATATATGTATATATATGTGTATACCTACTTTAATAGCTGCTACTTCTAATGCTACTACGGGGAGCTTGTCATGTGTTCAATCGATTGGAAAATCGCGTTCTGAAGCGAAAATAAACACAGCTAAATAGAGAAAATGAAAGCATTGAGCAAACGGCTCTTGAATAGGGCCAAATACTTCAATGGACCCAGTCCAAAAGCAGCGCGCCCAAAACAAATTAGTGGGCTAACTTCAATCGCTCCATCTACACTCAGCAAAAAAATTACGCTTAAATAAAAAAGTATCTAAAAGTTTTGAAGGCTTTTTATCTATTATTATTAGAAATGTTAACCGTGATATTTAGCAAGCAACAAATATACATTTTAGAAATTTGCTTTCAGAATAATAAGTTGGGAAATCCTTGCCCAAAATCAAGGCGATTTACTTAAATTTAAGGCGCTAATTTTGATAAGTGTAAACACACCCAAAACACACACGCACACACAGGCGGACACACGCACACCGGTTGCGCTTTACAGGCTGTGTCACATCAAACACAGAGACACAATGATGGGGAGGGGGAGTGGGGGCAAGGCGGAGTTTGGGCAGCAGATTGAGGACATTGAGGACATTCGCATTTGCACCTCAAGTACTTAAGCAAATCTTGGCCATATGTCGACATGTGTGTGCGTGTGTGTGTGTTTGTGTGTGTGCATGTATAAATTCACACACATAATCACATTTTTATTTGTACTCAAAATTAATTTCAAACACTCAAAATCTGTGCGTGAAGACTTGCAAACAGCCTGTCACAACATATTTTGTTTAAGTGCTTTTTAGCTGCATGTTGTGCGTGTGTGCGGGTGTGTGCGGGTGTGTGTGTAAAAATCAATAAATGCTGTATTTATGGCATTATATTTTCTGACTATATCGATGACGTGTGAAATTTACAATTTGTAGTGTGTCCTTCAAATTTTAGCTTGTCTGCAAAAGCCATTAAAAATTAACGTAAAAAATTCTTGAACTTTTAATACAAAAAAAATGTAAAATAAAGCTAACATAATTTTAAAACGATTATTTTGTATTGTGGGGGTGATGTTTTTTTTATTATTCTGACTAAAAACCGTGCATAGTTCTTAATAAGTTTTTAAAAAATTTAAAGTTGCTTATTAAATGGTATAAAATTAAATTAAACAAAATAAAATATTAAATAAAGTATGTAATAACAAAATCTGATACAAAATAGATTACTAGATATATTTCATGTTTTTTCTTTGATAACAAAATATATTTTGATATTATATATAATTTGAAATATTTAACTGAAAACTCTCTCGCTATCAGTAGACAAGAACAATTTTCATCTTTTATTTTGTACCACAAAAATATGCAAGCAGCTAAATGAAATTTGATTCTGCGAAATGCTTTTTGATAATTATTTAATTATAGGTGTTTCATGTTTGTTGTTAGCAAAAAAGCAAGTTCCTATCAGGTCTAGCTACTTGAGATAGGAGCGGTTGAGAGGTGAAATGAACTGTTGATAAAGTTCTTAGACAAGCCCCATTCAATTTGATTTGAATTTAAATCATTGCTAAACAGTGATTCAGCTTAGCTGCGGAACGTGTTTCTGGCGAGGTTCTTAAAACTTTTATCGAATTTTCGTAGAATTTTCATAGATTTTATGAACTAATTAAAAACCAATTAATTCTATTGTAAGCATCAAGAGTGAATAAATATAATGCAAAGAAAACATAACGAAAATTGAATAACAAAGACCAAAAATTGTACATCAAATACAATTAACAAGAAATCGATTTTAATGACGTTTGCCGAGCGGAGTAATCAAAGAGAAGTCTTTAGAAAGCCAAAAACCAGACAACCACAAGTATTTTCCAATATACCAAATAGAATAGAAAAAAAAACAACCACAAGTATTTTCCAATATACCAAATAGAATAGAAAAAAAAACAATTTTCATGCTATACTGCAAAAATTTCATTCTAATCGCAAACCACACAAATCTCACGCGATGCCAACAACCCGCAGCAGCAGCAGCATTGCTTCAAATTGCCTTGCAACTTTTGAAAACTTTGCACAATTCAATCAATTCAACTTGCCGCAATTCAAAATAATTTATTGAGCCGGCCAATGTGGCGTATACTTGCTTGGAAAGACATAAGCATAATGACGTCTAATCGGATCAGTCGACCGATCTGTCAGCAAACATGAGTGTGTCGGTAATCTTTTTTTTAGCCAGATCACTATTTACTCTTAATTATTATAAATTAAACGAATTAATGTCAATCTAATTTTATTTGATAAATAACAATTTTTTGTTTATTTATTTGTTATCAATTTAATTTTAAAAGATAAATACAAATTTGAATTTTTTGGCCAGACTACTTTTTACTCTTAATTATTATTATTTTAACATATGCTAACTGTTACATACCCAACACTTGGGCCAAAAACTATCCATATCGAACAACTATAGCATATAGTTGCCATAGGAACAATAGGTCGAAAGTTGAGTTACTGTTTGAGTTTTTTATCAAGTAATGCTAGACAAACTCATGAGTTATGCATTCTTTTAGGCCAATAACCTTTCGACAAAAAATGTTCAACATTGGATTACTATATTATATAGCTTTAATAAGCACAATCGGTCTGATCAAATTTATAATCCAAGCCATTTTTTCCTGTTTCTGTTGCCAGCTGATTTTCTCTAAATAAATGCCTATTTTTGAATGTTGCTTTTGTTCTTATGTTGGTGAAACATGAACCTGTTTCATTAAAATACAATCTGCAAATAGCTTGATGCAAATAGAGTTCAATCAGATTGTAATATATATGTATATATATATGTATATATATACATATAAAATATTAAATTTAAAACGCAAATATTTCTAAGTTTATCAATTAAATTAAAAAAAATTAAATGTGGTATTATAAAAATATCTGACATGTATTTGTGTGCGAGCAAAAGGTGTTAGAATTGCCTTTGTTTGTTTGTTTCTTTTGCTTTCGTCAATTGCTGAAAACACAAATGGCTCTGGCTGTGGGACTATAGTAGTGGGGGGAACAGGGGGGTATACGGTGGGTATATAGTCTGATAAATCGATATTCGAGTTGCTTTCGACCCTGACTATCCTCATGCAACTATTTAACTATTTGTGTGTATAAATAAAAGTGTATTGGCCTTACAGACCTGGACTGGCTTTCGATTTGTATTTGGATTCGGCTAAGTTCTTTTTTTATTTTTTATTTTTTTCTGTGGGAGAGTTCCACGTGAAACGCTTTGATTGCAAATGAAACAAACGAAATGTTCCAGATGCCAGCAAACACACCGATATTTTTATAAGCTTTTTGGTTTTCTGTGTTGCTGCTGTTCACTTGTAAAAATATTTACAAACTGATTATCTAAATATTTGCGCATTGCGCCACCGATCAGCCTTGAAATATGCTCTTAGGATCGATCGATCAATTGCGGATGTGGTCAACAGCAATTTCAAACATTAAACATTATCTCAATTCTCAATTTTCTAAACTTACCGTTGCCCGGCAAATGCGCCATGTTTGTTGAAGTTGTTCCTTTATTAGCAAATCTTTATCAAAATTGCTTATTGTTTATTTTTCTTTGTTTTCTTTTATATCTGGAATTATGAGTTATAATCGTGTTAGAGAGCAGAAACTTAAGCATTCACTGGGGAATATTTCGGATTATAAATAATCTCTAAACTCGTGCAATTTGTTTGCAATTCATGTTTACAATAACAACTGAACATCTGAGGTCAATATGCGATAAATCACAGTTGAATATGTTAAGCACATGCTGCATAAATAAATGGCTATAAGTGTAAGGAAAATAATCGATCGACACTTCAAATACATCTGATATGTATCCGTATTAATATCAAATGAAAGTTGATATTACGAAAATGATAATCATGTTAGGGAAACAACAATTGCATCGCAATTTTTTGAATTTCATCTGCAGACATTAATTTAATTATTGCAATTTAAAGGCTCGAAACAATAAAAAAAAATTAGGTATATATGTAAATATGTGTTTGTTAATAACAATAGTTAATTACAATTTGTACATGAGAGTCTAGCAAATTTATTGCAGCTTCTTCCAACTATTTTAAATTTGTTCGTAACATTTTCTATAGCTATATATGTATGTATGTGTCTATATGTATTTATAATGATGTAGAAGAATTTATAACAGTTGCCGGGTCTAACTAAATTATCACAGCTTCTTGCAGCTATTTTCTATTTGTTTATTGCAGGAAGTGTTCTTATTGAGTGCTATTGAATACTCAGTACTATTAGTAAATGTAAACTTTTGCTATTGCCTGTTTACAAAAATAACAACAACAAATGCAATTTGAACTTAGACGCTGGGTTATCGTCGCCTGGACAAGAAGCTTATCAAGAGAAATGTATGCTATAATCAAGAATGCAGAGCAGTGCACTGTCTGGAATTGGATTCACAAATCACAATTCAAATAAACTCAAATATAAGTCAATGGAATTGAAGAAAAATAACACGATCGAACTCAATACAAGCTTATTCGATGTACAATTGCAATTGATTTAAAAAGACGATAATTTGCGGCTGAGGGAAATATGAAAAGCAAAAGTTATTTGAGGATATATACATATATATATATATTGTGCGAGATACTAACAAATATAATATATGTATATCAAACATGCATGATAAAATATGCCAATGAATTCTGCAGGGTAAACAAATAAAAAGGTATAGACAAGAGTCTGGTGTCGAATTAGAAAGGTATCATTTTGTCTATTTTTATTTCGAAGTGTTATTAATTAATTTGAATAATTTGCTCAGTGCCATTGATAGGTGATGCTGTTAGCAATAAGAAGTCTCAATTTGAACTTGGACACGCAAGGCTATCGCTGAAATTCCCCGAATAGATTCATTTTTATCAGCAGCTGAATATTGGCCAAGAATTCTATATATGTACATATACATATAAACATAGTATTTTTTAAATTTTATATATAATATAAAAGCAGCAATTAGTTTGATAACCATAAATATTAATTATTTAAGGAAAGCCTTTTGATGACCAGCATAAATATTTTTTTTATTGCCATGGATTATAATTTTATATATGAGTTGTTGTTATTTTTGTTCTGTTTTTATTTGTAATCTTTAGATCAGCTATTGCCATTGTAGTTGCAATGTGTAGGATGCTGTACTCTTTGCATACGAATATACACATAAGTATAAATATTTATATTTATGCATGTATTAAGAGCTGAGTTTAGTTTCAGTAACAAACTGCGCGTTAGGTTTAGCATTTTTTTTTACTTAATTTACTACTGCTAACCTTTATGGCGAGTAGTTGTTTAGTTGTTTTTATTTTATTATTATCTTGTTGTTATTGTATTTGTTAGAAAAAACTTGATTAAATCGCGCTGCGACACAACGTTATATTTTTTTCCGCATTTCCATTTGAATGCATACACATACAGCCATATATATTTATATAGATATGTTTGTTATTAAATTTATATTAAAACTTGCTTGAAATTAATTTTATTATTCTTTATTTGTTGTTGTTAAAAATTAACGCGCCAAAACAAATAGAGACAATAAATGTAGCTAGAACTGAGAAAGGCATTACTTATTAGTGTGGTTATTGCACTGCAGGTATATATAATATATATGTCGGGCTTGCGTGTCGTGTATTCCTAACAAGTCGGCGACGATTTCGATTTCGATTTCGAATTCACTTCACACAAGTCAAATCACATCAGTCACCGGCAAAGTTCAGTTTCAAACTGAGCGTCATGTTTTCTCAATCGCTTCACAGATCGACTCGCACTCACATTCGAACTCGTATTCGCATTCGCATTCACACTCACATGCACATTCGTGCTCACACTCGCCGTCGGCTTGATCTGTGGCTCGACTTTGCTCGGCGGGCGTTTGTTTCTCTCTCGTCAACTTGTCGTATTGTTGATATCGAATACTTGATGACGATCGGCGGCCATTAAATTCCATGCCATAACGACAAATCAACACACTTTTCATTTCATTATGCGTTTTGTATGCCACTTAAAATGGGCCGCAGGGGTATAATAAATTCTACATGTGTTGCTGTGTATTGTTGTTCTTGATCAGAATCAAAACTCGAGTCAATCGATAAGAGCTAGACTGTTCCAAATATTAAATGTAAGTTTTGGTAAAAAAGTTATCAAATTTAGTTCTTATCGATAAATTGCAATCAAATACCCCTTAAAGAGGGGTATCAAGAACTCTTCCGGAACTAGTCCCTTAAAAATCTTAAATATAAGTTGTAAAAAAGAAACTAAATTTAAACTGTTTGAATGAATCAAGTTTAGTATGTTATCGATAACTTTTAACTGATAGTCCAGTTCCCAGAACAATCTAATCTCCCTGACCGACACAGCCACACGTCAGTTATGAATTTGTGTTTAAACACGAAGATTCCATTATTTATATTCGTTTTTATTTACACAGAAATCTGCAAATCTACAAATCAACAAATTGTGCAAAATTTGTTTTGTGTTTTGTGTCTAGGAGCAGCTAAGGTCATGAATTGGTACAGTTATTGACTTAATTTCGTTTGCTGTTCCATCAAAACGTTGATTTCTAGTCAGCAAAACACCGCCAAATACACAAAAACTGAACACAAAATAATAAATATTAATAATAATAATATTTGTGCAAAATGCTGCACAGAATTTCAATAATTTATTTAGCCGTGTTCATGTGTTAATATACTGTAACCAAAAACAATGTTTAAACAACAACATCAACAATACACGGCGTGGGCAAGAAAAATGCAATTTTTCACTAGTTGCAGTGCCTGGGGAAAATCGGTTGCAATTTCGCAAAACAAAGGCAAAGATCCTAAAATAGCCGCAAAATCAATTTTAATAGCTTGCGCTGAGTTGAATGGAGACATTTGTGGTCTTTGCATATTCAATATTTTGCGCTAAAAGCAAGCAAATTAATTTTGATTGATTCTGTGACGCCAGCTGATAACCCAAACACAAAAAACAAAACAAAGCAACGCAAAATGAAACAATAACGACTACGTCATAGCCCACAAAACGTGTTTTAAGCAGGGCAAATCCAAATATAAAAATAAATACCAGCTAATGAAGATGAAATACATTTTTTGGGAATTTTATTGTAATTCTAATCTCCATAAATTAACAAATTTATCAATTTTCATTTGTCTGCATAGATGTACATTGATTGATAGGGCATACACTCGCAAAAAGGTGAGTGAAATTTATGAAATTATTGTTATTAACAACTTATATTTCTAAAGTAATTATACTTAAATCGAGATTACATTTTTTAAACGATTTTTAAACTCTTGTGTGAAGTGTAAACTGAATTTTTTTAATTAGATTTTTGGTTATATGTGTAAAATATGAGGAATACAATTTTTGATAACTAATTAATATGTTTCTGGAAAGTGGTTATTTATAAAAAAAAAAAATATGTTTCTGATAAAAATATTTTTCTTGATTAATAAGAACTGTTTTTAGTTTTCAGGTTGATTTTCTAAATTTCAAGGCGTTTGTTTTGCTGAGTGTAATAAGAAGGACGCTAGCCACAATAATAAGCAACTACAAATGACTCCTAAGCTCTCCTGCCGCCGTTGCCAGTTCCACTTGCCACTGCCACTGCCTGAGCATATCTGCACTTCTGGCACATGTGCGCTAACTCAAGGTCAAACATAACATTCAAGAGTCGCTAACAAAGCCAAAGCTGCGAATCGGCATCATAAGACGTGAGACGTCATACAAAGAGTAGGAGACCGAGAGACAGAGATAGAGAGAGAGAGGGAAAGAGTGAGAGATAGAGAGAGACAGAGTTAAAAGTGGTAGCAATTGAGCGGCTAGTTGGGCAACCACTTGTTGTTGTTTTTGTTGTTGTCTGCTTTGGCTCAGAAAGCTAACCAAAGTAAAGGCCATTGTTTATTGCCAATACAGAAATACACTCGCACACTCGCTCACACACCTACACGTGCAGCACAAAAGGTCGACACTGGCGACGCCCTCAAAACAAAGACTCGATGCGTAGAGCATTAAAATTCAAGACACAGAAGCAGAGCTGTGCTGAGCTGCAGAAACTGCTGAGACTGAGGTCCGAGAAGAGCATTTCGATAGACGAAAAAAGAAACAGCAAATAATTTAGATGGAAAAAATTACAAATGAAAATGAACTGAAATGTTGGCCAGCTGAACAAGTGGAAATTGATCGACTAGCTAATGCCCTGGCGGGCAAGCTATGAATATGAGGCGAAATTGTAGAAATCTTTTTCTGGATTTGTCCCAAGGCTAGCAATAAATACTGAACCATTTTACATTTTCATAATAAATATATTAAAAATAATGTTAACTAAAATATTTTATTTCTACTTGATAATTAAATAATGTTCTTGTAGGAGACTAATTTATAAACGAAAACAGAATTTAATCATTTTCTTTTTGTTTTATATCATTGAAATGACAACTTAAATTTTAATATTCAATTTCAGAATACATTTTTATTTGTCAAAAATATTATTTTTACAAATTTGTGTACCAAATAAATAATAAGATCGTTAGCGAAAAATTCATAAGCGATAAAAATTGAATTATCATCAAATGAATAAGGCAGGCACCAAAAACGTAGCATGAAAGCACTGATTTAATCATCATACTTCAAATTCAAAAGTTGCTTTTCAACAATAAACAATCAACAATCAACGAACTGAAAAATAAACTTTTTTCCATATTTTTTAATTTGCTAGACTTACAAATTCGGCTCAAATAAAACGAGTACGTAAAACCAGTATTGAAGAAAAAAACCAGTCGACGCGTTGCACTTGATTGGATGCTGTTTCGGTTTCGGATTCCCCGAATTGCTGTATGAATCACCAACGCAGACGCAATTGCGCCACTTGTATCTCACAGATACTCTCAAAGTAGCTGTGTCTGTATTTGTATCTGTATCTGCTTGCCACGCGAGCGAGTGGCCCGCACCCATGCGGAAACGATCGATGCTCTCCAACAACGTCGATCGTCGACCGTCGTTTCCAGTTGCACATAACTTTCCCGTCACTTTTGCTTGCTACTCTTTTGTCTTTTTTTTTACATCAGTGATTATGTCACAGTTGCCACTGCCACATGGACTGCTTGAGGCAAAGGCAGCAGTTCCGCATGCAGTGGAAAGAAACTCGTTGCCAATCAAGGTTGCAACTGGCTACTGGATCGCTGAATTCAATAAACAATTTGAATTTCACAATTTATTAGAAAAGCAGCAGCAACTTTAAAACAACGCTAATCAAACGAACAGAGACAAGCTGCAAAGCTGACAAACACATCATCTCAAAGTAAACTTGTATATTGTATTCGCAACAACAACAACAATCACAATGGTAACCGCAACAGCGATAACATCGACTCAAATCGTCTATAGACGATAGTCTATATATACATATATAAATATGTATAGTGGCTTTATTCGTGTATAGCTGACTATTAATTAATTAATGCACCAGCAATTTGTGAGCGCCATTTGCAACTGCACAATTTGCGATTGCTAAACGAGGGGCTTGGAAAACTGGATATAGAGCTGGCAAATAACTTGACTACACTGGAAGAAACTGTTGCGCTCAAATGTAGAAAATCGCCTTACGAGGGTCAAGGGCAACTCAACTTATTATACAGAAAGTGTGCTTATAAAAGTTGCCCTACAAAACAGGTTTTTCTTTTTTTTTAATTTTGGAAAAAACTTATCCATTTTTCAGGTCGTTCTTTCTGTTTACACAGCATTCTGAAAAGTAGAAAATCATCAGAAAATCATTTATTCTGTTATTTATAAATATGTTTCTGAAAAGCGAAAAAAAGACTTTGTATGTTAAGAATTAATTTCTGTTATTAGGAAATAAAATTCTGAAAAGTGGACACAAGTCTTTGTAATTTTAAGAAATTTTGTTCTATTAAGAATTTTTTCAGTTCAAATAAAATAGAAGAAAGAAGCGTTTTTAATTGAAAAAATATATATTGTATTCGTATATTGGCAATTTATTTCTGAAAGCTAGCCAAGTTTTCTAAATTTCAGCCTGATTGTTTTTCAGACTGTAGCATTAAAGTGTAAATGCATTTAATTTTGTATATATGAGACTGTTTCCTCCAACATCATTTAAGCTCTTCAATTATGCATTCCTGACTGAAGTTACGCAAGCACGTGGCTGATAAAATATTCGTTTGATTCAATGTATTTAATTTAATACTTAACTTTGTATAAACCAACAACTTGTAAACTTTTCCAATTAGCTGAATGCACAAATATCAGGATTTTGTCCAGGACAATAATATTATGTTAAGACTCGCTTAGATCTTTTAAGCTGTGCACAACCTTTAATTCCTTTAGATGAGAGACACACACACACCTGTTATGGCGACAATCGGACGCGTGTTGCGTTTAATTCCGGGTACCACACAATATTCTCATTAAACTGTGTAAACAGTGATTTCAAGAATTGTTAGCTCGCGACAATGAATAAGTAAATCCGTCTTATGTAAGACGCCAACTGTTAAACTAGTTAAAGACTACGACGATGATAATGTATAACCTGATCGGAGAAAGACAGACAAGAGATGACGTCTCACAATAACATTTCATTTAATTACTTTTCCCCAAGACGCAAATCAGTAGACTAAATCACCAACATGATTAAGCCAGTTAGAATTAAATTTAGTATTGGGGAAAAACCCCTTTCATTGATAAACGTAGGAATATATTATTGGGCAATTATATATGTATAAACAATACGTGTGCTGTTGTAGCGGTTATTTGTTGCTAAGCTGGTTGGCAGGGGGTCTTTACAACACACACACACTGCAAACAGCAGACAGCAAACAAATCACTATGCATAAGACATTATTTATAGGCTGTGCCATTTTCCAGAACTCACCCAATAGAATTTCTCGAGATGTTCAATATATTTACTTAAGGTATGTGTGTTATTTTCCAAATATTTGTTCGTTTCGATTTTCGTAATAGCCAACACAGAAACACACACAAAATCACACACCCACTGGAACACACACAGAGCTATTAAGCACACGAAATTCACTTTTCGATATTTTATGGGTTATACTTTTAAATAATTTTATAAATTAACAACTGCATTATTTTTCTTTTTTTTTTCGAAATTCTCTTAAAGCTGTTAGGTTTATTTTTCGCACCTGTCGATTTAAATTTTTGCGATTTTCGTCGAGCCAAATCAACCGTTTGCCAGCAGCGTCGCGACGTTAATGAAACCGCCAACAGCCGCCGTTGGCCACAACACAAAAAGCGGCCCAAAATCATCATCATTATTTTTTCTCCAGCCAATTCAAATTGAATTCAAAAAAGCTTTTCACTCTGCGCAAACGCCGTGTGGTGAAAAATATTCATTTGTGTAAAAAGCTTCCGCTGCGTTTAAAATGCCTTTTTTGAAATGGCCCCCAAGAAAATGTAACCGTTTTTTTTTGTGGGCGCCTTGCGCCAAATGTTGTGGAAACTCTTTTGGCCGCAATTGTCAAATGGTCCGCAATCAATGAACGGATGTTCTGGGAAATTGAGTTACTGTACTGCCAAATTATGGGTGTACAAGATGGGTGTAAATGGGTGTAGATGACGACAGTAGTGTCGTGTGTAAACAGAGCTAAACTCTCTCAAATATATCTGTGGGACAAAGCTACTGAATTTACCAAATAAGAACTATTTTAATTTAATTATTTATTTAATACCAACTAATATCAGTCGACAAAAAAATACAAAAAGTAAAAAAGATGAAGCTAAAAATAATATGTAATATTAAATTTAAACTAAAAACTTAAGAATTACTTATTAGATTTATAAGATTTTAGTATGCACTAGTATAGTAGTAAAATCTATATATTATGTATTCCATATTATATTATATTATATTCTTCTCCATGGCTACTTTAGGGTGTGCAAAACTTTTTGAAACATATTTGGCAATAAAACTAAAATGTATTCAACGGCTGGCTTCAGGGTATCTCCTAGTCGAGCTCTCACTACCACAGCATGCTTACTTGCTTAAAGCTCAAATCAGTAGGCGCTGCTTTTTGACTGCTTTTAAGTATATCAAAATAATATTTAAGACTGTTCTGAAAGGCTTTTGAATCGCAGTGGAGCTACAACAAAAATAAAAATAAATAAACAGAAATTTTCCAAGCTCGCTTACTTGTTGTGCATATCTGTTATATATTTGTGTTGTGTCAAAATAAGATAAATACAAAAATTTAAAAAACAATATAAAAGTCAAACAAAAATGTCGCCCCAAGGTCGGCGTATGCGTTTAATCGGCCTGAAATTAAATCATGGCAATGATGATGCCAAGAAGAGTTCCCCTCGAGCACCCTACAACAAAACGGTGCTCGGCTCCCAGCTGAAGAAGCGTCGCGCCCAGAACGGCAACAACAAGCAGCGATTGCAGAAGAAACAGCTCCAGAGGTAAGTCCAGGAATGCATCAATTCATTCAGTAAACCTAGGAGACTAGGCAATTGCTAATAATCGATATTTAAAACTGATTTAAGTTGGCATTAAGTAATATATCGCTTGTTAAATTTAAGCGCTGAGAACAATGAAAACATGCAGCTAATGAAGCTGGCCAATGTGGTGCCGCTGACACCCTCCTCCTCGGATGCATCGCTGGCCACGACTAGTAGTCTGTCTAGCGGGGCCGATTCCGGCTACAAACAATCGGAGTCCAAGTTGCTAACGATGCCAACATATTTTACACTCAAGCGCCAGCAGACGGCGGCAATTTTAAGTTTCCGAGCACGCAAATCCGTGTCGCAAATGGACTTCAAGGAGGCACGCCGCACGGGCAACTATCAGTTGGCTCGTTGTGATTCCCCACTTGGTCAACTGACCACCCAGGATGCGAATGCCTTGCAGCTGTGCAGTTCACGATTTGTGATGAATGGGGCAAGAGTGGGTGGAGATCAGCAGGATTTGATTCGCACTGCCAGCTTGCGCATCTTTAACACGATCATGTTGCGCTCCTGGCGACGTCGGCGCGAAGAAGTGCGTCAGCTCAGCGAACAGGTCGAGGATTTCAAGCGCAATGTATATACTGAATATTTCGAAATCTAAGCTCGGATTTTTTTTAAATATTTTATATATAAATATAAATAATAATTCCTTTTGCGCAGTTTGTCAAGAATCGCAATCAGTTGCATGTTTACAACACTCTCTTTGCCGTGGAGAAACGTCGCAATGAAGCCCTCAATGATCAGCTGAAGCAATCCTACATGGACACTGCCCAAGTCAAGTTGTCCAATAATGAACTCGGAATTCTCCTGATTCAAGCCAACAAGGAGAAGCTAAAATTAGCTGAAGAGGTTGCCGGCAAACAGCAGGAAATTGATAATCTGCAGGAGTTACTGCAAACCACAAAGAAGGATCTATTTCAGTCGCACACCTTGAAACGGAAGCAGCTCGAGCAGCTGACGAGGATTCAGCGTGAATTCCAACTGGCCAAGTTTGATATCGAGGAGCTGACTGGCCAGCTGCAGGAACTGCGTGTGGAGCTGAACCAGAAACAAGGGTCCATGGATGAGATGAGCGAGAATATAGATTACCTGGCAGGCCAGGTGAAGTTGTCCAGCACTCAACTCGTGGATCACAAGTGCGTAACGGCGCAGCAGCTCAGGTGAGATCCTAACTCCTAACCTAAAAAAAATATATGAATTTATAAAATAGCTAAAATCATAAAATACAAATCATTATTAAGAAAATAATGTGTTAATATTTGTTCTGGGTCTTAGAAAACTACAACCATAAAATGTAGAAATTTACTTTCATTTGTTTTATGTGTGCAACTTCATTAAGTAACTTCATAAGCACTATTTGGCACCCACAGCAAACTGATGCAACACTCTGCCGAGCTGGAGCTGGACATCAAGCAGAAGGAGGAGCAGTTGGTCACATTGCAGAACTGTCTCGCTGCCACTGTGGGTCATCGCATCCGGCAGTGCTTTGCCCATCGGCAGGCCTATCAGCATGCCACCTACAATCTGATGCACTTCGTGGCCTACTGCATGCTGCCAGGCACTCCGCCTCCTCCGGTCACCTTGCCCCTTCCCAGCATACCATGTGCTGCTGTCAAGCGGCTGAGAGAATTATTCCATGGTGGTGCCAATGATGGAGCCAAGGAGTCCAAGGAAGCATCTAAAACCAAAAGCGTTGCCTTTTCAAATTGTTAGTTTTCGATTTTCTTGATTTCGAGTTGCATGATTTTTTTGTTTTGTTTTCAAATTTTAGCAATGTTTACTAATTTTAATTCAAATATATGTTTTGAGCGAGAATCGCCTATCCAACTGTAATTGCAGTTTTATTCTACAGTTATGGCTAGGGAATGTTCGATTCGTCACTATAGTCATATTAAATTTTGGATATGTCATGGCTGTGGAAAGTTTTAAGAATAGATTTACCATTTAAGTGGAGCAAACTTAAGATATTTATTTACTGCTAAAGCGATTAATTTATTCGTATTTCAAGAATTATGCTAAAAACACACATTTTACATTTTACATATTACATTTTACATACAAGACACACTGGGTCTAAGTAAGACTAACAACTGAATAGTAAGTAATTAAGGTATTACGTAGATATGGATAGATTTGATATTTGCAGATCTTCTGAATTGAGGCGCAACATTTGCTGATCCTCCGAATTGATGCGAACCAGCTGCTCACTATCAAAACTGAGCAGATTGCTGATCGTCGGACCATTATCATTGTTATTGTTGATATTATTATTATTGTTGTTGTTGTTGTTGTTGTTGCTGTTGTCGTTGTGATTGTTGTTGTTGTTAAGGGGCACATTGCTGTCGTACTGCTGATGCATTGGTGTGAGTTGTTGTTGCAACTGTTGCTGCTGCTGTTGCTGTTGATGTTGCTGCAACGTGTGCTGATTTTGCTGCATAATTGAATTGCTTTTATTAATAATTAATAATTAATATTTAATAATTAATTGCGTTAATCAATAAAAAACTGATTGCATAAAAATATCTGAGATTTGTGTAATTACTAAACAAAACTGAACAAAAATTAAGCCCAGACACATTTATCCAAATTTATTTATTTGTAATATAATTTCAAATTTACGTCCAACAGACGATTAAAATATGAAGTTTATTCTTATTTATTTTATGTTTATTTATTATTTTATTTATATAAAAAGAATGAACTGAAATCTACACATCCTTCAACTTAATCCTTTAATTAATCCTGAATTGGCTTTGGCCATTGCAAGCTAGATCTATTTCCAAAATTTCCCTTTAAAAAGCGTCAGTTTTTAATCGATATTATAACTATCGATTTATTCTATCGATTGCGTGCACTTACCAAGTGATTGGTAGTCAGATTCCATTGCAGATTGCTGCCGGCAGCACCTGCGCCCGTTGTCAGCAGATTGTGCATTGTAAACGGATTGTTGAGATTGCTTAGATTGTTGTTGCCGGCAGTTGCTGCTGCTGTCGACGAGGACACGCCACCAGCACCAGCAGCAGGAGCAGCCACAGCAGCAACTGAGAATTTACTGCTATCCCAATGGGCAGCAGCGTTGCCAGTGGATATGAATGGATTCGGATTGGGATTGGGATTATATTGCAGCTGATGCTGTTGCTGCTGCTGTTGTTGTGGCAACTGTTGCTGCTGTTGTTGATGCTGTTGTTGATGCTGTGCCAGCAACTGTTGCGTAAAGGGATTGTAATTGTTGCCCAATTCCAAATTGACAGCGCCGCCAGCAACATATTGCTGCTGCTGTTGCTGATGATGATTGGGCGACATTAGTTGCTGATGCTGCTGCAACTGTTGCTGCTGTTGCTGGCCATTCGTGGGCGTGGCTGCTGCAGTCATGTTGTAGGGCGAGGGCGTGCTGTTCTGATTGTAATTGCTAGACGGCGACAACGGCTGCGGCGAAGGCGTCAGCTCCGGTTGTGTGCGATAAAATGCAAATGGCTGCGGTGAGGTATCTGAAAGGTTGGGTTTATAAATCGTGTAAACGTTTACTTTATAATACACTCAGCGAAACAATTTTCGAAATTTACAAAATTGATCTGATACATATATATTTTTTTATTTAGAAATATTTTCTATTATTAAGTAAAACACTTCTAAAAAACGAATCCTTTCTAATATTAAAAAACAAGTAATGAAATTAACTGCCTCGGCTCTTAGTTTTTTTTAATTAAAATAATTATATATTACAAATTTATAAACTAGCTAAAATGTTCGTGTATTTAAAATCTTAAAATACAAATATTTATTAATTAAATATGAGTAATAGAAAAGCTAATATAGGAATGTTGGAAACATCACCCTGAAAATTTGCCAAACTTTTTCATTATTTTAGATAAATCCAAACTGAAAGAAATGCCAACTCTGGTTTTTTGCAAGACACATCTTTCAATTTTAGTAATTTACTTTCTGAATAAAGAGGAGATCAACCCTTGTCGATTTAGTAAAATGTCCATTTGTTTTTTTGAGTGTATACAAGTTGAAACTCACCTCTCGGTTCGGTTTTGATGGGCGGTATATTCTGTGCGTTCCAACAGTTCATGTTGTTTTGTCCTAGAAAGCAGTGCAGAAATAATATGTTAGCAAATATTAAAAGCAGTTAACTTAAACAAAACAAGCAACGAAAAACAAAACTCTTAAAAAAGCAACATATACAACACTAGGCAACTTACAGTAAGTAAAGAAAAAAATACATGTACATATTTAATATGAAAAAAATGTATAAAAAGGCAAAAAAAAAAGCATATGTTAGACTTGGAATTTTTTTTTTTTTTTAATTTAAAAAGCTTGAATAACGCATGCAAAAACTTGAAATGCTTTAAAACTTACTCGTTTTACATTTGTCGCTAAACTCAACCCTATAAAAACTTTAGGATTTCAATTGTTCAATATATTGTTTTTTTTTTAAACATATAAAAACTTTGGTATTTCATTTATATTATTTATATATATATATATATTTTTTTTTTATTAATCTACAGGTTTTTATAAAATAGTTTTGAAATATTTGTATATTTATTTTGTATAAAAATATCAAATTGATTTCGTGTTTTTTTTTTTCTCTTTTTTTTTTGGTATTCCCAATTTAGCAAAGCGACAAGTTTTTTAACTTGATAATTTTTAACAACAATAGGGCTAAAAATGTGAGTATTTTTCTACTAATATAAATATTTGTCGTATGTTCTTGCATCGTTTCTTATTTAGTTTTTTAAATAGTGCATTCTTCTGTTAATATTTTCTAATAGTCTATGCGATTAATACATTATAGAAATTGCCAAGTCTTTGGTATACGAAACATACAGTATATAGTATATATATATATATATATATACAGGTAGGATCAGTTGATTTCACTATTGAGTATATATATGTTGACTAGTTGATTGATGTCTTCTGCGAAACTTCTTAAGATCTAACAACATTCAATTGAAAGATACATCGAAAAAATTGACCAGGACAACAGAGAACAAGGATTATACCAACACCAGATCCCAAAAAACCAATGCAAGTGTAAAAATACACATAGAGAAAAAACTTACTACCATCCTGATGATCATTCTGATGCTGTTGTTGTTTCTGTTGTTGCTGGAGCAACAAGTGCATTGGATCGCCGCCAGTCTTTTGACGTTTACGCCTCAAATGTGCTGGATCTACAATAAAAACATTTACAGTGTATTCGCATAAAATGGGACAATCTTTTCTTTAAGAGTCTTAACTTGGTTTTTTTCTTTCAAAACCCCTTTTAAATCTATTAAATACAAAATCGGTTGTCTTCGGACCAAGACACAAAAAGATTGAACAGCGATTTTCGCTCAGCTGTTTTACAAAACAAGTTTCGTTTCTATAGATTCGATAGTTCCTCAACTATCGCTTACAAAATTCACACGCCAATTTTACAGGGTATGTTGGGGGGGTATTTTTCCTAAAAACAAATTACAATTACAAATTACAAATTTGGAGCGCAAACGTTTGTGCGCTCGCTGCCAAGTGTAAAATTGTGAAAGGCTCGCCTTTCGTACAAATTGCTTTTAGTCGTTGCGCTAAAGATAAAAACAACAATTATTTATGCGCCCCATATGCGGGTGCGCCCAACAACAGCAAATCGCTCCTGTGTTGTGGCTGCAATTGCTGCCATTTTGGATTTCAAATAAAAAAACAATTATTTATGGGCCCAACAGCAATGGCAGACTGAACCGCTCCTGTGTTGCAGCTGCTGCTCATCGCCTCAATTGCTGCCATTTTGAGCTGCTGCCAAACGCTTGGCAACCTGATCGGGTGTCAAAATCTCGCCCGCATCCACGGAGGCATAGTAGGCGGATGTCTCATCGAACTCGCTGACCGTCGCCTGGGGCGGCACACTCGTATACAGAGCAAAGTGCTCGACTTCTGTTAAATCCAAATTGGGATCCATTTTCACATTGAAATGCGCCTCGATTGAGCTGACCAAGTTGTGGAGACTCTGGCGATCGGCAATGGCAACCAATTCCATGCCACCCTCGCTAATGGGTATTTCGGCCAACTGCAGCGCAGATGCAGTGCGTCTGTCCAGCTGTCCGCCCACTGTTATGGTGCTGGCATTCGAGTATGCCTCATTTGTGGGCTGTTGCAAGCTGCTCGCACTGTCCCCCTTGAGTGGTATGTGCACCACATTTGCATTGAGATACGTGGGTCGCTTGCCAGACACGCTGCTCACGCTGCGACCGCAGGGCTTACTCAGCTTATTGAACTTGCGTGCGGTACTTGCCACATTTGGTTTCTCTGTTTTACGCAAATTCAGATTCGATTCCATGCTGGGTTCGCGACTTGCCAAGGTGCTATTTGTTTTAGAGCAATTCTCGCTACTGTCCACCAACAATTCGGGTTTGCTTTTGCGGCGCGAGAAGAGTTTGGAGAAGAAACCGGGTTTCTTTTGACGCGGCAACGTATTAAAGTTGGGATTCTTTGCGGTCTTCGATTTGGACTTGGCCTTCTGCTCCGCCTCTGGCGGATGTGGTAGCCGTTTTGTGGGCGCTGCTGCATCCGAGTTTCTTGGATGCAGAACGGGAGGTGCCTCTGGGAAATTGCTGCAATTTGCATCAATGGAACGATTCTCCGCGTTGCTATCCTGTTTGCGCAACCGCTTCGGCGGCAAAGGTGGCAACTTCTCCTCCTCCTGCTGCTTGCAGAGCACAGCCTGCTCCTTGACAGCCTGCTCCTGTTCCCGCTGCGAGTTCACGTCGACGGCATCGTAGTGCTGCGCATCCTCCGGCGCACACTGAGACATGGGCGGCGTTGGCGGCATCCGGTCATCGTCCATGGGTATGAGTATGGGATTCTTAAAGGCAATCTGCAGACTGGTGTAGGTGGCTGCATCATCGAAGCTGTCCTCCGCCAGCAACGGCGGATGCGGATGTGGCTGCTGTCGATCCATGCTCTCCAGCTCATTGTGCAACGTATTGTTGTACGTATCGCGTTGCATGACAAAATCCGTGTAGATCTCATCCAGCTCGGCCACCTGTTCGAGCAGATCGTTCAACGTTTTATCCTCCTCATCTGCCACTTGAGGCGCCGCTTGAGTTGCCACTTGAGTTGCCTCGCTTGCTGCATCGCTGTCCTCACCTTCCAGTTCAGCGGGGGCAGCCTCGGAACTGGTTTCGTATGGCAATTGCTGCTGCAACTCATTGGACTTAATCCACTCGTTAATCTTGTCATTGGTTGTCGTCGTCGTTGTTGCAACCAGTTGTTGCTCCAGCTGTTGCTGCTCCAGCTGGAGCTGTTCCATTTCGCGCACCTTTTGATCGATTATTGAATCGATTTCCAGTTCGGTGCGCAAACGATCCGCTTCAGCATCGGCGGCCTCCATGTCCTGTGGCGCCTGATCTGTGGCATCCACTGTTGCCTCCTCCTCCATAGTTGCCTCCTCACCCCCTATGGCTACCTCTTCCCTTGTGGCCACCTCATCAATCAGTATCGGCTCCGGTACCTCCAAATTGGGCGTATTCAAATCGATTACCTCAATTGTGGGCGGTTCGCGTTTGGCGTTATCAATCGATAGAATTTGCTGAAAGATGTCTTCATCCGGCTTCCGCTTGAGATGCCGATGAAGATTCCAGAACGTATGCCTACCTGAATCCAATGGCACATATTCGAACGGCAGAGCGTCGCTGGTAACACCATCCGACGGTCGTCGCAGCTGTATGAAGACCTAATTGAAGATTGCCATTAGTTAAAGTGCGGATTTAGACTCGGGCAGAGAAAATCGAAACTGAATTTGAGTAATTCGCCAAGAGTTGCACAGCTCCTACCTGAAAACGAGAAACTTTCTTTTCTCTAGTTTTCAAGGCGATTTTCTCCAAATTAAGGGGGGCAATTTAAAAACAAACCTTGGCGGGCTCGGTTATCTCGAGGGTGTGATAGCGCGGCGTCTTAAAGGTAATGGCAGTCTGCTTGTGCACATCCGTGTGCTGAAAATCGCCGAGTGCCTCCCAGGCTGTCTGTCCGTTCTTCTCCTCGAAGAAGCGCACTGTGATATCCTCTTTGGCCACCTTCTCGCACAGCAGTATGATCTGAGTGTTGCCCAGCACACTGGCCGAACAACTGCAGAGCCGACAAATGACCAAATCGGACATCGCCTTCTTATCGAAGATTGGCTCTGAGACAACCGGCGGCAATGGGGATGTGAAGCGCCCCTTTTGCTCGCTCTCCATGAATACTTGAAAGCACAAGCGCACCGAGTTCAAATCGATGCTCGACGGCTGAAAGCGATGCGAGAATCCAGCTGAATGTAAAGAAGAGTTATGCTATATTAATCAGAAATAGCAGTTGGATTAAATAGAATAAATACTCTTGAATGGATCCACGCGTATCTCCTCTCGCGCCTTTAGCGCCGCCTCAATGTCCTTCTTCTTGACACACTGGATGCCCAGGTTACTGAACACCGCTCGCATTGTCTCGCTGCTAATCTCCAGCGTGCAGACGCCCTTCTTGCAGCCCTCCTTGCCAACCAGATTGTGCGGATGTGGACTGTTGATAAAATAATAGCAGCAAATATGAGAAATTAGGTGGTATTTTTAGAAATTCGTAATATAAATTTTAATTTGAAAAGAACTCGGCCTCCAAGGCGACAGTTAAACTCTAATACACAGCTTGTAAAATTAATTAGTAGCTACTGCATTTTAGAAAGGATTTTTTCTACCATCAGCAGGCAAGCATTTTATTTACATAAATATGTACCTTCGATCAATAATATATATATTTAAAAGCTGTTTACTCAGGCTCTCTCCAGGCGAGCACTCTCGACTCGAGCATTCTTTGTCGCTTCACTTACCGATATGGCGTATCCTTGGTGACGCAGGAGACGACGACAACGGCGCGTCCCTTGTAGCCGACAATTTCGATGGTCGGATAGGTCTTGTTCTCGGGCGTTGAATTGACGCCGGGTATGGAACCCGCCGAGCGACCCTCGCATTCATAGCGAAAGCGCAACGCTTTGCCAGCGGGCTGTTCCGTTATCTTCACATATGGTTTCTTGCGCACATTCTTCGTCGACTGTGACAATTGTTGCTGTTGTGGTTGTTGTTGTTGTTGCTGCTGTTGTTGCTGCTGCTGCTGTTGTTGTTGTTGCAGGCCATTGTAGTTTAGGTTCTGTTGCTGAGCATCGGTGGCTGCTGCCGCAGCGCCGGCCAAATTATTTTGATTTGTAAACATTTCAAGGCCGAAATATTAACTAAAAAAGAAAGAAACAAAAAATAACAAATATTAAATGAGCAAAACTCCGTTTCAATTCAGTTAACAAAGAGACACAATTCTTGGGAAGCGATGACGCTGCTCTTGTTGGTCAACAGCAAACAATGACGACGCACATCAAAAATAATCTTCATCACAAAATATATACACTAGCAAAAATAATTTAATACAAAATAAATAATATTTTCATAATTGAAGAGTGGATTTTTTAAACGTTAGTTTTTTTTATAAAAATGCTTTTTAATATGATTTAAGATCATTATGATTTTCATTTGCCCGATTTTCTAAAATTTGATTTGATTGTTTTTCTGAGTGTACAAGGTAAATAGACAAACAGGCAGACATACATAATATATCCAATATTTTTGGCCCAAACTACCAGTGCAAACTACAGAAAAACAGAGAGATACCCAAACTAGACAAGATTCGAGCAGCACTCAAAATTATTTGAAATGTGGGCGTTTCTTTGTGTACATTGCAACATGATGCGTTGCATTCAAAAATATGCACATGCCCATTAGATCATTGCAACTGCACAAGTTGCACCCAAAAACTGCAATCTCTGTGTGTGTGAGTGTGTGCGTTGGTGTGTGTGTGTGGAACCGGCTGCTGGTCTGGTTTGGTTTGGTCTGGTCTGGTCTGGGCCTGGCCAAAGAGTCAAGTTAGCTGCGTCGGACATTCATTTAAAAATAACATTTTGCGTAATGCGTGTGCGACAAGTTGCTCCAATGCTGCTGCCTGCTGCTGCTGCTGCTGTTGCTGCTGATCTATATCTATATACAAGTGCCAGGCACGAGTATATCTATAGCAGGTATTATACTGTAGATATATGTATATAGTCACATATATATATATATATATATATATATATATATGTATACACATGTAGACTGACCTCCCCAAAGATTTGGCTTCCAAGAGATCCAAGAGATTTATCAATAAATTAATTACGAATAGCTGGCTAATGTTAAAGATATATATCTATATATATAAATAGTGACTAGCTTTATGACCTCAGACTTGTCTAGACATTGGTCTGCCATTTGAAAAAAGAAAAGAATACGTCAATTCATTTGAGAAATGAATGCCATCCATTGGTCTGCAACATGGCATGGGGCACATTTT
The DNA here is from genome assembly GCA_035044105.1 of Drosophila nr. perissopoda 5 BK-2023a. Classification (NCBI taxonomy): domain Eukaryota; kingdom Metazoa; phylum Arthropoda; class Insecta; order Diptera; family Drosophilidae; genus Drosophila; species Drosophila nr. perissopoda 5 BK-2023a. Next base: position 6,304,793 of record JAWNMK010000018.1, read on the forward strand.
AAAAAGCGGAAGCAACTCAAAACAAGTCAAAAGCCAAAAAACAAGTTGCCAATTTCTATATAGGTCAATTGATTAAGCTTGAATATATTAATGATATTAATTATTATTATTAAATATTAAATACTTGAATATATTATTATTATATATTGCATCAGAAGTATAAAAGAAGTAATATTTTACTTTACAAAATCATTTTGTATTTTTATTTTAAATCATATTGAATATAATTTTGAAATGATTAAACTATTATTTTTATTATTATTTGTACTTTACACACTGATGCTTTAGCAAATTGTAATTTTAATCAGATGGCTTTAGCCAAGATCATATTGAATTAATTTGTATCGGAAATTATGTTCAATTAATTTTTGATTAAAACATAAATAATATTAAATAATTGCAAAGTGATTGCTTTAAATAACAAAATTGTATTTATTGAAAATACTTTGCCTCTCTGTTTTTCGAATTATGATTATTATTATTATTTATAGCAAAGCAGAGCAGAGCGAAAGAGCATAATTTACAGTTTTCTGCTATTGCTCTCTTTAAATTCGCAATTTTTCTATTGCAAATGTCTTTTGTATATGTAGAAAAAAGATACCTCTGAAAAATGAACTTCAACTGATAGTCTTAATAGAAAAAGAAATCATAAATCAATTTTCGCCACAAAAGGCCAAATCAAAGCCAATTCGCACGTCATGCCAAATGTGCCTATCTCTTATAATTTGATTTTTTGAGCATAATAAAAACACGCATTTGCAGTTATTACACATATATCTATATATAATTATATATACATATAAATAATAAATGATCGGTGAACGGCATGAATTTCGCACATTGCGCTTGCGATCTTAAAACAATGCAAGCGTATCTAAAATTCAAATTTTTTAGACACAAACACACATTTATTTATTACACGCATTACGTCATAATGTTTTTTTTTTGCATTAAGCAAATATGGCATCGAAAAATTGGCCAAGTGCCAATAATTGAAATTGTGTATATAAAAGTGTAGTTTTTTGTATATATGCTTGTACATGTTTTATACATTAATCACTTGAAATTTATTTTAAAATAATCACCTTTCACCGGAAAATTAAATTAAGTTTATCGCTGGGTCAAATAGAGTTCAAATTTATTTATGCTTATTTCACACAACTTTTGTTCAAATATTGATAACAATTTTGCTTAATAAAAGTGTCGTTTTTCTTTCGTTTATGAGCGGTTTTCACAGTCCCCGAAAAATGAGCGACACTAAACGTATGTTTATATGTATCGAGCAGCGCACACATATATATGATTTCCTATTTATTTTTGAATTTATTTTCGAAACGTACGTCTTGAGTTCTTGCCTATTGGTCACATACTGAACACCGAGCGTTGAAGCGACCAAAATGTTCATTCGAAAACTTTTTGCTTTTGTCGCCTAAGAATTGACAAGAAAATGCAAAGAAGCTTTCTGCTATTTGTGTTTGAATTTCTTTTTTTTTCTTTTAAATTGTTAAAATTTTAAATTAATATCTATGTATGTATGTGAATGGATTTGGAATCATCCAACGTGTTGGTTGTTTTTCAATTTCCACAAGCAGTGGTCCACAAAATTAAACTGCTCTAGTTTGATTGTACATATATATCTATATATATATATATATATCTATATATATATTACTAACTGCGGCTGTGAATGGATTATGGCGAAGTCAAAAAACTTTAGCACACTTGTCTCAACAAATCATTGATTAGAAAAATATATGAAGCGCGTGTTTCGTAGCTAACTGTTTTAATTTCTTATTATTAATAATAATTTATACATTTTTAGTCACACAAATGTATACATAAATATATATTTATGAAACGATTTCCAGGTACCCTATCAGTTCATGTTCCTAGAAATCATATTTAAATTTATGTATTTATGATTTTTTTTTCTTTTAGTGAGTTGTCTTCCGAAATTGATAATTATGAGTATATTGTGAATGAGTATTTTTCATGCCTAGCTATATATATTTAAATTCCAATAAAACTGAGTCACAATGCAATAAATTCATTGAGAAAAATAAATATTAATAGGAATGACTCACGGAGAAATACCCTGCAATGTTAATATAAGTTGCTAAGAGATGCAAAAGTATGTTCAGTTAAATGCGCATTGTATATTTAAAATCAGACAGACAGATATATATGTCTATACATATATCTGTTATTTGAATATACCCAATTCCACCATGTGTGAAGGGTATACAAATAAGAATACATACTAAAGCGATAATCAGGCATAGTCTGTGTGAATTTTGTGAAACTGAACGAAAGCCGCTTCGGTATTCGGTAATTTTGCTATAAACACACTGTTCAGGTAGATATATAGAACAGACATCTGGCAATTGGCATTTCCGCTCAATTGTCCACATCTCTTTTGGGCGCCGCTTCACAAGAAAAGTAAAAGAAAATTATTTAAAATAATTAGATGTAAATGTATCTCATCCCTCTGCTAGCAGCATTTGTGATAATTATAAGCAAAATACGACTTGTTGTACAAAATGTTATCGCTGCTAGCAAAACCCAGCGAATTTCCAAGAATATTGTGACTCACAAGGCAAAGATAATTATTACGTTTCAAATATATATATATATATACATATATATATCATATATATATTGTATTGGTATAATTTTGAAAATGCTCGGAATGCGCTCGTGTGGCCTGAAAGACATTGCACAGAATCATTCAGAAAACGCGTGTTTTTCACATTTCTTGCGATGACATTTAAAGAGAAATGCTTTCATATTTTATGGGTTGGGGATTGTTTGGGGTTGAAAGTTCATTAACCCAAAGAGTGCAGAAGCTTTTCATTGTCTTAGTGAATCTAATTAGAAAGCATGGATCACTTAGCCACCAGGGCACAAGATTTGGAGTTATGGTTCTTCGGATATCCTACCATGAACCCCTGGCAAAAAACACCAGTTTTAATTCTTAAATGCCTTCAAGAATTTCTAATAACCAATTATAATTAACTCAATAATAATACAAATAGCTTGTACTCCAATCCATACATTTAATTGTCAGCTGCCTAATTTATTATTTTTTTACTTAATATTTACTATTTGTTTGTTATTTATAATTTATTTATTATGTATATATATTTATATGTATAATTAATTATAAAATGTTAATTATTTTTATTTATTATTTATTATCTTTCATTTATTATTAATTGTTTTTTTTACTGATTGTTTCAATGACAGCTTCAACAATTTTCATGTACAAACTTACTCGAATTTATCGTTGATTATATGGCAATTTATTTGTAACGCTGTTTTGGGTTTATAGCACCTTTTAATACATAATACACAATATAAAAATGGGACCTAGATAAGCTACCGAATTGTGCCGGCTCTTGCGCTGGGATCCGTAACAAATGCGTATCAGGGAGATTGCAGAGAGAGAGAGAGAAGGATAGAGAAAGAGAGGCAGAGAGAGTGAGAGATACAGCGTAATGTGTATATACAAATAGAAATAATCGATGGATGGATGATATGTGAAATGAGTCGAACAAAAATGAAGCAGCGAGAGTCCCGAAAACAGAATTGATTCACAAAAAAAAAGAAAAAACAACAAAAAGAACGTAAAAAAGAAGAAGTTTGGATCCATAAAATTGATTAATGACAAAACGCTTACCTATGAAAAATAAATAAATAAAAAACAGATATGCAGAAAGAGAGAGAGAGAGAGATAGAGGGAGAAAGGCAAAGGAAAGATAGAAAGAATTAACTAACCGGCGCCAAATAGGCAGCCAATTGAGCTTTCAGCCAATGGCATTTCATAAAACTAATGTTAAATATTCTAATTTTATGCTGTTTTCAGTACAACAAAAAAATCTAAAAACATTTGGCGCCAGGCTCTAAAAATTCAGATTAAGATCAACATCAAATTTTGGGCCCAAAACCAGCTCCCACTAATCGCAAATTCTAAAGTCCAAGAAAAAAAACAAAAACAAATTTAATGATCACTGGCGTCAAGCAATTTTCAGCTTAAATAAAAACACAAATAAATAACTGATGGCTTGCTTGTCTGTCTGCCTCTCGCCCCGCTTTGATAAATCTCAGTGGAAGCCAAACAGTTCCGACTCACAAAGTTAAGCAATTTTTGTTAGTGGTTGCTAAACTTTGCATATTTTAGGACTAATGATTTAGTACAATTCAAACTATTCTAATCACATTCTAATATGTGAAAGTGTTTGTATTAAAGTACAAATGGATTTTCACTCCAACTTCGCGGAAAGTTTATATTTCTTTCAATCTGACTGAAGCTAGTTGATGTTTGAGGGTTAGCTGGATGCAGTTGCTACACTCAGATAAAAAAAAAATTTAAGTATATGTACATTTTATTTTTTATAAATTAAAAAAAAATTATAGTTTTCGGGATGTGTTTTTATAAGAAAGCTAACATTAGCAACAAAATGCTTATATTTATTAAAAAACATTTGTAATTTAAGATTTCACATACTAATATTATTTGAAAAACGAAAGAAATAAAATTTCATGACTTGTTTTAGAACAAATTGTTTTTTAAATATGATAATTTTAGATGAAATCTAAATATAAAAAATATATAAATTTTTCTAAGTGTATATTATATTTTGGAAATTCTCTGTCTTTCTATCTTTATAGAACAATTTACACGAAAAGGCTGCAGCAAAAATATGCTTTATGATTTTCAAACTTCATAAGCAAATAATTTTCAATCTGACTGAAGCTGATTGAGGACAGGAATTACAGTAGAATTAGGTGCCATATAGAATCTTTATATTATATAGAAGCCCAACATTGCTTGGACAGTAATGAAAACTTGGATTTGGATTGCGAAAATTTCGAAGAATTGTCGCATGTTGATTTTGTAGTTTTATCTTAAGTTACTACAAAAATAAACTAATCAATCAATTAATTTTTGAACACCGAAACTTTTAAAACTTTGCCGCTTTGCTCATTCGATCGTTTTAGCTTGAAATACAATATTAGATCAAATCAATAAAAGTTACGAAAATTTCAAAAATTGTCGCTTTATTGATTTTGTCGTCATAGCTTCAGTTTGGCGTCTACAAAAGTCGAGCTTTGTCCGTCACACAATTGAGATAACTATTTTACTCGTGATGACTTTGCCGTATTTCTTACACACAGCCATCAACACACACACACCAAGTCAAACACACATACATATATATAAATAAATATATAGTTAACACAAAATATTGAGTCAGCAGCCGGTTTTGCATGTTGTTTAGTGCAATATAAAATTACGTAGAATTAGCTTAAGGTAAAGTAAAGCAAGACACACACACAAACATGGAGAAATACACAAACACACATCTGCAATCAACTGCAGTGTGATTTTGAATTTTAGTTCTAAGTTTTTTTCTATTTAATAATATATTATGATTATTATTCAATATATTTATATTGTTCTACCTATGTATAATGTTTTATATTATTTATTTATTTTGTATTTACTTCATTTGTATTTATTTGTAAATATAAATCTATTTATTAACAGTCTTTATTTAATTTGTCTTTAATTTCTAAATAATAAATACTTGATTTGCCGTACGTACACTTAAGTTGAATTATTTATCTTAATTAAATTCCGGTATTTTTCGCTTATACGGGAGAAAAAAACACAACCGCAAACGCAACGAGTCGATCTTCAAATGAAATATGAAATTGAAAATTCTCGTTTCGTTTTCGTTTACCCTAAACACAAATGCAAGTTGCCTGCGAAAGCGAAAAGCTTTCCTCCGCCCACCCCCAAACGCACACACACATACGACTGCGACTGCGACGTCGACTACGCTGCCATTTGGACAGGTGTTTTAGTTTGTGTTTTTATTTATGCTTGACACAAGCCGAAAGATAGGTCGGGAAAGAGAGAGAGAGAAGGGAAGAGAGAAGGGAAGAGAGAGCGAGAGCGAGCGAGTGGTAGCAAAGGAATAGCGACGAAAGAGGAAGAAACCGTGAGTTGTGTTGAAAGCTTTTACGAGGGGGTTGTAAATACACTGCAAAGGAATTTTTGTGATTGCATTTTAATTTAATTAACTATAATTAATGTAAATAAAAAGTTGGGAATAAAAAAACCCAACAACAATTTTTTCTTACGAATGAAAAACGAAAACATGTGTTTTGCAAATTTTTCAAATGTTGATTTTTAATATATATATTTAAGCCCCATAAATTAAAATTACCACTGCTTTTAAAATTCTCTTTCAATATATATCTCCGCCTTTTTCATTGAAAGTGGAAAGTGGAAAATGTACGCACTTTATAGAAATCGTTTATTTATTTCTAATTTTCATAATTATGTTTTCATTTAATTTATTTTATACATTTTGTATTGTTGCTGTATCGACTGATATTAGTCGACGTCAAATAAATAAAATAAGAAGAAAGCTTCTAATTGAATAAAGACATTGTTGGCAAATAATAATTTTAAAAATATTACGTACGGTTAATCAACAATCATCAATTATACTGAAGGATTTTCAAGTCATGGAGCACCCATAAAACTCTTTCAATCAAAAGCTCTAAGCTCACATGTATGTATGTGTGTGTATGAGTTGAGTGTGTGTGTGCATTGAACTTGTTTTTGTACTCACCTCAATCAATGTGATTTCGATGACAACTTAAAATGCATCGAGTGTTTGCTTTTTTTTTAATTTGTTTTTTTTTTGCTAGCTTTCCAATGCTGGAATGTCTGGAACTAAAATCACTTCGAGGGGTAATTTTTTAAAGGGCCGTTTAGTAAGTAAATAATTACAATTTATTTATAGACAATAACTCTATTTAATATATATGCCATTATATTGTTTACCAACACACACAAAAAACCGGTTCGCTAAATTAAAGATATTTTTTTTTTAAATAAATAATTTTCTTGGCTTATTAAAAAAATGTGCGCGAAAAAAAGAAGACAAAATAATTTCAAATGTGCGATAATAAAGCAAAATATAAAAAAAGAGTGAGAAAAAAGAAGAGCAACAACAACAGCAACTAACGAGAAACGTCAAGAAAACGAAAGCGAGAGAGCGCGAGAGTGTGACCAGAGGAGATATAATTATAGAAAAAGAGTGAGCGAGAGGGGGAGAAAGACGCGCGCGCTTTTGTAATGACGTCGTTTTTCTTATTGGGAATTCCGGGCTTTAATGCTTATGCGATCATCATCATGATGATCATCATCAACAGCCGGGCGGATTTAATTTGCATGTGTGTGCTTGTGTGTGTTGCACTTTTTGTTATTGCTGAAGAAGCTTTTTGAAAGTTTCGTAATCTAATCTAATAAAACATTGTTAAATTCTAATGATTTATATGTTATTAGTTTTATTATTATTTATTATAATTATTTATTATTTCTATTATTATTTAGAGTGCAACTTTTAAAACTTGCAAGTGAAACTTCAGCAGTAGATTTTTTTGTGTTTGCACCTTTTTTTATGTTTTCATTTTATTTGTATTTTTTTGTTTTTTCTTTATCTACAATTTGTCTACACTTGGCATGCACAGCTCTTCTTAACAAGTGCGAGAGAGAGAGAGACACATACACATACACAGTTAAACAGATACTGAGAGAGAGAGAGAGCGTGTTGGGAGCTTTAAGCACATGCGCGCGCGACGTTAAGAAAAAGACAACTGCTTGAGCGACGCGACGAGTTGAACTGATCACGACGCCAGCGTAATGAAGACTAAACGCGCAGACGCCATTTAAAAATGCCGCCAAAGCTGAAAGCTTTTTTTTTCTTTTTCACAAACGAAAAACAAAAACAAAGATCAAGACGAAAACAACACATGACGCAGACGCAGCCGTCGACAGCAACAACAACAGGTGCAAGCGCAGCTCAAGCGAGAGAGCGGCAGACGGAGGAAGAGCGCGCTATACAAAGAGAGCGCGCCAGAGAGAGGGCATCAAGAAGAGCGCCAATGAGAGAGCGCAACGTATAAAACGTCATAAGCTTCAGCTGAGCTGAGCTGAGCTGAGTCACGTTGCCAACAATCAATTGGATTTCTTACAGTGTCTGTTGACGATGAGTCAACAAAGAAAAAGGCAGCGGCAGCAATCAAGGCAGAGGCAGCAGCAGCAGCAAAAGCTCTTGTCCCTGCGCAAAGCTTTTATGAATGAAAAGAGGCAGTGTTGTGGGTGGCACTGGGTGGTTGGGTGGTTGGGTGTCAGTTGTCGCTTATTTGTCTGCGGCGACAGAGCAGCGACTGATTCAGCGCGCGATTCCTGGAAAAAGGATATCATCATGCGGCGGCATTTGTTGTGGCATTTAACTAGAAATGACTCACATGCAGCATGTGAAAATTCACTTTCACTTTCTCTAGCCCGAACTTTGACATTCAGGATGCTGATTTCAGTCACAAATTCCTTGCTGCTGATTCATTCATTGGCGCCATAAAAAGATTGAATTTGTTATCTTATAACATTTCGATATATTTTTATTCCTGCTTTTAAGATTAATTTATTGACGCTTTGAGAAGATTAATTTTTTTTTTTATTATATTGGGAAATATATAGTTTTAGTTTATTTTTCGGATTAATTTGTTAGCGCCTTAAGGAAATATTATATTTTGCATATTGGGAAATATATTTAGTTTCTTTCCTCAGATAATTTATTGATGCTTAAAAAGACTGTCTTTTTCTTATATGTTTTTAGTATAATTAGTTTTTTTATTTATTTTAATTTATTTTTTTATTTATTGGCGTTTTTCCAACTTGTTACATTGGGAAACACTTGAAGTTTCTGATAGTTTTATCAGCAATCCAGTTTTATCGGCTCGCTCTGAGATTTTTACACATTTCATGAGTAATCTGCAGCATGTGAATAATTTACACCATCACACTCAAGAAATGTCTTAGTTCAAGCAACGCTTATCAGCAAAGAACAAGGAGGGAAAAGGAGGAAAATTAATCTTAATTGTCACGCGACTTGTGCAACAGTCTCTTGGGTCACGTATCCAAAATTTCCCCAACAAAATCGCATATGACCTCAACCTCGAAATAAATAGAAATTATGTCAATCCACGTGCCTTATTAAAATTTCACAACAAATAACAAATAAGCCAAAACAGAAGAAATTCGAGTGAAACCAACAACAATATAATAATGGCCTGTGCCAGACATTGATCAAACAAATACCCCCTTCCACAGTCTACACTCGGAAAAATCGGAGTGTAAAATACATAAAGTTTTCCTTGGTTTTAGCAATAATTTCTAATTAGAAGAAAACATTTGTCGAAAATTTTATTTACTTTTTTAGGAATATTTTCCATATATTTAGAAAAATCCAACCATAAATTATGAAATTAAAATCGGACTTTTAGCAAGCAACAAAAATACATTTTATTAATTAATTTAATGAACATTGATGGCGATTTTTAATTCTTCTGAGTGTACTTGCAACACCAACAGGCAACTGTGGCAAAAACCAAGAGCCAACAGCCAATCAGAAAAGGTTTGTCGGTAAAATCACGCGATACTTGTCCAATGTTTACCTAGCGACTTGGTTTTCCACGCGGTGGGATGTGTCTGGGTTTAGATGGGTCTGGTCTGATTCCCCACCCGGAATAGCTGACACGTGTTCAGGTATATAAGAAATTAGTGCCCTGTTTGTATACACGAGATATCGATTTTCCGACATTGTTTTTGTTGTCGTCCTTAAGCGCTTTGAACTTCCTTTGCGACGTGTCCTTGAAAGTGCTCGACTGGGGCAACCAACCATACAAAGTCCAAGTTAATGCGAACTTCAAATTGCGGTGAAGGACCTTGTAAAAAGAGGCCCTCTTGACTTCAATCAAATTTCCAAAGCGACTTGCTTTCAAATAATTAAATTTGAATGCATTTAAATTGAATTTCAAGCAGCAAATTTTTGTTTTTCATAAATCATTTGCATAAGCTGAGAAAAATAGCTTCATTTTGGGGATCACATTAAATAGAGGTTTAGGTGATTAAATTGCATATATTGTGTCGGGAACTATAAAGGATAATCTGTAATTAAAATTATATAATATTTTTATCTAGGTATTATCTATCTTGTCTATGTACTTATTGTATCTCCAACTATTTATCCATATCTCTAGTAATACTTACATCTCTATATTATATATCTATTATCTGTATTAATATATACATATATCCCTATTTCTTTCTTTCTTCTATCTGTCTAATTATCTAGTCTTTGCTTGTAGCTGCCACACATTTTCCTTAACACTTAACTTTCCTTCTAATGTATTTTCTCTTAATATGATGTTTCTTCAACTAATTCTACAGCAGTCCGTGTTCGTTTTAACCCATCAATCAGCCTTGTAGACCAGAATGTACACCCCTTACCCCCGTTCCCCCTTCAAGCCTCATTTGTGCACCTCCTTCGGAAAGTGTGCGTGCAAATTGCTATTAAAAAACTGCAAGGACTTTTGTCAATTCGACGAATTTCTTGTGAAAAACAGGACTGCAGAGCAGCTGAAGCAATTCCCTATATATATATATATATATGTGATATATCCATGTTATTTATTTGTTATGTTATTCAATCGATTTAAACAATGCTCAAGACCCTTTATAATATTGTCTTAGTCAACTTTGCCCAAAACTTCTGAGACAAAAAAAAACCAATTTTTACAAATTCCCCAAAGTTTTCTATACATATATATATATCTATATATTTATTTATATTTATATATATGTAAGTCTATTTAGAGTTTGGAGTTAATTCATTCCTGAAAATTGCAGTAATACGAAACAAGATTTAACACATTAAACAATTCTCGAAAATACGTCAGCATGGATCTCTGTCCGGAGACGAATGGCGATAAGCCCGAGCTAGCTGCAACTTGGAGTAATCTGAGTGCCCCATTGGCCTGGACACCGGGACAGAACTTGGAGACGAAAGCCGGCATGAGGGTCTTCGCCACGGTCATGTTGCAGGCTTGGCGGCAAAGACGCGCTGATGTCAGAAGACTGCAAAAGGTAGTCGAGCATCTGCAGCGGAAAGTGAGTAGCGAGAAAGAGAGATGTAAACCTCTTCTAAAGATGATCCTCCTCCTCCGCCACTCCCCCATTAGACCATGTACTCCAAGAACGATCTGCATGTCTCCAACACTTTGATGCGCATGGAGCAGAAACGCTGTTTGGAACTCCAGTTGGAGCTGAAACGCTCCAATTTGAGCATCAGCCAGGTGCGCTCCTCCTGCGAGCAGTTGACCTCTTCTGTGCTCAGTCTGAATACCGAAAAGGAGCAGCTGGAAAGCGAGTTGAAGAACTGCAGAAATGAGGTAAGTTGGCACAAAAAAATTACCCTCAATTTTAGAAAATCGCCCTGAAAACTAGCTAGTTTTTCTTTTATTTTTAAACATAGGAATAAACATTTCTAAAAATTAGAATTGATTGAAATTGCATTTTTAAATTTTTAGAAATATTTTTTATTATAAGAAACAATCCTTACCAAATTTCAAAAACAAGTAATGAAATTTACTGAATCGGATTTTATATTAGAGTTTTTTCAAATTAAACTAAATTGATCAAAGAAAAAAAAAAGACAATTTATATGGAAAAATGCCGTGAAAATGAGACATATTTTGATTCCAAAAAAAGAAAAAACACTTTTTAGAAACATGCTTTCAGAATAATAAGCTGGGTTACTGGTGAATTTCTAAAATTCGGGGCGATATTTTTTATCAACATTATTAATTGACTCCAGTCCGTGGAGTTGCAACACCGAGCAAATCACACGGCAGACAATTTGGTAGCTGCTCAATTGAAGGAGCACCACCTGAAGTTGCAGCTGTCCTTGGAGCAGGCGAAAGCGCAGCAGCTGATGGAGGAGAACCAGCAACTGTTACAGGACGCAATGAGAATGCGGAGCTTGGAGAACAGCTATAAGAAACGGGAAGACGCCAATTTGCTGAAGCAGGAGGAGACAAATGAGGTAATGTGTAAAATGCAATCCACAATCAAGAGACTCGAGCAAGAGCAAGCAAATCAGAGTAATAATAGTGGCACTTCCTCTTGTTCGAAAATTCAGATGGAGCCTCGGGTAGAGCGTTCCTTTGCGTCAATGGCAGAAGAGTATCGATTTGGTCAGCTGTTTTCTAAAGTCCATTACATTATTTCGAGCGCTGCTTCACTTTTGTTGTTTATCCTGTCGCCCATCAAATCGGTGCGAATTGATTGCTCGCTGCCCAAGAATCGGCAAACTTGTCACAAATAAATTCAAATAAATTGAAGAGTCTCACTTACACACAACGTAAATCTGAAAAAAGAAATAAAATCCATTATAGAAATAAAATATAAATGAAAATATATAAAACAATAGTAATAACATATTAAGAATATATTTCTAGAAAGACAAAATCTTGTTTGTAGACTAAATCCTAACTAATATTCAGGAACACGTAATACAATTTACTCCATCGACTGTTAAGAAATCGACCCTTGAATGAAGAAATGATAGTTTTCAAATTGACTTTCAGTATATTAAGGTGAGTTAAGTAAATGAATTTTAAACATTTTTCTGAATGTGTCAAAATATATATATGTATATGTAGGACTGATTATGTCCAGTTTATCAATAATGTATGTAGCAGTCAAAACTAAATTATCTCTCTTTTTGAAACAAAGTAGATAGTTGCATTTAAGTTTACAGATGTTACAGACCCAGTGTCCCAGAGTGGCCTGCTATAATACATACGCAGGTCATTCTCTGCAGTTTTTGCAGCTGTTTTTGCACGGCGACCTCCCGCGCCCTATTCCCCATGCTGTCACTTCTTGGGAATGCACAAGTGCAAAATGAATTAATTGCTAAAATTGTTCATTTTTAAATGTAAGTATGTTTGTTTTGTTTTATTATTGATTTGTCTGAGTCGCTGAGTTGACCGCTAATTGTCCTCGTTGGTTTGGGCCAAAACGGTGCGTATCTTCATGAGCAGCTCCTTCTTGACAGCATCGGGGACGAGTGTTCGAGCCTTGGCCCTCACTTCCGATATGAGCTGATCCACCGAATCGCTGTTGTTGGCATTCTTCTCCAGCAGAATGTTGCGGCACAGCAGACGCACCTCGTTCCGCCAGCCGCACTCGGTGAGCCGGTTGTACAGTAAGTCCTTAATTTTTAAACGATCTCCGGACATTATCGTGTGCTGGTCTACTGTATCGCACGTGGTCATGTTATTTTTTCCCTGAGATGCTATTTTCTTTGAAGAGGTGAGCCAAGAAAAGAGCAAAAATATGTCGTGAGTAGTTACAGTTCAGTTGTGTGGCAACGCTGGTTAACAGCTGCAGTAGAACGAGAGAGTCGAGTCTTGGAAATAAATAAAATAACATACTCTACACTTAGAAAAAATAGTAATAAGATATTAAGAATATATTTCTAGAAAGACATCTTATTTTTAGAATATGTTGTAATTTTCTTACGCTTCGTTATTCAGCGTTAAGTAAATAAGAAGACAATACTTTATTGTTTCTGCTGGATTATTATTGAGGCAACGACGCGTCTTATTTGGCGGTCTAAAACGAAGTGCTTTTACATGCAATGATGAAATTCATTTTGGCGAACGATCAGAATTGCCAGATCGTTATACCACATTCGCATAGTTGCCAGATTGTTACATTGTATATTATAGTATATTACATTTGCAACAGAATAAATACAAACTAATATTCAGGAAGAAGTAACACAATTCTCTTTATCGACTGCTAAAAAATCAAACGTTGAATGAAATGAATGACTCTGTATAATAAGGTGAATAAAGTAAAGCAATTTATATAAAAGAATATATATAAAAGCTTTTTTCTTTGATGCATTTTAGCAAAAGAATGGGCAAATTGCTCGACAATGCCGCGTACATGGAAGTGTTCTGAACAGCAAATTTATTACGAAAATCCGAAGCTAAGCTACAAAGTTACTTAACCAAGAAATTTTGAAAATGGCTGACTTGGGCAACTGTTGTTGGCTTCAAGCATTAGCGGCCCCCCGCCCAACCCGTTACCTATGCTACGCACCCCAATCATCGAAGACTGAGATACGCGAGAGGCGGAGGTTGGGCGGCGGGGTTGATGCAGATGCGTTAACCGTGCGTCTGTTGCTAATCGACCCGTCGTCGGTAGCAAAGGCAGCGGAAAGCCAATCGAAACGTGTTGCCACAGCAATGCCAGGCAGAATTACTGGGAAACAAAGTGTGACGGAGGGTCGGCACTGAGCAGATCTGATAAACACAGATGGCATATCTATATATCGATCAATGCACAGAGAACAATCACAGAAGACACTTCCAACACACCAACCAGCGTTGCTGCTATTTATACGACACATCCGCCGAATAAGCACTTGGGAATTTTAACGCAACGCAGCAACATAGACTACAGTTACGAAATGGGGGTTGTTATTCGTTTTCGTTGCGCAAGCTGCAAGCCGACTACATATTTTGATTATAAACATTATTGCGACAAATACAAAATTAATTAATGCATAAAATTTTAAAAATATTTTAAACCTGAAAGGTAATGTCACAGATGATTTTAAGGTATTTGCAACTTGTGGCATTTGAACCGCGCACCTCAAGCAGATATCTATAAGACACTTTAGCTGCATGCCCAAAAGTATGCTTTGATTCTGAGTACAGACCCAGTCTGCATATTAATACTAAAGTTTTTATTTTAAGGAATTTAGTAAAAATTTAAATTGGAAATCTGAAAATATATGCCGCAGCTACTTATATATGTTAGCAACTTGTGGCATTTGAACCGCGCACCTCAAGCAGATATCTATAAGATGCTTTAGCTGCATGCCCAAAAGTATGCTGTTATTTTTAGTGCAAACAAGTGCAATGTTTAGTTTTAGTGCAATTTAGTTGCTAAAGATGAATAATGTGAATATTTAATCAAATCAAATGTGTATTTTCAAATTATTAAAACTTACTTCGAGCAGACTCATAAAGTTCTAACAAACATAGCAAAAATAAAAACAATATCTCTTATTCACTCTCATTTGCATATATCTAAACTAATTTGAATTTCTATTCAAAAGAATAGCATATCAAATACACGTGTGACATAATAGACAAACAAAACAGGTTCTGCCGACATTTCTGCTAACTGTGTAACCAAAAACTAAAAGCAGCTGGCCATGCCAGCAGCGAGCTGGGCAAAAGAAAGTAATAATAGACATGCGGGTTGTTGTTGTTGATGTTTCTTCTTTTTATTATTTTTTGCGGCGATCACGACTACACTATTGTGTGACTCTTGTAACAGATCTCCAACGGCGCCTACAAATGAAAATAATAAAAAAAGACAGGGAAGAGAGACGAGATTCCAAACGGAAGACTGTAGATTTCAGTTTGTATCTGGAGTTCAACACGAGCGGACGTCGCGGCTGCCAACGGCAAATGAAAACAATAAAAAAACGCCAATAAAAGATATAAAAAAGTAATAATAAAAAGCAAAAAAAATAAATAAAGTCAAACGAACCGCGAATAAAAGAAATAAAATAGTAATAATAAAAAGCAACAACAACACACAAAACAATAAAGCACGGAACAGAAAAACATAAACATTCGCAGAGAAATTTAATTTGAATTCATGTTGCATGGTTCATTTGACTATCTCTCAATGCACGATCATTAGCATGCAAAGTGCTTCATACAAAAATAAATATATTTATGCCACAAAGTTTTGTATTGTGTGTGTCTTGAACACTTTTCGCATACCAAGCTCAAACAGCTAAACAGCGAATTACGATTCATTTTTTGTTTGTATAATTACAAGGCCTCAAAGACTGTGCCTTAAAGTTCATAATTCACATCGATCATTATCTCGATTTTTGCAAATTGTATACAATATGATCAACACTGCCACGCCCCCTGGATTGTTGCATATGGATAAGCCATGGGCGGCTTTCTATCAGTTTTTCATGGATTTAATAGTGTTCGCATTGAAATCGATTTTCTACATATTGGAATCAATATATTATACAATATTACCGCAGCGCTTTAGAAAGTTGAAGGTAAGGAAAAATTTTTATCATATTGAGAAATCAACCAGAAAAAGTCTTTGTCGAAATTTGCATAAGGCTTGCCTTAGTTTTGAGCTCTTGACTGCTTTGGCTTTTGACTTTAATACCCTCATACATTTATATTGTTACTCAACTCAAATGAGTTTACAATCTCTGGTCATAATTGAAATTAGTTTTTTGGCCGCCATAAATTACAAATTGTTCGGCGTATTTCTTTTTTTTTATATTAAATAAATACATCATTAAAACTCATAAAAGAGCGAAATAATGCGAAATGCTTTTAATGTGGGTTAAGTGATTTTTTTACTGCTTTTACTTTTAATAATTAAAAAACAATTATTTGAAAATTGCATGTTCACATTTTAATGCTGGTTTAAAGAAATTCAAAAAACTTTCAATGCCGCCCGAGTTTTATATGTATATTTTAATATTTATGTTGATATTAAAATAAATATATATTTATCTTTAATGAAAACTAAAGTTCACTGTATCTTAATATTATTATAATATTAGTGTATATATTAAATTTTTATTAATATTAAATATCTCTGCAGTCTTAGGCATAATCCATCCAAATTGCATGCCATCCGTTTTTTTTTTTTTTATCTGCAAAAACTTTCGAATTTATTATGTTTTCGTGTTCCATTGGCAACAGTTGTAAATTTATTTTGGACAGAAACAACAAGATCTTCAACAAAACGGTGGCGTTGTTTGGACCACCATAAATGCCTCAATGAATTACCATCAATATTTGAAAGAGCAATATTCACACGCACATTTTTGTTAATTGGTTTTAATGGTTTGTTTGATTTTTTTGGTGTGTTGGTCTATGAATGAACTCTTCTTTATTTATTTGCACAATTTTGGGTATTGTCTTTGGGCCTTTATTTACTTTTTTTTTTTGCATTTTCGTGGACGTCACTTATAATAGATGTGAGTGTCACCTCCTCATTTGCTACCATGGTCTGTGGCAAATATTTATTGGATTGTTTAAACTTTACGCTTATTTGTTGGTGCTTTTGTTTTCAATTGGAGCGTTTGACATTGAAATCAATTTTGTTCACAAAAAAGAACAAGCCAAACAACTTGCATAACTTTCTGTCATTGTAACTTAAGGTTAAGATTTTAAAATTTGTCTATTTATCAGAAATATATTTCTTAATGAATGAAAATATATCTCTAAAGTAGAAGTAGAAACTACAATGTTTTTTAAAATTTTATATTTTTCAGAAATATTTTTCTTATGAAAATAGTAATGAAATAAAAAAGAATTAAAAAGAATTATGTCTTAACTTGGCGATTTTCTAAAACTCAGACCGTGTTTTTTTCTGCGTGTAAGGGAAGCGTTTTTCTTGCAGAAATTTTCGCCCAATGGTTTGCTGCATTCGCAATTGCTTAGTCATTGTTTTTGTTGTCGTTGTTAGTGCAAGAAACTAAAATTACACGCTTCATGCTAACTCCAAAAACACAAAAGAAAACTCAGAAAACATAATAAGACACACTGTGACAAGAGCATCAAAATAAAAATATTATTGAGGGTCTTGAAAACAGACAGATAAGACATGAAAACCAAATGCGCTCAATGAAACCTGATTGAGTTTTTGGCTTACGCGTATAAAATGTAGTATCATAGCCGCAACTGATTGCAAAATGTTTTTTAAATCATAGTTGGACATCTTCGTGTTGCAATATGCGCTGCTTGCTTGCTTAACCAGCCATTAAATATTCAAATCGCTTGCCTCGCATTAAAAATTTGCAAAGGTGTCGCATTAATACAAGGAAAAAAAAAATTATAATAATTAAAAATTAGCATTAATATTTGTATTTAAATGTAAAACATAGTGCATTTGTGCGTACAGAAAGGTTAGTGTATTTTAACAATAATAAATATATAATATTTCTTGCATTTACTGAGTACATTAAACCTTACAAATAATGCGAGTTGCATATGGAAATCTTTGTATTTAATTCGATTTCAATTTCATTATTGACAATTTTCTTTTTATGCAGAATAGAATTTTGAAAATTCAAATAGATTGCATTTTTTATTTGTCATGCTTATTATAGGGTTTTAGCTATATTTGTACTTAAGTATAAAACATAATGCATTTATGCTTCTAACTTATTTTAGGTTTATGTTTATATTTATATAATATCTATAAGATTTCACAGCTTACATAAAATATTACAAATTGCATGTTGAAATCTTGACTGTTGATTCGAGTTCGATTTCATTTGTTATTTGTTTATTATTAATATTATTTCTTTTATGCAGAACATCTCTGGGCAGGTGGTGCTCATCACAGGTGGTGGTGGTGGCGTGGGCCGCTTGATAGCGCTCAACTTTGCTCGGCTGGAGGCACGCATCGTCATCTGGGACATCAACCAAGAAGGTGGGTTCCGCTTCACTTTCCGAAGACTTAATTAACGCCGCCTGGCTAAGTGATTGAGCCACGTTAGCTTTACTAATTAGCAGCTGCCGGGTTAAGGAACCCAAACTTGTTGGCGAAAGTTGTGCTGCTAATTGTTGTTAGCCAAGTGTAATAATTATTTTAACACTCTTCTTGCGCAGCCATCAAGACGACTGTGGATCTGCTGGCGCGGCATGGCTACAGCAATTGCAAGGGTTATGTAGTGGATATATCGGATCGGGAGCAGGTCTATCAACGTGCCGCGCAGATCACCGAGGATGTAGGTCCTGTGGATATATTGATCAACAATGCGGGTATTGTGTGCTGCAAACCCTTCTGGGAGCTCCACGATCGCGTCATCCAAAACACCTACAACATTAATATCATCTCGCATTATTGGACTGTGAAGGCTTTCCTGCCCCACATGATGCGCCACAATCGTGGACATATTGTCACCGTTGGCTCCGTGACGGGCATGCTGGGCACTTATGGTTGCAGTGATTATGCTGCCACCAAATACGCCTGCATCGGTTTCCACGAGAGCCTGCTGACGGATCTGAAGGCCCATGGCTACGATCGCATCCAGATGAGTCTGATTTGCCCGTATTACATAAACACGGGTATGTTTGCCGGCGTCAAGCCGCGCATGTTGCCCATGCTGGAACCGCAATATGTTGCGGATCGCATCGTCGGCGCTGTCCGCCGCAATGAGATCTGGTGCGTGCTGCCCAACTCCATCCGCCTGCTGACTCCGCTTAAATGGTTTGTTTTTCTCTTAGTTTTAGTCAGTTTACAATTTTAAATTGATTTTTTCTTGCAGCTTGCTGCCCGCCAAAGTGTGCTGGGAGCTGATGTCGCGTGTTGTGCGTGGACCCGAGTCCATGATGATGTTCCAGGGACGTGGTCGAGTCGCCGCCGGCTAGCAAAGCAATCCTTAAATCTACAATAATAATTGTAATAGTTTTTAGTTAGGCATTAAATATTGTTGTATTTAAAATTGTGGTGTGGATCACTGCTATATATATTTTAGAAACGTGCCCAATCTATTTGAGGAACAAAGGAAGTCTTTAGAAATCTCTCGTCTTCTTTTCTAATCTCTTCCGGGCAGGAGTAAATGAAGTATTCAGGAGATTCCACTAGTACCACTGCTTCCTTTTATTCTCAATTACTTACTAATCTCTCACGGTTGTCTGCTGATAGTAGTGTGGCGCCAGTTCGGTAAGCCACTCCTGGCTGATCACCGTCACCTGGTTCATGAAAAGTTTCGTCGTCTGCAGCAGTTCCCCGTACACGACGTACTTCGCCGCTGGCAGCGTGTAAAGCGTGGAATTTGGATGAATGGCGAGTTCAACGCCGCTGCTAATCTGTCGATAAACTCCCGAGTGATGCAGATAGGCCACCTGGGTGAAGAAGCCCGCCGTGATGCACTTGCAGAGCAGCTCCACATCTCCTTTGCACGAGAAGATTGCAATGCCGTACTTTCTACGGACTAGATTCAGCAGTTGCTCCCGCAACTCGCAAGCTCGCTTCAGATTGCGATAGATGAGATAATATTGGCCACAGAACTCCCTCGTCATTCCCGCCTCCACGAAGGCGCTGTGCACATTTAGCAGCGTCACCAGATCTCCCTCGGCCACCTCAAAGTGCCGATGTGCAATGCGTCCGGTTTGCTGGGCCGCCGCCGAAGCTGGGCGAGAAAACACAGATTGCACCTGCAGCATCGCGATTATGGTGATGATTTCCTCAGCACAGCCCAGCTGACCGGAGACAAATAGCATCTTGGAGAGCATGGCGCTAAAGGGTAGCTCAGCCAGCAGATAACCCACGGGCTGCGTCAACTCACCATGCACATCCAAGGCGTCCAAGGCGTAGAGCAGCTCCAGCGCCGCCAGCAGATTCTTTGCCGGCGGCGGTGAAGGGAAATCAAAGCGTAAAATATTCCTAATCCCGAGCGCTTTCAGTTGGAGCACAGCGGCGCTTAGTTCGCTGCGACGCAGCTCGGGCGGCTGGCGTGCAGCAAGTGCATCATAATCCTGCCTGGTGTACAGATGAAAGATCTTCCCTGGACGCAGGCGACCCGCCCGCCCGGCGCGCTGTACAGCTGATGCCCTGCTCACGGGCACAATGACAAGACTATCGCTGCAGGTGCTGGGATTAAAGCATTTCAGCTTGACATAGCCAGAGTCGATGACATAGACTATGCCCGGTATGGTCAACGATGTCTCCGCTATATTTGTGGCCAAAACAACTTTTCGCACGCCTTTTGGCGGTGTAAAGAAGACAGAGAGTTGATCAGTGCTGGACATGCTGCCATACATGGGCAGCACTTTAAGATTGGCAGTCTCTGTGCTTGCGATATATTCCTGGAGTAAGTCACGCGCCTCCAGCACCTCATCCTGACCGGTGAGGAAGGCGAGTATATCGCCGGGTGGCTCCCGCTGATGCAGTTTCCATGCTGTCTCCACCGTTTCACGCACGTAATCCGCACAGGGTTCGTTGAGGTAGTAGTGGTTCACCTCATGCATGCGTCCCTCGATGGTGAGCTTGATGCTAATGGGCTGATGCGCTCCCGGCCAGCTAAAAAACTCAGCAAAGAAGCTGGCATCAATGGTGGCAGAGGAGATGATTAGCTTTAGATTGCTCCGCTTGCGAAGTATTTTCTTCAGCAGACCCAGCAGCAGATCGGTGAGCATATTCCGCTCATGCGCCTCATCCACAATGATGACGCCGTATTGGGTCAGCAGAGGATCTGCTAAAAGTTCTCTCAACAATATGCCCTCCGTCATGAATTTGATGTGTGTCTCTGCCGAGATGCGTTCCATGAAACGCACCACGTAACCCACTGTGGCACCAATCAACTCTCCTCTTTCCTCCGCCACGCGATTTGCCAGCGTCAAAGTTGCCACACGACGTGGTTCCGTAATCCCAATCAATCCCTTCGTGTGCCAACCCCATTCGTAGAGATATTGCGGCACTTGCGTGCTCTTCCCACTTCCAGTTTCACCCACCAAGATGAGCACCTGGTGATGTTCCAGGCAGTACAGGATTTGATCGCGATATTTGCGGATTGGCAGACGTTCGCGCTGCTCCTGCAGACCCAAATTGTGATTCGTATTGAAGATGAACGCGGTTGCTGGGGCTTCCTCGTGGCCAGACGAGTCGGCGATGGCATCGTCTGTTTCAGGCTTTAAGAATTTTGGCTTTAGCGTTGACATTTTTCACGCATTTGCCGCAATTTTATTTGTTTACTTCCGAGTAATCGAGTGTGAACAGCTGTTGCTGCGGCAATTAATCGATATGTCGTAAAATAGTGTTGTGTAAATGCCCAGATACAAAATCGAGCATGAACATCTGATGCCGCCATTAATCGATAGGTCCTACTGACATAGAGATATTAATCGATATTGTGCAGTAAAATGTCCAATTGCTCGGTAAATTCAAAGGTACACAGGTACACAATAAAAGTTGCAATTTATTTTGAATTACTAGTCTTAAGTACTTTATTTCAAATGTTTAAAATCATAAAAATATTCACTTAATATCACCGATTCTATAAGTAAGTTAATATTGTTAGTTTTTAAAATTGATTTTTAAAGGGAGGAGGCGGGCGCGATTGTTGTTTATTTTTTCTCGACTTGTGCCTTTCACTTGCAAAGAACTGACCCAAAAAGTTGTTACACAGAAAGAATTCAACTATGCAATACTTAACAAATAAATGTACACAAGCTCTGTAATACAATACAATTTGAATTGTAAAGGTAATTTTCTATATATTATTATTATTTTTTTTTTAATATTGTATAACTAAAAGCGACTGTATTTATGTGGAACTCTGTGCTCTGTTCAAGTTTATTCATTTATTCTTTTTTCTGGGTATTCTGGTGACTCTTTCCAAGAAAGTGCTTTTCGCTAGGTGCGTGCTTCTAAATGTATTTTTTATATGGTATATTCTTATTTTCTTTCTCGTACATATTGTACAGAATATTTTGTTATTTTTCTTTATTTTGTTTTTGCCTTTGTGTGCTTTTGTGATATATATATATAATTATGTAAGTTTTGTAAATTTGATTGCATTTTCTTATTGTATTTTTCGTTATCATTCTTATATTTTGAGAATGCACGAGTTTTTTTTTCTAGTCCCGATTTGAGTTACATTTTTTTTAACGGTGTTTCATTGACTTAATTTTTATTGTTGTAAATTGTTTTGTTTTTCTTTGTTTGGTTTGCTTTTTTTCAGTAAACATTACATAAACATGTAGATATTGAACAATTTTATATTTCTTGTAATATTTTTTGTTTGAACTTTTGTGTTTTGATTACTTTCTGTATTCGTATACAATCCTTCGATCCTCTACTCTGCATGTGATTTATTCTTTATTAATTTCTTTCATCCCTTAAAAACTGAAAATAAAGCCCCTGCTAAAAACATTTGAATTATATTTTGCTATTAATTTTATACTAAATTGCATTTAGTTGTTATTTTGTATTAATCTATATAAATATTAAATTTAACTTGGTTTTTTTGTTTTGTTTTCTTTTTGGCTTGTTAATCCCTAAATATACATATTAATATATTTGGTATTTAAAACGTGGCCCAATTTAAATATTATTATTTATTTTATATATATTGAGTATATATAATCTATTTGTTGGGCTCTAAAATGATTTTAAGCTACAGTAAAATATTTTCAATACTCGCTTCGAAGCTTAAGTCTTAGCTACAATTAATGTGTATAATTTCGAGTTCGAAAACTTAAATTTTTTTTATTGCAAAAAATTGATTTGCTAAAATTGTTCGTATATTTTTGTTTTTATTTATATTAATTTTGTTTGCTTAGCAGTCTAGAGTGTTGAAAAGCATCGGTAGAGATTTAATTGCTGTAAAAGCGCTTGTACAGTGGATACACAATAAGCGTAAAATACAATACAATACAATACAATACAATATATAAAGAAACTATTATTGTTACCAGAAGAAAGCTTTTTGTGTGTTTTTCTTGTTGTTCTTGATTTTTGTGATCGTTAAATGTGTTTTGCTGTTGTTATTGTTGCTGTGTTGGAAATTACACCGAAGAAGTTGTTGGCGTACAGTGTTGGACAACGCAATGCACAAAGCGCAACGAAGCTCAGAGTGAGAGAGAGACAAACAGATTAACATGTGTCATTCCCACGTAAACACATTTCAGTTCAGTGCGTAATGTAAATGCTTAAAATCTAAACGGTATTTCGGCGTAATAATTCTCAATTCTTTTCTGTTAACCCGCTAATCTGTGCAAAACTGAATTATTTAATGCTGTCATCTTTTTCGATTTCGCGCACATAATGTACATAAATTTATACATACATAATACGTACATTCATATATTTTTATCACATGCTTTGCATATCGGCTGCTTAAAACGTGTATGTGTGTGTGTGTGTGTATGTGTATGCTCTAAGCTCATCCAACACACAAGCTTAAAGCCCTGTTTCCAGATCGAAAAAAATGTCGTCTCATAAAACTATATTATTTTAAATTACATATAACAACAAACCGAAAGCTCTGCTGAGTGCCAAAAACTCAATTACTTAATTTTGTCGCCTTTACGGCCCTTATAAGTACACTTATTTCTTGACGTTTCAAATAATTTAATCTAATTTTATTTTTTCCCAACTTACTTTGCTTTTAAAATATATCAATTTTGTTCTTTTGACACCTTCAAACAGAAATTAATTAAAATTAAAAATCCACACTGGTTAACAGTTGTTAACAGTGAGATAACTGTAAATTGACAGTGACTTAAAAGTCGGTTAACATTGTGGATTCCAGTTTTGTTTTTTATATGAAGCTTACGATTATTGTAAACTTTTTGATCTGAAAATAGGGCTTAGAGCTTATCGAAGTTTTCATTTTGGGCTGCTTATAGCGTCTTTTTCTATGTAATTCTGTGTCTGTTTGTGTTCGCTTTAAGCTTAAAGCTTGTCAAGCTCCGATTGCGGTTCGGTTGGACTGATTGGTGACATTTCGACGCTGTCTAGGAGCGGCGTCTTCTCCTCGCTGCTGCCGCCACCACCCGCTGCCGCCACCGTCGCCGCCGATGCCTGCTCCATGTCCATGACAAAGATGCGGGACAATTCAATGCCGCTTAAAGTGCGCCGCGATGGCGATGATTCATCCAAGGAGCTGTTATTATTACTGCTGCTCGTGCTGGTCGTGCTCCTAGTGCTTCGCGTGCTTCTTGCGCTAGTCGTGTTTAATGCCTGATCGAGGGATTTGGATGGGTTGGAATAGTTGTTGGCAGTTGTTGTTGTTGTTGTTGAAGCTTGGGCGGAGACTCGATTTAGATTGCATAAATTCGTTGGGCCATCGAGCATGGCCAGAGATGTGCTCTTTAGATTGGTCGTCTTCCGATGATGATTGCACCTCGTCCTCGCATTATTGTCCTCGCTGAAGGATATCTCATCCTCACTTTCGCTATGCGTATTATTAATAGCCGTCTGCTTGAGTCGCACCAGATGCCGTTCCGAATACGATTTACGCGCATCCATCACCCGCAAATAATCCACACTTTCACCCAGATCCTCACTTTTGGAGCTGCAGTACCGGCGAGAAGGTCCTGTGGCGGTGCCACAAAAACTCGTGGTTACACTCAACATTTGCTGGCTGCCGCTGAGGGAACGACGACTGTTGGGGGAGAGGCGAGTTGAGCTGGGATTCGAGCTGGGATTGGAGCTGTGATTCGAGCTGAGATGTGGCGATTGTTCCAGCAGGGAATCATTGCTCTTCGCTATGCGGTTCTTGCGATAGAATTTACTATCGCGCCAAAGGGTCTGTTTTTGACTGGAACTGCTGCAGCCAGTGCCCTGTTGCAACTCCATGTTGGTGGGCGATTGATCCTGCGTGCGAATCTTGCTAATCCGGAACGAGGCATGGGTTAGTTTCTTATATTTCTCGCTCTGCATATTGACACGATTGTCGGAATGGGTACGATCCGACATGGGCATAAAGGCATTATCGATGCGTCGCTCCTCCTCCAGCGAACGGAAGGCCAAACGATTCACGTGCTTCAGATGATGCTTGTCCGAGGAACTGGTTCTCTTTGGGGACATGTCCTCAAAGGAGCTCACCCTATATTTCTGTGAGAAGACCTCAATCATGCTAGAGCGTTTAGATGGCGATGTGGTGTATATAGAATTCTGATCGTTGACGAGGATTTTGGGCGGATCGAATTGGAGTTGCTGCTGGAGTTGGAGTTGCTGCTGCTGTCCACATGTGCTGGATGCCAGCGAGGAATTACTAGAATTACTTGTGGCCGTCACGAGTATCTTCGGGGAGAGCGAGACGGGAAAGTGTTGGGGCCGTATGTGCCCCAGGGAGTTGCAACCCGATCCGGACGAAGTTGAACCCGTGCCGGAGGCAGCATCATCGATGTGCAAGAAATTGCTGGGTGAACTTTCGCGGCAGGGCGAGGAGATGGCCGAATCCTGGGAGACCATGCTGCGCGGTATCGTTGCCAGTTCCAAGCAGGTCTCGTTGGGACCTGTTGTCGTCGCTATAATAATATCCTCGACGCCCTCATCGATGGGCGAGGATATGGATTGGAAACTATTCGGACGTATGCCCGTTGAACCAATGGACAAATCATTGTCTGTTAAAGAGCCGAAGGCGGAATCTTGTGAGGGATTACTGCGTCCATATTTGAGGCACTTGAGCGAGTATTCCAGGCGGCGACTCTTAGAGTTTTTGTAGTTGCACATGTCGGCGGTCAGTTGATGATTGAAGGAGCAGCTTGTCGTGGTGTTGTTGGTGGAGGAGGCATATAAACGTTGGGCGCCACTTGAACCACTGGCAACATCAGCGTGATCCAGCTGCTCCTGCTCCTCCTCCAGCTCCTGCTCCCGCTCCAGCTGCTCCTGCTCCCGGTGCTCCCCCAGCTCCTCCACATCATCGTTGATTATATTTAAGTTGCTTTGACTGCTGCTGCTGCAGCGTATTGTGGGCTGCTCGGGCACATCCGCCTGGTCACAGTAGTGTATGGGTGACTCCTCCGGCTCATACTGAGTCGAAGCTGAGCCATAGCCGTATCCAGGTGTGGAGTACCATTGTTGATAGCGCTGCAAACGCTGCAGACTTCTCAGTTGACAGCTGCTCCCGACCACAATCTCCTCGAGCAGCGCCTCCTCGGAGTCGCTGGATATGTCAAAGGAGTCCATTGTGCGGCTGATGCTGTGCAAGACGACAAAACAACAACACAATCAGTATCAGCGATATACCTGACATACACTCAGCAAAAAAAAGGGCGACCTGCATTTTAGAAAATCGATAAGGATTAATTCAATCTAAATACAACCTGGAAAATTTACATTTTTTTCTAAGTTATAGCAAATAAAAAAATAAAATATATAATTTAGGAATTTTTCTTTTTCCTCAAAAAAATAAATATTGATTTAGGAATTTTTCTTTTTCCTTAAAAAAATAAATATACATTTAGATATTTATTTTTTCTTTCTTAAATTCAGCGTTCAATTTGGTAATATATCAAAAAATATATATTTAATATTTTTGTTGTGTTTTCATAAGATTAATTCTAATTATCCAACTGTTTTTTATTAATATTTTTGATGTTTATATTATTAATGCACATTGCTACTTTAAGAGTTCAAAAATGGCTTTCGTCTTTTTAGAAAAACATTTTTATGGGATTGCCAATCTTTTCTAAGTTTTAAATTTTTTCTTCTAATTAGAAATTATATCTAAAACAATAAAAGCTTTCTAGTTTTCGGGGAATTTGGGATTTAAATTTCTTCTCTATAGAAATTTCCTATAATAAAAAATATTTCTAAAAAATAAATGAAAAAGCTATATTTTTGGGATTGTCAGTTAAGAGTCGGGTTTTAAAGCGATTTATATTTTTGTGCTTGCATTAATAATTTTTATTATTATTTATTTCTTGTTATATTATTACTTTTTGATTTATTAATTATATTAATTATATGGCTTGTAGAGTTTGCATTTCTACTTCTTAGAATTGCACTTCATAATCATAGATTTAGATAAAGAATTTCTAATTATTTGAATTTTGTTTCTCTTATAGAAATTATCGCCAAAAACCAGAAAAACTTTCTAGTTATCAGGCCGATTTTCATTTTATGCGATTTTCTAAAATTCAGGGCGATTCTTTTTCTCTGAGTGTAGGAAGTATGGATTTCAGTTCTGATTCCTTTGTTTATTTTACTAATTTCTCTTTGCTTGCAGTGCGTGTTTTGTTTAGGCCAGTCACAAAATATGAATACGATATCAATGTGTCAGTGTGTGAGTGTGTATGTATGCATGACTATGTGTGTGTGTGTGACAGTGATTGTGGGCGTGATTGGGCGTGGACATCTGCCAACGTGCTGCAGTTGAAGCTTGAATAAACACTTGCTCTCTAGCAAAGGCACGTGCAGTTTTTCACTTGAAACAGATATGAAAATTTCAATTACGTGGGATTTGTTGAATATTTTTACTTTTAGCTAGCCAATGTTTTATTCTACTTAAACAATCCTTCAACAAAGCTAACAAGGTTGTCACAAGTCTTAGATTGATGGGCAAACAAAGCTGACTTTTCTTATCTGATATCTTAAGTTTTAAATTGGTTTTCAATGTTAAATTGGTCAACATTTAATTTATTCTAAATTTTTTTGATTGTTGTGCAATTATTGTCCAGTTTTTAATTACTTACATATAATATTTGCATTACAATTAATTAGATGAATTACAGCCGAGTCTTTAAATGACACGCATACTTAATTGATTTTCTTTCGCTGCAGTCGCAACAATAATTTTTTAATAACAATCTAAAGTTCTTTATTTATTATTATATTATATATTTAACTAAATATAAAACATTTATATAAGACGTGGTTGCGCAAAAAGTTAACAATAGTTCTTCTGTTCTGAAATCTGGTTTTGATTGAAATCTTTGCGAAATCGAAATACTTTTTAATTTGTTTACCACTTGGAAACATGTTTTCCACCTGGTCAAACCATGACTAAAAAGCTAAGGGTTTTGAAAATCTGATAATTTTTGTGAAAGTTATGGCTTTAAAAAATTTTGGACCGTTCTCTATAATCACTTTTTGGGTTGAGAATCGATTTGAACATGAATTTCCAGTCTGACAAAAACTTATTTTTCGATCTATAATTTTTTTGGCATCTATTTGATATACGATATCTGATTCGCCTGGCTCCGACGTATATATGTACATATGTATGTGCTGCTTGAAAGTACTATAGGAACAGACAGATAGGCTCAAGAGCATGTTCTCTTTATGGAAAAAGTATAAGTTATAATAAAAGAAAACTTCTTAAAAGCTGACCAAATCTACAAATATTGTAGAGAAATGTTATATACATCTTATATAAACATATATATATATATTTAAAAAAAAACCATATGAACATGCAATATATTATTTGAAGCAAGAACTAAGATAATAAAATCCAAACGTGCTTAATTTAAGTTATTAGCTATGAAAATTGTAGATTATGAGAGATATAGATTGGAATTTCTTAAGCGAATATTTGATAAAACAGAGGCAAGCAAAATACACAGTGAGAAAACCAATACATATATTAAAAAAAGTTTTTCTTTTTTTCCTTATTTTTTGTTCTGAATGATTTTCAAGTATGTCTCTGTCTTTTTTTAATGCCAACTCGAAGTTTTATTTTGTTTGAATGCTGTGCATTGAAGTGGGCTGTGTTCTGGTGGGTGGGGTGAGGTGAGGTGTCGGGGTGGTTTTGGGTGGGGGTGGATTTTGTCGCTGGTGGTTTAAGCATACAAAAATTTGCCACTTACCACGTTTTGTTTTTTATATATTTTTTTTTTGGTAAACACAACAACTAAATCATTTCCATATTTTGGGATATTTGGATTCGATTTTTTTTTTGCTTTTTGGGGGTACAAAAAATAGCATTTGAGTACAAAAAACATTGCTGCGACTTTTTTATTAATATATTTTTAATGATTTCTATGTTTTATTCAGGTATTCATTTTAATTTTATTTGAGAGTTTTACACTTCTTTTTTAGCTGTTTGTAATTTGTATTTTGTGAGTGATTTTTTGTGAGTTATTTTTTTTCCCATTTTTTTTGGTTGGTTTGTTGGTATTTCTTTTAGTATTTTTTGTTGGTATTTTTGTTTGTTTGGTTTTTTAGTACATACGAAAGACTTCATAGGGCGCAGGAGGCGGAACACTGTTGTTGTTGTTGTTGGTTGTTGTTGTTGTTAGTTTTCGAACGGGTTATGTAAATAAACAAATGCAGAAATGCAACAATTTGTAAATCATAAATAAAACACACACGTATGTTACATAAACAAAAACGAATGTTGATAGACATTCAAGGGCTGATCTGTATGTATCAATAATGTATAGATGAGGCTTGTGTAACGGCAACTGGTTCATTTGAATTGTTCTTCGCTTCCCAACACTAAAACACAGATATAGTAGTAGTATTGTTTAACGATGTTTGTTTTTTTTTTTTGTGTATTTTTGGTTGTAGTTGAGAGAGAAAGAGAGAGTAAACATGGCATACAAAATACTTTAGTTGAAAAATTCCTCTACTTACACATGTGTAGTAAATTATAGGAGATATATTTATATATATATATTATTTATATAAAAGACATGCGTTTTTTAGGCAGCAAAAAAAATTTGATGTATATATATAGATTACACACTGAGAGAAATACGCTTAAAATATACATGAGCAACGAAAATGTTTTGAATTTGACCATTTTATTTTCTATATATATATAAATTCTGCACCAAAAATGTACATTATTATTATTTTGTATTGTAAAAATGCAAATTTAAGCTGCTTTATCTTTGCCGAAATTAATCCGATTTCCAAATTAATTTCAGCATCAAAAATTTTGAGAAATTCATGTTTTATATATTTTTTATAATAATTAAATTAAATTATTATTATTTTTTAAATTCAATCTTCGACAAAAATTATTACAATTATATTGATATTTTTATATATATAATTCTGCATCATAACTTGAAAATATGTCTTACTGCAAAAATGTCGAGAAATTCAGGTTTCAAGTTTATTTTTTGGAAAAATTCAAATTCAAACATTTTCGAATTATTTTCAACATTATGCAGGCCTTTTTAAATATATAATAATATCGCACCACAATTTAAAAATATGTTTTTCTGACAAAATTTCGAGTAAAATGCAGGCTATTTTTTTTTTTTTTTTTTGTAAAAATTTAAATTTGAACTGCTCTCCTTTACTTTGCTCTCCTTTCCCCTCCTACGTTCGCCCCTTCTCTTTTCCCTGCGGTGTCCTTTCCTCTTATTACTTAATTACATTCTTCTCTGTTGTATGCATAATTTTCAAGCACTTAATACTGACAGCTGACATTGGCACTTGAAGGGGGGTGCGGGGCGGGGCTATGTTATTACCAGCGTGAGAGAGAGAGAAAGAGAGAGAGAGAGAGAGAGAGCGCATTGGATCTCGGGCAGAGAACATTACCATAATTACCGCAGGCACGCACAGCAAAAGCACACACACATACAGATACAGGCACAGCAAGCAAAACGGTCAGGTGCATGGGTGAGGCACACATACATGCACATCAATATGCTAATGCACACATACATACTTACATACATACGCACACACAATTTATGACGGCACTTTTTGTATGTGTGATTTTTTTGTAGTCTGTTGCTTGTTCATCTCTGTGTTTTCTGTTCTTTCTGTTCTATTCTGTGTTCAACACATCATTCATTTATCGGTATACACACTATTTGCGATTGAATCTGTGTGTGTCTCTGTGTGTGTGTGTGTGTGTTTCTATGTGTGAGTTACACTATATTATTCTTCATTAACCCGAAGTGCACTGGCTAATTTACACAAGAGCGGATTCAATAAGAAAGGGCCTGCATTTTACATATTGTATTTAATATTAAATCAGTTAAGGCTCAGGCTAAGGTGAGTTCTTCATCCGTCTAATCGTAAGAGCCTCCATACCGAGACCATTTTTTTAAATGAACACGTTACGCTATTTCAAAGTAAATTTAAAAATTCAAAAAATCTAAAATGTAGTAATATTATAATTAATACAAGATCAGTTAAGACACACTCTATTGTGGAGTTATTCAATAGTTATACATATGTATTCTATAGGGCTTCACTTCTTGTTTTCTTAAGGTATGTAATGCTACTGAAAAATACTATAAACACTCTAATAATGTACAGGAGAGTAATCAATAAACTCGGGTTTGCATTTAAAAATATTATAATTGAGAATTCTCAAGCTCAGGTACAGTTCTTCATCCCTATAATCCTAAACGCCTATATAAGGACTCGCATTTCTTATGCTATGTAACACAAATTAAAAAGATACTTTAAGCTCTCTTAAAATGTACAGGAGCTCTGTCAATAGCTCTGTGCAGGCTAAGGCTTAGTTCTTTAAGCTAAGAGCCTCTATAAGATGGTTATTTTAATTCACGTTCTCATGCTCACATTTTTTGCTATTTTAAATAAATCTACATTAAAAAAATGAAAACATTCTAAAAATGTACAGAATTATAATGGATAAGGTTTAGTTCTTCAACCGTAAAAATCCTAAAAGCCTCTAAAAGGAATTTTTTTTAAAAATGAAATGCAACTTTTAGCTCTGTAAGATATTTCAAAAATTGAGATTAGTTTTCCTAAATTTAAAAAAGTACTAAGTGTTAAAGTTGAAAGGACATGTATTTTGAAAGTGCATGCTGATTGAAATGACTTTTGACCTTTGACTACTATAAGGGAGTATTATAAGCTAACCCATGTTAAGACTAGTCGAACTCCCTAACAGATTGCAATATTTAAAATTTTCTTTACCAGGAAATAGCCAGAAAGTAATACAATAATCATTTGCTGGTAGCTTCTTCAGTTTTTTGTAAGTGAATGCGTTTCCATGAAGAGATTTGAATGTGTGTGTCATTGCTGGCGTGTGTGCGAGTGTGTGTGAGTGTGATTGTGAGGGATGGTTGCATTGCTATGCCAGTGATAGGATTAAAGATTCAATATTATATATGTTAGCACTTACCCAGTGCGTCGATCATGCGGCGTCGAGGGCGGGGTGCAGGGTGAACTTGCCTCACTGAAGGAGTTGCCCAAAGAGGCACATTGCCGTTTCTTTACCGCATGCAGCAGATTCAGCGTGGAACGGCTAAGGCTCGGCTTGATTGTCTGCAAGATCAAATCAAATAATTATTATTATAATATATATGTACGTATATATAAATATATACACTTGCCTAAGACTTTTTAGGAATTCAATTATTCAAGATATATTTTAATAATATTTGTGGTACTTACACTAAAGCAAGGACCACGCAGCTCCCGCAAATCGATGCTGCGGAATAGATCGCATAGGACTAGGTCCTCGACGGAGGGGCAAACGCCGCTGGGCGGCTCAAAAATAAGGCCTAATATTTCCAGAACCTGTGCAAGGAATTAAATATTATATATAATTGTAAGGAATATATATATACTGTGTGAGTTACCTGGCCAATTTGTGGATAATGCTGTAGCTCCATTTCGAGCACCCGCATGGACGGTTTGGGTGTGGTCATCTCCTGACCGGTGCACATTTCGAACAGCAAATGGCCAAAGCAGACGATGTCCACATTCTCTATATCCGTTACAGAACGAGACCACATAACGGCATTATTGCGCGAACTGAGCCCCAGCAGACCATTCTCCAGGCCCGACAACCTGCAAAGCGACCAAAACAAGTCAAAAAGATGAACCAACAAAAGACATAGCATAATTTAAGGATGAACCTAAATTATGCATTTCTAAAAAATTTCTTGTTATAAATGTACCCAGAAATTAAGAATCGAAAAACCCAGTTTTTCATTAATATGCTTCTGAATAATAAGCTGAGTTAGCTTTGACGGATTTCTAAAATTCAATGCTATTTTTTTTCCGAGTGTAAGGACAAGCTTTATTGCCAATTTGGCTGGCTCAAACTCGCCTTTGCATGGCCCAAACACGTGGCAACTTTTATTGCGAAAATGTGTCTGTGCTTTTGGCTGCGAAATGTGTGTTTATGTGCGTGTGAGTATCTGTGTGTGTAAATGAGGGTAAAAACTATAATCGCATAATGGCCATCTTGACTGCAATAATGATTGTCGCCAGACACAAAAGTGTTTCGAGCAGAACAATCGTTATTTAAATGTCAACCTTTGCCTATTTTTGAACTTTAAACTTTAATCGACACACGAGCTTGTTTTATATACACTCCCATCCCGCCACGCCCCTCGTCCTTGACACAGAAGGCTTCTATGCTACGCCCATAATACTTTTATCATTTAACTAAAAACGGCAAAATAAAATGCTGAAATATTTTTCCCATTCAATATTTCTGAGTGTGTGTTTGTTGCGGGTGGGAGGCATAAAGGGTGGGTCTAAAGAGGGAGGGGGAGGGTGTGTGTGTGCACGGCTTGTCGCCTGCCATGAAAGCCATAGAAATTGGGGGCGGAGGGATTGCAGGGGTTGCGGATTTTGAATGCATTTATTATGAACGAGAAAAAAAACACAGATTGCGATTTTGTAAAGTGTTTTTCATGTGGATTTTATTGTGCTGACCAAAAATGTTTGATGGCTTCTCAAATAAATAAAATAAATTGCAATTTTCACAAATAGTTTGTTCTAGGAAACAATCAATGGGGTTTCTGCCAATAATTGCTTACGTTTGCTTAGTTTGATACATTTAATCTACAATTTTGAAAATTAATCTTGTTAAATGAGGAATCGATAAAAATCTATTTATAGTGGCAGAATTTTACTAATAAGTTTTCTCTTTTTTCTGAGTTAATCAGTCAAATTAGTTTCTACCTCTTTCCCTACAAACTTGTAATGCAAACTATTCTATCCATAATCTTTTTCGCTTAATATTTCATTTAAATTCTTAAGTAATTTTTGTAATTGTTGCAGATGTTTACCAAAGTAAAAAAAATTAGCTAGCAGTCTAGTAATCGCTCTATTCTAAACTCACCTGGCTGCTCCATTCTGTAGAATGACATTGCCGCTGTGCAGATGGCCATGAAGTGGGAAGCCGCGCTCCTTGAGGAAGAGCAGCGCTTCCAGAATTTGGCGACCCAATCGCTGCACTTGACTCACGGGCAATCCATTTGGCTTGCGTGTATATTTTCGCGCCCAGGGTTCGTTCCACTGTGCCTGGAGCAGACCGACAGACAGACACAATTAGGAATCATTTTATTTTTTATAGTCTAAATAGCTCACCTTGTAGATGAGATCCTTGAGACTGCCACGCGAATTGAAGGGCGTTACCAGGCAGGCATAATTGTGTGAGCTATTGCGCAAGAAGCCCAAGTCCAGCACCGGATAAATGTACGGATGATGCAGCGAACCCAACAGCTCCATCAATATATCCCGTGCGCATTCATCTGGCGGCAGATCCTCAAAGGCCACGCAATCCGTGGGCAGCGGCAGCAGCGTCAACAAACGATCCGTGCGCACCTGTCGGATGGGAAATGGCAGTAGAAGTTGGTTGTAGTTGAAGAA
The DNA here is from genome assembly GCA_035044105.1 of Drosophila nr. perissopoda 5 BK-2023a. Taxonomy (NCBI): domain Eukaryota; kingdom Metazoa; phylum Arthropoda; class Insecta; order Diptera; family Drosophilidae; genus Drosophila; species Drosophila nr. perissopoda 5 BK-2023a. The sequence goes on from JAWNMK010000018.1 coordinate 6,339,801, forward strand.
GAAATTATCACTCAGCCTACACTCAGAAAAATAAAACACAGTTCTCAACTCACCGATGCATCCGTGACAAGAAACCAGTTCTTGCCATGCCTCGAGCCGATCTCGTCGAGATGTGCGATTACCTCGTAGCGTCCATTGGCGCTCTGAATCCATTCCTGGGTGGCATTCAACGCCCGTTCCCTTTGTGCTCGCTCCCGGGGACTCCGCTCGACAATCCCATTGCCGCTGTCAAGCGCCGAGTATTGATACTTTATGTTGGGTCTGCAAGATATTATGCAAAAATTAGAATTCCCATTTTCATTTGGATATTTCGTATTTTGTATTTTTACAGCTGTTATTTGAGCGCATACATAAAGGAACTCAAGCTATGGAAAGTATTCAAATAGGAACTAGAACTAATCATAATGAGCATGTCGACAAACTTTTGGCATTCAACATGAATTATGCTGATTTATTTACATTATTATTAAAGCACTCAGTATTTTTAGGATGCTGCAGATTAAAATTTATTCTCTGAGCCCAAAATAACATAAAATCAAAATCGAATTTGAATTTATAATGTAGGCTTAACCAGTTTTAATCATGAATTTTGTATTGGCAAATTGGTAATACAAAAAATATATATATATTTTTTTTTATATATATTTGACCCAAATTAGATATGCGACAATAAATTTGAATTTAATATATTTACCCAAATTAGATATACGACAGATGAGATCAAAAAAATCGCAATAATTTATTTTCCGAAACATTAAATATTAATTGAAAGAAGATAAGCGAGCGAGGCAAATTTGACATATTCCGTGCAGAAAAACATTTCAGCTCAATTTCAGATAATCACGAAACTTTGCCTAAATGGCAAATGACAATTGCAACACACGGCTTATGCAGCTGTGTGGCAACTTTGTTGTGGCACGTCAACGTTGACATGCAAGCCGTATCCTCATACGAAAGAGTGAACATTGAAATATAATAAAAAATACTTGTTGAAAAATAAATTCCGACAAAAAGGTGAGCCCACAACAACAACAACAACAACAACAACAAATAGCCACAAAAATTGCCTGAGAAAATTAAAGTTGGAAAACAAAGCGAGCAGCTTGCCAAGAAAATGTATATTTATTTTGCCAACTGTTGAATAAAAGGTGGATTAAAAAGGGGGGAGGGGCGTGGGGTTATCTGGTTGCACAATGGCGCAGCGGAAACGGAAGCAGCAGTTCAACATGTTTTTACATTTTAGTTTATTATTATTTTTCTACTCTTTCATTTTTTTTTGTTTATTTGGCGGCAAATGCAAAGTGGATAAACTGGAAAAATAGAACGAAACCAACTGCAGCTCCTCAAATTGTGGCCGGCTTAATTGTGTGGCAAAGCGCAATAAAAGAGAATAGAAAATATGCACGAAAGCAAGAGCGTTAACAAAATACAAACTCGCTTCAAGTGCCGCACACAAACACACACACACACACACACAGAGAGACACACACACATACTCACACAACAAGAGTGGAGACGAGCTCATAAACAAACACTTACGAGCCACTCAATCAAAACAGAGCGAAGGTTAAGCACATCCTCCGGTTAAGTTTAGCATGTGTTTGAAAATTTAATAAGGCCCCAAACAACAACAAGAACAACAACGAAAATAACGGAGCATGTCACTGTGTGGCACTTTGTGTGCCACAAAAGTTGGCCAAGAGACGCCTTCAGTTTCATTCGTCTACACTCAGCAAAAAAATCGCCATGAAACCTAGAAAGATTTGTCTTGATTTTAAAAATAATTTCTAGATATAAGCAAACCAATTACTAGAAAATCTAATAGACCAGTATAATCAAGAATACCTTAAATATTGTGTTTATTTCATTTTTTCGAAAACTAGAAAGTATTTTTTTGACTTAAGGTTCTAATTCTAAGAAGAATGAAACAAATTTCTGAAAATGAGAAATATTTGCCGAAATCTAAATCACAAAAATATTGTGTTTTTTAATTTGTACAAATATTTTCTATTATTCAAAAATGCATTTCTAAAAACTAGAATGTCAAAAACTCATTTCTTTCTAAAATTCAAAGACAAGTATACAAATTTTCTGGCCTTTTATATTACATGCTGAGTTTTTCAAATCAAATTATATGATTTTTGTAAACTATCTGAAATTGGATTGTATTTATTAATTAAACCAACTTAGAGCTGAAAAAACAATTTGATGTCGAATATTTTCTCCAAGTGTATACGCAATGTGTATGCCCCAAAGCGTGCTGCGTCAGTAAAACTGAACAAGCGAAAAGTGAAAAATATTGCAAGGCCCAGAATGCCACAGCATACAAAAAACATACACTACACTCACCAACACACACACATATACACATACACACACACCATCAAACACACGTTCATTTTGGGCACATGTCTTTTTAAATGCATCGCTTGTGTTTTTTGTCCAACGTTGCGTATACTTCACATCTTTCTCAGTTCTTTTTTCCAGCCCACTTGCACTTTACAGTTTATTGTGCTGTTTTTAAGTGCCACAACCTTGAATGTAAATGTACTGTACATATGTACTGAATATGTATATATACATACTGAATATAGTCATTTTGCAAATGTATGTTCATATTATATATTTGTATTTATTTAAGCTAATTTTAGCAAATGCTGCTTGCAGCTAACAGATTAAAATTAAGGCTTTCGCCTCGTTCCGAGTACATTGTTCGACAAATATTTACAACACACTCAACCCACTTGTCTCTCTCTCTCTCTCTCTCTCTGTCTCTGTGTGTGTGTATGTGTGTGGAAGGGTCAAGAGAGGTAGCAGGCGTCACTCGACACGGAAACCTCAAAAAATATCAAAACAATGGCAATGAGGGCAACGAAACTTGTGGCTTTATTTGCTTTATTGAAGATTTTGTCAAATTGTTGTTTGTTCTTTGTGAAATTGAAACCATTTTTGGACATTGCCAGAAACTGAGGTCTGGGCTTAAAAACGGGAACCAGTTTACAACTTAATTTTAGTTTAATATTTTCAAAAGGTCTTTCCTGAAACTGTAAGAAATTGAATGGGGATACAACTGAAGATAGAACTGAGGTCTGCACTCAAAAAGCGGATACAATTTAAGATATAATATAAATTTAATAGCAGTTAAAGTTTTTATTCAAACTTCAACCATGTATACAGATTGTCAAACTCACTGGCAAGTAAATGAGTTACTAACAGCTGTAGATATAACTCTGGACTGTAGTTGATAACATAAAATAATTGAAGATTTAAATTGAATACTGCCAACAAACAGCTGGAGATACAACCAAGTTCTATAACTAGAAATTTAGCAGATTGGCAAATGCCAATAGGTCGAAATCTCAAAATTTAACTTACTTTCTTTCTTGTGTATGGAATACACAAAAAGAAATAAATAAACAAGAAATCGATAAGAATTTGAGCATAAATTGCGATAGCAATAAAGAGTTGACGGGCCTTTTCACCTTTCCCCCCTTTGCCAACATAATTAACGTGCTCGAGTGTGAAATTTTTTATTGCATACTTGGCGGCGCAGGAGCGCTGAGTTTGGCAGAGCTTTGCACTCACATACACACATATATCGATGCTCATTGGGAACACACTCACACACACACACACGTAAATAGATTTTTCAGTTACACACACGCGAAAATGAAGCTTACGCTCGCTTGCACATTCATCACACGGCTCAGCACGCAGCGGTGGGTTGGAAAACACACTCACTCACACATACACGTACACACACTCACAAACACTCACAGGTATTCAGCAACATTCAGATGGGGCATGGGGCACTTTCATCAATGCGCCTCGCTTCCCTTTTTGGCGAGTGAAAATTTTCCAAGTTGATAATTTAATTTGCAATTTTGGTGCCAGCGTCTAATTTGAGCAGGTGCCAAAAGAACCTTGGCAACTTTGAACTTGCCACAATGTGCGGCACATAAAATGCATTTTAGCAGCACATTTCATTTCAATAAAGATAGCATTTTCATTGCTATTTTTTTTATATACATATATAAAATGTCACAAAATATTTATGCCTTGATTAACATTACAAATACTTTAATCCATTGAGCTCAAAAATTAAGTTTAAATTGTGGTGTGTATTTGTTATTTATTAAATATTTAATATTTGTGGTTGTTGTTGTGGCTTAAATTGTGGTTTCTGTGCTAAGCTATTGACTACGTGAAAGCATCGTGAACGCCATTAGCCGCTATTTATTTCGCATGCAAAGTGCACGATTGAAATAAAAATGTTAAATTACAAAATGAAAGCAAAGAAACTCAACAAGCAAAAATGAAATATTTGCAGCAAATCGGCAAGAGCAAAACGAGTAACGCAAAAAAGGCAATCGAAATATATGCCAATTTGATGTTATATATAGTGGTTTAAGGGAGTAGTAAGTATAATAGTATATTATGTGGATACAATGAATTGAGTTTCAAGTCTCTTTTTTTGATTTTTTGTGGATGTTGTGTGATTGAGATACGAAATTATTTAGTTTTTTGGGAGAGGGCGGTTTGGAAAAGAAATAAATAAATGGTAGATATAAATTGAGTAGGCAACCTTGTTGTTGTTAGTACTGAATCTATGGTATCTCTACTTCCGCTTTCCGCTGGCATCGATTTGCTAAAAAAGAGCCTAGCCAGATTGTCTAACTTCGCGCTAACCAGTGGCGATTTCTCCGAGTGCTCGGACTGATCTGAGTTATCTTGCTCCGAGCTGGCCGACCGATTGCTGCAAATAGAATAGGATTGAGATACGCTCGAAAATAACGTACGAGACAATTTTCGGAAAAATAGCAACAATATTTTTTCATTTTTTTTTCTTTTTTTGTAAAATATAAATAACGAAAATATATAGAATAAATTGTGATATTTTTGTTTTCTTTGACTTTGGTTTTGTTTCAGTGTGTACAATTTGAATTTTTGATTTTGAATAAGCATCGAAAATAAATAGGCATTAACTAAAAGCTATTTAACTATAAATTAGTTGGTAACCTGTGCAATTTATTTTGTGTGACGAGTATAACGATTAAGTTGGCGGCTCACTTTTCTTTTTTTGTGCACACGTCCCATCTGTGGACTCTCTGAGTGGACGATGTGTGTATCTGTGTGTGTGTGTGTGTGTGTGAGTGTGTGTGTGTTTGAGTGTGTGTGAGAGTGTGTGTGATGTGGCTGGCACACTCACAGTCTGTGTGGTCAGTAATGTACTCACCTACTGTAGATTTGGCGTCGATTGGCGGCTGTCAGCGCTGAGACATCGAATTCAATTGCCGAATTTGATCGCTTCAATCCGTTCGCCTTGTGCAGCTTCTTCATGATGTGTTTCACTTTCCTAAAACGGTTTGGTTTCGATTTGGTTTTTGTTTTGGTTTTGGATTTGGTTTTGGTTTTGGGTCCAAAATGTGTGATTTGTTGTTATAGCTTTTGAGCAAAAGTGTCGAAAAAGCAATGAAATCGCGCCAAATAGTCATTTAACTTATAAAATTTTTTAATTTGTTGTGCTCTAAGAGAATTAAGATTTCTAGTTTTTAGTTATCTATAAAACAAATTGAGCAAAAATCGTTAGACTTAAGTAAGTTGAAAAGTAATCGGAAATATTTCGAGTTAACAATTTGTAGAAGGGTTAAGAATAAAGTTCTTTAGCTAATTTTTTAATATTTTCAGCAATTCAATTTTGTGTGCTCTAAGAGAATTAAGTTTTCTAGTTTCTCTATTATCATAAACAATATGAGCAAAAATCTTTAAAGTTGCCAAAGTTTAAAATAAATAATTGAGGTTGTAAGATAATAATACTTGCTAAAGGTCTGTTTTCAGATCGTAAAAAACCTCGCTAACAAAATAGCAATAAATTTCGTTTTTCATTATCGATCACTTTTTTTGATCTGAAAACAGGCCTTTAGCTAAGTATTTAATATATATTAATAATAATTACTTTCTAAGACATTTAAAAAACACAGAAAAAACGTAGTTGCTTTTGCGACGCATTACACGTTTTTTTTAAATTGAGTTTTTGCCACATTTTTGTCATTTTTTTGATGGCCAATCAATCGTTGGATGGACTCACTTTTCCGGCACCGGCGGCTTGACAAAACAATCGTGTCCTGTGACGGCGCTGGCGCGGTTATCGAGCCGCTGCTGCTGGGCAGCCTTGTTGAACTTGAACATAGTGAAGGATTTCTTGGCGCTGGCCACCTCGCAGACGCGCACGATGATCTTCCGGCTGCTCTTGAAAACCGTGTTCAGCGTCTTGTAGACGAGTATCGAGACCGACTTGGAGCCGTGATGCGGATGTGGATGCGAGTGCGGATGAGATTGAGAATGTGGTGCTTGTGAGTGCGAATGCGACTGCGATTCGTTGGTTGGCTGCAATTGGGGCAGTGGATTGGGCAGGGATTGCTGCTGCTTCAATTGATGCACTGCAGCCGCAGGAGGAGTCGCTGACTGAGATGCCGATGACTGGGATCGGCTGATGATTTTCTGCAGCTGCTTCTGCCGATGATGGCAGCTGATGATGAGCTCTTGCTCCTGCTGCTGCTCCTTCTGCTGCTGCTGCTCCTGGCAAGTGTCCTGTGCGAAGGATCGATCGGTTTCGTTGTGAGGAAGTGTGTTTTGTTTAAATGTTTTTGTTTGTAGTTGTTGTTGTAGATTGGTTTTGAACAAAAGTTGAGTGGCGAAAAGAAATATGGAAAGAAATATGCAATAATTGTTTTAATAAAATATTCGTTTTTCCATTGCGAAGAACGGTTTGGAGAACACAGCAACAAAAGGGAATTACGAATAAACGAACTGAGTAAAGCGATTTCGTGATAAGTAAGTAAAATCAAATCAATTTCTGCATATATATGTTGCATGTTGCATGTTGCATCGTTTACGTGATTTTTCTTCTTTTTTTTTTTTGCGCTGACGTCACATTTGTTTTTTTTTGCACAATTCAATTGCACAGCAATCGATAAGGTGTGTGTCGCTGTGTGTGTGTGGCATGTATGTGTGTGAAATTAATTTGCTGTAAATGAAAGATTTGCTTGCGTTCAACTATGGGATTGACAATCACAAAAGCATTTGCCAAGGCTTCCAACTTGTGCCTTGCTCCTGGAAAGCTTGAAAACCAAAAACCAAAAGCTTCAATTTAGAAAAATTACAAAAAGAAAACAAAGAAATGAAAATTACGTATTCGATTATTGTAAATTTTGAAAAGCCATAAGAAATGAAAACATGCGAATTACTTTTTGCATTCTTCAATTTGATCAACTAAACTAAATTGCAGCCAATATAGATTTGTTGCAGATTTCAATTAATATATTTGTATATTTAATATATAAAAAAAAGCGTTTCAATTTACTAATAATTTCGTGTTAAACAAAATTCTTTGAGTGTTTTTTTTGTATGTAAAATGCAGCCAATTTTTTGTTTGTGCTTGGAGTATAAATAAAAATTGTTGTAAAGAAATAAATATTTGCTTGGTTTTATGCTTTTTTGCGATTTTTTTTGTGGTGAACTCAATTTTTGCTGAACGAAATTTTTATTATATATATTCTTCATTGACATTTGGCTTTGGCATTTGGCATTTTGGCTTTAAGCGAATTTTGCGAATTTACCTACCGGTCGCTCAAGCAACAAAGTTGGCAATAGTCCAATGCACGACACCTAAATCTGAAGTTCGATTATAATTGTTATATTATTCGAATTCATTTCACACAGTTTTCGTAATTGCAAAAAGAATGCCAAAATTCAGCGGTAATTTTTTACTGTATTAAAAAAATAAATTATATAAAATTTGTTGCAGACTATTATCAGTTTCAGTAAAATAACTTAATTAAATATTTAAGACAATCATAGTCTTAGTAACGTATACTTAATACGTGTCTTATAACCATTGCCACCCAATTTATTTCGATGAAGACCATCTCAGGATTCCCATTTTTTTTATCTTAAACTTAAGTATGCGTTTGTTATAATTATTTCCCACCCAATAGGAATGTATTTGAAGTCAGACCATCTCACTTTCTCTAAGTCACCTCTAAAGCAGATTATTATCAGCTCAAGTTAAATTAGTGATATAAATAAATATTATATAGCTTGCACATTATTTCTGATTTCTGATCATTTATTTATATTATTTATAGCTTCAAGACAATCTTAGTCTCAAGTAGAAAACTGTTGTAACTATTCCCTATCTAATTTATTTTGAAAAAGCCTATTTCATGATTGCAAAAAATAGTACGCAGATAACTATCAGTTTCAGGATAATAAGTGATATGAGTTCATTTTATTTCGAATAATAAACACCGACTTAAGTAAACATTTGCTATAGCTATTTCCCAATCGAATACGAATGTATTTTAATTAAGACCCACTACGGATGCCCATTATTTATTTGAGTAAATGTGTAATTGAGTACATTTTGTTGTGGGACTTCCACACACATATATATATATGTATTTATATATACATATACTTCTGACTATGACAAGAACTGGCAACTCATGCAGTTCAATTAAAAGCCTTCACACGAGGAGCAACAGCAGCAGACTACAACTACAACTACAACAAACTCAACAACTGCAACTGACTGACAAGCACTTTTAATGGACGGCTAAATAAATCATATGCCCCGTTTGCCAGTAGCAAAACGGCCTTTGGGTGTTTTCGTGTGTGTGTTGCAATATTGTGGCCATTGTGCACCGGTCCCCTCCCCAAGACATGTGTCTCGCACGTGTCTTGGCCCAGAGGCTTCTTCGCCATTTGTCTAATTGTCTAATTCTAATTTTACATTTCACTTATTGCTTGCATTGTAGTCCTTATTCTTGTTGTCTTGTTGTTGTTGGCTGTTGATTTCATCGTGCTTTGATTTTTGTAGCAGACATCGAAACCGCACCCTCTCAGAGCTCTACATATGTACAGTGACCGACAGCTTATTAGGCACAGAGTCAAAGAAAATAGGCTACTTTTTTACATAATCCTAACTAGCAGGTGGGGAAACCCCAGTGTGTTGGGGTCATATATTAATTTAGATGGTTAATACCTGTACCTACCATCGCTCATTGGAATTTTTGAAAAATAATTAATGATTAGTTTATGGCAGGCAATTACTTGTTTTCTTTGACTCTGTGCCTAATAAGGTGTCGGTCACTGTATATACCCATAGCCCATGCCAACCATCTAATCAGGCGTGCGAAATGCTCAACATGCGGAATGCCTTTACTACCTTTTGGGCTTTTGTTTTTGAGGCTTATTGATTTTTATTTCTTGTGCCGCTTTCTTGTCTCGTCTTCCTGTCTTGTCTTTTTACACTTGGAAAAAATCACACTGAATTTTTGAAAATCACTTTGAATACTAGCAAGTTTTATTTTTTATTTAGCAACAATTGCTAAATATAAATTAGAAAAATTATAATGGCTTTTCTGTTTTTTTTCTTATAACAGTAATATAAGCAACAAAATAGCTGATAATATTAGTATAAAAACCCGGGAAATTAGACATATTTTTTCTACATTTTAGAAAAATTTTCTTTGGTATAAGTAGAGAAAAATCATGTTATTCTTATCAAGACAATCTATCCTTTTAAGAATGTACTTTCTGAATAATACGTTGAGTTACGCTTGGTGTCTAAAGTATGTTGATTTTTAAAAATTCAAGACGATTTTTTCTGAGTGTATTTCCGGCAGGTGTGTGTGGTCTCAAGTTGCAAGAGACGAGCGGCTGGCAAATTTTCGAATCAATTTCTATTTTTGCAGCTCGAACCGTCCTTCTCCACGCTACCATCGCTTAGTTGTGGGAGGAGTCAAAGGCTGTGTGTATAGAGAGAGACGCGCTTATAGCTATTTCGATTATTGCATTATCCTGTCATTTATTGTAATGCGTGCAAATTAAATTGTCAATGTGCTTGTGACACGAATCGACATATATATATATAAATAGAGAATATGTGATTTGAGGGGCAAGAAGCGATGGCAAAGAGAGATTAGCGAGCGTCTCATATGCCATAATGGAAAGCGTTGTCTAAACTGTAAGATCATTAAATATTATTGTTGCTATTCCCGGGAGGGGATTATTTGCTCTCTATCTCTTTCAAGCAAATTACATTTATCTGGCTTAGTTAAATGTACAAGAACCTAATACTCATTGAACTTGGAAGAGCTTTAGAGGATTAGAAAATTGTTGGCCTTAGTCATATGTCATTCTATGAATAGTTTAGTTCAGTTGCCCGATAAAGTCCCTTTTGAAGGTTTTTGTTTACTCAATGACAAATATTATTTAACTACTTATTGATGAGTTAGATTTCAATTATAGCAAAAGTTTTGTCACTCTTTATTTATGTAGATTTTGTTTTTTTTTATCTGTTTAACTGAAATATTTATTTATTATTTGATGATAAATACTATTTATCTACCTGCTAATGCTTTTACAGATAGCTTCTTTTATGGCTACCTCAACTATCTTGACTGTTATTTATATAGATTTGGTTTTTGAGACTTTTTCACTGAAAATTAAGAATCATCATTCGAAAATTGGGGTAAATTTATTTTTAATTTAGTGGCTTTTCCTTTTTGAAATAAAAATCTATTTTGTATTTGATGATTTATCTTATGTAGCTACTCATAAAATGGTTAGCTTTTAATTTTTGTAATGTTTATTTAGAAACAAGAAGGGTTTTTTTTTATATTATTATTCAGTTGCTCTTTGGCTTATCTGAAAAATTTATATATTATTTGAGGACAACTATTGTTTAGCTACCTATTAATGAGATAGCTAGTAACATTAACTTTTTCGCACTGTATTTGTATAAATTTTGTTTTCAAACTACTGAGAATCAGTTTATTCACATATGAAATATATTTAATTATTTATTATTTAACTTATTTAGTTGCTCTTCGCTTTAGCGGAATACTCTACAAGTCAGTTCGCTTAACATAACTGGCTCACTCAACCAAGTTCAAGTTTATTAAAACCAACAAAATGTCAAAAGGCCAAAAATTGAATTGCACATAAAAAATGAGTAGAAAAGGTGAGGGGGCGTGTTGGAGCCGGCTCGAGAACTCCAGGCCCGGCGGGTGATTAGCATAAAAGACACACAAAAATTGACATTTTGGGAACATAAAAAACACTCGAAGCTCGACACTCGCAACTCGACTGCGCCGCGCACCTGTCTAATTATCCGGGCTTAGGCCATCGACAGCATTATTATGATTATGAACATCGGCCGCACTTTGAGAGGGGATCGCATCGTTATCGCCACAGTCATTTCTTATGAAAATTACGCGACAATCGAAATTAAATATTTAAATAGTTGTTTGTTCTTTTGGGTGTGTTGGTTAATATTTTCAGCTATTTTTTGTTGCTGTTTCTTTGTTGCTCTATAAACACGCACGTGAACTTGCTGCTTGGAGCTGAGAAAACAAAACGCGGCCACGCCGTTCCTCGGTTCGTCTGTTAATGAACCTAAAATTCGAACATCGCTTCGGTTAAAGCAAAAACTATGAAATTTTCTTTCTTCTTTTATTCCAGTCCGATGCCAAGTGTGTGTGTGTGTGTGTATTATTGTGGGTGGTTTTCTACGATATGTTTGCGTGCCTCATATCAGGCACAATTCTCTGTTTGTATTTGCGTTTGACTCTTGGCCCTGTCGCTTCCCCGTCTAACTGGATTATAAAAATTGATTTTTAATTTTTATGACAATTTTCCAACTGACTCATGTTCCTTTGGCTCTCTTGTCGTTATTTGCCACTGCCACAATTCCAATCCACTTTTCTATTTGCTCGTCTTCGTTTGACCCTTGCCCTACACCCCCGCCCCACTCTGCAAGCACCGCTTGAACTTGGCATGTTGGCTTGTTTGCATTGACAGTGGTATATCCTATAATCACATAATAATATATAATTTATCGTCGCACTTTTCATGCAATTTCTAAATTACTTCCAATTGCTTTGATCGATTGCGGCTGATAGTGTGGGATTCACATGGACAGTCTGCTTTGCAACATTAGTCTGAAAACATTAGTCATTGTCAGGATTAAACCAAAAAGAACATTGGGTGCATTACTTTTTAATATCAGAATGTCAAGCTGGAATTCTTCCAAACTTTTTCAACGATTTGAATACCTTGATTTTGACTATACAAAAGATGACATAAATATTCAATTTAATTTCCACATTCCTCAAGAATAACTCCTAGGGATAAGAAGCTAAAATTTCTTGTTATTATTTTACACTTATTTAAAATATTTCCATAAATATATTTATTCACTTTTAAAATAACGATGTGAATACGTTTGATGGTCAATTTAGTTCCCACATTCTATAAGCATAACTGCTTAAGCTAAAAAGCTAAATATTTTCATTTTCCACTCATTTAAAGCCAGTAACAATTTAATTCCCACTTTCCCTAAGGGTATCTCAATAATTGATTTGTAGCTTGTGATTTTGCACCACTGTGGCCAGCTTGTCCCCTAAAATTAGTGGTTGGGTAGCAAATGGATCGCGTTGTGCTTCTCGTGACACATTAATCATGACCCGCACAACGATTGTTTACCTTTGTTGACCATCGCCTTTTGCCACACACAACGCTCGCACATATGAGTGTGTGTTGATGTGTGTGTGCGTGTGTGTATACACAGGCGTTCACATTTGTTGGTCGCCAGGACATTCGTTTGTATGCAAATATTTCAGTTAGCTTTTGCTTGCTTAGTGTTTGCTGTTTGCTCCATATGGAAATTGGAAAAGTTTTTATATATATCAATATATATATATATATATTTATATATACATATGTATTACGTATACGTAGCGTTGGCCTTTAAGTTCGCGTGAAAGACACACTCACAACAACCACAACGAAATAAAACGCAGCCGATGGGAATCAAAAATACACACACAAACCAAACACACACACACTTGCAACATACAGTTGCGGTAAAAATAATAACGGCACTCTGACATTTTTTCTTATTAATGAAAATCGAAACTTTGAATTTTTTTTTATTACTTTATTTAAATCGTTTATTTATTTATAATTTTCATAATCATATTTGCACATTTGAAAAATATTGCTATTATTTATTTTATTAATTTTCGTACTTTTTCATAAAATTTAATTTTTTAATTTTTGATTTTGATTAAATTTAAATAAGTGAAAATCGCCGAATAAAATGATGAATTTTTACTTTCACACATTTTATTAAAGAGTTTTCTTCTAAAGTTGCATTAACTTGCAAATCGAAACCATTTATTGAGAGAGTGGTACTATTATTTTCTTCGCAACTGTATGCAACGGTGGCATGCCAGTTGCCAGTTGTCCTTTTGTGCGTTTGTCCTTTAATAAATTGATGGGTGTGTGTTAGTGTATGTGTGTGTGTGTGGGTGTTGGTGTGTCGTATAGTGTTGTATAGGGCCGAACTGGCGCCAACTATCGTAATAGGCCCCACGGCGCTACTGTTAGTGGTCACCACACCATACCACACCACACGACACTACACCACACCCTGTTCCACTGCCTCACTTGCCCATCAGGTTGGGTGGCCTGAATGTCAACTGCGTCATTCTTTGCTCGACTCGTAGTTGTAGTTGTATTCTTATACTCTGATATCGAGGTTATAGAGTATATTGGTTTTGTGACATGTCCGTCATGCTGTCCGTCTGTATGTCAACAACTTTTTTTGACTTCCTTAAAGCTGTAACTTGAGACATGCAACATATGTACTAGTCTGTGCCTGCATTAGACAAAGCTATAGAAAATCGATAAGAATCGATACCTATCCATCCATACATAACCACATATCTGCCACAAATGTGATGATATCTACCAAGGTGTTAACACAAGGTATTAATGCAGAATTTAGCGCTAGAAAATCGATAAGAATCGATAATTTCAAATCGGGATAAATCACATTTCTGCCACAATTATAAAGATAGAGTCATTAAACTTGGAGTGTAGTTTGCTGCTGACACGCTCACTTCCGCCCCCAAAAAACAACTTTCGCCTATATTTACCGCAATTTAGGAGCTAGGTCTATCACAGTTTTAAAGCTAATCTTGGGGTAGACTATTGCTTTTATTGATTAATTCAATGTTAAGTAAAGTCAGTCAACACAAACATAAGACAGCCATCTAAGATCGCTATTTCTTCTCTACACCCCACCTATTATCTGGTATTACTTATAGGTATCTAGAGCATTTCACAGTCGATTACCCACTGCAAAGTTTTTACTTGTTCTGTTTTATTCATTTTGCGTATTGCGTTTTGTGCTTTTGCGTTTTGTATTTATTTTTTTGAAGAGGGCTGTGCCCTGTGCCCACTTCCATTACCATTTCCATTTCCAGCGACCTTGTATCATTAACTTAATTGTTCTCAGCCAGCCCAATTGCCAACTTGAATTATTCAGTTGGCTTTCCGTACGACTTTGTCTTTGTCATTTTGTCTTTGTATATTCCAACGTTGCCTTTGCAGTGTTTGACTGCAACCACCCCCAAAACTATCCCCCACGCTCTTGTCATAGTTGCCATAGTCAGAGGCCTCCATTTCACGTTGTCTGCCCGCATTTGACAGTCACGTGCTGTTTGGCTTAGTGCGATGACAATTTAACCATATCTTTCAAAAACTACAACTAGCCAACGTTTTTACAATCATTTCTAAGCCCCTGGCAAAAATGCACAAGACGTGTCTTGCTCTAATTGGATGAGTTTCTTCTGCTGCTATCTATCCATCTCTCTATATATTTAACTAAATGCATTCAGTCAGAACTCAAGAATTATATACATACCTGCATCGTCTTATCCAGTATGAGATGACAACGATTCCACCTAATATTATACCTCCCAAGGCACACCAAAATAGGGTCTGAAATTTAAGAAATGACAACTTTAACATGAAATTTAGGCAATTTTAACGATGCAGAACAGACGAAAAAAGCTACACTCAAAAAAATATAACGAAAGTTTTTCGTATTTTTAGAAATGGATAATATAAAAAAATCACCCTGCAAATAAAATATATTTGGTCTGAATTTACCCCCAAATTAAGAAAAGAAAAACACTGGTTTTTAAGAATACATTTTTGAATAATAAGTTTAATTACACTTGGCTTCAAATATATGGCGAATTTAAAAAATTCACGACTTTTTCCTGAGTGTAATCGAATAGGAGCTCCTTTACTTATTGAGGGGTTTCGACTTTTGTTTTAATTGCGCTTCTACTAATGTTTGGGCCATTATTGGAATCAGCTTGATTGATTGCTTTTGAGTTTAATGTAAATCTAAAGTGTCATCGACTCGCCTGACAGCTTTATGGCTTAATGTTATAGGCATCATTAAGTTTACCAAATAATGCCCATTGTGAGCCAACTTTATGGAAAGTTGAGCCAAAAAGGTTTCAATCATTTCAAAGTAAACTCTTTGGTCTGGTGCCATCCAGGCTGGTCACATCATCAATTTGGCAGCCCAAAATGTCAATTGCATTGGTATTTTTGGCATTTTGGGTCAGAGACATAGAAATCAGTTTGCAAACTGTCGATTCACAAGCCAAGCCAGATGATTTATTAAATTAGGTTCGGCACTGAGACAAACATGCCAATTTATATTTATGGAGCTGATTGAGCTGTCTCTTTATCATCAGCAGTTGCAATTAAAATTGTGTGTCTAATGTCCTGGAAAATTTACTGAATGAAATGAACATTAGTTGCTTTTGACAATTTGCAACTTTGCCACAAAATGCCACACTATGAAATTTCACTTTTATTGTCATTTATTTCCCTCGCTAAATGGCAGCCTGCCAGCCAGAAAATCTGGCGTCAGGCTTTTTCTGCACTTTGCAAGGATATTACTCAAGTGTAAAGGACGCCATAACTACGAGGAAGTTGAGAGTGACTCTGCCTCAACTTTACGTTCGGTTGTCGTAAATATTATTATGAAAATAAAGAAATCCACCAAAAGGAAAATGTTGTCAAGTTCAAGGCGATTCAGGCTGTTCTACTCACAATCCAGTAGTGCGATTCAGTTTGTCTGCTTGGATTCAGTTGCATCGCACGTTTCTTTCATTTATCCATGTCACAGTGGGTCGGCTGAAATATTCGATACAAAAATGAAAACTGTTATTAATTTACTAGTTTCTATCAATACATTTTATTTAGATGGGGAAATGTTAGCTATGATTAATTCAAGAGTTTTGCCAACACATATTAATTATACAGTGAACGCATTAAAAGTGGGTAAATAGTTTTATATAATATAATTTAATATAATCTAATATATTGTAATATAATACAATATAATATAAGACAATATAAGATAATTTAACATAATATAATAATATATAATAGTTTATAATAGCATATCTTAAGTATATATAAAAGTATAAGTATAAGTACATATAATGGTTTTGTGCAAATGTGTGTGAAAGGCAAAAGTAAGCAACTTCGACCCCACGAAGTGTTTATATTCTTGATCTATCTGAACAGCCGATATATATAGGGATGCTTAAGAGACTATAAAAGCTAAAGACTTCAAATATGGAACATAAGTTCTCATATATGTACCTCTCATATTATTATTAGTCAGCGGGACAAATTTAATCAAGATGAGTTAAGAAGCACCCTAGCAATAGTCCACAAAGTGTTATCATATTGACCTCGTTACTATCAGCTGGCGCAATCATTTTCTGTCTTAGTTTTATTAGCCTTTAGTTGATGTGCCTTTCATAAGAAATGTGTGCACTTCCAAGCAACATATAAATGTTGCAGTAAAACTAGAACTCATTTAACAGCTGTTCAGAGTATCGCGTCATCCAGCTCACTCGACTTGGTATACCTTACTATAGAATATAGAATTGTTAAATACAGACGTCAACAAATATAAATATATCTAATTTATAAATTGAACTTTCCTAATTCCCCTTTGCTTTTTTTGTACCAGTCTGATTATTTTCGGAAGAATATTAGATTTGTCCTTTACCGTTTAATATTTTAAATGTCTACTTCAATATCCGGTTCAATATATTTCGCATTGATTTGTCTTACCAAAAATATAATTTACGGCAACATCATCAGTGCTCCGGTCAGTTGATTGAGTGGGCCGTGAGATTAGCTTCCTCATCGAATTTCGAGAGCACTTCATTTTGAGAAAGAGACGTCCAGCAAGGGAGGGAGAGAGGGGATGGCGAATGGGGGGATAGAGGGATGTGGGCTGCATTTGATTTAAGAGGAGCGGCTCGATGAAGTGTTCGTTGCCACGTTTATAGTAGCACAACTGTGCAAATATAACAGATAATGGGGGGAAGGTTGTGGAAAGCAGAACAGTTTGAGATTTTACTGGCATGTTTTTCTTCTTTTTGGGATTTTGCACTGCGCGTGGACAGCAGATGAGCAAAATGGCAAACTGTTGATACAGACTCGGAAATGCCAGTCATATTTGCTCACTCTCTCTCTCTCTCTCTCCTCATGCGACTGAACTTTGAACTTTCAACATGGGGCACGTGGAAGCTGTAACAGGGCAGCCACTGCGTACAACTTGTCTATAATTCGCTCTTTGGCAACTTGCTTAACTTATTTTGATTAATTTCACGGCAGCTTACGCATAATTTAAGACGCAGGCAAACAGATAATTGGCAAAGTCAAATGTAATAAGAAAGACAAGTTGAAATTATATTTAAAATTATAAATGCAAGGACAATAACAATATTAAATGTCAGCTATCATTCAAATATTGACTCTATTTTCTTAAATATTCATATTTAAATATTTTTCTACATTAAATAAATGTATACAAATTATAATGTACTCTATAAATAATATGCAAATGCAAATCGCTCATTTTGCTGCACACAGCAATTAAATATATTAAACACGAGAACGAAACAGCAATTGGCTGACATCATATAAAAATTATAATTACCAAATTGTAATCATGTTGTGGCGACTCGACAGAAAGAAGCCCAACACGAACAAGCCCCCGAAAATCATTCCCCAGGTGGGCCATTTGCAACGAGTTATGCCCCGTTATTTACTCCACTCCAACCCAGTGGCAAGTATGGCAAGTATGGAGCATATGGCGAGAATTAACAAGTTTGCCTTACGACCGAAAAGTGGCCCCATAAAAATGTCAATAATGCTTGCCACGCAGCGGCAAGTATATTTCTATATGCCACACGTCTCTGCATGTAGCATGTAAATCCAGTGTGTGTGTGTGTGTGTATGTGGCAAGTGCAGCTGACCGACCAAAACTGTGCCTCATTTATCATCACTTGGCGGCGGCTGTCATGTTGAAGCCAGTCAGCGTGATTTGTCCCGACGCCTGCCACATCAGCCTTGTTCCAGACGTGTGGCACACACTATTTTGATGGCTTCACTTGTGTGGCAAGTGGCAACAACTACCGCTCGCAGTTGCTGCGTTGCGTGCGTGTAAACCAATAATTTCGTGGCTAAAAGTTTTGTCCCAACAAACCACTCAATTCCGTCCACTGTTAGAAGAACATATCGCTTGGGCGATTAATTAAATACATTAATTATCGCTATTTGCTATTTGCCATTTGCTACACTCAGCAACAAAACAAAATCCATCTTAATTTCAGTTTATTGTTCAGAAAGAATATTTCTAAAGCCCAGGGCTTTATTTTCTGATTGCAACGCAGATTTTACTAAAATTATATAAATATATATATAATATTCAGGGTGTTTGGTTTTTCATTATATTAGCTTCTTTCTTGCTTAAAAATTCATTCGTTTCGATTTCACATGTACGAACATTAAAGATAGCTTTATTTAATTTAACTATATATATATTATATTTAGACATAAATACATAATCTACATATATCTATAATTTTCCGAATTTTGGACTGGATTTTTCTCTCATATTTTTTTTCATATCTAACGCTTAATTATTTTTCTATTAAATTTAAATTTTTTACATATATACAATCTATTATACAAATTGTTTATAAAACTAAGAAAAACTTTCTACTTTTCGGGCCGATTATCTGAAGTTAGTTTGATTATTTTGTGAGTGAACGACATTTGATGAACTTTGACTGGAACCTTCTATTATTAATAAATAAATTTATGAATATTGAAAAAAAGAGATTTTCTGAAATTATGTTTGTTTTTCTTCTGAGTGTACGACATTTCCTGAAGCCTGACTTGAGCTTGAATTAATTAAAACAAAAGTCGACAGCTCATCTTTTTGAGTGTAAATATTGAGTTATGTTTATTTAATTTTTTTGTTTTTTGACTGAGACTTGGCATTTCCGCCTGCTGCGTGCTGGAAATTCAAACAAATGGCAATGGGAATGGGAATGGCAATGGCCAAGGCAAAGAGAAATGGCCAGAAAGCGTTTGGCCCAAAGAATAACGTGAATGTGAAATGGGTAATGTAAGTGAAATAAATAAACCACTGCACGGCTCAGTCCCGCACAAGTCCGCGCTGAAAATGGACGCCGGCAACTACTACTGTAAAAAAGTATGTTAATTATTTAAATTTATTTCAAATTAAACATAATTGAAAAATCGAGCACAATGGATTAAGATCGAAGGCGAAAGTGTAATTGCAAATGCAAATTAAATCAAATCAATAAAATTGATTGCACACGCAAGAAAAAGAA
Organism: Drosophila nr. perissopoda 5 BK-2023a; assembly: GCA_035044105.1. Classification (NCBI taxonomy): domain Eukaryota; kingdom Metazoa; phylum Arthropoda; class Insecta; order Diptera; family Drosophilidae; genus Drosophila; species Drosophila nr. perissopoda 5 BK-2023a. The sequence continues at coordinate 6,359,408 of JAWNMK010000018.1, forward strand.
AAAAAATTAAATTACAAAGCTAAAACGCTTTCAGCGATGAGAGTTCCTTGAGCATCCGCCCCGGAATTAGCTACTGCAACGGCTACGGCTTTAGCTGTGGGTCAGGTCGAAACTGGTGTACTGCCAAATGGGGTCCGGGCGTGACTTGGTTTTTACTCAGAATATCAGCGACAATTTCGAAATGTGACTTCATTTCTGTCCCGGTAATGGCCATGTGCGCTAATCACAATCACTGCGCGACCGAAAAGGATGTCAGCACGGAACTCGTCGCCATGACGTGGTTGCCTCTCCGCTCCGCAACAGCTGCCGGATGTAATAAAACCAAAAGGGAGCTGTAACCGGGTGGCGTGCGAGAAGCATGCAACGGAAGTGCACGCGGTACCATTCCCTTGACTCAACTAACCATTGCCCATTGTCCGGCGAATGTTTGGCATTATATGTGTTGACTTTCTGTCGATAAATGCACTTAAAAAAACAACCCCCCTCATATGAAAATCGCCCCAAAAACAAAAGCGATTTCTTGTTTTTAGCAATAATTTCTAACTATAAGAAAATAAAATTCTACAAATTAAAAAGGCTTATTTATGAATATTTTCAATTATGAAGAAATTCATGTCTAAAAAGTTGGAATGCAACCTAAAGGTAAATTTCTAAAATTGAAAGTTGTGGCCTTATAAAAACCAAGGCATTAAATTTCCAAATTTCAGGCTGGATTTTTCTAAAATTTGTAAAAAAAAAAAAGATGTGAAATTTCCAAAATCTTTGTTTTCAACGTGTGTACGTAGAAGAATTCTGATATAGTATAATATTTATTAACTTTTTAAACATTTGCATTTTAAGATTCCAAATCTGCAAACATTTTGCAAATAATTTGTATAAACTTCAGTCGAGAGAGCAACTTTTATTAATATTTTCTGAATTTCGAAATAGATTTTCTCCAATATTGAATAATCTACTTTTTAGAAATGAATTTCCTAATAATAGAAAATATTTCTAAGTAATAGAAAAAACATAATATTTTTAAGATCGTTGAATTAGGGCCAATTTCTAATTTCAAGATAAATGTTTTCCTACATTTAGTTATAAAAACAAGAAAATCTTGATAGATTTGCCTGTGATTTTTTTCGAAGTGTGCACTCGAATACTTTGGATTACCTGCTGGCAGCTGCTGTCCGTCGATGTCCGCGAGCGTGCTGGGTACTTTCTTTTTTGTTGATTATTTACGGTCTGTTTGATTGCACAACAATGTGCTTATGGCGTTCTGCTTGTGTGTGTGTGTGTGTATGTATGAGAGGTGGCAGCTGTAATTGGCAGTGAGATGTGGAGGAGGTGTGCAACATTCAACTTGTCGTCTCTTAACATATTGCAGTATGCAAATTCGAACCAAGGCCAGGCAAAAGCAAAACATTTGCAAGCCCATAACTGCAACTTTAGCCGAGGCTCTTGTTCTCTTAAAGGGTAAAGCTAAAGGCCTTTTAATAAGTACACATTATGGTCTGATTATCTGAAGAGAAAATATATATAATATACATATAAATTAAAAAAAATAATATAACTTCTCAAATTCCTTTCATTTATCGATAACTGCCTTCGATTCGCGAATATCATTTCACATCGATTTTCGAAAGCAATAAAAGGCAGAGGCATCCAATTAGTTTAAGATCGGATAAGAAAAACCCATGTTATAGTCGAAATTGGATTGTCATATTGATATCTTTTCTATCAGCAGATGCTGGCTTCGATTTTGTTTTAATCTTCATTACCAGTCCAAATCATAAGAAATAAGCAAATTTAAAGTAAAATTTGGCAATATTGATATATCAGTTAAAATATCGACGTTGAGCTCACTCGACTAAAGAATTCTTATTTGTTTTGAAAAAATGTAATGATATGTGTGTAAACGAAAACGATGTTTAAATAAAAAAGCCAATCAGCTAACATGATATTTCTGCTGTTGATGATTTCATAAAATAAACAGAAAATAGGAAAAAACAAAAATAATATATTAGAAATCCTCTTTCCACAAAAATTGACTTCATTCTTTTTGAATGAGCTAAGAGATAAAAACTAAAAGATAGATGAGTGAAATGCCGCAAAAGTTGGTCAAAACACTTCAAGCCAAACTATGACTTTCCAATAAAAGCCATGTGAGGCCATAAATAATAAATATATATTTATATTCGAATTCGAACTGAAATTCAATCACTGTGCCAAAAACATAGGCAAGTATGAGAGAAAATGCTGATATCGATATCGGAAAGCAGGCGGCTTCAAGCCGAGCAAACAAAGTGTTGATCAAATTTATTTTCATTAAAATGTCAGCTTTTGCTGTCTGCGTTTTATGTATGTGTCCTGCCCCCTCTGTCTGTCTCCCATATCGTGCCTCTGGTGTCCTTTGCCTTAGCTGCGGGCTGGCTGTGGCTGTCAGTTTGCTGGCGCCTCATGTCCTTGTTGACGTCTCTTTTTTTTTTTGTTTTTTTAGCAGCACAGCAAATTGAATTCAGCAAAAATCGCTTTGAGTTCGCAATGTGTGCTTCGCACATTTTTATTATTTTATGACACGGCAAAAACTGAAATTCTCGAGGCAACCAACCAACCCCCTCTTACCAAACTGCCCCTGCTCCTGATGCCATTGGCGAGCATTTGATGATTGCGCTTTTGGTTCGTCAAAATTGAAAAGTTGCTTGTGCCACACTGAGAAAAAAAGTTGTAGATTGAAGCGAAGGTTAACTCAGCTTTTTTATAAGTTGAATCTTGTAACATTGTCCCATTGTTGCCCAAATTATTAAAAACATTTGTATTTTAAGATTTTATGTTTAAAAACATTTGAGATACTTTCAAAATTCATGTAAATTAATTTGAAAAAACCCTGGCCTCTTAGGCAGATTAAAGCTAAACTCTAATTTAAAAGCCTAGCCACTAAATTAATTTTCTCTTCTTTGAATTTAGGGAAAAGTTTCTAAAAATTCGAGTTTTCATTTTGGGATTGTCATTTTAGGCAATTTTTTTTAATTTCATCAATTTTTTTTCTAATGTTTGGGAAATGCAAAAAGCAAGAAAAACTTTCTGGTTTTCAGTGCGATTTATAAAAATTAGTGCGATTTTTTTGCGAGTGCATCTGAGGCTTTTACGCGCGTAACAGATATGCCACAATAAATTCTTCAAATTTGTTGCTCACAGATCGCAGAAATAACCTTCCTCACACACACACACACACACACACACACACACACACACACAAATGGCTTTCTCTTCTTTATTCTTTATATTTTGAGGGTATAAGAATATTAGTATGCGCATTTTGACGAGTAAATCTGTCTTTGTTTACTCCTCTCCTGAGCCATGTTTGTTATCCACTCGTTTGTCATGTGAAACGTTGGCCCACTTTTTACGTTTTTTTAGTTTTTGTTTGTTTCGGCCGACGGTTTTTTGATTTGCGCTGACACATTGCATATATTTGTAATTAATTTGCGAGTGTTGCATGTGGCAAGGACATGAAGGACATGATGCCTTTAACCGTCCCTGACCCAGAATTCGAAACGTAAACGAAAACCGGCAAAACTCGCATCAAAATGCGCGCTCAACTCCCCGGCCAGGCCGGTAAAGAGATTAATTACCCGAATCCGGCTGACGGTTAGCACATTTCCTGTCAAGACCGCGCATAGTTAATTAGCGCAGCTGTATTTAAACACACACACACACGCTCGCAGTGGTCATGCGGGGGGAAGGGAGAAATAACAGAGACTGATGACGTCTGTCAGAGCATAATCAAAACGGTCCATGGAGGTGCCTACGGATGAGCATTTATACTCAGCAAAAAATTACACTGAATTCTAGAAAAGTGCCGTGAAAACTAGACAGCTTTTCTTGTTTTAAGAAACAATTTCTAAAAATGAGAAAACATTTTTCATACAACTATAAAAGGTTGCCCTAAATTTACCATCCCAAATATGCTTTTTTAAAGAAAATATTTTCTATTATTAAGATACACATTTCTAAAACAGAGAAATGCAAACTCGAATTTTTAGAAAAAGTCCTTTCAGTTCAGAAACAAGTAATGAAATTTGCTGCCTGGGTATGGCTGTTGGCTGCCTTAGAGGTAGAGATTTTTCAAATTAAGCTATATATGAATTTTAAAAACAACGTAAAATGTGTACATATATGAATTCTTAGAATACTTTCTGAATGGTAAAAAGTATGTCGAAGTTCTAAAATTCAGTTCGATTTATTTTGCTAAGTGTAGCCAGCACTTGGCCAACACAATGGTCAATTACGAGCGCCACATGCGACCAATCTGCTTTAATGGCCAGCATTGAGTTCAGTGGTCAGTGATGAGGGGAGGGGGAAGAGGGGGAAGAGGGGGGCTTTGATTGCTTATGTGGAACTGTCCGACAAGGATGCTGACAGTTGTGCTCGCCTTTGTTTTACATGCCAACTATTCAGCTCCAACATACATCAATCATCATTCAGTAAAATCTTTCTTTCTGGCACGCAAGGGCCAGCTAAGCTCGCAAAATGGTGGATTATATCACTATCGGAAGTGGGAAATCGATATGTATCGATACCAAAAGGCGGCAGTTATCGATACAATCGATACAAATATATACCAAATTTAAAGTCTCCCGCTAATATATAGTCACTATATAGACTTGGCTATTTATTCCGATCAAGAATATATCGCTTCCATCTGCCTGTTAAATGCTTTTGCGTACCCTTTTCAATCATTTCAAATGGGTTCCGGGTACAAAAAAGGTTGCCACTTAATATTAAATCAATCTCACACAATGTCGGACACATTAAAACATTGTTCATACTTGTAGAAAAGAGAGATTTACATGTGGATAAATGCTGTTTGTGTATGCATTCAATTTATAAATAGAAAAGTGCTAAAAGTACACACAAAAAAAGGTTATCCCACCCATTAGTTAAGACACATATGTAAATGAGTAATGTTTTTTTGGGACTTGACCAAGCTTAATGTATTGTTTGGCCAAAATAGGCAGCTGGGGCCACACTGCGTATGCATAATAAAAATAATTTGATGGCAATCAACTTCAGGCACTTTCTCCTTCTTTTTCTCTTTTCGGCTTGGACGAAGCAATGAACTAGTGTCATTTATATTGGTGGCCAGAGGATTGCCCGCTTTGTGGATGGCCGCGAAAATGGTTGATTGAAGCAGCTCCCACAGTCATCTTGGGTGCTATCAATTTCGCAAAACCAGCATTGAATCAATTTAGATTTTAGTATGAGTCGACGAGAAGTCGCACATCTCAATTCCTATTTTATTTATGATGTGTGTGGTCATTAAATAATATTGTGATATTTTATTGAAACCACAATTAAATATTTAATAGTTAGGCGAATAGCTAAATCGCTCTTTAATTCCCCATTAAAGTGGGTCAGAACTGGACAAGTTTACCAGAAAAGCCATAAAAGTTAAATATAAATGCAAAGCCATCTGCAATCTTAATGTGACTCCAAGCAGCCAAGCAAAACCAACTGCTAATCCTCTCAGGCCCACCGCCGACGGCAGTAAACTTGCCAAACAGGACTCGCAGGACTATTCGTAGATGGCTGCTATTATCTTTGCGGATAGATAATTATGCTAGATACTACAATAACTGGGGGATTTGCATATGTTTCTATGCGGAAATGTGATGCAGCACACTTGGAGAAAAACACAGCTACTACACTCAGTAAAAAATGTATGCCTCAATTTAGAAAAGATTTTTTTAATATGTAGAACAAATAAAAAAAAAACCTTTGTAATTTTTAGAACATTTTGTATTTACAAACTATTTCTAAAAATACGGAAATCTTTTAGATATTCAGATAGATTTCCACGAAGTTGGTGTCTTTCTCAAAACAAGGCTTTTCTTTTCTTATTTCCATTTTTCCAATATCTGTTAAGAAATCTATCTTTGCAAAAATGGAAAAATACTTTCTAATTTATAAAATTTGTTTTCTAATATTAAAAATTATTTCTAAAATTATGGAAAGCTTTCTCGTTCTTAGAGCGATTTTATCAAACTCAAGTCAATTAGTTTTATGAGTGTATTTTAATGCATCGAACATTAAATCCAACAAAGTTATTTTGCCACATTTGGAATGAACTTGACTTCTCAACATATTCAATTTTATCAATTTATATATTTTTGAGTGTAGGTTAGGTAGGTTATCTGTGTTCATACACCAATTGTCGGGCCATCGTTTTAGCCCAGTCAGGCAATAGTTCGAGAAGCCAGGTCGAGAGAGAGAGAGTTGCGGATGCATCTGTTATCTATGGCTGTGTGCATCTGTGTATCCATTTACATATGCATGAGTCCTGGCCAACTCTTGGATGGCCCTAATGCGCTTTAGCATGCTTCCGGCCTTTGAGTCCGTTAACAGTCATTGCAGCTCAGATTATGGTTTGTTAAGCAGCATGGACAGTGCGGTTTGCGGTTTATATTATTTGTAAGGCAGGGACTTTGTGGACTTTGTGCAACTTCTCTGTTTGAGGCGACCTATTTTTGATTACTTTTGCATTTCGAGGGCCTTAAAAAGTCACTGAATGCACATTTCATACAGTACCTTCTACAACTTTTAACAATTGCATGCACTTCGTATACGCAATATTCTGGTTTGCTTAGACTGAGGAAAAAATTGCCCTGAATTTTGCAAACTCCCCAAACTTTTGGCAGCAATAATTTATTATTCAGAAAGTATGTTTGTAAAAACTAGGGCTTTTCTTGACTTAACTTCAGGGTACATACTCAAAATTCGTGCTTTTAGGTAGAGCTCTAACATAAAAGCCGAGTTAGTAAACTTAATTACTTGTTTCTGCATTTTATAAAGAATTTTTTAAGACATTTTGCATTTATTTTTCTTAGAAATGCATTATATTTGCAAATAAAGAGAACTGCATATTTTAAGGTTGTCCACTTAGCGCAAGAAAAATATTTTCTTATATTTAAAAATTATTTCTATAACAAACAAAAACTTTCTAGTTTTCAGGGCAGTTTTCTAAAATTGAAGTCGATTTATTTCTGTTCCTCATTTGTTTGCTGCGAAACCCAAACTAAATCTGTAAACTTGCGGTGAACGCTGATTGAGCCAGCAGGAGACCCAAATTGAAAAGAAAAACAGAAAGAAAAGAAAAAGCATCAAATACACAAAAAGAAGAACACGCAAAGGAAGGGAAAATGCAAAGTGAAAGCCACAAGGTGAATTTGAGTCCATTAGCTGCTCAGCCAAAAAAAAACAAAAACAATGAACAAGTAATCGTCACTTTTGTGCACCTGCAAATAGAGCCATTTCAACAGACTACAGATAATATTCCTCCCTCTCCCCTCTCCATCCTCCCTCTCCACCCGCATTACCTTCAATGTTGGCAACTGTTGATAGTCAGGCCAATACTCGCTAATCCCAGCGGGTTTCTAAACATTTCACAGCTTGCCAGCCAATAAATAAATTTATTATTTTTGTTTCTCGTTTTTTTTTTGCATGCAACAAACCGGAAGTGTTTATTAGGCCATGTTTAATTTTATAATTACACTTGTGTGTGTGTTGTGTGTTGTGTGTGTATTTGTGTGTGTCATAGTTCAACGTATAATTGCCATAAATTGTAAATCGATGCGTGGCTTTCGTTGCTGCCAATTGCGAAACGGAAATGCAATTTGTTTTTTAGTTTCGAGTGCTGCGGAAATGAAAGCTATTCCTGTCATGTTCATGTTCTCAATGTCAAATGTATGCTCGACCCAAAATCCGACCGGAAATAGGCGTGCTTGTCAAATCAATTCATTTTTGATAAGCTTTTTTTTAGTTAAAAGGATTTAGGTATGCAGCTGAATAAATGTTAATTGGATTTTTAGTAAATCCTGCAAATTTTTAAATTTAAATTGAAAGAATATTAATATGATGCTGAATAGTTATCAATTAATTTGAAGTGCATTGAATATTGACAAGAATTGCTGTCTCAAATCGTGTTTCAAATTCAAATGTAATATTATTCAATAGTTAAAACCAAATGGAATAAAGCTTGCATTAAAACTCAGTTAAGTTTTGATAAGTTATTTATTTGAGTTTAATATGCTGTTGAGTATACATACATTTATCAATTAAGTTATTAATTAAATCCTCCGAAAACATTTATTAGGCCAAATAGAATAAGTCTTGCATTTAAAAAAATGTTGAGCTTTAATAAGTTAAGAGGATACATTTTTTTTCGTTATTTTAGACATGTATCAGCTGCATCTAAATTAAATACACAGTTTAATTTAAAATATTCGCATCATTGAATTCGCAGATAAATATCGCAGATAAATACACACTTTTATTCAAAATATTCATATTATTGAGTTTTCAGTTATTTCACAATGCAAGATAAATACACACATGTATTGTAGATTTTAATATTTCTTATTTATTTTACGTGTTCACATTTTTAGAATAATAAAACTAGTGGCAGATGTTGCAGGCTTTAACAGTTTATGTGTAAAATGGGAGTTTTTATTTCTGTTGCTCACTTTCTGCTCTCGATTTTTAATCTTCAGGCAAACAAGAAAATCCCATTTGCAAAGTACTTATGACAAAAAGCAAAAAACAACTTATTGAACATTGTCTAATTAAAGTCTAAAAGCAGAGCGCTCTGAAGATTGTAGAAATCCTTCCGACTAACTAACTAGTTGTCGTTAGTTAGAGTAGAAAGTTAGTTGTTTAGTTTTAGTTAGTTTGGTGTCACAAATTGAAACTTAAATGAATTGGCTCGTTCAAGAGACGAAAACGTAAATTTATTTCAAATTTGCATAAATTACACATTTTGAGTGTGTTTTGTGTGTGTTTTGTGTGTGGCAAGCCACGTTTTCTCAATATGTTGGCAAACAAATTAGCATATTCATAAAGCAGACAACAGCGAATTATCCATATTTATAATCGACACAACACAAACAGATCCCATCATATTTATAAGGCTCTGTAGGTGTCTGAACTTCTCGTGTTATAAGCTGTTTTTATACTGGCGCAAAGGTTCACATCGTGTACCACGAAGTGCACATTATCCAAATGTGAATTGATTTGAATCTTTATGCTAATAATAATAAAAATATCTATAAAGAACAGAAAATTTCCACTCTGAAAAAATCAAGACGAATCTAAGAAATTCGAAATACTTTTCGCGTCAAGGATAATTCTCTTTACTGTTCAGAAAGGATATTTCTAAAAATCAGTATTATTTCCTTAATTTTACGGTGGATTTTTCGAAAATTTAGAAAATATATGTCTTATTTTCATGGTGTTTTCCATATGTGTAGAGAGAACATTTCCTTTCTTGGTGCTCATATTATAAATTTAAGATAATACTTCACATATACCAAAATTTTATATTTTACAAATTCATATAAATTAATTTGAAACAAAACTCAGCTGAAACTTCAATTAGAAACGCATTTTTCAATAATAATAAATATTTCGAAAAATACATAAATAACTCCATATTTTTGGACTCGTCGATTTAATAAAGTCTGTAATTTTTAGAAATTTATTTTTTTATATTCAGAAATGAGCTCAAAAAACAAGAACAACTTTCAGGTATTTAGTGCGATTTTTTGCTGAGTGTATATTTTGCGTCGACGCGATTACTTTAAATTTTCTTTTATTTTCACTCTCTGAGACTTCTTCCCCTGCAAACAATTTGATAATGGTTTCTGTCCGCATTGTTTTCGACATCTTTGTCAGAATTGTGAATCTCGAAGCGCTGAATAAACGTTATTTAAGTTCAGTTTATTGCCGACATTTATAAAAGCGATTCGAGTTGTTTGTGGCATTGTCATTGATAACAAAATATTGTTATATAAACGCAAATATGTCAATGTCTTCAGCTTCGATTTGATTAATGTCATCGATTGTAAAATGAAAAGCGCAGTTGTCATTAAGACAGATAGAGAGGGAGAGTGAGAGAGGGAGAGAGGGAGAGAGACAGAGAGGAAAGGCCTTCAAAGCCTTGAGCAGTGGCCCCATTAATATTAGCAAAGACAATTTCAATTTATTGTCGTAATTATAAAAATTTCTAGATTGTTGTCACAAATCTCAAAAATACAATAAGCTGAATAAGCAAAAATGTTGAAATTTATTTTGTAAGTTATTATTATTTATTGTGAACATTAATCAAGCTATTGAATATATTATAAAACATTGAAATCCCTGACACTCTAAGTCCTGTACACATTTATTTAACAATCAAAATATACATAATAATAATAATAATAATAATAAATTAAATAAAATTGAACAATTGCAAAATACAAACTATTTGATGTTGAATCGTAATAAAAATTAGCAATCCATTTGGAATATTGGCCAGTCTTCAGTTCGTGTCTTAAAAATGTTTATTTAGAGAGCAAGGCAATTCATACACAACAAACACCCACACACACATACACACACACACGCCCAAGGGCTCAAAGTGAATAGCAAAGCAGAAATGTGGCCAACCTTTGACCTTTGGGGAAAAGGCGAAATACACAAATAAATTCAAGTAAACACACAACATAAAGCCGCCTTAAAAGCAAAACAAAATGCCACAACAAAAACGGGTTTCTGCTGCCTGTGTGTGTGTGTATATATACATATATATATATATATATGTATATTTATAGATATATGTATATATGCTAAGCACTCGTCTGTTTATGTTGGCGCATCAAAACGTGGACGGAGTCTGTAACACGAGGTAATTTGTCCCCTCTTCCAGTTTAAGCCAAAATCGCCATTGTTGTGGCAACAAAGAGTAGCCAACAATAATGGGGCAAAGGGGCAGGGGGGAGTGGCACTTAAATCACAATAACAAGTATGCTGTCAAACCATTTGTTTGGATCTGAGTTAGGCAACTGGATAAGCCCTAGGCTAACTGATTGAATATTAAGCAGGACATGTTTCAGTTGACTCCGCATGAAATTAGCAAATAACAACAACAAATTGCTGATTTATTATGCAAGTTTCTAATTTATTTATATCGTTTTCTCATAATCGTTTGAGCTGATTTGAATTACTGTCCTTTTCATAACGTTTTCCGATATAAATAAATTTCCCTGAATTCAAATAAATCTTTTTTTTTGTTAGAAATGATTTCTTATATAAATCTAAATAGCTAATATTATACATGGAAAATCATCCTGAAAATTAGATTTCTTTTTAATAAATTAAAATCAACACCGAAATTAGGAAAAGAAAAACAGGTGCTTTAAGAAATATACTTTCTGAATTCACGGCAATTTATTATTATATAAATAAATAAATAAAATATCGTTAAATAAAAATTACCACCCAAGATTTCCCATTTATATGTTTGTTTGCACTTGCATTTTATATGTCAAGCATACCTTTTACACCTTACAAATCTGGCTTCGACTCCAGTTCGCACTACAAAACAACAAAAGATTCCCCCAAGATATCAACACACATCACATTTAGGCAACATTTCTGTTTTATGTCTAGGAATAAAGCGAAATAGCTAATATTACGCATACGCAGCGAGCAACACTCAATCTCTGCTGTTATTACGATTTTATTACTTTTCTTTTTTTGGGGGCACAATGCTTTGTAACATTATGTTTTTTTACGCCCTTTTGGGACGCCGTCTTGGCGACTTCGTCAGTAGTGAGTCGCATAATTAGCATAAATGCCACAAAATACTGCTACTTGCTGCTGCCACCCGCAGACGGCAGGCGACTATTGGGCGCGTCTGATTTCAGTTATGAGTGGGTTTTTTTTACGCTGCGGCATATTTTCTCTTTTCAAAATAAAATATCGATCCAACTTCGACATCGAAATTAACATGAAAGTCAAATCAACAAATGAAAACCAAAAACAGAAACGCACAAAATGAGAAAAGGAAAATGCGCGTTAAGCCAAAAGGAAATCACATAAAAATGTTTACGAAAATAAAACGTGCGTTTCCTGAATATCTTAGCCAAAAGTTAGCAAAGCAGCTTGAAAACTCTATATGGAAAACAGAAGTTCGGGCCTCAAAAATTTGTTGTTGAATACTTTGAAAAGTACGTAAAACTAAAACTGAAACTAAAACAAATGCGAATCGTTGAGTGAGCTCGACTATGAGATACCCTGCAGCCAGCTGTTGAACATATGTAGATATTATGGTGTATAGTCTGTGAACTTATTCAGTGCTCCTCAGATATCGATTACCAACTGACTCGGTTACCTACTCTCAACAAAATCGGGATAATGATAACACGCTTGCCACATGCCTTTCACAGCTTCTTTTCCGGTTCTTTCCTATATGAAATCCCACATATATTTGTACAGTTTTATTTGTATATCAATTAAAAACCACTGCTTTTTAAAAATTTGTCTTTTACTGTTATATTCACGAATCGGAGGCAGTTATCGATCAATTTATGTACGTATATACCAAATATTAGGTATAAGTCTCTTAGGCATAGCTATACTAACTCGGCTGTTCATACTGATCAAGAATGTATGTGCTCTTTGGAGTCAGAGTTGCTTCCTGCTGCCTGTTACATACCTATGCAAAAAACATGTTTACCCTTTCCACTGATTTTTAATTAGTTCGTCCTTGAGCTCAGTGCACGAATGGGGCACAAGAAGCAAGCGTCATTTGAAGTGCGCTTCAAGCGGATTAATCAAGGGTTTTCTCGGAGTGTGGAATGCGTTTTGATTGTCTTATTAGAAGTTGTTGCTGCAGTTGCAGCAGGATGAAAACGCAGCCGGAAGCAGTTGCATTGACCCCTTCCAAGGGGCACAGATGACATTTGCCCCATTTTACTGCTCCAATTGCGATCCACTTCTCATGCAGTGTTTGTGTGCATTGGGGCGTATACGTAATGTGCACTCAAGAAAAGATAGGGAACAGTTGAAATTAACGAATTTCGAAGTACTTCTAAATAAATAATAGTAATAAAAAAATAATGGACATTTATTATAAGCTATTTTACAACTGAAACTTTGAATAGAAAATGCAAGTTGAAAATTGTTCAGGAGTGCTTAATAATAATAATAATATCCAAGAATGAGATAAGTTTATAAGATTAGGATGGAGCATTTTCTACAGCTTATAAACTCATTAATAATAATACTCTGGAATGAATTTTCAGATAAGTTCAAATGTTTCATTTATACTTAAGACTAGTGCGCACATAAGCAGTTTCTGAACGTAAGTAAACATTAAATGATAAATATTTATCAAATTAAATAAAATAATAAATTTTTTTTAGCACAAATACAACAATATATAAAGCTTGCAGCTTAAATCATAGTTCAAGCGATTATGAATAATATTAATAATAATTATTTTCATTAAAAATAGTTAATCAGTTTAATTTCTTAAGTTCTTAGGCGTCTTCAGATTGTAAGTCAGCTATTTATTTAGCTTATTACATATATATTACTGTATTATACATTACTACATATATATTTGAATATATATATATTACTAATACTTTATACCTTTAACAACTTATTCTATACATGCCCCGAGCATAAAAATTGATTTTGGTCTTGCCGAAGTGCAATTTAGGTCAGTTTATCCTTACTCGATTATGTGTAGTATAAATTCCTATATATTCAGTGCAATTTAATGTGAAAACTCACCTGTAACCAAGGCAAAAAATTGTTGCGAGCGGCTTTTGGTCCAAAAAAAGCAGCAAGCGGTGTTTTTTTTTTTAATTATTTAGTTACCCTATTTGTTATTTCGCTCACTTATTTAATTGTTGCAGTTGTTGGCATTTGTTGCAGTTGCATTTACAGTTCAGATTCGCGTTTAACTCAAAATTCAGCGTTGGGCATATATCCCGTTAGACCTGCTTGGGAAAGATGCACAACAACAATAAAAACGAGAACAAGCACATCAGATGCGGCCAGCTGCTCTCGCGCGACTGATGAATGACGTCTCTCCTCAATTGGTGCTCTCCATTTGTACTCTCCATTCGCGAAGTGTTTAGTGTTTCGGTGTCTCGTGTTCCGCGTTCGTTGTTGTTGTTGTTGTTGACTTCGTCATTGAGACTGGGCCAATGGGCCAAGTGCGAGCGCAACAACAACAAGAGGCGATGAAATAACGAAAACGAAACGAAATGCCTTAAATAATTTATTGCACTTTCAAAGTAGAGTACGAGAGTGTGATAGAGAGAGAGCGTTGCGCAAACACAAAACACAGACTATTAACTTATTATTATATTTATATTTTTCTTATATTTTTGTTCATTTTTTTTTTCAGGTAAATAAAATCTTAAAAAATACCGTTAAAATTGTTGAGCACGTTTGCCAGGAGAGAGCGAGCGAGAGAGCAGTGCGTCCACTTCGCAGCGTGACTGAAACTGTATTGAAAAGTTTACTGTGCCTGCTGCAAAATTCGTTTCACTTCCCACGTTTCACGTTTGCTCAAGTTGCTATAAAGTTTTGTTTTTCCATTCCATTGACACCCTTTTATCCCAAAAGTGCCTACTTGTGTTTCAATTCCATTCTGTTGCGCTGTAGCGAAAGCTCCCTCTCCAGCTGTTTGTAGTACGTACGAATAATAACAACAAATAAAGCTTTACACGCATGAGCTAACGGTGCATTCACAAGCTCTTATCCCACATCTCTCCCCACTATTTACTGTGCTTTTTTCGCTTTGTTTTGTTAATAGATATGATTTTATGCATAAATTAATGCATATACATCTTATGAAATTTATTTATTTTAGTAGGTTCATAAGTTAAAGCTGCATTTAACATTTTAGCAAATGCTTCATTCTCTTACTGTTTGCGTTAAGAGAGTTTGTATTGACTGCAAGCATTCCAGTTGCAAATCAGATTATTGCGCTAGCTGCTGTGAGCTTTTGCGGCTACTCGTATCTTTTTCACGGCAAGAGCAGAGCAAAAGCAGCGCTGCCTGCAGCAGCTGCATTGTTCGCGTTTCATTGATGCCCAAATATGGGTCAACAATGGGCAACGCGACTGTGGCAGCGGCAGCGGCAGCGGCAGAGGGGCACCAATAGCGTCGCTGGCCGAGAAGTAGCTTTCATTTGTTGTTGGGTTTTATTATCAGTGCAAAATGCAGGTTTGTGTGTTTGTTGCTTT
The DNA here is from genome assembly GCA_035044105.1 of Drosophila nr. perissopoda 5 BK-2023a. Taxonomy (NCBI): domain Eukaryota; kingdom Metazoa; phylum Arthropoda; class Insecta; order Diptera; family Drosophilidae; genus Drosophila; species Drosophila nr. perissopoda 5 BK-2023a. The sequence continues at coordinate 6,374,479 of JAWNMK010000018.1, forward strand.
GGCGGCCTTTTCTCCGTGTGCAAAAGCAATTTGCACGACATCAGCGCGTAAATGTACCATTATCTTATCAACAGCTTAATTTATGGCCGACCTTGCCACACACACACATACAAATATTTGCTGCATTTCAATTTATTTGTATTGGAATTTCATGCAGCAACAGCTGACAGCAAATTTACTATTGGTCCCTTTTGTGCTTTTTGCTTGCTCGAAATTGGGTCAAAAGCTGTCGCTGCTTTTTATTTTGCTAAACACATTTTCAGTTTGGAGGGAGTTTTTTTTGAGAGAAAAATATATACTTAGTGTATAGTGTAAATGACCTCAAACAAATCAAGGATATCAGAGCAAAAATCCAATGCCCCACACAGCTTTGGGTAAGCAAATGCCAGCTACACTCTCAGAAAAAATTACACTGAATTTTAGCAATGCGCTCTGTAAACTATAACGTTTTTCTCGTTTGTTAAACTTATTTAAAAAAGCGAGGGCTTTTTGATCATAGTTTTGCCCCTAAATCAATCGTACATTTAAAGTTGAAAACGAAATTTGAGGTCGGAAGACAAGTAAAAATTATAGCCCGAAAATCGATATGTCGATATATGGGCATAGATCGAAACTTCAAAATGCCATAACTTCGTCAAAACTCATCTGATTTTAAAAAGCAAGGGCTTTTTGATCATAGTTTTGCCCCTAAATCAATCGTACATTTAAAGTTGAAAACGAAATTTGAGGTCGGAAGACAAGTAAAAATTATAGCCTGAAAATCGATACATCGATATATGGGCATAGGCCGAAACTTCAAAATGCCATAACTTCGTCAAAACTCAACTGATTTTAAAAAGCAAGGGCTTTTTGATCATAGTTTTGCCCCTAAATCAATCGTACATTTAAAGTTAAAAACGAAATTTGAGGTCGGAAGACAAGTAAAAATTATAGCCCGAAAATCGATATATCGGTGTATGGGCATAGATCGAAACTTCAAAATGCCATAACTTCGTCAAAACTCAACTGATTTTAAAAAGCGAGGGTTTTTTGATCATAGTTTTGCCACTAAATCAATCGTACATTTAAAGTTGAAAACGAAATTTGAGGTCGGAAGACAAGTAAAAATTATAGCCCGAAAATCGATATATCGATATATGGGCATAGATCGAAACTTCAAAATGCCATAACTTCGTCAAAACTCAACTGATTTTAAAAAGCAAGGGCTTTTTGATCATAGTTTTGCCCCTAAATCAATCGTACATTTAAAGTTGAAAACGAAATTTGAGGTCGGAAGACAAGTAAAAATTATAGCCCGAAAATCGATATATCGGTGTATGGGCAAAGGTCGAAACTTCAAAATGCCATAACTTCGTCAAAACTCAACTGATTTTAAAAAGCAAGGGCTTTTTGATCATAGTTTTGCCCCTAAATCAATCGTACATTTAAAGTTGAAAACGAAATTTGAGGTCGGAAGACAAGTAAAAATGATAGCCCGAAAATCGATATGTCGATATATGGGCATAGATCGAAACTTCAAAATGCCATAACTTCCTCAAAACTCATCTGATTTTAAAAAGCAAGGACTTTTTGATCATAGTTTTGCCCCTAAATCAATCGTACATTTAAAGTTGAAAACGAAATTTGAGGTCGGAAGACAAGTAAAAATTATAGCCCGAAAATCGATATATCGGTGTATGGGCATAGGTCGAAACTTCAAAATGCCATAACTTCGTCAAAACTCAACTGATTTTAAAAAGCAAGGGCTTTTTGATCATAGTTTTGCCCCTAAATCAATCGTACATTTAAAGTTGAAAACGAAATTTGAGGTCGGAAGACAAGTAAAAATTATAGCCCGAAAATCGATATATCGGTGTATGGGCATAGGTCGAAACTTCAAAATGCCATAACTTCGTCAAAACTCAACTGATTTTAAAAAGCAAGGGCTTTTTGATCATAGTTTTGCCCCTAAATCAATCGTACATTTAAAGTTGAAAACGAAATTTGAGGTCGGAAGACAAGTAAAAATTATAGCCCGAAAATCGATATATCGGTGTATGGGCATAGGTCGAAACTTCAAAATGCCATAACTTCGTCAAAACTCAACTGATTTTAAAAAGCAAGGGCTTTTTGATCATAGTTTTGCCCCTAAATCAATCGTACATTTAAAGTTAAAAATGAAATTTGAGGTCGGAAGACAAGTAAAAATTATAGCCTGAAAATCGATACATCGATACATGGGCATAGGCCGAAACTTCACAATGCCATAACTTTGTCAAAACTATACTGATTTTAAAAAGCAAGGGCTTTTTGATCATAGTTTTGCCCCTAAATCAATCGTACATTTAAAGTTGAAAACGAAATTTGAGGTCGGAAGACAAGTAAAAATTATAGCCCGAAAATCGATATATCGGTGTATGGGCATAGGTCGAAACTTCAAAATGCCATAACTTCGTCAAAACTCAACTGATTTTAAAAAGCAAGGGTTTTTTGATCATAGTTTTGCCCCTAAATCAATCGTACATTTAAAGTTAAAAATGAAATTTGAGGTCGGAAGACAAGTAAAAATTATAGCCTGAAAATCGATACATCGATACATGGGCATAGGCCGAAACTTCACAATGCCATAACTTTGTCAAAACTATACTGATTTTAAAAAGCAAGGGCTTTTTGATCATAGTTTTGCCCCTTAATCAATGGTACATTTAAAGTTGAAAACGAAATTTGAGGTCGGAAGACAAGTAAAAATTATAGCCCGAAAATCGATATATCGGTGTATGGGCATAGGTCGAAACTTCAAAATGCCATAACTTTGTCAAAACTCAACTGATTTTAGAAGGCAAGGGCTTTTTGATCATAGTTTTGCCCCCAAATCAATCGTACATTTAAAGTTGAAACGAAATTTGAGGTCGGAAGACAAGTAAAAATTATAGCCCGAAAATCGATATATCGGTGTATGGGCATAGGTCGAAACTTCAAAATGCCATAACTTCCTCAAAACTCAACTGATTTTAAAAAGCAAGGGCTTTTTGATCATAGTTTTGCCCCTTAATCAATCGTACATTTAAAGTTGAAAACGAAATTTGAGGTCGGAAGACAAGTAAAAATTATAGCCCGAAAATCGATATATCGGTGTATGGGCATAGGTCGAAACTTTAAAATGCCATAACTTCGTCAAAGCTCAACTGATTTTAAGAAGCAAGGGCTTTTTGATCATAGTTTTGCCCCTTAATCAATCGTACATTTAAAGTTGAAAACGAAATTTGAGGTCGGAAGACAAGTAAAAATTATAGCCCGAAAATCGATATATCGGTGTATGGGCATAGGTCGAAACTTTAAAATGCCATAACTTCGTCAAAACTCAACTGATTTTAAAAAGCAAGGGCTTTTTGATCATAGTTTTGCCCCTAAATCAATCGTACATTTAAAGTTGAAAACGAAATTTGAGGTCGGAAGACAAGTAAAAATTATAGCCCGAAAATCGATATGTCGATATATGGGCATAGATCGAACCTTCAAAATGCCATAACTTCCTCAAAACTCATCTGATTTTAAAAAGCAAGGGCTTTTTGATCATAGTTTTGCCCCAAATCAATCGTACATTTAAAGTTGAAAACGAAATTTGAGGTCGGAAGACAAGTAAAAATTATAGTCCGAAAATCGATATATCGATACATGGGCGTAGGCCGAAACTTCAAAATGCCACAACTTCGTCAAAACTCAACTGATTTTAAAAAGCAAGGGCTTTTTGATCATAGTTTTGCCCCTAAATCAATCGTACATTTAAAGTTGAAAACGAAATTTTAACAATTAGAAATGCTTACCCGAAATTGGCCATTTCAAAAATATATTCTTATTATTATTAATAAATATTTTCTATTATAAAAAAAATACATTTATATAAGTCGAAATGAAAAGATTATTTTTTTTTTTATTATTTTTATTAATATTGTATCAATAAATCACGATATTTCTTTTCGAAATTTCAATGTATATTTTTCTAAAATTGAGAAAAATGAAAAATTTCAATCAAATCTAACATTCGCTTCTTTGTTGCTTATATTATTTATTTAATTAATGTCGATTTTTTTTCTAAGTGTACTTCCTCTTAAATTACAGCTCGATTGTAAAATTTATTAGAATCACTTGAAATTTCGGAAGCGCTTATCGCAAAACAATTTGCTAGAAATCGAGCCAAATTATCTACAGGAAATAATGAATGAAATTTGTTGCGGATGTTTGTCGTTGTTCTTGTTGTGCTTCTAATAGTACTTAATTTAAGGGCAAAGGCCATGAAAGCGGCCCAAGAAATGACTAGACTTTAATGCCAGCCTCAGAAAACAGATACAAATTGATTGCCGTGAATAAGTAAATAAATAAATAAATTATTATATGTAATAAAATATTTATATATATGTATATATACATATAGTAAAATCAATAATAAATTAATGATGATATTAAGCATAAAATTATTACAGCTTAGGAAAAGGCAGGTCCAGTTTTGAATATAATTCAAATAATTAATAATAACAATAATATTGAATAAATATTGTTAATAATAACATAAAATAAATCGAAAATAAAAAATAATACCTTATAAATAGTACATAATAAATAATAACCAATATATAATAAATAATAAGTAACAGATAATAATTAATAAATAATATATAATAAACAGTAGGTGAATACGTAATAAATAAACATTTAATTGCACTTGTGACTGTTTTTTTTAACTGTCCGCATTAAATTAAACTTGACTCATTGCAATTATAAAGATACTCTAAATAATAATTTTCCATCCGAAGTGCTCAGGTTGTGTTTGTTTAAATACGATATGTGTGTTCAAAATATGACTTTTATAGATGACAAGCACATTTCTGATGATAAAAAACTTAGTATGACAAATCGTTTTGACAACGAAACCGATACTGGTTAGTTGAACTTTGCAATCTTTATCAGAGTTCAAATAGAGTGAAATACAGCTCCTACAATCTATGAATAATTGTGCATATAAAGATAACACATTTCAAATATGAATGCAAACAATTATCCCTTTAATAAAATACTAAAAAAAAACAATTAAGATCTTTATTCATTTATTTTATTTATTTAATGTAAACTAAAGTCAGTCGAACCCTCTGCCTTTAAAAATTTGGTTTTTACTGTTAACGGAAATCGATACGTATCGATATTCGAGAAAGGAATATAAACTTTATCATGAAATAAATTCCAAATTAAGAGCTTATAGCTCTTTTAGTCTCGACTTCACTGTTCATCCTGTTCAAGAATAATTATTCATATTTTAAGGGTTCGCAGATGCCTTTTTCTGCCTGTTACATAAATTTTCACAAAATCGTTCCATCCCTTTTAGCTATTTTTAATGGGTATTATCAAAGAAAGCATTTTCTACAAGTAAACATAAATTAGACAATTTCACTGCGTAGTTAAGAGATTTTTTTGTTAATTAAACCCCTGTCAATTTTGTTTTTAACGATTAGAGTTGTAGACATTTTTTCAATAAATCGTTACCTGCATTTCGTTATGTTTTTCAATTGCAATTGTGATTTTCTATGACTGTGATAGATGTTAGATAGATAATATATAATACTGGATTTATTATGGTACTAAAAAAAAGCCCCTTTGTATTTTCAGGCTTATCGTTAGACGGAATTTGTAGATTGGGGTGAATGATACTGAGAATGAATGATTCATAGGCGTGGTCAGTTTTACGCATCGATAACCATCGGCAATTGGCTAGGCTCATCGCCAGATAAGAGCGAAAATCGATCGATAATTTTAGTAAATTTGTATTTCACGCTAATTATGACGTGTGCTGTGCTCGGATCAAGTTCGAAGTTATCCATTCGAAATGAGTTAAGAGGGTATACTCTTTTTTGTATGTAACAGGCAGAACAAAGAGAAATACGTTCGTTAAATTTTTCTTATCAAATATTAAGGAAGGAAAAAATAATTTCAATTCGGGCTTGTGAATAAAAAATGCGTTGCCATAGTTTATTTTTAATGTGTATTTTTAACGCGTACTAACATTTGGGTGTGCAAAATGTTTTTAAACATTACATTTAAGTAATGTATATATTTAACAACTGGCCTGCAGGGTATGTCTCAGTCGAGAGCCCATTCGCTTGCAGCATTCGTAGTTGTTTTGTTTTGGTACACCTGATCGATGTTGGCTAGTTGATAAGGCCTCAAGGGGGGCGACTGCCAAAAACAACACTCAATATTCATTATCAGTTATGAACTGCTAGATAAGAAGTGAAATGAGAAATTTCAGCAAACGGGCCACACTCGCTGAGCAGCGTTCTCACAAGTGAACGAGTCTTCGTGCCGAGCAGAACCCATCCATCCATCGCTCGAATACAAAATAATAAAAAACAGAAATAACAACAAATACATAGAAGAAGAAAAAGAGTCGAAGTGAAAACGGCTGTGAAAATACAAACGAATTGTTTGGCAATTAATTGAAACCACGGCGCGTGTGTCTCGGCAGTGCTCCAACTATCCAATACTATATATAGATACTATTTAGATAATATCTAGTTTTTTTTTATCATGTCTGATTTTGTGCGGGAACATGTAAGTTGGCGCCGTATCGGGTCTTATCAAATAATCTGAGGTCTTAACAAAACGATAACTATGAAGTTATAAGATATTACCAATGTCAAACTTTCGATTTAATAATGAGACAGAAATTGCCACGCGGTACACACTAAAAAAAACTGCCTCTTATGAAATTACCTCTATCTATTTTATTTCTTGGTAATTTTTGTTCAATTGTAGACTACATATTGAAGAATTAATATTTCCCAGTTGGTATTTGCAGTTTTCCCAATTAGTATTTTCTGATAGCTAAAGCACGTGAGAAACCCAAAGAATTTCTTATAAAACACGATAGCTGAGAATATCGACTATAAATGCCCTTAATACAAAAATGAATTGCATAAGCAAATAATAAAAAAAATGCATTGTTGAATTTGCTTAAAAAAATTTAAAGCACAGAAATTCTAAACAAATGCAACAAGTTGAATATTTATTTATTTTCGGCCATTAATACTAAATGATTTAAGAATAATAATACAAAATAGTAATGATAATTAATCATAACAAAAACATTATTTTTGCCATGCAGAATGTATAATAATTTTTGGTATTCTTTTTAGTTTTTATTAACAATTCAGTAAGGGCACTTAAAGTTAGTAGAACTTATAAAAATATCAATTATACAACAGAACAAGTTAAGCAATTAACCAGGAAACATCACTATACAAAAATAAACAAATGTGACACATTTTCCGCTGGATTTTTAATGCTCCTTGCCCAAATTCTTAATCGATTTGTCAATTTAAAATATGCGGTCCACTTTTGATTACGAATTGTACTATTTGGTGATTAGATAACCGTACAAATTACTTTCAATTAAATTGCAGCTTACATTTTTCTACCATTACCTCATTCTTAGCCAAAATTCAAAATTTCATTTTAGAACTTTCCGAAATTGCATGCAAATTAAAGTGTCACTGTGAGCTTAGCAGTATTTATATATATACATCTATATATATGTGTATATATATTTTTGTTTTTTTTTTCAGTATTTATTAGCAATCTTATCACAAGCTGCTGCCTTATATTATTATAGATAAACAAGGTCACCAAAAATAATTATATGATATATGTATATCTATATAAATATTATATGTAAATTGAGATCACATTAGTTTGACAATATTGCCCTGCTCTATAAAGTAATATTTGTGATTCATATCAGATCTTTGTTGCCTACTTTTATTGAAATTGTTCATCAGTTTTATTCTTCCTTATTTGGTTTTTGTTTTTGGCAATTATTAACTATTTGTTGCTGAGTTGTATTCACCGTTTCGATTGTAAAATGCCGATAAGACCTTCTTTTGTATATTGGCATTCCAATCAGATAAGATAAGAATTTCGAACCAATGTGGCGTTTCCACCTGTTTACCCGGCTTGGCTACCTTTCTGTTCCTCTTTATTTAAATGAGACATTTCATAAATTTGATATCGAGTTTGCCCGTATTTTTGGGAATATTATTTAAGCTGTAGTTTAAATGTACAGCTTCGGCTTAGGTTAAAATCCACTTTGACAAATATTCAACTTGATGTTGTAATGATTTTTCTTATCAGCATTTATGTTCGGCCTTTAAATTGGATAGCTTCAGAGAATGTCAAAATAACAACAACTGAATTTTTTTACATGACTGCAGTCAAAATAATCAATTTCCAATTGCTGAAATACCTTGACATTGGCTCATATTTCCAGACTCGATATCTAATCACATATGGCGTAATAAGGCGCGTGTATATCATTATTATTACATTGATAAGATCTCGTTTTTCAATTGAATTGAACCGATCGTTTCTCAATTTCTTCTCAGGGTGAATATGTTTGGATTAAGCCACAGAACACAAGCTGCGAATTCGCAGTTCCATTCGGGGCACGAATCGTGCGCACGGAGAAGACACAGACTCTCGTCTGCGACGATGACAAGAAACAGTTCTGGGTTCCGGCGGGGGATGTGCTCAAGGCGATGCATGTCACCTCACAGGAGGATGTCGACGACATGATAACCCTCGGCGATCTCCAGGAGTACACAATCCTACGCAATCTGAAGACACGCTACGCCAAGCAGCTAATCTACGTGAGTTACAATTGGTAAACAAATCGCACTCAATTTTAGATATTTGCCTAGGGTCACTCACCTTATTCCGAAAAATGTACATTGTTTAAAATTACGGTTTGTCTTTTCTTATAATTTTCTAAAATTGATAAAAATATGTAAAATTTCCATGCTACATTTTTCATATGTGTAGAAAAGATGGTACTCTAAATATCAGTTATTTATTGCTCATATTATTATTTAAATAAATCATAAATTAATTAGTATATCAAGATTTCTCATATACAGATATATTAGATAGTTTATAAATCCATTTAATTTAATTTGAGAAAAAAATTTTAGAAGCATTCAGAAAGGATCTTTTCTATAATTCTACTTTTAAGAAGTGCATTTCACAATAATTGAAAATATTAATTAAAAATAAAAGAAAACGCCATATTTTTGTTATAGTCGATTTAGGCATGTTGCTCTAATTTGTAGAAATTAATTTTCTTATACTTGTAAATTATTTCTTAAAAACTATAAAAACTAGGCTTCAGTGCGATTTATTAAAATTTAGAGCAATTACCAATTTACTATTCCCTTTGCAGACCTATACGGGCTCCATGCTGGTGGCTGTCAATCCCTACCAGATCCTGCCCATCTACACGCATCGCGAGATCCAGTTATATCGCAATAAGAAACTCAATGATTTGCCTCCGCACATCTTTGCGATCAGCGACAATGCCTTCCAGCGACTGCAGCGGCACAAGGAGAACCAATGCGTTGTGATTAGCGGCGAGTCCGGGGCAGGAAAAACGGAGAGCACCAAATTGATACTCCAATATCTGGCAACGATTAGTGGCAAGCACTCGTGGATCGAGCAGCAAATCATCGAGGCGAATCCCATAATGGAGGCCTTTGGCAATGCAAAGACCGTCCGCAATGATAACTCCTCCAGATTTGGCAAATATATAGACATAAGATTCACGCCGGAGGGTGCAATCCAAGGTGCTCGCATCCAGCAGTATTTGCTGGAGAAATCCCGCATCGTCTTCCAGAGTCGCGAGGAGCGCAATTATCACATTTTCTACTGCATGTTGGCCGGGCTGAGTGCGGCGGAAAGGGAACGCTTGCAGCTGTTGGAGTCATCAGCCAGTCAATATAATTACTTGGCGCAAGGAGGTTGTTTTTCACTGCCCGGCAAGGAGGATGCCAAGGATTTTGCGGATATACGCGCCGCAATGAAAGTGTTGTCCTTCTCAGCCGATGAGGTTTGGAGCATCTTCAGCTTGCTTGCTGCCATTTTGCATTTGGGCAACTTGCGTTTTAAGGCCATCGAGGTGGCCAATCTCGAGGCAGCTGAGGTCGATGATCCTCTCAACTTACAACGTGTTGCACAATTGCTGGGCTTGGATACGGCTGCATTGAATACGGCGCTGACGCAACGCACCATTTTTGTGCATGGCGAGCATGTGGTGACCAGTCTGTCCAAGGAGGCGGCGCTGGAGGGACGCGATGCCTTCGTCAAATCTTTGTACGATGGGATCTTTGTGCGCGTTGTGCGCAGAATCAATGAGACCATCAACATTCAGCCCAAGGAGTCGGTGAATAGCATCGGTGTCCTGGACATTTTTGGATTTGAGAATTTCGACAACAACAGTTTCGAGCAGCTGTGCATCAACTATGCCAACGAGAAGCTGCAACAGTTCTTTGTGGGGCACATATTCAAGGTATGTATATCATTTATTTATCTACTAATTATTATTATTTTACATATAGAGTTGCGTTTAAAAGAATAGCATCACTCTCACATTTTTTCAAATGATTATTTTCCGTCTCATCTTTGTTTTTGATGAGTCTTCTTCCATTTCTATAAACGTATTTATATGTTCCTTGAACTTAAACAAATTTTAAAATGACACCATTGAAAACCTTCTTGTTGCGCTACTATTTGTTATGTATATTATTTATATTTATACATTTGCCTTTGCAGATGGAGCATTTTATTTTTATTTTACATATTTATTATTTCTATTTTTATTTAAATTTAATTTGCCTTTTGCAGATGGAGCAGGCCGAGTATCAAATGGAACACATCAACTGGCAGCACATCGAGTTTCAGGATAATCAGGATATACTCGATCTGATCGGCATGAAGCCAGTGAATATTATGTCGCTCATCGATGAGGAGTCCAAGTTTCCCAAGGGCACGGATAATACACTGCTCGAGAAATTGCACGTTCAGCACGGCAATCGTTCAATCTACGTCAAGGGAAAAACCACTCAAACTTGCCTCTTTGGCATCCGTCATTATGCCGGCGTGGTTATGTACAATCCCTTGGGTTTTCTCGAGAAGAATAGGGATTCGTTTAGCGGGGATCTGCGCTCTCTGGTCCAGCGGACCTGCAACACATATCTGGTGGACTTGTGTCCCAACGAACTGCCCATGGACACGGCCAAGAAGCAGCCAACACTCTGCGTCAAGTTCCGCAATTCCTTGGACATGCTGATGCGCACCCTGTCCCAGGCACATCCCTACTTCATACGCTGCATCAAGCCCAACGAGTACAAGGAGTCTAATGTGAGTATATTATCTTAATATCTCTGATAAGTACGCTATAGACACTTTTAAAAGGTGACCAAACTTAAACTCAACTTATCTTTAAATTGTTATCAAATTTCGCAAGCTCTTCATGACTAACACTTGCAATATTTTATTATCAATATCCATTCAAGATGAGCTATGTGCAATAGGCAGTTGACTATTGGAATATAGATATAGTCTTCGTATTCGATAGTTAAACAGCATTAAATGCACTTAGGAGGAGCAAAAGTATCGTCTGAAGTAGTTTATTTATTCAATCAACACAAAAATGGAATAGAAAAAGAAAAACAATTGATTAAATTAAATTAAGAAAAACATCAAAAAGTAAATTTAAATTAAATCAATTAGAAATATTTATTATAGTTGATTTATTATAGCAGTTGTTGTGATATTTAAAATATTTAGAGTTGTTGTTATATTTCAAATAATTATATAGTTCATAGATGAATTATGTTGGGGTTGGATGGGTCCCAGGTCATAATTTATATGTCAAATACATTGTCATATATTAATCATCAAGACCGGATAAGACACATGGAAGTCATCGCCGAAACTATATTCTTATATTGATCACGTTGCTATTAGCAGGCAAATGCAGATTTAATCTGTCGCAGTGCATAGTGCCAACCAACACTAATAATAATAATAATAAAATTAATTTTGTATTGTTATATCATATTAATAGATCTGCTTAATCATTAATTTTATTAACTTTAACTTAATTATTAATTTCAATTGAATTTAATCATTACTCCAACAGAACTTTGACAAGGAGCTGTGTGTTCGCCAGTTGCGCTACTCGGGCATGATGGAGACGGCCCGAATACGCCGTGCTGGGTATCCCATCCGGCACGCCTATCGCGCCTTCGTCGAGCGTTATCGATTGTTGGTGCCAAGGACGGGTCCACTCGATAAGTGCGACTGCCGCCAGTTGGCGAGACAGATTTGCGAGGCGACTTTGCCGGCGGATTCAAATCGGCAGTTTGGGAAAACGAAACTGTTTCTGCGAGACGAGGATGATGTGCTACTGGAGACGGAACGCTCTCGGCGCATGCTCCAGTGCATTGTGACCATTCAGCGGGGATTCCGGCGGGTGCTCTTCCGTCGCTATATGCAGAGATATCGCGAGGCCATTGTCACCGTGCAGCGTCATTGGCGTGGTCGTCTCCAGCGTCGCAGATACGAGATTATGCGAAGGGGTTTCCATCGTCTGGGCGCCTGTTTGGTGGCTCAGCGGATGACCACCAATTTTACCATGGTTCGCAGTCGGGGCATTAAGTTGCAGGCACTGTGCCGAGGTTATCTGGCGAGGAAGAGGTTTGCTTTGGAGTTGCAGCAGAAGAGATTGCGGGATATGGAGCTGAAGATGTTAAAGGCGCAGGAGCAGGCGGAGAAACGGCTACAAATGAAGCTGTTAAAGGAGCAGCAGCTGAAGCAGCAGGCGGATCAGGAGCAGCTACGTCTCAAGCAGCAGCAGCAGGCAGAGCAAGAGCAGCTGCGTCTCAGGCAGCAACAGGCGGAGCAGGAACAAGTGCGACTCCAGGCGGTGGCCGCCGCACGCAATGCTCTGGCCATGGCTGCTGTGCAGCAGCCCAAACGCACAAAATCCTTGAAGCGCGCGGAGCAGCCACAGGTGGTGGCAAGAGCAGCGACCGTGTTGCCTGCACCCACGTTGCAAGCACGCATGTCGCTACCCCCGCCACCGCCCATGTCGCCCATTATAACCACTACGCCGAATAGTGGCGGCTACATTGATGTGGAGTACTCCAAGCAGATGGTGGATGATGTTTTTGGTTTTCTCAACGATGAGCCCGATGTGAGTGGCCCCCTAGGACCGAATGTCAAAGAGAAATCGCAGATCTTTGAGCGTCAGTTGAGATTGCGCAAAGATGTGCCCACCAAGCTGCTCTCCAGACCCGTCAACTACTATGAGGCGGCGCCGCGCAAGATTATCGATCAGACGCGTCTCTAGCAGTGGCGCTGGCTGGAACAGCCCAGAACAAATTAGACAGACAGACAGATAGACAGACAACCTATCCTTATATACGATAAGTAGTCAATAGCTGATATTAAGAAGAAATTTTTACCTTCTTCCTATTCCATTCCTTACTCTGGGGGTAATCGCTACAAATCCAATTTAAATGTCAGCTTGTATATAAATATACATATATATACATATATATATTATAACAATTCGATTTGGAATTCGTTTTGTTTTTGTGATCGTTTTTTTTTAACACTTTCCCATTTATGTATATTCGATTCGATGTACTTAGCTATTTATTATAATTTTTGTTAATAAAATACCGCTGCTGTTGTGGTGGTGATCAATAAGATATATAATTTGGATATATGTGCAATCCATTTCGTGTGTTTTTTCTTCATTTGTGGCTTGTGGCAGTAGTTTTCTATATATATGTGTGCATTCCAATTGTTATTTTGTTATTGTACTTGTACAGTTTGGTCATCGTTATCATAATACGCTTCTCATACACCTCTTTCTCTCTCTCTCTCTCTCTCTCTCTCGCTGGAGCAGGTGCTTTACTTCCAAATAAATAAATATATAAATATATATGAGAAAGTGTTAAAAAAAGAGCTGCACTCAAATACTATCTACGGCAAAAGATAATAATTCGATTTTTGTATTTCTAACCTATATTTAACTGTTTGATATGACATTTAAATGCTTCACTCTTCAAGAAAATGTTTCTCGTGCATGCATTTCTAAAAAGAATAAATCCTTTTAGAGTATCAAGAAATGAAACATTGCTGTATCTACAAAAAAATATAATAGTTTTTTGTTGATATTTCAAATGGTTGACATAACATTTTGTGAATCGGCACAATTTGAATTGCCTACTGACAGTATTTGCATAGTGAAATATACTCGAAAGATAAGAGCTCCACAATCTCCATACTTTGATTGTCATAATGCTATAAATATAAAATCCATCAATTCCTTCTATAAGTGTATACACAAAGAAAAATAATCTCAATAATGGCAAAATTTAACGGATTTATGTTTTTGTATTTGAGTATTGTACAATAACAGATTTTTAGAGTATTTTCTAGATTTTAATCCTACTTTAGATAGATTTTGAAATTCGGAAATGATGCTCTATGTATTTGAGAGTTTCTTCTTTTTTGTAATTTTCTTAACTTAAGCACAATTTCATGTGTTTTAAATTGTAATGGTTTTTTTTTATCACCAACTCCACCATATTGAAATGAAACAACAGTAAAAAGAAAAAAATGTACATATACTTTTATTGATCAAAATAATAATTTAAGTTCCAACAATTCAGAGGCCAGATGTGCTCGGTGTCGACTCTAGACAGCAACTAACTTTCGGCTAACTAAATAACAAATCAAAGGCCACATATTAAGCATGGTTATCGCTATCAGAAGGCTTTGAAAATTTAATGCTCATACCCCAAAATGATAAATAAAATAAATCTGATCATAAATAATCGACGAGTTCTTATCAAGTTCTTGGAATATCTTCGCGAGCAGCTAAAAAAGAATAAAAGAAATACCTGATAAGAGTCACCTACATAGATTATAGCTGTCTGAATATTAAAGTCAGTTAAATTATTGACTGACTGAGTTTAAGAGAGATTTACTACAATAAAATATAACAGAATTTTAGCACCCTTTCTAAAAATTATCAATTTAAAAGCAAATATTTATTATTTTATATTATTAAATTATTATTGACTAGACAGTCAGACGAGTATAGGAAAAATGTAGTAGAAAAATTTGAAAAATGAACACACTTACTAAAAGTTACATATATTCATATATTCATACATATATTCATTGAAATTCTATTTCTTATGTTTTTTTGTTTTTTCTTAGCTTTCTCTGAAGAAAAGCAACAGCATTAGCTCCGGCGGCACAATTCGTTTGCCCAAACCGATACCCAACAATGTGGACACCTCGGATTTTAGCTTTCAGAAATACGCCTCGACATATTTTCACAGTGGCATCAATTCTCAGCATGAGAGAAAACCCTTGAAGCAGACTCTATTGAAACACGAACTTCCCGTCGATCAAATGGCTGCCAAGGTGAATGATTTTCTCATCGATGATAAATTATTATTTTATCTAAATATTTATTTTCTACATTAGGCCATTTGGTTGTTGACTCTGCGCTTTATGGGCGATTTGCCCGAGGCTGCTCCCATTCCGACAAATCACTCTCTGCGTTATCCGGAATTGATGCAGGATCTGGCTCGAATTCTTGGCTCTAAACCACGCCGTTTTATCCGTCAGACCATCAAAAGGCAGTCGAAGCTGATTGGCAATGGTCAAAGGGAGGCCGATGAGTTCTATCAACTCTGGCTAAACGCAGGCAGCAGTCATCTGGATAAGCTCCATTTCATAATCGGACATGGCATACTGAAGGAGGGCTTAAGGTGAGTTGGCAATTACTTACTCGAGTCTAGTAAAGATGTTAGTTATTGTTAAAACAATTTTAAAACTAAACTAACTTAAAACAAAACTAAATATTCAATCGTTGAAATCATATATAAAATATTAAGAAAAAAGTCCCCCCGAATTCGCTATACTGTTGTAGCCAAGGGTAACTGAGCTTATTATTTAGAAAGTATAAATCAAAAACGCTGTCTTGGTCCATTTTTTCTAAAATGTCTGTCTACTTCTTTCTGCATTTTAGAATGTATTTTTTCTAAAAATGAGATTTTGCATTTCCGCCTTTTATAAATGCATTTCCTAATAATAGAAAATATATATTATTAATAAAAAAAAACACCAAATATTTTGTGATTGTGGATTTAGGGCAAGTTTTTCTAATTTTCGGAAATACTTTTCTTATATTTTAATAATATTCTTTTTCTGTAAGTTCAACTTCAATTTAAGATAATTAAATTTTAATTTATTTTGGAATCAGTATGCTTTCATTGTATATTTGAATCAACCCTCAATTTGTTTGTTTTTAATCTGATTACAGGGACGAAATCCTGGCACAGATCTGTAAGCAGCTGTACCTGAATCCTAGTCGGAGTTCCTCCTCCCGCGGCTGGCTGCTGCTCTCGCTCTGCCTGAGCTGTTTTCCACCCAGCTCCACTTTCGAGCCGTATTTGCGTAGTTATATGAAAATGGGCACCGCCAAGTTGCAGGCATCATCCTCGTTGCAACATCTGGAGCGCACTCTTGCAAATGGGGCACGTTCCCAGCCACCATCCCTGTTGGAGCTGCAAGCGATTCGCAGTCGTCAGCCGTTGAAGCTAGCGATTCATTTGATGGATGGCCAGGTGCTGAAGTTGCAAGTGGATGCAGCCAGCACGGCTCGCGAGGCAGTGCAGCAATTGTGTGATAGACTCCAACTAGTGGATAGCTTTGGCTTTGGCTTGGTGCTGGCGCTGCACGAGAAACTGTTGCCACTGGGCGCAGGACGCGAACATGTCCTCGATGCCATTTCCAGCTGCGAGCAGCGCCAGTTGCCCGATGCAAATTGGAAGCTGTATTTGCGCAAGGAATTGTTTGCTGCCTGGTATGATCCAGCCCTGGATGCCCATGCAACGCAGCTCATCTACAAGCAGATCATAGCTGGCCTGAAGTGTGGCGAGTATCGTTGTCGCTCCGAGAAGGACATTGCAATGGTTTGTGCACTGGCCACCTACATTGAATTTGGAGCTGCAAAAGTGGGCAGTTTAACTAATAAAGAGTTGACGGCTTTTGTGCCACGTGATCTGCTGGCCCCGGGTGAGCGAGCGGTAAATAATTGGAGTCGCCTCATTGCTGCAACCTATGAGAAAAGTGCCTATGTCAGAGGGGGTCAAGATGTACCATCGCAGCAACGCGCCAAGGAGGATATCTGTCTGTTTGCCCACCTCTCCTGGCCCATGCGGCACTGCCGGCTTTACGAGGTTGTCCGGCAGTCTGGGCCGCAACTGCAGTCCGATGAGCTCATGTTGGCTATAAATGCAACAGGTCTTTCGCTGATTGATGAAACCGAGCAAGTGCTCGCCTCCTGCAGCTACGCGGAGCTGCTCGAGGTCCATTTTCGCGGCAAGGATGAGTTGCATTTGCTCACCGCTCAACGGGAGAATTTTGTGCTGCAGTCCAGCGAAGCCAGAGATGCCGCCGAATTGATTGATTTTATGCTGAGCAATCTAAAGCAACGCTCCAGCTACGGCATAGCCATTGAGAACAGCCAGGAGCAGCAGCAGCAGGATGGGGATGAGCATCAGCAGCAACTGCTCCTCACAGCTGGCGATCTTGTAGAGTTCGAGGCTGGAGTCTCGGGTGCCCAGCTCCTGGCAGATAATGCCCAACTAGTCTGGCGTGGTTGTGTCAATGGCAAATGGGGTCAATTTGCAGCCAGCCAGGTGCGCATTTTGCCCACACTCACCAAGCCGAGATTGCAGTTGCAGCAGCTATTCAAAGATCAGGGTCAGTTGGAGCAGCAACCAAGTGCAGTAAACTCAGCGGCTGCTCCGCAGCAACGACGACAACAGCATAGCCTAGCCCAGTTTGCTGAGCTGCAATTCAGGGAGCTCTTGGAGTAAATATAATAATATAATACTACTTAACGTATTATGTACTATACATATATAATTATAAAGCAGGTTTTTTGTACTCTGCTACCGTTGGTACAAAGGAGTATATTGCTGTTGTGCAATATCCGTCAGTCTGTTCTTCCATCTGTTCACAACTTTTTTATCGACATCCTTAGGGTTAAAGACTTGAAAATTGCTACATGCTAATCTGAGCCCGCGTCTGACAAAGC
Organism: Drosophila nr. perissopoda 5 BK-2023a; assembly: GCA_035044105.1. Lineage (NCBI taxonomy): Eukaryota > Metazoa > Arthropoda > Insecta > Diptera > Drosophilidae > Drosophila > Drosophila nr. perissopoda 5 BK-2023a. The sequence goes on from JAWNMK010000018.1 coordinate 6,392,471, forward strand.
GATAGGAAAACGATTAAAATCGATAATTAGATTACTATGAAACTCCTCCAACAAAATTCACAAAGCCGATATCTACCGTTATTTTCAAACCAGACTTGGAACTTAGGTTACTTAGAACCTTCCTCAAAAATCTGTACTTCTTGGCCACACCCACGCGGCACCTGTTATCAGCTGGTCTTATTGGTATCAAACTAACTATCGGCTATACCCAACTACAACGTTGTTGTACTAGTCTCAGTTACTAATTGTGATTTGTTTTTCCTTTGCACAGCTCGGAGCATTCACCTCTTTGGCGATATTCTGCGGAGCCGTTGAAGGCACCCTTGCTTAGAAGTCTGCACTCCAAGCCACAGCTCTACCAACAGGCACTCGTCATCTACCATCACATACTCAAGGTGAGCTACACATAAATGTACAGTGTGGCAAGCAAGCAAGGAACAATGTGATCTTTTTAATTGCGATGATAGAGATAGATAGAAATGAAATGAAGTACTTGCTGAACTTTTTCCTGTATATATATATTTATTGCTATCGGACTAACACAGTTTGTATTTTTAGTACATGGGCGATATAGCACGCGGCAATCTGCCCGTGAACACGGATCTGATCTTCCAGCCGGCACTGCAGCATTCGCTGCTCTGCGACGAGGTGTTCTGTCAGCTGATGAAGCAGCTGAGTGGGAATCCGCTGGCGGCCAGCGAGCAACGTGGCTGGGATTTGCTCTATTTGGCCACGGGAATCATGGCTCCCAACGTGTGTATAATGCGGGAACTAATACTATTCCTGCGTCAGCGACCAGAAGCCCTAGCGGATGCCTGTCTGAGGCGCTTGAAACGCACTGTGCAACATGGGCAGCGGAAGCAGGCGCCGCACCACATCGAAGTGGAGGGCATACAGCAGCGCTGCCTGCACATCTATCACAAGATCTACTTCCCCGACGACACTGTGGAGGCCTTTGAAATCGAATCCCACACACGATGCGCAAAGTTAATCGCAGAGATAGCAAATCGCTTGGAGCTGAAGTCGCAGCTGGGCTTTAGCATCTTTCTGAAGATTGGCGAGAAGGTGTACGCCATGCCCGAGACGGACTTTGTGTTTGATTTCATCACACAACTCTTGCACTATTTGCGCCAGCAGAAAACTATCCGTTCAAGCTGCGATGACAACTGTCACTATCAGCTGCACTTTATGCGCAAACTGTGGCTCGACTGCCAGCCGGGCGGAGATCCCAATGCGGATGTGATCTTTAACTATCCGCAGGAGTTGCACAAATATCTCAAGGGCTATTACGCCATTGACTTGGAGCTGGCTGTCCAGCTGGTTCGACTAATCTACAAGGCGTCTCCTGAGCAGGGCGAAGGCTGTTTGCCACTCCATGAGTTGTTGCCACGTCTGATTCCAGAGGATGTGCTGCCACTGCAAACGTTGGCCGAGTGGCATCAACAATTGTTGCCCCTACTCGATGAGGAAGTTAGCCTCGATGGGGATCAAGCCAAGTTGATATTTCTTCAAGTGTTGGCCCAGCAAATGGGTTTTGGTTCCACCTTCTTTGCCGTCAAGCAACTTAATGACGCCTCCCTGCCCGAGAATCTACTGATTGCCATCAACTCCGCCGGTTTCCATCTGCTCGATGGGACTACAAAGCAACTACTACGCAGCAATAGCTACACAGAATTGGGCATTTGGAGCTCGGGGAAGAATCATTTTCATATTCGTTTTGGGAATATGATTGGTGCCTCAAAGCTGCTCTGCAGCACAACGCAAGGCTACAAAATGGATGATCTACTCACATCCTATATAAAGTACTTTAGTAACCAATAATTGGAACAGAAATTAAAAAAGTGCATTGGATTAATCCGAATATATTAGTCTTGTCAATCAGCGCAGGGCTACAAAATGAAGTACTTTAATAACCAGCAAGTGTTGAAATTAAAAAACTGCTTTAAATATAACTCAATTTGTTGGTCTCATCAATCAGGGCAAGGCCACAATATGGATGATCTGCATGAAATAGTTTAATAACCATTGAATGGAATAAGAATTAGAAAAAAAACAGCTTTAGATGTAACCCAATGCGTTGGTCTTATCAATCAGGGCTACCATTCCAGCCATGAGTTCCTCGCAATTAACCAGAATATGAGAGGGTGGGAGCACAAAGCCAAAACGTCCCATGTCCCGGAACTCAATGGTAAAGACCACCTTTTTATCCAGCTCATTGAAGACCCAATCCACCGAGGAGCCAGAAGTGACATCTGCAATAAAGCCAAAGTTTTCCTTAATATTACAAAAAGAACTATTCCTGAACTAGTTGAACATACATAGAACCCTTGCCGATGAGCCGTACAAATATTCAGTGCCATAAACCATATTTTCGATGGTCGTAGAAAAAGCCTTGCCTATTTCCAGCAAATCATCGTAGTTCTCTGGGACTTCTTCTTTGGTGTGACCATATGGCGACAGAAAGTATTGTCCGTAGGAGTGAAAAGATAAAAAAACACTAAACTTATCCCTGATGCTCGTCAGATAATCGGACAGTCCCTTGGTCTCCGGCTCCGACCAGGGAACAGGACCGGCAAATATCTCGTCGCATGGCTCATCAGAGGCACCGTCATTAGCCATCCAATGCGAGTCGAAATTACGATTGGCATCGATTCCAATACAGCTCGAGGTGGCATGTGGCTGTCGCGTCTTGCGCCACATGCGATCCTATAATATTTGATACTTCAGTTAGCTGATTACCACAGATAAAGAATAGTAATCATAAAAAAAATCGACCTAATTTTTAGTAAAAGAATATTATTCAGAACGTAAATTTATACAATTATCGAGCCAGTAAATTTCATGACTTGTTTCTGAATTTTAGAATATATATTTTTTTAAATTTCAGGTTGCATTTCTTCTAGATTCTATTATTAGGGCAAGGATTTATAAATTATCAAAATTTATTCCTAATATTTAGAAATCATTTTTAAGGGCCTTTATAAATTTGAGAAACTTTTCTCCTCATATTTAAAAATTATTTATAAAAACAGGAAAAACTTTCTATTATTTAGGTCGATTTTTTTCAGAGTGTACTTACGACTCGGTGGGAGTAGGCAAAACCGTCGACATTGAACACGGGCACAATATACCAATCGTAGCTGTTGGCTAAGTTGCGCACTTCCGGCTGCTGTGAGGTGAGCAGCTCATTGATGAACCAGGTGGCAGTGGCAGAGGTGATCCACTCACGGGCATGTATATTGGACTCGATGAATACGCCGGGCTTATTCGATCCATGGGAAATCTTAATGCCACGAATTCTGCGTCCCTCGTACGACTGACCCACGGAGAAGTCTTCGGTTACACTCGGATGGTCTTGAAGTATTTCATCCAACCATTCCTCGATCTCGTCCAGGCTATTATATCGTTTCCAGCCAAAGGTACCGCTATCTCTGCTCGAGACTTGTTCGTCGTCGATAAGCCTAAATATCAATAAAATGTCTAATCATAAACTTTGTCTAGCAAGAAACTTATAATCGAGCATTATAAAAAAGAACACAGATATTATAAAAAAAAAACTTTTGGAATTATCGCAGCTTACTTCAATGATAAAAAAAACCTTTTGTATATCTCACTCTCCAATAAAATTTATCAATACTTACTCTTGTAAATTGGATATTAACAGTTGATTGCTGATGCCATAAAGTTTTAGGAGCAGCTGAAAGCGTTTTGATTCACTTGGACTAACCATAATGTCCATTTGCTTCGAGAATTCATTATACTGCTTCCAAATATTTAGCTAAACAGTACAAAGTTCTTCATCAGTAGAAAATATATCTTTAAGTTTATAGTTTCCCATACATACGTTCTGACTGCGTTCACTTAGTTTATTTATAAGTGCCAATTGAATCTTATTTTTTATGTTCAACTTATAGACAGCGTAGTTATCGTAGCGCACTTTGATTGGATCCTTTAATGTCCCAGCGCTGGCCAGGACCACAAATGTGGCAAGCAACCAAATCAGACGCATTGCAATTGCCAACTGATCGATCGAGTGGTCGAGTTTAGACCTTAAGAACCAATTGGGAAATTTGATAGCGGTAATCTAAAAGCAATTTTAATTTGCACATTGGTTTTTAGGCAATAATAGCTGATATTAAGGCTTTCAGACCGACGCCATAATACTCTGATAAAGTGTTTCACTTCTAGGTGATAAAACTGTAACTAATGTATTAATAGATGGAGAGATTATTGTGATTGTAACGCAACATGTACTTTAACAACTATTCAAAATATGACTTATATACAGTATTGAACTGCTTCCTGTTCGAGTGAGTGTTATACAAATCCTTAGGGTTAAAGATTTGAAAATTGCAAAATGCTAATCTGAGCCCGCGTCTGACAAAGCGATAGGAAAAATCGATAATTAGATTACTAGGAAGCACCTTCACAAAGCCGATATCTACCGTTATTTTCAAACCAGACTTGGAGCTTAGATTACTTAGAACCTTCCTCGAAAATCTGTACTTCTTGGCCACACCCACGCGGCACCTGTTATCAGGTGGTCTTATTGGTATCAGAGTATTTCGCAGTCGGTTATACCCAACTACAACGTTGTTGTACTAGTCTCAGTTACTAATTGTGATTTGTTTTTCCTTTGCACAGCTCGGAGCATTCACCTCTTTGGCGATATTCTGCGGAGCCGTTGAAGGCACCCTTGCTTAGAAGTCTGCACTCCAAGCCACAGCTCTACCAACAGGCACTCGTCATCTATCATCACATACTCAAGGTGAGCTACACATAAATGTACAGTGTGTCAAGCAACACAACTCTTGCACTATTTGCGCCAGCAGAAGACTATCCGTTCAAGCTGCGATGACAACTGTCACTATCAGCTGCACTTTATGCGCAAACTGTGGGTCGACTGCCAGCCGGGCGGAGATCCCAATGCGGATGTGATCTTTAACTATCCGCAGGAGTTGCACAAATATCTCAAGGGCTATTACGCCATTGACTTGGAGCTGGCTGTCCAGCTGGTTCGACTAATCTACAAGGCGTCTCCTGAGCAGGGCGAAGGCTGTTTGCCACTCCATGAGTTGTTGCCACGTCTGATTCCAGAGGATGTGCTGCCACTGCAAACGTTGGCCGAGTGGCATCAACAATTGTTGCCCCTACTCGATGAGGAAGTTAGCCTCGATGAGGATCAAGCCAAGTTGATATTTCTTCAGTTGTTGGCCCAGCAAACGGGTTTTGGTTCCACTTTCTTTGCCGTCAAGCAACTTAATGACGCCTCCCTGCCCGAGAATCTACTGATTTCCATCAACTCCGCCGGTTTCCATCTGCTCAATGGGACTACAAAGCAACTACTTCGCAGCAATAGCTACACAGAATTGGGCATTTGGAGCTCGGGGAAGAATCATTTTCATATTCATTTTGGGAATATGATTGGTGCCTCAAAGCTGCTCTGCAGCACAACGCAAGGCTACAAAATGGATGATCTACTCACATCCTATATAAAGTACTTTAGTAACCAATAATTGGAATAGAAATTAAAAAAGTGCATTGGATTAATCCGAATATATTAGTCTTGTCAATCAGCGCAGGGCTACAAAATGAAGTACTTTAATAACCAGCAAGTGTTGAAATTAAAAAACTGCTTTAAATATAACTCAATTTGTTGGTCTCATCAATCAGGGCAAGGCCACAATATGGATGATCTGCATGAAATAGTTTAATAACCATTGAATGGAATAAGAATTAGAAAAAAAACAGCTTTAGATGTAACCCAATGCGTTGGTCTTATCAATCAGGGCTACCATTCCAGCCATGAGTTCCTCGCAATTAACCAGAATATGAGAGGGTGGGAGCACAAAGCCAAAACGTCCCTTGTCCCGGAACTCAATGGTATAGCCCACCTTTTTATCCAGCTCATTGAAGACCCAATCCACCGAGGAGCCAGAAGCGACATCTGCAATAAAGCCAAAGTTTTCCTTAATATTACAAAAACAACTATTCCTGAACTAGTTGAACATACATAGAACCGTTGCCGTTGAGCCGTAGAAATATTTAGTGCCATAAACCATATTTTCGATGGTCGTAGAAAAAGCCTCGCCTATTTCCAGCAAATCATCGTAGTTCTCTGGGAATTCTTCTTGGGTGTGACCATATGGCGACAGTAAGTATTGTCCGTAGGAGTGAAAAGATATATAAACACTAAACTTATCCCTGATGCTCGTCAGATAATCGGACAGTCCCTTGGTCTCTGGCTCCGACCAGGGAACAGGACCGGCAAATGTCTCGCTGCATGGATCATCAGAGGCACCTTCATTAGCCATCCAATGAGAGTCAAAATTACGATTGCCATCGATTCCAATACAGCTCGAGGTGGCATGTGGCTGTCGCGTTTTGCGCCACATGCGATCCTATAATATTCGATACTTCAGTTAGCTGATTACCACAGATAAAGAATAATAATCATAAAAAAAATCGACCTAATTTTTAGTAAAAGAATATTCTTCAGAACGTAAATTTATACAATTATCGAGCCAGTAAATTTCATGACTTATTTCTGAATTTTAGAAAGATATTTTTTTTTAAATTTCAGGTTGCATTTCTTCTAGATTCTATTATTAGGGCAAGGATTTATAAATTATCAAAATTTATTCCTAATATTTAGAAATCATTTTTAAGGGCCTTTATAAATTTGAGAAACTTTTCTCCTCATATTTAAAAATTATTAATAAAAACAGGAAAAACTTTCTATTATTTAGGTCGATTTTTTTCAGAGTGTACTTACGACTCGGTGGGAGTAGGCAAAACCGTCGACATTGAACACGGGCACAATATACCAATCGTAGCTGTTGGCTAAGTTGCGCACTTCCGGCTGCTGTGAGGTGAGCAGCTCATTGATGAACCAGGTGGCAGTGGCAGAGGTGATCCACTCACGGGCATGTATATTGGACTCGATGAATACGCCGGGCTTATTCGATCCATGGGAAATCTTAATGCCACGAATTCTGCGTCCCTCGTACGACTGACCCACGGAGAAGTCTTCGGTTACACTCGGATGGTCTTGAAGTATTTCATCCAACCATTCCTCGATCTCGTCCAGGCTATTATATCGTTTCCAGCCAAAGGTACCGCTATCTCTGCTCGAGACTTGTTCGTCGTCGATAAGCCTAAATATCAATAAAATGTCGAATCATAAATTTTAGTGTCCAGCATGAAACTTATAATTGAGCATTATAAAAAACAACACAGATATTAAAAAAAAAAACTTTTGGAATTATCGCATTGGTCTTCAATGATAAATGAGAACCTTTTGCAATTATTATTACTATTTTTACTATAATTATTATTATTATAATTATTATTATTATTGTTTATCTCACTCTCCAATAAAATTTATCAATACTTACTCTTGTACATTGGGTATTGACAGTTGATTGCTGATGCCATAAAGTTTTAGGAGCAGCTGAAAGCGTTTTGATTCACTTGGACTAACCATAATGTCCATTTGCTTCGAGAACTCATCATACTGCTTCCAAATATTTAGCTAAACAGTTCAAATTTCTTCATAAGTAGAGAATTTAACTTTATGTTTATAGTTTCCCATACATACGTTCTGACTGCGTTCACTTAGTTTATTTATAAGTGCCAATTGAATCTTATTTTTTATGTTCAACTTGTATACAGCGTAGTTATCGTAGCGCACTTTGGGTGGATCCTTTAAGGTCCGAGAGCTGGCCAGGACCACAAATGTGGCAAGCAACCAAATCAGACGCATTGCAATTGCCAACTGATCGATCGAGTGGTTGAGTTTAGACCTTAAGAACCAAGTGGGAAATTGTATGGCGGTAACATAAAAGCTATTTTAATGTGCAGATTACTTTTCAGCTATAATAGCTGATATTAAGGCTTTCAGACCGACGCCATAATACTCTGAAGTAAATATTTGTAAAGAATATTTTGATGTTGATCGAATTCCATACAAACTTTTTTACTCTTGTCTGAAAAATTCCGTTTTAAGGTGTTTCACTCCTAGGTGATAAAACTTTAAGTAATGTATTAACAGATAGAGAGATTATTGTGATTGTAACGCAACATGTACTTTAACAACTATTCAAAATATGACCGATATACAGTATTGAACTGCTTACTTTTCGTGTGTGTTATACAACCATAGCACTGCTAAAGTGCAGCTCCGAACCTGAATTGCGTACCGGCTAATGCAATAGACGAAGAACTAGAAGTTAACGGCATGAAACTTTAATAAAAGGTAGCTGCAGATGCTTATGAACTGCTTACACATCATTATTACATTGAAACTCTGCTAAACATGTTTGTTACTAAATTGTTCTTTTAAGTAACTGTAATTATGTGTTCTTTTTAAGATACGATAAATTGATGTCTTATAGATAACTTTGTATATTAAAACTCCAGAATGTTTAAGATGATTCTTTGTATTTTTAATAGCTCAGTTGTTTTATTTGTTTCTTTTAAACACATTTATATTTGTTAATCAAATTAATCCATTCTGATTTTAATCATGGGTCATATTTAAGTTGCAGATACCCCAATTTTTTAGATTCCGCGAGCAGAGCAATGATGCCAATTAAGGCCTCCTCTGAATTAGGTATTATATAGGCTGGTGGCACAACAAATCCAAAAGTCCCCGTATCACGAAATTCAATAGTGTAAGATATTTTGATATCGTTACTATATGCCCAATCGTTAGTGGCACCAGATGCGGGATCTCAAATATTATAAAATAAATTAATACAAAAAATTTGTATTATGTCACGTTGATATTTAACTCACAAAGAATGCCTGCTGCTGACCCGTAGTTGTAGACTGTGCCATAAGGCAGTCCCTCAACTGCATCCCCAAAAGCCTTTGCCACCTGCATTAGATCATCATAATTATCCGGAAACTCCAATCCAGTGTGTCCATAAGGTGATAGCAAAAGTTGACTGTACGAGTGAAAGGCCAGCATCACATTCAGTTTATCCCTAATGCCACCAACATAATCCGACATGGCTTTTATCTCTGGCTCGGAGAATGCATGCGGCCCAGCATAGTCCTCAGCACAGGGATTCGTTGAGGCGCCTTCATTCTCCAGCCAATGAATATCGTAGTTTCGATTAGGATCAGCTCCAATGCAGTTCGAAATATTTGATGGTTGACGCGTCTTACGCCACAGACGATCCTGTGTAGAAATTGCAAAGTTTTAATATCTAGTTACAATCATATAAAAGAAAGCCCTGAATTAGTGAAAATTACCCTGAAAACTAGAAAGTTTTTCGTGTTTTTAGCCATAATTTATACAAATGTCCTTGTCTTAAATCAACCATTCCATAAATATTGTGTTTCATTATTTTGTAGAAATATTTTGTACTATTTAGAAATACATATCTATAATCCTCACTTACATACAGAAACAAGAAATTACATTTTAATTTTTTCAAATTAAACTATATGAATTTATACGTTTGTGTATATGTGAAACTCAAAAATAAAACATATACGCATTTTAAAAAACCACCTAGGAATTTAACATAAGAAACATCCCGGCGCCCCAAGTACGGAAAATTTCTTATATACATTGTGATTTCATGTTGCTTACCTTTTGGTGACTGTAGACAAACCCATCCACGTTTAGCACTGGTACAATGTACCAGTCATGAGACTCAGCCAACTCTCGCACCAAATCATCTCCAGAGCTGAGCAGCTCGTTGATCAGCCAGGTGGCCGTGGCCGAAGTTATCCATTCGCGTGCATGAATGTTAGACTCGATAAAGACACCTGGATTACCCGATTTATATGAGATGCGTATGCCTCGTATCTTTCGTCCCTCATAGGATTCACCTATTATAAAACTTTCTGTAACATCTGGATATGCTGCGAGTACTTCATCCAGCCAACTCTCGATTTCTGCCAAGTTATTGTAACGCTTCCAACCAAATGTGGGCGACGAGTTTGTCGTTGTCTCATACTCCAAGTCAATCAAGCTGTAAATAAATTAATTAAATTAATAAAATGAGCACATTATTGTTTAAATTGTTGAACAAATGAAAGTTTTACTTACTGCTGCACATTCGAAATAAAGCTGTCAGCACTTGCATTTGCTCTATTTAATTGTTTCAGAAATTGTGGCAAAGCATCTGGTTTGACCATTAAATGTAGTTCATTATTGTTCTCATGCCACAATCTGAACTGTTGTGTATATTTTAATTACCTGTTTCAACTTAACATTTTTAATTTAATTTATTAATAAATTACTTACACTCTGATATTTTTTAGTTAGCTCGAGCAGCAGCAGACGTTGCTGAAGATTTTCATACTTAATCTTAAACACTCTATAGTTGTCATAGCGAATTTTCTGCTCCTTTTCCTGCTTTTGCTTAAGACTTGACCCCTTGAATAGTGCTATTAAAATTACCAAAGTAAATATTATGTCTAGCCTCATGTTTATCGTCTGACGTTCCTTTGCTAACTGCTAATCTTTTGTCAAATGCCGCATTGTTGATACACAAAAAGTGGGCAATAAAAGTAATAATTGAAGAACTCACTAATCGCTTGTATCGCTTATAGATTGCAACGATAAGAAATAGTTAGCTCATTGAAGTTGTTTTCATAAATATTTTTGCTGTGAATAGACTTCTTATGGTTTAAAATGTTTAAGTTTACGATTTGACCTCGTTGCGTTTTATAAGTTGGCTCTTTCTGTATATTTATTATTGAATAAATAAATCAATACTCCACTCGGAAAAAAATCGCCCCGAATTTTAGAAAATCGACATACTTTTAGCGCCAAGGGTAACTCACTTTATTACTCAGAAAGATATTTCTAAAAGTCACGGTTTTTCTTTACTCAATTTCAAGCTGAATTTTTTCAAAAATGAATCAAAAAGATATCTTTTTTCAGGGTGTTTTGTCAAAAGTGTACAAGCAACTCCAACATTATTTAATAAAAAAATTCAGTTTTCGCAACTCATAACATTTTAAATAGTTTACAAATTTATCAAATTCAATTGAAATAAATCAGCGTCTAAGGCAGACAACAGTTAAACTACAATATAAAAGACGAGCCAATAAATTGCATTACTTATTTCTGAAATTTAGAAAGCATTTTCACTAAAAATTAAGGGTTGAATTTCTTCTTTTTTTACGTGTATTTCTTTACAATTTTTTTTATGATTGTTGGTTTGGTCAACCTTAGCGTAATTTTTGTTTCCAGTGCAAGCGAACACATAATTATTGGAATGCACTTATATATTTATTAAACACAACGCGGATGTGAAGTGTTAATGGACTTGTAGAGAAACGATTACATTTGCTTATTGCTTATTGCACCCCGAACCACAATCAGAGCCCTCACAGATGTCACAGAGCGAGGAGGCGACCTGATAGTACTCCGTGGCTCGTCGATCTGTCTCATAGTAGTCGTAGAGGGAGACAGCAGCCGGTTGTTGCTTGGCCACGCTATGCGCCCGGATGCCCTCCACCGGAACACACTTGACATCACCCGGAGTCAGGCTGTCAAAGTAGACAATTACGGTGGAATCCGCGTTCTTGGTATCGATGCGCATGACTCTATCGACGGCCTCAATTTTACCGAAACTCTCGGTATCGCTGATATAGCCTGAGGGCAAGGCAATTTCCATGACGGCCATGTTGGAGTCACTGGTCTGGTTACTCGACTCAAGGGGCACATATTCGGCGCACACTTCCACACTCAACAGCTGCGAGGATGTATCCTTCACAGTGGGCCTCACCTTGAAGGCGGGCTTTGCCTCTTTGTCAGCGATATTATATCGATAGGATAATTGCACCATTGCCGAACCCTGACCCTTGGCTGTGAAGCGAATCTTACGTGTGCCGCCTGGCAAAACGTGACTCTGGAGTACAAGTGAGTTCTCGGGGTTCACTTTGATAGTACCCTTGTTATCGTCATCGTTGTTATCGCTGCCAGATGCAACGAAATCAATGTCAATGGTGCCGCTGCCAGAGCCCGTCTTCTTGGCAAACTTAGTCAGCGCTTCCAGACCAACAACGGTGTCTTTTGTGGAGGAGAAGCCCCCATTGCTGTTCCGATGGGCAATCAGCCACTTGGCAATGGGCAGCGCTGCTTCTGCTGCCTCCTCTTCAAGGAGTGCCAACAGCAGATAGGATGTAATCTCAACATCATTGCTAGTGCTGGGACGCCAACTGATCAATCGTTCTGCATCCATTGAGTTCTTCGCGGTGTTTTTCGACCACCATTTCTGGCCATTTTGCTGCTTGGCAACATTGTCCAACTTGGCCAAAACTTGCTTGGTCTTCGGATGCTTGGCCAATTGCAGAGCTACGGTGGCAATCGATAGGGAATATTGATCATCTGTCTTGTCCACCTCTTGGGCGACATATTCCAGGGCCTTGTTGATGGTTTGCTGATACTTCGATAGCACTTCCTGTAAGTCAAGTATGGAATTGTTAAACATATTTATTTACTTAATGTCAGAAAGTAGAAAAAAATTAAGTTTAATGAAAAATAAAATTAAATTGAAAAAGTCGACAAAAAAAAAATTACAGAAAGTAAAATATTAAAAAAATTAATTGAAAATCAACACAGAAAGTAAAATATAAATTGAATTACATGAAAAATGAAATTTACAATTTAAATTTATATTTAACAAAGATGTAAGCCGACTCAAATAAATATGAAAATTGGAAAATAAATTTATGAAAAAATATATTTAATATTTAAATTAAGAAAATCTTTGAGTATTTAAATTCAATTTTAAAAATAAAAATTATTTATTATATTTCTCAAGTTACATGAGAAAAACCAAGAAAAATATCAAGCAGACCAAAAAATATTTGTTAAAGATTGATTAGAGAAAGTTACCTACTTCATTTTCAAAGAACGCAAGCAGCACAAATGATGTTAGCCCCAATTCATTCTGATAGGAATTGTCAAATAATTTGCCCACTTCGGCAAATTCGCCATTATCCTTTTGCTTGGAGGCCAGGAAATCCAAGCCTTCTCCTATAACCTTAGGATCGACATCGGTGTATTTGGCAGCCTGATGGAAGGAGCGCATGACATACGCAGTTAACCATGTGCTGCCCGAAGGATCCGATTTGCCAAAGGCACTATAGGAGCCATCGTCATGTTTATAGGTCAATTCACGCTGATAGCCAATCTCGAGGAATTTTTTTGCCTTTTCCTCAACGCTGGGCATTTTGCGCCTGGTCGCCTCCAAATAATTGAGCACCAGAATATTGGGCACGAAATTCACCATATTCTGTTCACCACATCCGTAGGGCATACGCACCAAATTATCCAAATTCTTAATGGTCGGACCCAGCAGATCACCAACGACAGAGAACTCTATAAGCTCCGAGTCTTTTACGGCTTGAGGGGGAATATCAACCTCAAGTTCGTGTTGCACTTCCGATTGATCAGCCTTTAGATTGATAAAAACTGCTCGATTTTCGAATTTTGTCACTCCCTCCGGTTCGACCTTTAATTTCTGTTCGATCGTATCACCTGCCAGTGGAGTTATTGCATTGATCTTCAGCGTGATTGTTCCCACTTTCTTGGGGCGAATCATGAAGGAGACACTCTGACCACTGTTCGAGGCGATCGTAGCTCGCTTAACTCGTTGTATTTCATCGATTGATTTCTCCTCAACTTCATTGGTTGCCTCAGTAAATTCATATTCCTTATCCGAATTATCCATTGTAATCTCAGCATCGAGTGCCTTATCCATGTAGTTGAAAATGATGACAGGTATGGCAATGACCTCACCTATTTAAATTAGCCAAGTATTATTCTCATTATAATATTATTATATATATTACATACAGCTATTAAATTGATTATGGTTAAATTTAATATATATTTATTTTTATTAAATAAATTATTTTTAAAAATTTATCATTATAGTAGTATTATAAATCACATTTCGAAAAACTCGATACATTTCTTGTCTTCCCGAAATGAACTTTGCTTAATATTGACGATTTTGAAGAAATCTCAATTTGATCACAATATCATTAGTACATTTTTCTGCTTTGAGATGCAACACTACTATTATTTTGACCGCAACTGTGTATCATAATATTATTCTGTATTCTTAAGTTATTAAACAATTAATTTCTTACCGTTCTTCACAGAATATGGCAAATTGGTGGAGACAAAAAATGGACGAAATACTCGAATTTTGCTGGGATTCTGAGTGAGGGCAAATCCAGTTGTTGGATTCAAGGAGAAACCAGTCACAACCCATGAAGTAATTGTATCCGGTATCTTTTTAGTCAAGGTAAGACCTTCCGAATCGGAACTATGTTAGGGAATATATAATATATATATGTAGAAATGTAAAATTAAAATTAGTTATCGTTAGTAGTATACATAAAGTATAGATTATTGGATTATAGCCTGCCCACATACATATATACATATACATATATAAATAAATATGAGTAAATACATTAAGTATACCGAAAATGCAAGAATTACGTTATATTATCCTGAAAAATCCAAGTTTCGGGGAATTCTTTTCGAATTTGGGGCGTGGCTGCAGAAGAAGATGGAGCGGGAAATGAAGCTGATGGCACACCAGGACGATGAGCTAATGAAGCAATAAATTCATTATATTCCGGCTTAAAACCTAAGTACAAATAGTTAGTTTTAGTTAGCATTGAGTTTCAATCTACACAAATTTTTTTTAGGTGCTACGCAAAAGGAACACAAGATCAATAAAATCCCGGCCAGAACATTATTTTAATATTAGTGCATTTTTAGTCAATTGAATAAAAACTAAAACATTTTAATGACCTTTGGTGTTGGGCCAAAGTGTTGGGCCAAAGACAAAAAAAGGTAAAGTGATTACGTATAAAATGGGTGACTTAGGGCAAGAATATATCTGGTATATCTAGTATCCAGCGCGAAAACCTAACAAACTCAAGAGCCTTGCATACTGCACAATTTGTTCGAATATCCTTCTTCAAAAAACTCTTTACGTACGACAATATATACTTCATATGTATCTCTAGGAAATTCAAGTTCCGGATTGATATTTGCATATAAATAATACAATTATAAAATTTACTTAATCCAAATGTAAAAATTTGTAAAAATTCTAGAAATTGTTCACAAAAAATGATGCCTTAAGTAATGTGTTAAGTGTCATTTTTGTCGCTTATTCAGCAGGGATCAGAGTGTCAATAGCGCAGTTAGTTAGAGAATTCCTTTCGAGTCTGTAGGACAATCTTGAGAGGGTGCCGATCCTCGCAGAACAGTGCCTAGCTTTACTTGATTCGCTGAATGCGCCTTCTAAAAATCAAATAATGTGATAATGCACACCTAAAGACAAGCTGGGAAGTTTTTTAGTAAAACTGTAAGAAATATACAAAAATGAAAGATTTAAACCGTCCCCAAGAACAATGAAATCATAATTTGAAATAGACGTTTTTAGTCTTTTTTACTTTGGTATAATCAAAATTCATACTTTTCGTAGTGCCTAGAAAGTCCTTTCGTATATGAACTTTGTTGTATGGTGTCACTTTTGATTCAAAATGCATAAATTCTTCTCATTGAAAGATTTATTCATATTTTTGCCCCCTATCATAATATTGAACTTACTATAAGGATAATTGGAATTTGTCAGTGTGACCAAGCCCGAAGATTTTCCCGGATAGCGACCATAGCCCCGTTGCCAGGGTGTGGATGTCTTGTACTTGTTCAGACTGCTGAAGACATCCTCGCGAGCCAAATCATTGCCAGACTTGAGCAACAGAACACTCTGATCCACACCAAGCAGACCCACATACGAGTTGGCATCAGTTTTGATCTGCAGTTTCACTTCTTCGCTGGGCTTAGCCTCCAATGGAGCAGAGATCTCGATCTGTGAACAAAACACAATTTAATTAGTCAAATAAAAAATCTTTCTGAATGTATAGGACCTTTTTAAAATATTAATGTTTAAAAAGACTTTTTAAAATTCACAGGAATGTCAAATTTCTGAAATTCAGTGTAATTATTTTCTGAGTGGTTTCTGTGTATTTACCGAGTTTACGAAATCCTTGTCAAAATCAATTGTTTTCTCCTCGAAGCGCAGCTCGTTGTCAAAGATGTAGTAGACATAGATGGAGGCCTGTGGCACCATTGCAAACGTGGGTGTAAACTTAATGGTGTGGCTCTTGCGGCCTTGTGGCACTTCAACATGCTCCGCTTTCACAATATTGCCCCGAGCGATAATCGCGTATTGTAAATATGGAATCGGCTCTTTCGATTTCACATCAAACGAAACGCTTTTACCCAATTTTTGACTATGTGAGAAATTATAATAAAAAAAAAAATTTAATACTAAATTATAGATAAAATACATTATTCAACTTACGTTTTAGTGTTTATTTGTATTTTCAGCGGCTCAGCGGATTCAATTTCCGTTTGAAATGTTAGAATCGAACCCAAGAAGGAATAGGAGTCCGCATAATAGCCCGTAATGCCATACAACTGAAACCTATTTGGGGACAGTGTAGGATCAAATGTGGCAATACCATGCTCATTCAAGGCAGCCTCAAATTCAAAGCTTTCATTATTACGCTTTTCAGTTGGTGGCATTGGCTTAATGTGGAAATGACTAAGAACTCCATCAAATGAGAGTTTTGCTTTTTTCGTCGCATCTCGCACTGGGGAACCATCGATATTCTTGACAACAAATTGATAGACAAACGATTTGTTGGGATGATAATTGTCGGGTGCATCGAGTGCCTCGATTTTATATCGTTGCGCATGCAAATTGACAATTGTCGAGCTATTCTGCTGGCGACCCGTCAAATCTTCGGTGACCACGGCAAATATCTTCATCGGAAGCGTATAACGTGATTTTTGGTCCGTGTCCTGCAGCGGGAACTCAACGTGACCCTTGCCGTCGATATCGATGGTTTTAATTTGATCCATTCCACTGATAGTGTCAGCCAAATAACTATAATTGGGTTTTATGGAAACGGTGGCTTTGCCTTTGACCGGTTTGCCATAAGTGTACTTGGCTCGAATCGTGGCCTTAATGACACCATCCTGTATGGCAACATCCTTGGTTGATTCCACAATGACCTCATATTTCGGTAGTACATATTTGGCCACCTCAAAGGATTTGGTTTTCGCAGTTTCATCTGACAAGGTGACCAATATTTTCCAGGTACCCAGCACTGGTTGTTCCGATAGTTGCAGCTCTCCTGTATAGATTCCCTGGTTTAATTTGACATCTGAGAATTGCTTGATGCGATTCTGGGCACCATCATTAATCACAATTGTTATGGGCTGATCTATCGTAGCTGGTCGTGTGTTCTCATCGAGGAAGAGCACTCGAAACTGTACCAGATCCGCTGGCTTATAGGTTGCCTTATCCAATTGTATAAAAATTGATGCTTTATTTTGCGCATAATTGAGTTTCGTTGAGTTCTCAAAGATAATGCCTTCGATCCCAGTCGCAGTCAGACTATATTCTCCATACATTAGTTTTGGCACATCGAATTCAACATTTACCGTTGACATCGGATGAACTTCGACTTGTTTGGTCTCATTGAAGGATGGGCCAGTGATGCCCACTTTTATCAGACTCTTTGCGTCCGCTTTGTGCACAGATACGGCCACATTGTATTTAAAGTTGGAGCGGATGGTGCCAGGCCCAATCACCGTATACAGGCTGTAAATTGTAAATGGAAATGGATATTTTTTCTATAAATATATTTTGTAAACCGGATTTTTAAGGCTGCTTCATTGATCTTCCTCTTCGTAATGCAGTTTTCGTTTCGTGTTTTAACTATAAACAGGAATTAAGAATGCTGAAGTCGAACGAATTCTCGACTTACCCTGTAAGCAGCTATTAAATTATTTAAAATAGTGGCTTTTATTACAATCGGAAGGCAATATGTACGAAGCTAACTTGATCTGCCCTGAATATACGAGTCTTTATATAACAAATTTGAAGTCTCCAGCTCTCATAGTCTCTTAGACATGGCTGTATCGACTCGGCTGCTCAGCCTGATGAGGAATATATGGGCTCGGAGATGCTTCCTTCTGCCTATTACATGTGTTTAGGCAAAACGATTATACCTTTTTGAGCCATTTTGATGGGTACTAGCCTACTGTACAAATACTTCAAAATTTAAAAATAAACACATAAATATATTAATAGATATATAATATATAAAAGCCTATTTTCCAAACTCTATCCTCTATTTTCAATTTAAGACAAAGTTTACGTTGGCATTGGAATAATGGATGAGGAATGTTGGCACAAAATGTTTTTACTTACCCAGCGGCATTTATGAGTAGTCCCAACTGAAGTATACAAAACAAAAAGAAAAGTTCTCCTAAACTTCGCAACATTTTTGCGAATATAAATTCAAATTTTTTCCATTGCTAAACCAAAAATGGTTTTTTAGTGTACTCTATTTTTTAGAATACTTTTTTATAGCACATAATTCACAGCAACTATTATTTTAATTTTTGTTTACTATCAGCACACACACAGAGAGAAAAAAGCTCAGCTTCGGTCTTTTATGGGTTGCGATGCGATTGCCTTGAGACGCTTCCGATGCGTATCGATCGCCACTCGGAACCGCAATGCGCCCGTCGCTATGCGCAGCCTGCCTTAAGTATCATATTTGTGGGTGACACGAACGCAGCAATCTGGCAATCGGCTAGCATTGTCTGCACTTGTCTTACAGCTGTACAGAAAATAATGGCACCACTACCAAAGTTTTTATTACGAGTGAAAAAATAAGGCATTATGCTTGCAATTTTGTTTGTTTGTTTAGTAGTCAGTAATGTACTCAAAAGTAGGGAAAGAAATCGATTATTTATTTTTAATTTTTATATATAATTTTTTATGTTAATTTGAATAACTTCGTCAAAACTCAACTGATTTCAAAAAGCAAGGGCTTTTTGATCATAGTTTTGCCCCTAAATCAATCGTACATTTAAAGTTAAAAATGAAATTTGAGGTCGGAAGACAAGTAAAAATTATAGCCCGAAAATCGATATATCGGTGTATGGGCAAAGGTCGAAACTTCAAAATGCCATAACTTCGTCAAAACTCAACTGATTTTAAAAAGCAAGGGCTTTTTGATCATAGTTTTGCCCCTAAATCAATCGTACATTTAAAGTTGAAAACGAAATTTGAGGTCGGAAGACAAGTAAAAATTATAGCCTGAAAATCGATACATCGATATATGGGCATAGGCCGAAACTTCAAAATGCAATAACTTTGTCAAAACTCAACTGATTTTAAAAAGCAAGGGCTTTTTGATCATAGTTTTGCCCCTAAATCAATCGTACATTTAAAGTTGAAAACGAAATTTGAGGTCGGAAGACAAGTAAAAATTATAGCCTGAAAATCGATATATCGATATATGGGCATAGATCGAAAATGCCATAACTTCGTCAAAACTCAACTGATTTTAAAAAGCAAGGGCTTTTTGATCATAGTTTTGCCCCTAAATCAATCGTACATTTAAAGTTGAAAACGAAATTTGAGGTCGGAAGACAAGTAAAAATTATAGCCTGAAAATCGATACATCGATATATGGGCATAGGCCGAAACTTCAAAATGCCATAACTTCGTCAAAACTCAACTGATTTTAAAAAGCAAGGGCTTTTTGATCATAGTTTTGCCCCTAAATCAATCGTACATTTAAAGTTGAAAACGAAATTTGAGGTCGGAAGACAAGTAAAAATTATAGCCTGAAAATCGATACATCGATATATGGGCATAGGCCGAAGCTTCAAAATGCCATAACTTCGTCAAAACTCAACTGATTTTAAAAAGCAAGGGCTTTTTGATCATAGTTTTGCCCCTAAATCAATCGTACATTTAAAGTTGAAAACGAAATTTGAGGTCGGAAGACAAGTAAAAATTATAGCCTGAAAATCGATACATCGATATATGGGCATAGGCCGAAACTTCAAAATGCAATAACTTTGTCAAAACTCAACTGATTTTAAAAAGCAAGGGCTTTTTGATCATAGTTTTGCCCCTAAATCAATCGTACATTTAAAGTTGAAAACGAAATTTGAGGTCGGAAGACAAGTAAAAATTATAGCCTGAAAATCGATATATCGATATATGGGCATAGATCGAAAATGCCATAACTTCGTCAAAACTCAACTGATTTTAAAAAGCAAGGGCTTTTTGATCATAGTTTTGCCCCTAAATCAATCGTACATTTAAAGTTGAAAACGAAATTTGAGGTCGGAAGACAAGTAAAAATTATAGCCTGAAAATCGATACATCGATATATGGGCATAGGCCGAAGCTTCAAAATGCCATAACTTCGTCAAAACTCAACTGATTTTAAAAAGCAAGGGCTTTTTGATCATAGTTTTGCCCCTAAATCAATCGTACATTTAAAGTTGAAAACGAAATTTGAGGTCGGAAGACAAGTAAAAATTATAGCCTGAAAATCGATACATCGATATATGGGCATAGGCCGAAGCTTCAAAATGCCATAACTTCGTCAAAACTCAACTGATTTTAAAAAGCAAGGGCTTTTTGATCATAGTTTTGCCCCTAAATCAATCGTACATTTAAAGTTGAAAACGAAATTTGAGGTCGGAAGACAAGTAAAAATTATAGCCTGAAAATCGATATATCGATATATGGGCATAGATCGAAAATGCCATAACTTCGTCAAAACTCAACTGATTTTAAAAAGCAAGGGCTTTTTGATCATAGTTTTGCCCCTAAATCAATCGTACATTTAAAGTTGAAAACGAAATTTGAGGTCGGAAGACAAGTAAAAATTATAGCCTGAAAATCGATACATCGATATATGGGCATAGGCCGAAACTTCAAAATGCAATAACTTTGTCAAAACTCAACTGATTTTAAAAAGTGAGGGCTTATTGATCATAGTTTTGCTCCTAAATCAATCGTACATTTAAAGTTGAAAACGAAATTTGAGGTCGGAAGACAAGTAAAAATTATAGCCTGAAAATCGATATATCGATATATGGGCATAGATCGAACCTTCAAAATGCCATAACTTCGTCAAAACTCAACTGATTTTAAAAAGCAAGGGCTTTTTGATCATAGTTTTGCCCCTAAATCAATCGTACATTTAAAGTTAAAAATGAAATTTGAGATCGGAAGACAATTAAAAATTATAGCCCGAAAATCGATATATCGGTGTATGGGCAAAGGTCGAAACTTCAAAATGCCATAACTTCGTCAAAACTCAACTGATTTTAAAAAGCAAGGGCTTTTTGATCATAGTTTTGCCCCTAAATCAATCGTACATTTAAAGTTGAAAACGAAATTTGAGGTCGGAAGACAAGTAAAAATTATAGCCTGAAAATAAAAGTGAGGGCTTATTGATCATAGTTTTGCTCCTAAATCAATCGTACATTTAAAGTTGAAAACGAAATTTGAGGTCGGAAGACAAGTAAAAATTATAGCATGAAAATCGATACATCGATACATGGGCATAGATCGAAAATGCCATAACTTCGTCAAAACTCAACTGATTTTAAAAAGCAAGGGCTTTTTGATCATAGTTTTGCCCCTAAATCAATCGTACATTTAAAGTTGAAAACGAAATTTGAGGTCGGAAGACAAGTAAAAATTATAGCCTGAAAATCGATACATCGATATATGGGCATAGGCCGAAACTTCAAAATGCAATAACTTTGTCAAAACTCAACTGATTTTAAAAAGTGAGGGCTTATTGATCATAGTTTTGCTCCTAAATCAATCGTACATTTAAAGTTGAAAACGAAATTTGAGGTCGGAAGACAAGTAAAAATTATAGCCTGAAAATCGATATATCGATATATGGGCATAGATCGAACCTTCAAAATGCCATAACTTCGTCAAAACTCAACTGATTTTAAAAAGCAAGGGCTTTTTGATCATAGTTTTGCCCCTAAATCAATCGTACATTTAAAGTTAAAAATGAAATTTGAGATCGGAAGACAATTAAAAATTATAGCCCGAAAATCGATATATCGGTGTATGGGCAAAGGTCGAAACTTCAAAATGCCATAACTTCGTCAAAACTCAACTGATTTTAAAAAGTGAGGGCTTATTGATCATAGTTTTGCTCCTAAATCAATCGTACATTTAAAGTTGAAAACGAAATTTGAGGTCGGAAGACAAGTAAAAATTATAGCATGAAAATCGATACATCGATACATGGGCATAGGCCGAAACTTCAAAATGCCATAACTTCGTCAAAACTCAACTGATTTTAAAAAGCAAGGGCTTTTTGATCATAGTTTTGCCCCTAAATCAATCGTACATTTAAAGTTGAAAACGAAATTTGAGGTCGGAAGACAAGTAAAAATTATAGCCCGAAAATCGATATATCGGTGTATGGGCATAGATCGAAACTTCAAAATGCCATAACTTCGTCAAAACTCCACTGATTTTAAAAAGCATGGGCTTTTTGATCATAGTTTTGCCCCTAAATCAATCGTACATTTAAAGTTAAAAATGATATTTGAGGTCGGAAGACAAGTAAAAATTATAGCCCGAAAATCGATATTTCGGTGTATGGGCATAGGTCGAAACTTCAAAATGCCATAACTTCGTCAAAACTCAACTGATTTTAAAAAGCAAGGGCTTTTTGATCATAGTTTTGCCCCCAAATCAATCGTACATTTAAAGTTGAAAACGAAATTTGAGGTCGGAAGACAAGTAAAAATTATAGCCCGAAAATCGATATTTCGGTGTATGGGCATAGGTCGAAACTTCAAAATGCCATAACTTCGTCAAAACTCAACTGATTTTAAAAAGCAAGGGCTTTTTGATCATAGTTTTGCCCCTTAATCAATCGTACATTTAAAGTTGAAAACGAAATTTGAGGTCGGAAGACAAGTAAAAATTATAGCCTGAAAATCGATACATCGATACATGGGCATAGGCCGAAACTTCACAATGCCATAACTTTGTCAAAACTCAACTGATTTTAAAAAGCAAGGGCTTTTTGATCATAGTTTTGCCCCTAAATCAATCGTACATTTAAAGTTGAAAACGAAATTTGAGGTCGGAAGACAAGTAAAAATTATAGCCCGAAAATCGATATATCGGTGTATGGGCATAGGTCGAAACTTCAAAATGCCATAACTTCGTCAAAACTCCACTGATTTTAAAAAGCATGGGCTTTTTGATCATAGTTTTGCCCCTAAAATATAAAATTTTAAATAATATTTTAAGAGTCTTCTTTCACTTCTAAAAACATATTTTTTAGTGGCTTAAACTTAATCAAATTTCAACAAGAGACAACATTGTAGTTCGAAGTATCGCACCCAGAAATGAAATTTCTAAGCAGCGACATGCTTGCATTATTATAGGCGTGTTACTTTGCTAAGAACCAGTATTGTGGTACGCATGGAAATGTATTCTCTTTTCATGTGAGTGTTATACATGCTGTGCTTCAGTCCAGCTCAGAACCTGTATTGCGTACTGGCTAAACCCATGGTACATTATGTCAAGCTAAGCAGATATTGGTGTGAAACCTGAATAAAAAGCAATTAGAGGTGCTGAAGTTGCTAAAGATTTTCATACTTAATATTAAACACTATAGTTTTCATAGCGAATTGTTGTTTGCTCCTTGTCCTGTTTTTGTTTTAGTCTTGTCCCATTACAAAATTACAAATGTAAATATTGTGCGTTGCTTTGCTAACTGCTAATTTTTAGCCAAATGCCGCATTGTTGATATACAAAAAAAGTATTAATTGAAGAACTCACTAATCGCGTGTATCGTTTATATATTTTGCAATGATAAGAAATAGTTAGGTCATTGAAGTTGTTTTTATAACTATATTTGCTGTAAATAGACTTGTTATAGTTTAAAATATTTAAGTTTATGATTCGAACTCGTTACGGTTTATAATTTGTCTCTTTCTGTATTTTAAATATTGAATAAATAAATCAATACCACACTCGGAAAGAAATCGATCCACAATATTAAAGACGAGCCAATAAATTGCATTACTTATTTCTGAAATTTAGAAAGCATTTTCACTAAAAATTAAGGGTTGAATTTCTTCTTTTTTTACGTGTATTTCTTTATAATTTTTTTTATGATTGTTGGTTTGGTCAACCTTAGCGTAATTTTTATTTCCAGTGCAAGCGAACACATAATTATTGGAATGCACTTATATATTTATTAAACACCACGCGGATGTGAAGTGTTAATGGACTTGTAGAGAAACGATTACATTTGCTTATTGCTTATTGCTTATTGCACCCCGAACCACAATCAGAGCCCTCACAGATGTCACAGAGCGAGGAGGCGATCTGATAGTACTCCGTGGCTCGTCGATCTGTCTCATAGTAGTCGTAGAGGGAGACAGCAGCCGGTTGTTGCTTGGCCACGCTATGCGCCCGGATGCCCTCCACCGGAACACACTTGACATCACCCGGAGTCAGGCTGTCAAAGTAGACAATTAGGGTGGAATCCGCGTTCTTGGTATCGATGCGCATGACTCTATCGACGGCTTCAATTTTACCGAAACTCTCGGTATCGCTGATATAGCCTGAGGGCAAGGCAATTTCCATGACGGCCATGTTGGAGTCACTGGTCTGGTTACTCGACTCAAGGGGCACATATTCGGCGCACACCTCCACACTCAACAGCTGCGAGGATGTATCCTTCACAGTGGGCCTCACCTTGAAGGCGGGCTTTGCCTCTTTGTCAGCGATATTATATCGATAGGATAATTGCACCATTGCCGAACCCTGACCCTTGGCTGTGAAGCGAATCTTACGTGTGCCGCCTGGCAAAACGTGACTCTGGAGTACAAGTGAGTTATCGGGGTTCACTTTGATAGTACCCTTGTTATCGTCATCGTTGTTATCGCTGCCAGATGCAACGAAATCAATGTCAATGGTGCCGCTGCCAGAGCCCGTCTTCTTGGCAAACTTAGTCAGCGCTTCCAGACCAACAACGGTGTCTTTTGTGGAGGAGAAGCCCCCATTGCTGTTCCGCTGGGCAATCAGCCACTTGGCAATGGGCAGCGCTGCTTCTGCTGCCTCCTCTTCAAGGAGTGCCAACAGCAGATAGGATGTAATCTCAACATCATTGCTAGTGCTGGGACGCCAACTGATCAATCGTTCTGCATCCATTGAGTTCTTCGCGGTGTTTTTCGACCACCATTTCTGGCCATTTTGCTGCTTGGCAACATTGTCCAACTTGGCCAAAACTTGCTTGGTCTTCGGATGCTTGGCCAATTGCAGAGCTACGGTGGCAATCGATAGGGAATATTGATCATCTGTCTTGTCCACCTCTTGGGCGACATATTCCAGGGCCTTGTTGATGGTTTGCTGATACTTCGATAGCACTTCCTGTAAGTCAAGTATGGAATAGTTAAACATATTTATTTACTTAATGTCAGAAAGTAGAAAAAAATTAAGTTTAATGAAAAATAAAATTAAATTGAACTAGTCGACAAAAAAAAAATAACAGAAAGTAAAATATAAAAAAATTTAATTGAAAATCAACACAGAAAGTAAAATATAAATTGAATTACATGAAAAATGAAATTTACAATTTAAATTTATATTTAAAAAAGATGTAAGCCGACTCAAAAAAATATGAAAATTGGAAAATAAATTTATGAAAAAATATATTTAATATTTAAATTAAGAAAAACTGTGAGTATTTAAATTCAATTTTAAAAATAAAAATTATTTATTATATTTCTCAAGTTACATGACTTGAGAAAAACCAAGAAAAATATCAAGCAGACCAAAAAATATTTGTTAAAGATTGATTAGAGAAAGTTACCTACTTCATTTTCAAAGAACGCAAGCAGCACAAATGATGTTAGCCCCAATTCATTCTGATAGGAATTGTCAAATAATTTGCCCACTTCGTCAAATTCGCCATTATCCTTTTGCTTGGAGGCCAGGAAATCCAAGCCTTCTCCTATAACCTTGGGATCGACATCGGTGTATTTGGCAGCCTGATGGAAGGAGCGCATGACATACGCAGTTAACCATGTGCTGCCCGAAGGATCCGATTTGCCAAAGGCACTATAGGAGCCATCGTCATGTTTATAGGTCAATTCACGCTGATAGCCAATCTCGAGGAATTTTTTTGCCTTTTCCTCAACGCTGGGCATTGTGCGCCTGGTCGCCTCCAAATAATTGAGCACCAGAATATTGGGCACGAAATTCACCATATTCTGTTCACCACATCCGTAGGGCATACGCACCAAATTATCCAAATTCTTAATGGTCGGACCCAGCAGATCACCAACGACAGAGAACTCTATAAACTCCGAGTCTTTTACGGCTTGAGGGGGAATATCAACCTCAAGTTCGTGTTGCACTTCCGATTGATCAGCCTTTAGATTGATAAAAACTGCTCGATTTTCGAATTTAGTCACTCCCTCCGGTTCGACCTTTAATTTCTGTTCGATCGTATCACCTGCCAGTGGAGTTATTGCATTGATCTTCAGCGTGATTGTTCCCACTTTCTTGGGGCGAATCATGAAGGAGACACTCTGACCACTGTTCGAGGCGATCGTAGCTCGCTTAACTCGTTGTATTTCATCGATTGATTTCTCCTCAACTTCATTGGTTGCCTCAGTAAATTCATATTCCTTATCCGAATTATCCATAGTAATCTCAGCATCGAGTGCCTTATCCATGTAGTTGAAAATGATGACAGGTATGGCAATGACCTCACCTATTTAAATTAGCCAAGTATTATTCTCATTATAATATTATTATATATATTACATACAGCTATTAAATTGATTATGGTTAAATTTAATATATATTTATTTTTATTAAATAAATTATTTTTAAAAATTTATCATTATAGTAGTATTATAAATCACATTTCGGAAAACTCGATACATTTCTTGTCTTCCCGAAATGAACTTTGCTTCATTTTGAAGATTTTGAAGAAATCTCAATTTGATCACAATATCATTAGTACATTTCTCTGCTTTGAGATGCAACACTACTATTATTTTGACCGCAACTGTGTATCATAATATTATTCTGTATTCTTAAGTTATTAAACAATTAATTTCTTACCGTTCTTCACAGAATATGGCAAATTGGTGGAGACAAAAAATGGACGAAATACTCGAATTTTGCTGGGATTCTGAGTGAGGGCAAATCCAGTTGTTGGATTCAAGGAGAAACCAGTCACAACCCATGAAGTAATTGTATCCGGTATCTTTTTAGTCAAGGTAAGACCTTCCGAGTCGGAACTATGTTAGGGAATATAATATAATTAGTCAGTTTCTTGTAGTCAATGAATAATTATTCATATTTTACAGTAAACACAGACAAGCATTTTAAATGATTTTTGATAATGAGTTTTATATACAGATATATAGAGTAAAGACAATTGAACAGAGATGTTAATAGTTAGTTAGTTTAGTTAGATTTTTAATATTTGCGAAGTATTTGTGTACTTTTTGTTTGTTAGATTTCCTTGAAAAATCCAAGTTTCCATAAATATTTCGCGTATGAAGAAATTTGTAGCAGTTTTATCTTCATCGTTATCAGAATTAGTACTTATTGTTGGCTTTTGTGTTGTTGTTGTTTTACGTGTTTTGTTGGAATTCTGCCTTTCCCCACTGACTTTCATAATGGGTATTAAGCCCGAGTCCGGTTTCTTAATACTGTTTACTTTAAATGTAGAAATGTAAAATTAAAATTAGTTATCGTTAGTAGTATACATAAAGTATAGATTATTGGATTATAGCCTGCCCACACACATATATATGTATACATAAATATGAGTAAATACATTAAGTATACCGAAAATGCAAGAATTACGTTATATTATTCTGAAAAATCCAATTTTCGGGGAATTCTTTTCGAATTTGAGGCAAGTCTGCGGGAGGAGATGAAACGGGAAATGGAGCTGATGGCAAACCAGGACGCTGAAGTGCTGGAGGTCCAGGAATTCCAACTGAATCCGACACTAAAAATCCTTGAATCGTAAACAATTCATCTTCAATTGGTCCATATATATCTAAGTACAAATACGTAAGTTTAAATGATAATTGATTTTCAGTCTACACCAATTTTTAAAAGAACAGAAGATCAACTTTTCTAATCTCAATGAAAGCCCAAGCTAACCACATGCAAATGAGTTTCTTGAAAATATTATAATCATATAATATAATCATCATTCTGAATGTGTTCGTATATCCATCTTTCAGGAAACTCTTTACGAACGACCTTGCTTTATATGTATTTCTGGGAAGTCTATCTACTACAAGTTCCGGATCAAAATCTGCATATTAGAAATTCAACTATTAAATTTACATAAGCGTAGTGCAAAATTTTGTAAAATTCACTTAGAAATAGTTTTAAAAAATTGTGCTTTTAATGACCATTTAATAATGTGTTATTTGTTATTTTTGACGCTTATTCCATACAGATCTGAGAGTGAATAACGCAGTTAATGTTATACCCATAAAGCAGTACCATTTAAAAAATTTCACAATTACGTGATATTGTTTAGAAATATCCAAGTTTCAGGAAACTCTTTTCGAGCTTGAGGGACAATTTTGGGAGCAAGTGCTACTCCTCCCAGTCTTGCGCCCATCACTGCATGGGACGCTGACATAGACGATGCAAAGTAGATCGGCCCTCGACGCCTATAACCTATTGATAATGGAAGGGCCTCGGCATAATAGTAAGGCATACCTAAAGACAAGTGGTATACATTTTTTATAGTACACGATTAAGAAAATTAAAAACATGAATGATTTAAGCGGTCACAACTTAAGACCAATTGGAAATGTTATTAATGTTACTATCAATAAACATTCTGTTAAGATTTTTTCTGTCGATAGTCCCTAAAAATAATAAAGAGTTTCAATAGGGAGCCACAAGCATCGATGACTAAGCAATTCACGATGGAGTTTATATTAAAATGAAAACTTGAACTACCCAAGAACCTTGCATCATACTTCTCAATTTTCTCGAATATCCAGCTTTCAGGAAACTCTTTGCGTATTTGAATATCTTGAGCGACCACATCAGACACCAAATATATTTGTTCTATATCTCTGGTTAATTCCAGGCTATCTGCTTCAATTTCCACGGTATCTGTATAAAAAATACAATTACGCAAAAATTTTGAAAAAATCTTAATACTTTGATCGATTAAAAACTTCACAAGAAATAATATGTTAAATGATATTTTAAACTCATATTTCACATCTGATTGTCAATAACACAGTTAGTTGTATGATCTAAAACCATTGGCACCATGCAAAAGATGTTCAGTTACAGGAAATTGTTTTCGAGTTTGTGGTATATACATATATATGTATATAGACATATGTATATTAAAGTATATATGGTTCGCTTGAGAGACGGATTAATAGTCAGACTCACCTAAAGACAAGTGGGGCAGGTTTTTAGTACAAGTATAAGAAAAACAAATGAATTATTTAAGCCGCCCACAAAAGCAATGAAAACATAATTTGAAATATAACATTTTTAGTCTTTTTCTAATTTAGTGTAACCAAAATTCATACTTTTCGTAGTGCTTAAAAGTCCAAGTGCAGGGAAAGTCGTTTCGTGTTTGAATTTTGAGTTCGATTGGGCTTATCTCTTCCTGTTGCACGTTGGCAGTTAACAAATACGATACATAGGGCAACCTATCTGCATTACAAGAAATACAATACCATATTAACTACAGTGTGTGGAAATATATACCTTAACCTCAAGAAATTAATGTTAATACTTGATTAATAATTGTTGCTCGTCATGCGTTTAGATTAGGATATATATTGCATTGTAGGTTTTTGGCAATACAACCCACCTCAAATTGGTCGATTGCCATATCCAAATCTCTTCGAAATTATCGCGTATTAAATTAACTTGATTCGCTGTCTCAGTTTCTGTATCGTCTTGATTCTCCTCGAAAATAAAATTCTCTTCTGCATCAGAATCTAGTAAATAATCAGGGTTCCCATCAACCGCATCATATGAACGCGTTGCTAAAATTCACATGTTCATTTGTTTAGATCTCGAATTTCCCTAGCATTTATTATTATTATCCCTAACTTTCGTTGATTCGATTTGCCAAAATGCATGAATTATTCTCATTGAAAGATTTATTCATATTCTTGTTCCCAATCATAATATTGAACTTACCCCAACTATAGGGATAATTGGCATTTGTCAGTGTGACCAAGCCCGAAGATTGTCCCGGATAGCGACCATAGCCCCGTTGCCAGGGTGTGGATGTCTTGTACTTGTTCAGACTGCTGAAGACATCCTCGCGAGCCAAATCATTGCCAGACTTGAGCAACAGAACACTCTGATCCACACCAAGCAGACCCACATACGAGTTGGCATCAGTTTTGATCTGCAGTTTCACTTCTTCGCTGGGCTTAGCCTCCAATGGAGCAGAGATCTCGATCTGTAAACAAAACACAATTCAATTAGTTCAGTCAAAAAATATCCCTTATTTTTAGAAAATCTAATTTCTATGACTAAAACAACAAATTTCTAAAAATTAGAAAGACTTGCTTAAATCGACAAATATTTGGTGTGCTTTTTAATTTTTTAGACTACTAATTTAAATTTTATATTATAAACTATCTAAAATGTTTGTATACGAGATAATTACAATACTAATATTTATTAATTTTATAAGCAAGCAACGGAAAAGCTTAAAGAATTCTTTATACACATCATCACTATTCAGACTCCTATGCTTGGTTATCATTTACTTTTTTTTCAGAGTGGTTTCTATGTACTGACCGAGTTCTCGAAATCCTTGTCGAAATCAATTGTTTTCTCCTCGAAGCGCAGCTCGTTGTTAAAGATGTAGTAGACATAGATGGAGGCCTGTGGCACCATTGCAAACGTGGGTGTAAACTTAACGGTGTGGTTCTTGCGGCCTTGTGGCACTTCAACATGCTCCGCTTTCACAATATTGCCCCGAGCGATAATCGCATATTGAAAATATGGAATCGGCTCATTCGATTTCACATCAAACGAAACGCTTTTACCCAATTTTGGACTATGTAAAAAATAAAATTAAATAAATAAATTAAATAAAATAAAAAA
Organism: Drosophila nr. perissopoda 5 BK-2023a; assembly: GCA_035044105.1. Lineage (NCBI taxonomy): Eukaryota > Metazoa > Arthropoda > Insecta > Diptera > Drosophilidae > Drosophila > Drosophila nr. perissopoda 5 BK-2023a. Next base: position 6,423,514 of record JAWNMK010000018.1, read on the forward strand.
ATAATAATAGAAAATTAAATTATAGATAAAATATATTATTCAACTTACGTTTTAGTGTTTATTTGGATTTTCAGCGGTTCAGCGGATTCAATTTGCGGTTGAAGTTTTCGAATTGAACCCAAGTAGGAATTGGAGTCTGCATAATAACCCCTAATGCTATACAGCTGAAACGTATTGGCGGACAGGGTACAATCAAATGTGGCAATACCATGCTCATTCAAGGCAGCCTCATATTCAACGGTTTCATTACTGCGGCTTTCACTGAGTGGCATTGGTTCAAAGCCGAAATATCTGTAGGGTCCATCAAAGGAGAGTTTTGCTTTTTTCGTCGCATCTCGCACTGGGGAACCATCTAAATTCTTGACAACAAATTGATAGACAAACGATTTGTTGGGATGATAATTGTCGGGTGCATCGAGTGCCTCGATTTTATATCGTTGCGCATGCAAATTGACAATTGTCGAGCTATTCTGCTGGCGACCCGTCAAATCTTCGGTGACTACGGCAAATATCTTCATCGGAGGCGTATAACGTGAATTTTGGTCAGTGTCCTGCAGCGGGAACTCAACGTGACCCTTGCCGTCGATATCGATGGTTTTAATTTGATCCATTCCACTGTTAGTGTCAGACAAATAACTATAATTGGGTTTTATGGAAACGGTGGCTTTTCCTTTGACAGGTTTGCCATAAGTGTACTTGGCTCGAATCGTGGCCTTAATGACACCATCCTGTATGGCAACATCCTTGGCTGATTCCACAATGACCTCATATTTGGGGAGTACATATTTGGCCACCTCAAAGGATTTGGTCTGCGCAGTTTCATCGGCCAAGGTCACCACAATATTCCAGGTACCCAGCACTGGTTGTTCCGATAGTTGCAGTTCTCCTGTATAGATTCCCTGGTTTAATTTGACATCTGAGAATTGCTTGATGCGATTCTGGGCACCATCATTAATCACAATTGTTATGGGCTGATCTATCGTAGCTGGTCGTGTGTTCTCATCGAGGAAGAGCACTCGAAACTGTACCAGATCCGCTGGCTTATAGGTTGCCTTATCCAATTGTATAAAACTGGATGCTTTATTTTCAGCATAATTGAGTTTCGATGAGTTCTCAAAGATAATGCCCTCTATACCAGTCGCTGTTAGGTTGTAATCCCCATTCTTCAGTTTGGGCACATCGAATTCAACATTTACCGTTGACATCGGATGAACTTCGACTTGTTTGGTCTCATTGAAGGATGGGCCAGTGATGCCCACTTTTATCAGACTCTTTGCGTCCGCTTTGTGCACAGATACGGCCACATTGTATTTAAAGTTGGAGCGGATGGTGCCAGGCCCAATCACCGTATACAGGCTGTAAATTGGAAATTGTATATGGATATGTGTTCTATAAATATATTTACTAAGTGGCCTTGCATGTATTGTATCATTTTTTTTGTTTTTCTTTTTTGAAGTGCAAAACCGGATTTTTGATGCTGCTTTTCAATCATTTGATGTATTTTATATTCCCTTTTAATGCAGCTTTCTTGTTGTATTTTAAGTATTAACAGGTAGGAATGCTGTAGTTGAGTGAGCTCTCGACTGCGATGTACCCTGTCGGCAGCTATTAACTATATAACCGATATTTTAGCTTGCTTTGATAATCTTTCCATCCCTTTCTCACACATACACTTGCATAATTATGCATACAGACAATGCTTTCTGATTGAAATGAGATCGATATGAGAATAAAGTTTCGACTACAACTTGAGTATTTCTTATCTCATCTAAATAAAACTTGTATAGTCGATCAATAATATTTCGAGGTATATTGTATTATATTTATACAAAAGAAAGCACCTGCTCTTAAGCCTCATAAGGGATTTATATACTTTCTGGGCTCGCAGATGCTTGCTTCTGCTTGTTACATGCTGCTCAAATCGAATATACCCTATTAGGCTATTTTTTAATGGGTACAGAATATATATAAATTGTACCAAAAATATTTTCTGAGGAAGTGGAACTACGATATATCTTGACACAATTTTGAATACTTTCAATGCGACAGGATTGCTGTATAATAGTAATATATAAAATATTAATAAAAATACAAATATATTTATAAATACATACATATAAAAATTATATACAAATAAATATAAATATGTATTCTTACTCTAAACCTAATGCTCTATTTTTAGTATCAAGTAAATATAAGAAAATAAAAACATATTATATTATAAAATATAAATTATTTATTCTCCCAACAAGTTAAGTTAAAGCTTATGATAAATTTAAATAAATATATAAATATAAATGAATTTATAGAAAATATATAAATATGCTTGTTTACTCTCCACACTCCACGCTCTATTTTCAATACAAGCTATAGTTTACGTTGAATTCGGAATTAATGATGAGGAGTGTTGCCCAAAAATGTTTACCACTATTGATTCGCTTTCAATCACATTTGTACGGATGTTTTCCATTTTGTCTTCAGAGATAACAAAACAAAAAACAGAAAATAAACAAAAACCAAAATGTGTACACACAGTTCACATGTGACAAGCGTCCAAAACTGGTTGAAAAATACATTGAAAATGTTTGACTATTCACTATGCTAATCACAAATAAATATATATTAAAGTCTATTCGATGCACTTAAACTAATGACTTTTCTTGGGAATTACTTTAAGTTTGTGTTTTTTATTGATAACCTTGCTGAGCTTAGACTATCAATTATTTTACTTACCCAGCGGCATTTATAAGTATTCCCAATTGAAGTATACAAATCAAAAAGCAAAATCCTCCTGAATTCCGCGACATTTTTGCCAATTTAAATGCAAATTTTTCTCTTGCTATACCAAAAATTGATTTATTATGTTTTCTGTTCTTTTAAAATACGTTTTTATTGCACATAATACTGAGTAACTATTTCTTTTTTTTTTGTTTATTATCAGCACAAACACAGAGAGAAACAAAGCCCAGTTTTGCGATGCGATTGCCTTGAGACACCTCCAATGCGTATCGATCGCCACTCGGATCCACAATGAGCTCGTCGCGATGCGCAGCCTGCCTTAAGTATCATATTTGTGGGTGACACGAACGCAGCAATCTGGCAATCGGCTAGCATTGTCTATACTTGCGTTACATACTTACATACATACAGTTGCTCACAAAATAATAGCACCACACCGATATATTGTTTAATATTCCTCTCAATAAATTAAAGACTGTGCCTGGAATTCTATTCTATGTATTTATTTCATTTGATGGGAAATGCGGCGAATGTAGTGAAAAAATAATAATATCACTACATACGCACTTATTAGAAATAATCAATATTTTCATAATTCTGCGCATTAAAAAAATGGTGATACAATTTTGCTAGTTAATTTTCTTTTCTTTTTCATAAAATTAAATTTGTTATTTTCATTTTAAAAGGGTTAACAAAATAAAATTGTTTGGCTTTTAATGTATTTCCTCAATCTTATAAATTTAAAAACATATCTTGTGGTAGTGGTGCTATTATTTTGTTCGCAACTGTATGTCGCTCATCTACACTCACAGTTTCATTGCTCACTGAGAAATTCCCCGCTTTTAATTATCTGCACACGTAAATACACACACATGCACATGCATACATGTATTGCGTTAAAAGTTCGGCTTTTGCCGGTCAGTATTTGTTGTCATCGTCGTAGCTGTTTATAATTTTGTTTTGTTCTGCTTGTTTTTGCTTGCTTTTATCCGACAACTGTGCGAAGGGGAAATATCAGCATGTACATCTGCAAACCTTAAATAGGCTATTGAAGCAGTTCATGCATTCCACATTTATAAATTTAATTATATTTTAGAATGAATTGGTGAACTAATATTGATGTAGAAAAATTACCTTGTATATATAAAAATAATCAGATAAACATCAGTAATTTAGCTTGAGACAGCTATAACTTCAAGCTCGTAGCAAAGACACCAACCACACTATTTCAGAAGCTTTAGCGTGAGTCTGCTACGTAAGCATTTGTAATTAAGCTTTTTATAATTTCAAGACGCTTAGCATAGATAAAAACCACGCTATACAAGAACTTTCGCGTAGTACACTCAACCACAATGAAAAGCTTTTCAAAATATGAAGAGCATTTCGATCATAATTCAAATAGGCAAAAGTTAATATGAAGATATTATTTGATTCTTTATTAAAAATGATCTACTGGGTTTTTGTGTGTTTTGCTTATGTATTCTCAATTATACATGCACTTTAAATATGTATCCTCTACAACTAAGAATATATATACATATATTTATTTTATATTTTCTTTTTATTTTGCCCCCTTAGACAATTATATTATGTTTATAAGTTTCGCTCCTCAGAGGATGCTTAATATGTGGCCACAGCTTGCTGTTTTATACTTTGCATTTTTTCTTTATAGATATTTTTATTTTTTTTCTACATGTATCACAAAATTATTTATATAACTTATTCGGCAATGAAATCCAAGAACCCAACGCCTTTAGCTTTAGCTTTCCTCCATTATTCCCGCTTAACGAGATCTTTGGCTTTTCTCATAGCATTAAGTTGGGGGAAACTCAAAAATAAAGTTGGTACAAAAAAACAATAAGAATATATTGCATTTTTCTTTTGGAGACATATAAAAATTGTTAAAAATAAACTAAAGATTTACTAAACTAAACTGATAATATATATATATAATAATCAATTACAAATTGAAGTTTAATCGACTTGAATTAAGAATAGTGATACTAATTATAATTGCTTCTTATCACCACAATCGAATTCCGTTACTGTTTCTTTTACACGATTTTTCTCAATTTAGTTTCTGAAATTTGTTGTTTTTTAATTGCAGTGTTCTGTATCACAAGGTTCACGTTTTAATTCAAATGGGTTCCACAGCACGTTCTTTCTTTTTTATTTTCTTTTTAAACCAAGCAGAAATCGTTTTTAAGTTATTGACAAAAGGTGGTTTGGATTCAGAGATAGCAACAGAGCCTTCAACATAAGGACGGAAAGTTGGGATTTGCAAATTTATAGCTACAACTATTGCATGAATTGAAATGAGCTGAGCAACTATATATATTTGTTTATTTTAAGTTAATTACGATTTCTCTACACTCAGAAAAAGATCGTCTTAATTTTGAGAAAACATGAAAGTTTTTCATATATTTGGAAATAATTTCCAAACATAAGAAAACTAATTTCTAAATAGACAAAAAAAAGTTAAATTAAAAATTGTTTACAATTAAATACAATTAAAATCTTAAAATATCAATAACAAACTGAAAATTAGACATCGATTTTTCTACACTTTAGAAAAATGTGGCCTGAAATTGATAAAATTAAAAAAAAACAAAAGTTGGTTTTTGGAAATATGCTTTCCGAATTTTCTAAAATTTATGTCGATTTTCGTTTTTTTTTTTTTTTTGCTGAGTGTAGATTTTGTTAGAATTGTCATCCTATTAAAGTTCAGACTCCTATGCTTGGTCACCATTAAGATTTATACTCGAAAAAGGAGCTCTACTTTTGTGCTCTCGAACGTGCATATCATTCTTTATATTTATGGATCTAAATGTGAGTTTTGATTTTGTCTATGATAATATCTGTTGTCTATTGCAAGTAAACGTAAAACGATAATTCGAAGCACCAAATTAGCTACAACATCCGTCTATCTACAATCCTCGAACATAAATTCCATTTTCGCATTTTCTCCACTATTTACAAAGATGGGTTTGCCAACTTGCCACCTTGCCACATTAGCGTATCATGTGCAACTTCCAGCGTAGCACAAAGTATGCAATTATGCGCAGAGCGAAAAACATTCCAATCAGAGCCACTGCATCCACCCAGAAGTGGGCATCCGTCATGGACATCGATTCGAGGAATTTCTTCGGCACCCGATAATGACAATACATCTCACTGCAATGCAGCTTGGCCCGATCCATGCCATAAATAGAAAGCATGGCACCTACAATAAAAATAAAGGTTTATGATCTTCTTCACTTGTGGCAAATCAGACTCACCTTCAAAGCCATAGCGAACGTAGCTGACATATGTGACCCACTGCAGATAGGTGGGTATTGTGTCAAAGTTGACAAAGAAGCCCGAGAATAGAATCGTTGGAATCGTTGTCACTGGCCCAAGAAATACGCCAGTCTCCACATTCATCCCGGCACCGATGAGCAGCCCCAGAGATTGAGCCACCAACGAGTTGAGCACATTGATCAGCACAAACATCGAGATGCGCTGCATTTCCATCGGCTGCGATGTCAGATAGTAGACGACTAGCACAAATACACTGGAGAAAACAATCTGCAAGGCACCGAATATAAATAATTTTAATATGAAAAATATGTAATATATATATGTAAATATATATATTTACAGCTGCAGTCTAAAATAATAGTAGTGCTGGCAAAAATATATTTATATATATAGATATATAAACATATATAATTAGTGATAATTTATATATATATACAAATTCGACAATTGGAGATATGAAAGTCAAGTCTGTACAGAATCGTTCAAGATCAATGGAGTCAATTGATGGGATTTAGGACTTGGTCTTCAGTTCTCAACCCGATTTCTAACGTTAATATAATAAAAATAATAAAAATATAATCGGACATTGGGCGACTGTGAACGGATCTTGAACATCGATTTCTCTGGAAAGACACCAGAACTAGATGGAGCCTATGCAGCATCGCTATATGGCGGTTATTTCATACATCCACACATCATATCTAGTTTTAAATAATATAATTTGTGATCAATTGAAAAACCTTGTACATCTAGCTAAACTTGGAGGGTATACTACTAGGAACCTTCTTGAAAGATCAGCACCTGTTATCAGCTGGAATTGCTTATTGTTTTGCTGGAACATTTTGTTTTGTAATATTTTACTCATAATTTTATAGATATCCCGACTTTCATTGTTTAACCTTTTTCAGTTTTGCAGTATTGCGTTTTATACTATATTTCAGTTATTTATTTGTACGATTTACCTGAAAGGGAATGTCGGCAAGGGTCTTGGCGAAGTAGAACGCTTTGAGCGAGTACCAATAATTGAGATGCTCACGCACAAAAACCGCCATTTCCGTGGGAACTGCAAAAGAGAAGGAAATTGATTTAAATCAACGAGCAAGGATCAAGGTGCAGGATCAGTGCTTACATGTCAGAATGGTGGGCATCATGGCCGTAAAAGTGGTAAACAAGGAGACAAAAAATATGCAGCCGCTGTTGCTCATAATCTTGCTGGCCTCGTTGCCCACATCGTAGTAGATCATGCCAATGATGGCGCCCACAATGATATGCGATGCCAGCCTCATATGGGTCAGCATGCGATCCCTTATAATGGTGCGGAAGGAACGCTTCAACAATATCCAAAACTGCGTCCAGCCACTGGTGGGGAAACCCGTTCGACTAGGCAAGGTGACAACACTCTCATGCGAATCCAGCAGCGAGGTCATGCAACCTACCACGCTGCTTGTGGCAGCAGCACCACCAGCTCCGCTGGCGACAACATTTTGGCCAGCCGCCTTGGAGGAGCTGAGACTGCAGCTATCCTCATTGTTGGCCACAGTTGGCACATTGCTGATGCTGCAATCGGAATTCTGGGATTGCTGTGCCTCCAGTTTCGGTGGTCTCAGCTCCGTCAACACATCCAGCGCATCGTCATCCAGCTTGGGCAGCCTCTCATGCTCCAGCGTAATTGTGGCCAATGGCGGATTATTTGGATCCGCTCCACCCTTGACAATATCATTGGCGATTGTGCGCGCATTCACCAAATTGATGCCATAATCTTTGTGCGCATATTTCTTGCAGATGCCGTTGTGGACAGCCTGGACCAGTTTGGGAACTGCCTCGCCATGTTCCCCGGAGGCGACTTCGAGCACATAGTCGGCGGGATTATGATACGAGGGGCACTCGTAGCCCAGGGATGCGAGGTAGGGCACCAATCCATGCACTCTGCCCTCGTACACACACTGACCCTGTGCCAGCAAATAGAGATGATCGAATTTCTCGAAGAGCCTCGCCGACGGCTGATGAATTGTGCAGACAATGGTGCGTCCGCCACGTGCTAGGGATTTCAGTAGCGAGATCAACTGGAAACAAGTCGAACTATCCAGGCCCGAGGTGGGTTCGTCAAAGAACATCACCGGTGGATTGTTGACCAACTCCAGGGCAATCGACAGACGCTTCCGCTGACCACCCGACAGATTGCAGGTGAGTGTATTGGCCGAATCCTTGAGCCCAATTGTCTCCAGTATCTCCTCGACTACCACACACTTGGCATATGTTATCATATTCTTGCCCAGCTTTAGATTGGCTGCCACCATCATCGCTTCCCGCACCGACAGATTGGCAATGAGCACATCGTCCTGCATTATGTAACAGGACAGTTTGCGAAAGCGTCGCAAATTGCGCTCCTTGCTGTTGATCATCACTGTGCCGCTCAACTGGGAAGTTCTGCAAGGAGTCAGACACTCAATTAAAAGCAAGTTTCAACTTAAAGCATAAATCATCGCCCTAAAAAATCAGCCTATCAGCTTGTCACTCTCAAAAATCAAGGTTTTTGCACTTTTAAATTGCCTCTTTCACAAAATTTAATTTTTTATTTTTATGTTAATTTAATTTAAATAAAATAAATAACTCTTTAGTTCGATTTTCATTTTAGGGCGATATTTTTTTTGTGAGTGTAGACTTACTTGTAGCCCGCGAGGATGTTCATCAGAGTGCTCTTCCCTGCTCCCGAGGGTCCCATGATGGCAGTGATTTCTCCATTGCGAAACTTGCCGGTGACGCTCTTCAGAATGGTTTTACAGCCACGTAGATGTCCATCGGGCACCGAGTATGAGATATCACGGAACTCAATATCGACGGGAGGACGCTGTGGCAGATGAGATAGGGAAATGGTGCCCTTCTTCTGGCCATTGGGGCTGCTATTTTGGATCTTTGGCGCCAAAACGTGATTGTTGCTGGGCGTAAAGCGACCATTGCATAGATTATTCTGTGAACTGCAAGTGAAATAAATAAATAATAATTTAGTACATTTTGTCAACTACTCAAACTTATTTTATTTTATTTTATTTGTTACTTATTTTAATAGTATTTTACTTGACTAGGATTGTTTGCGGCCAGCCTGGAGCGCCATCTACTGGCCGCTGGAGGGCGCTAACACAGCCGTTCTTTGTCAGCTTCGTTTGGACGAAGGAAAGGGATCGTTTGCATCTTGCAACATCGTGACGCATATCCTCGAAGCAACTGTTCTGTATCCCATCCACTGGGCAGAGCTGCCCCAATAGATCCTCTTGGGTGCTACTGCTGCAGCTGCTCTTCATCAATCTCAACTCCAAATCCAAATCCAACTCGTTGGGCATTTTTGTGCAAATTTAAGTTCACTTTATTTATAGACTCATAGCAAAGACTGCAGAGATCTCGGACTGATCTCCTCTTGATATTAATATACACCTATTTATATAGATTTCTAAGCAGCTCTGAATTTATTCCGATTTAGCAACCAAGTTTTGTTTGATAGAAATATGGACTCATTTGGTTTCTTCCTAAGTTTTCATTACTCCTAATTCTGCAGTCTAACTGGAATTTAGTTAACAGGCTGCAGGGTATATCGTAGTCGACTGCATCATTCGCACTTTTGTTACAATAAATATATAAATCAACCTATGAGAAAGTCTGCATAATAGTTGCGTTGGCGAACTTGCTTACAGAGTGACAAAGTATCAACAAATAAATGCTAAAGAGTATGTGGGATATTTATGTATATATGTATGATATTTATGTATATATATGTATGTATGCATGTATGTTTGCATGTAGAAATAACTAAGATGAAATTTGGCTACAGTCATTGACAAACTCTGAAAGTTTGAGGAAACGAAGAAAACAAAGGCGATAAGGCCGTAATCGACAACAGAAGCCAAAAAGCAGCCGTCGAGTGTTTTGTTCTATTTTTAGATTATCGTTCTTACAGCCCCTCCCCACTTGCCCACCTCCCTGCAAGAAGTAAATATTTGCTTTTTGTAGTAAATTCAATGCCTTAAATCTTATTCATAGTTTTTGCCCCTGCTTCATTATGCACTCAACAAAATAAGTCAGGTCTTGTCGTAGGTCAAAGTTCAGTTTGGTTTTCATTCATAAAAAAAATACTACTCAACGCTGAAAGATTGATAACGTAGTAAAGCTAAAGCCGACTGCACATCAATCAAATGCAAAGTCCAATTAAAAATACAGTTTCGAGTGCAAACTTATTTTTTCTTAATTAATTGAGAGAACAGCTAATTGACGATGGTTTTATTGATGAATGGACGGATTGATGTGTAATTGTTGTAAAATGCGGATCTGAAGTGTTCAGCTCTTGATAGAAAATAAACGATCAACTCTGGGCATGACTAAGTTTAAAGTTCAGGGCTTGAATATATCTTGCTATTTACCATTTTTAATTCATTCCGCATATATATATATATATTTCTTGAAATTTTAATGTACATACTATATACATACTATACAATTTAATTTAATTTAATTCATTTTCTTTTTTATTTAATTTTAAATTTGTAAATTAAATTTTATTTTCAATTGAAATTAATATATTTTTTACTTTTACTATTAGTACACATTAAATAAATAATCAGGCCAAAAATGCTGTTCATTTCCCGTCTGCAGCTTATTATTATTAATCAAACCATTGAAATTCCCGCGCTGTTCCAAATTGTTCCTTATTTGCCATTGTAATTTCAAGCATTTGGCTATCGTTCGCAATAATTGCGGTTTTATCGAAATACGCAACTTCAAGTTACATACGACAACAAAAAATGAGCACTAAACTGTTGTCAGACAGCTTGTCGATGGACAGACGGAAACGAAGAGCGGAGAGTGAATAATGACTGACAACGTAAACAGCAACGCAGTCAGCTGTTGGATCTCTCTATTTCTCTCTCTCTCTCCGCCTCTCTCTTACTAATACACACACATGATAATGTGCTATCCAAAGCAATACAAAAACAAAAGCAAGTCAACGTCACCAAGTCGCAGTTGTATTGCTAAATTGGAGATTGCTTACACACACACAAACATAAACAAAGAAACGATAAATTCACCACTTCTCCACTGCACCACTTCCCCATATCCATGGCAGCCGCTATTGCGAATTTCTCGGTGCGCGTGTACTCAAAATGGGTACATTTTAGGTGCGCTTGCACCGAGAAACGACGCCTTCGGTTCGGGTAATGTTAACGAACTCGACGCGAAGCCTCAAGGCGATTTACAACAACAACAACGGCAGCAGCAGCGCTTTGTGAATTGCAGCAGCAAAGAATACCAAAGATAAAAAAAATGAACAATTGTTGGGATATTTTCTCGTTGTGTGTGTGTGTTTGCCAGGAGTGATATTCAGCCGGCAATAAAAAACATGAATCATTTGCCAGCACTGCTTATTGCAATTACTGGCAATTGAAAATAACATTATTTATTGAATAATTAGCAACTGAACTTTGAACATACAGCAAGTTTAGTTACAGTGTAATTTTGCAACGATTAAAACTAAGCGGAAACATCAAATGGTGAGCGCGAGAAGCATTCGCCAATTAAGCAATTTTGAGCTCGAATTTTACTCGAAAATGTTTGCGAATTTTGAATGAAAGGAAAGACAAACAAACCGCTAATTTCTTACGGAATCGCCATAAAAGAGAAAATTAAATTTTTCCTATGTCTTACCACTTTCTGGACAAAGTATAATTAATATATATATATATTTTTATTGTTGCGATCTACAAAAATGGATAGAATAACCGATAGCCAAATGGAGTTCACTGAATGAAAACGATAACAGCAGAAACGATAAGCCAACACTCAGAAAAAAATCGCACTAAAATGAACATCGCCCTTAAAACTAGTAAGATTTTTTGGTCTTTAGAAGTAATTTCTAAATATAAGAAAGAGGAAAGAAAATCAACCATCCGAAAAATATGGCGATTTTTTTTCATTTTTTTTGTAATATTTTCAATTACTAAGAAACTCATTTCTAAAAAGTTTAAATGCCAAAAATATAGGAATCCATGTGTTATATATTAGATATGAACTTATTTCGAAAGATATATTTTTTCTAAATTTTACAAAAATTCACCCTGAGATCTATTTTGTGAGTGTAGTCGAACAGAGCAAAGGAAAGCAAAGCCCAACATCAACTGTATTTCTATAAGTCCTGCGATTTGCATTTCGAGCTGACCTCGATGTGTGTGGGAAAGGTCAACGTGATTTTGGGTGGAAATTTATGGTCAACTTGAGGCTTAGCTAGCCAAATGAAGCAAATGTAGCGACGCCCAAAAGTCTATGACTATTTTTTATACATTTTTGTCTGTCAAGCGTTTTAATTGCATAACCGATGCACGCGCTTTTCACCTGCCGACAAATAACGTTAAATAATTCACAGTCGAAAGTGGATTTTTGGTAATGTGCACCATAAATATTTAAAGGACACAGAAGCAACACAAAAAACAAAAAGACGACAAACGCTGGCAGAGAACCGAAACAAACTGAACTGGAGCAGAAATCAACTCTGTTCAACTGAACTGAAATGCGAACTTCGATTTTTCCCACCGCTACTGCTGCTACTACTCTGCTTTCATTGGGCATATAATATATAATAAGAGTATTGGAGTTGTGTATACCCTTTCCCACCACTACTACTGCTGCAGCTGCGGCATATTCGGTTTGTCAAACGTTACGTGCATTCGTTGCTCCCAGATCGAGGAAAGCGTATTCATGTTTCGGCTATGCCAAGTGCACTTCTCTTTCTGTGTTTCCTTTTTTACGCTAGTTCCTTCGCTAGTGTCACTGACAATTGCTTGACTCTCTCTCTCTCTGCTCTGCTCTCTCTCTCTCTCTCTGCTTGACGGCGGCCTATTAAACGTAACATACACACATACATACAAGCATTTGCAAGTGTCCGCCTTGAATGTGTGTGTGGTTTATTCACAGCACTACTGACAACACACAAACAAAAGCTCTATAGGCCATAAGGATGTTTCAAGCAATTTAAACGGGTTTTGTTTTTATAACCTTTTGTGTCAAGTCAAGTGTGGGAATTTCGTAAAAGAACCGTGCTTGCAATTGTCACTGATTCCAGGCTGGGTAATTTTTATTATTTGCAATATTGATTGGTTTATTTTACATATTTTATTTTATTTCAACTTAAGACAGTCAACACAAAAATTATGCAAAAAGTACAAAATAGTTTCAATTAAATTAAAAATGAAATTTAATATTGGATTAAAATAAAAAGATTAGATTACATTTAAATTCATAATGAGAAATATATAAAAGTTTTTTTATTTATATTAAATTTTAAATTTTAATTTAAAAAAAAAAAAAACTTTAATAAGCTCTTAATTTTTTTTTATTATTAACTTTTTTATTTATTTTTTCTGTTATTTTATTTAAGTTTTTTTATTAATAGATTTAAGTTCAAAAAGAAGAAATATTTATAAATTTTTAATTTATATTAGTTACGCTTTAAGGCCTGCCGCAATTTACTTATTTACTTGATGGTCACATTTGGACATAGTTTCATTCCATTTGCATTTAACTTATGTGACTCTGGAGAGCTTTTAAACGTACTGCTTCCATTAAGCTATTACTCTTAGTTCAGTTAATGCTTAAATTATGTAGAAATACCTAAAGCAGACAACTGTTTACTATCCATAAGTACTTTCAGCCTTTTGCTCACCAGTTCGCATTTAGTGTTTTTTTAAGATTTCGTTATACAACAAGCATAGGCTTCTGGCCTTGGGCATTTCTTAGGTCGACACGCGATTTGCGATGCCTCCTTGGGAACATTTACAGTTATTACAGTTATACTAACTAACGGGTCTTCTCTATTGATTTTTCACAGCTGCTTGCGATTTGTCTTCTTTTTTTGCGTGTGCGTCGTTTGCATTGCATAAATACCGTTAAATGTTAAGCTTATACCATTAGAAAATATTTAAAATTAATTTAATAAAATTATGAAATATTACATTTTAAGCAGACTTTGACAAACTTTGATTTTTAATTTCCAAAGCTGAATGATTTAAATATACTTTATCATACAATAAATTAAGAATATTCTATTTGTTCGGTCTGATTGGGATTTATTCGGTTTTCTTCAAATTCATGGCACAAATATTGAAGTATTTTGCATTTAAGGTATTTAAAGAAATATTGTGAATTTATCTTATTTTGTTAGTTTAAATTTAAATATTCAATTTTATTTGTAATTTACTTTTAATTTAATATATTTTCCACTTGTTGTATTTTGAACCTGTGTCGCCATTAAATAAATAAACAAAAATAAATAAAGTGTCCTGACGTGGTTTTAGCCAAATGGCGAGCTTGTTGACAGGAGAGCTATGACTTAATGAACGAAATTTGTAGGACTTCACGCCTTAAATTTCAAGCGGTATTTGGGTCAGTCAAAATGAGGCTACACTCAGCAAAAACAACATATATACAAACAAACATTTAGCATTTAAAGGAATTCTTCAAATCAACCCTAGTAAATAAATTTCTTATAAAAATGAGATTTCATTTTTACTTCTTAGAAATTACTTTTTTATGATTTTCTTTAAATAAATACTTTTCTTAATAATTTAAAATATCTCTGAAAACAAATTGAAAAATAAACATATTTTGGGATTGTAGTTTTTCTTATATTTAGAAATTATTTCGAAAAACAAGAAAAGTTACTTCGGTTTATTTTGGTGAGTGTATTATGTGGCCTTCCTGACTTCTCCATTGATACACGCACACAAGCATTAAATGTATCATATTTCCATTCCCATTCCCATTCCAATTCCATTGTTCCATTGACAAGCATAATCTATATTATCAAATTCGCTTCCATTCTTGCCTTCTTTCCATTTTCCATTTCGCATACACAAGCACAATCAATGGTATTTCTACTCCCCTCCCATTCTTCTTCACCTTCCCCTTCCAGGTAAGCATAATCTAATGCTAATCTAATTAGATTTGATAGTTTTCGCTACTTACCCATAGGCGGCGTTACATTGCTTTAAATCGTTGGATTTTTGCAATTGATTCAAAAGTGGCACAGGCTCCGCCGTGTTGCATGCCCGTGTGGCAGCGTCAGTTGTGGTGATGTTGCAACTCTTGTAGTGAACTGCCCCAAGAGGCTCCAATGTTGTTGCTGTAGTTGCTGATTTTGATGTTGCCTGTGTGGCAGGCAGAATGATGGCACTGCAAGCGTTCTCCTTCTCCACAAGTGGCACATTTGTGGCATGCAACTCATCCATTGTTTAGCAGAATTTTAGTATTTAGTTTATAAAGTTGCAATTGGCAGTCAGCATTTGAGTATTTCTTTTGTTTTATTTATGTAGTTACTTATTTTATGTGTTTATTTGGCGTTGCATGCAACTTTTTCTTCTTCTTCTTTTGTATGTGCTTCTATTTATACAAGTTTCACTTTCAATATTAATGAAATATTCATTGTTTTTGTGGCTTATTTGGCATTTTTTTTTATTTGGAAGTTGTTGACTTATTCGGCTGCTTTGGAAAAAATTAACGAGAAAAGAATTAGACTTTTGATTTGGGGATTAATGTAAAAAGATATTGCTCGCAATGTATCAGAAATTAAAAAAAAAGGATTAAAAACTGCAGCTGCTTAGTTAGGCATACTGAGTTTGGCTGCACTGGAAGAAAATCAAACAAGATTTTTGGATTAAAATTAAAAATATTCCCAATTTATAAGAGAAACATGATTTGATATGTAAAAATAATCAAGGTATCTAAAAATATAACAGAAACATATCTATGGACTTTTGGACATTTTTAGCAAGCCCTTTTTTATTGCAGATAGATTTAAAAAAAGACAATATATTACAGAATAATGCTTAAAGATTTTTTGATCTCAAATAAACCAGATAGCCTAAATTGTGTATTAAAAATACAAAAAAGATTGTCCTGACTGTACAAAAGAGATATAACACAAGTAATAAATTATTAGGCTTTATATTTCGCTGCTGCTTCAAGTTGGGCATTTTTTATGGCATTTAGCAGCTGCTGCTTGGGTTATTCCATTTTTAAATTTTTCATAAACTAACGGCAGTTTCTCAATTTTGAGTTTAGCTGCACTGGATGCTTTGGCAGGTGGCCGAGCAATAAGAGCGATAAGATTGCCTCGAACTAACTATTCAGCGAATTGCCTTCGAGACGAGATTAGGAAAACATATTAACATATATATATATATATATATAGATGAGTGTGTGCGTGCGTGCGTGAGATTAGGGATGGTTGCGGTGATAAGCCGGCAACTGACTGGCTAATTTTGCAGCTAATCTCGCTGCTAATATGTAATAGACTCAAAAAAAAACCGGCAACATTGTTTTTGTTGCTGGTGTTGCAGTTCTCTTCTATCGAGTGCTTTATTGACCATTGCAGTTCTCTTTCTCAGATCGACCGGCAACATTGTTGTTGCTGTTTTTGGTTTATTGCCGACTAATTTATCAGCCAATGGCAACATTATTTTCTTATAATTTTTTTTTTGTCTAACCATGATGAAAAAATAAGAAATTTGAAATTATACAGTTTTTTACATTGTCCTACCTTAATTTCTTTGAAATTGGGCTAGCAAAAGTTGCTTTTATCACAACCGCAAATCTTTCACCTTAGCTACAATGTAGCTGAGACTGTTGCTAAGCTTGGCTCTGCTTTGCTTTTCTTAGCTAAATGGCATGTTGCTAAACAAGCTAGCACCGTTTCAGCATCTCACACAGCATAAGCATAACAAAGAGAGAGAGAGAGAGCACTCGAGAGAGCTCGTAAAAGGTACAAAGAGAACGCACGCGCTCTCTCTGCCTCCCTCTCTTTCAGATACATCAGAAGCATATAAAAGATACACATGAGATAGATATTTTTTATTTTTTTTTTAAATTTATATGTGCATATGTATGTGTTTCTGACCGAGTATGAGTGAAACTAAAAAAAAAAACTGATAATCTTTACACAAATTAAAATTCAGCAGTTAGCTTAAGGTAGTGGGGGTTGGTTTGCTGCATGCCACATTAAATTTTTCAACGACGCAGTTTTTCATTTTCATGTTTCTCACCTTTTAAACACAATTAAAATATAATTCCAATATTTAAAAACAAACTAGTTTTATCTATTATTTAATTTCCCCTTTTTCTAATTACTTTTATTTAAGAGAAACGTTTGATTTCCGTGTGTTGCTAGACATGCTTTGTTTTATATATTTTTGCTGTTTGTTGCTTTAATTTTAGGCCCAAATATTTGTTTGGTTTCTATTGCTGTCTCGCTCGCGCTCCCGTTCTCGCTCACTTTTTGAATACGTAATTTGTGGCAACACAAACAAAAGTATCTTCCAGCTACATTGAGATCAGGTGGTCTAAGAGAACGGTTCAGTAGCACAGCAGCTGGTCGAAAACAGGACAGGACATGAAACGTGTATTTTTTTGTTTGGCGGATCGAGCGCGACAGTCCCCGCCTGCGATGGCAAACACACAACTTACACGTACCGCGTGCGAAAAAGAACTGAAATTGTGAGCGCATCTAATTCGCCTGTTAAGCTAAGCGATGACTCTCTAAGCAAGTGTGCATGTGTGAGTGTGTTTATTGCGCTCTCTCAGCAGCAGCTGCTTGTGTCGTGTTGCGCTCTCTCAGCAGCAACTGCGTGTCTGAATGTGTGTTTATAGCGCTCCCTCACAGCAGCAGCTCCGTGTATATGTTGTGTGTGGGGAAGTCGACGTTTGTCAACGGCTGCTGCTCTCACTGCCTCCGTGGCTCTGCTGCTTTGTTTGTTGCGAGTGTGTGTGTGCTTATGGCCTCACCCACAGCTACTATTCCTCTCTGCGCATGTGCCCTATATGTGTATATATGTGTGTGTAAATGCTGCTGTTTCTGTTTTGTATGTGTGCATGGTGTTTCATTCCGGCTGACGCTGAACAGCTGATCGTAAACAGAAAATTTAACTCACTGCACTTGGCTCAGGTGCAAATGCACCCGAATTGCGTCGCTTTACTCCTTTTCTTTGTGTTTGGCAATTTTACTATGCTTGCATGTCATCAATGCATGTGTGTGTGTGTGTATGTGCGGTACACTAAACAACACTGTTAAAGTTTGTAATTTTTATTTTATTATGCAGCACTTGACACTTTTAATAGTTGGCATTTAATTATTGAACTTTGAACTTTCTGCCTTATTATGAGCAATGCTGGGTACACTCGCTCCAATTGCGGCAATCATTCTTAGTTTAATTACACATTTCATTCAAACTTTGAATAACAGCGGTTCAAAGTGCCAAACGAGAGAGACACAGCGAGAGAGGGTGGAGCTTGCTGATATGTTGTTTAACATTGACATTGTTTCAACTAACATACACACTTACATAAAAGCTGGGCTACAACTGTAAACTCAAGCTCATATCAGCCAGTGTTTGTTGCTGTTGTTTTTTCTGGTATTCCGTAGCAACGGAAGGCGTCTAATCAATCAATTCTTCTTTGTACGTTTTGAAGCCACGCAATTCTCTAATGACTGCATCAAAGCTTTGCGAGTGCAAAGTAATTTTAAATTTTCAATGTTAAATATTATAGGTGAAATTATTTGAACTTGCCGCCAAGTTTAAAGTTCTCCAAATTGTTGGCAGATGTCGCTGCTGCAGCGAAATAGCAGCAAAACTACGCCTTGCCACATTTCGGTGCATACAGCTGTCATCTTATTGTTTTGCTTTTATAGAAATACTCACAATGCACACGGGAGAGAAACGCTTAGATTTCAAGGGAAATTGAATTACTAATCAGAGACGTTTCACTGAACTACTCATTATCAGCAACTGTAAGTCGCACAGCAATATGTACATATTTGCATACATACTTACAAGTTTACTTACATAAGCAAAATTTAGAAAAACAAAGTGTCGTTAGATGCGTCATTGGTTCTGAACGCTCAAAGCTTTTGCTGTGAGCTTTTTGTAATGCTTTTTGCTGCTCACATTTTTACGCTGTTTGTACTTGGAAGAATTCTAATTAAGAGCTTTTTAAAGTGCTGCCAATAAAAAACAAATACATATTGGAAATTCGGTTGAATTTAATATTTGACGTCCAATATTAGAATTAGTACAATGTATTGCACAAAAAAAAAACAACAAAATAATTATAAATCATATATTTTATAATTATAGTTTTTCCTTCTTCATTCTGACTCCTGACATTCAAATAAATTCGTTTTTTCGTTACGCATGCTGGCACAAGCATAAGACTTACTGAACTTCCTTACGCCCTTAACTAACACTAATGTTTAGTGCTTATACGTGCATTGAAGTGCTGCCCATGAGGCGGACATTTGAAGTCAACCACAATGGTATGTAGGCTGCGATTGCTTGCCTGTAAAAGTGGTGCCCATAAGGCGGACATGTCTACCTGTTGCATGACCGTTAAAGTTCTGCCCATAAGGCGCGCAATTCAAACTCAAATTTAAATTGGAATTTCACTTGAATTTAATAATTGACTTTCATTAGATGAACTTTTACATTAAGATTTAGTAATATTGTATTGTACAAATAGAAACTAGAAATAAATTATAAATCAGTATTATGCGGTACTCGGTTATTCCCTCCTCTCTCATTCCTCTGGCACAAACGTGAAACTCACTGAACAACAACTTCTCCGGGCATTTTCGCAGTTTTCCTCCCCAAAGCGCCACGTGATCTGCATTTCTCAGGAGGATGCGCGTATTTTGTTGCTATCTCGCTCCTGATCGCTGTCGCAATCGCCGCTCTCCGCCGTATCCTCGTCGCCCCCCTCACTATCCCGGGCAAACAAGTGCCGCAAGCAGCTACGTTTCACGTATAAAAAAGCGCACAGGGCACAAAGCAGAAACAGGACCCCAACGGAGCTGCCAATGATCAAAGCGCGCATCTTGCGCTGTGACGGCACCTCCAAAAACAGCTCCGGGCTGGCCACCATCTGCTGCCCATCAGCGCCCACCGCCAGCACCTGAATCTTAAAGGTGACATCCTCCTTCAGGTGTCGCAACTGATAGAAATTGTCGAAGGTTTCCGCGGTGCCAATGAGATAATGTTCCGGCTCCTTCCACCAGCGCACCGTATAAAGACGCAACGATTCCAAGCCCAACGTGGGATGCTCCCAGTGCAGCAGCCAACCTTGCGGATTACTAATCACACTCAAATTCCGTGGGGCACCCAAGCCACCCGCATTGGACGATTGTTGTTGCTGATGTAGCAGCTGCTGGCCATCGAAATCCTCGCCTCGGAAGGGAGAAGCTGAAAGTGTGATTTAAGGGGTAAATAAATCATATATCAGTCATTTATTTTTATATAATTGACTTAAGTCAGTCGAAAAAAATACAAAACTAAAAAACAGTTTAAACTAGATTAAGAATATAATCTAAATTTAAATTGAAATTTAACAAATACAAAATCCGTATCATCTTGATATTATATATTACGAGCATCACATTACGCCATAAAAAGTAAAGTGGAAAATCATTTTTAAGGATTTATAATGATTTCTTTTACAAGTTTATAAAGTTTTTTACTTGTAACTAAATTATCTTGTAGTAAAGAAATTTGATTAGAAAATAAGCGCATAAAGCACTCCAATAATAATAATAATAATAATAATAATAATAATAATAATAATAATAATAATAATAATAATAATAATAAAAAAAATAAAAATAATAATAATAATAATAATTATAATAATAATAATAATAATAATAATAATAATAATAATAATACACATTATATCATTATTAATTGGTGCTCTCACCTTGAGTTTGGAATCGGAACTGTTTGCTGAACATGCCATCGCCATACTTGTCCTGGCTGAGCACCATGAATTCGTAATCCCTGCCCGGCAACAAATGCTGCACTGTGGCCTCCATGACACTCTTGTCCAGGATGCGGAGGGTTCTCCACTCGGGAGCATCGCTCAAACGATACCACACAGTGTACTCCTGGTTGGGGCGAAGGTAGCCTGGGGAGGATTGCCACGAATGGTGTCACATATTTGGTCAGGTTGAGGTTAGGGGTCAAAGGGGTCAAACTCTCACCTGGCTGCCAGCGAATGGTGATGCAGGTTTCCGTACTGTTCGCGGTGAGGTTGTAAGGTGGGCGTGGCGCAATGTTCTCAATCATTAATTCAGCTTCGGCGGTTATTGTTGCGGCCTCATTCGTTGCAGAGCACTCGTACATGCCACGGTCCGTTTCAATTAGGTTCGTGATGGTCAAATTGCCGCCACTGAAATGGTGACGCTCCACTGCCAATGCCTGCCCGTCTTTCTGTTCAATCACAATCAGCATCAGATTCTGATTCAGATTCAGATTCAGATTCGGATTCAGGTGCAGCTCCAGCTGCAGCTGCTGCCCGACTCCATAATACACATGCATATTGCAAAATGCAATCAAGCAAAACTGCAGCTGCAACTGCAACTGCAACATGGAGTGGCTTTAATGCCCTGCAACCCCATTGAAAATGGCTAAGGGGTAAACGGGTTTTGTGCAAAAGCAGAGGAAAGCAATTCCGAAACTTCCGCAAAACTTTCAAAGAGAAATTTTAAAGGGCATTCAACAGCTGGCTGTAGGGTATCTCATAGTCGGGCTCAGCATTTTTAGGTGTATTTTTTGTGTGACAATGCATTGTGATTGGACTTACCCGACTCCAGACAATGGTTGGGCGATTGTTTCCGTCCCGGTCGATGGCTTCGCAGGGCAGCTCGGCCGTCTCGCCCAGTTTCTGTATGTAAATCGCCTTTGGGGTAACACTGAAAATGGGCGGACGGAGCACAATGACGCTAATGATGGGCGAGGGTCCATCGGTGCCGAGGTCGTTGTAGGGCGTGCAGGTGTAGCTGCCCGCATAGTTCTCGTTCACCTTGGAGAAGAACAGACTCCCATTCATCTTGTAGAACACGCCAGGCACATTGTACGAGTCGAACAGCAGCCCGTCCTTCTCCCAGCGCAGATTCTTCAGCGGCGGATTCGCCCTAAAATGACAGTCGAGTACCGCCGGCTGCCCGTAGGGCAGGTAAACCTCGGGCGGCGCATAAATCACCTTGGCCTTATCTGTGATGGAGCAGAAGATTGCGTTAGTTGAGCCACATAATAAATATTATTATATAAATAATAAAAAATAAATAATTCTGTAGTAAACTCTTAATATTTATATTTATGGCTTTCTAATAAATAGCTTGCATTCAAATTTAGAAAATATGTTCAATTTCCAGGGTGTTGTTTTCTATGAATGTTTCATAGAAGGAGTTTTATATTCGCTTTTCTGTTACTTATATTATTAATAAACATTATTGTTTTAGAATTTCACATATTCACAAACATTTTACTTAGTTTATATGTTCATTTAATTTAATTTTAAATTTAATTTTGATCCACTCACATTGTATGTTGAGAAAGGCTTTGGCCGTTTGCAGTTCGCCATCGTGATTGCGCACTTTGCACTCGTATTCGCCCAGGTCGCTCATCATGGTGGGGTCGATGCTGAGGCTGCCGTCGGGTCCCATAAAGGAGCGACGCACCAGGTCCTGCACCTCCTGCAGCAGAACACCATCCTTGTACCAGGCAGCCTGCGAGTTATCCGGATACTTCATGACACAGTGAAAGAATGCAGTTTGACCCTCCATAATCGTTTGATTAACGGGCGGAATTTTGATGAGGGAACCACCCTGGACAGCCAGATGGTAGCTGGTTCCATTGTTTCGTACGCTCGGCGATCGATTGGGAAAGATCACCTGGCAGTGATACCAGCCCTGGTCAGATTCACGAATCGCCGTCAAATTGACCGATGCCTTGCCATAGTCCGGATGCGGACCCACCAGTTGCAATCTGCCATTGAAGAGCTCATTTGTGGATGTGTCGTTCTCGAACCATGTAAAGATCTTCTTGTTCTGTCATCCATTTCGAAAAGATACATTACAAATTGCTTAAGACTTGCCAGTTTGAAAATGTGATCAAATATCTGTTAATACTTTAATTAATCACTGGGCAAATAAATGATTTGTGTGAGTAATTTGTGATAATGATTTGATAGTAAATTTACTTTTAACTCGAGCTGAATTTTAAAATGTTTTTATGTTAAAGGCTCAATTTAACAAAGGACAAATCAATAACAAAAATGGCCTTCGAATTGAACATTGATTAAATGGCAATTTCAGTTGATTCCATTTTGATAGCAAAATTAGATCGAATAAATATTTAATTGGCTGAGTAATTTGTGATAAAGTAAAATTACAATTGCTGAATTTTTATATAATTTTATTTCAAGAGCTGAATTTAACAAGAACACAATTTGTGAGTAAGAACGCCTCCAAAGTGAACATTGTTTCAATATCAATTTGAGTTGATTCGGATTCTGATGTATAAAATTAAATATTTCGTTGCTCACAAATACTGAGCATTTGAAATGTAGAAATTGAGAAGAGCACAATTATAGACCAAAACAGCCCTGGAATTACACATTGTTTCAATGTGGAGTAATCGCCTACTATCTGCCAGATGCTTTGTTTCTCTAAGTGTAGATGCCTTGGTGCACTAAATAATTAAACACCCAGGCAACTCAATTCAATGCAACATTTAATGACATATGCGTGTGAGTTTGTATCAATGTGTGTGTGCGTGTGTGTGTGTGTGTCCCTCTGTCTGTGTGTGTGTATAAAGCTGTATTGGGGCATCTATAATATTCGCAAGCACCCGCTGTGCTCATCGCTGTGACGGTCACTCTTTCGACAGCCGTAAAATAATGACAAGGATGCTGAATTCTCGAATTGAATTCAAGTACAGCAATATTGTGGAGGCCAAGCCATGAGCTAAACAACCAAGAATGCTGTGGTCGAGTGTGTAGTCGACTATGTGATACGCTGTTAAATATATTCCCTTTAAACAAATCCCTTTACAAGTTTGGCTAATGAGTATTGATTTTCGACTTGGATGTTTCTTACTCAAACAATATTTATAGTTTATGGGATCGTAGATGCTTCCTGTTGCCTGTTACATCCCTGAGCACATTGCCAATAAGCCGCTTTTAACTTTCTACCCTAAATTGGTATCGGTTTGATTTTGACAAAACTAAAGCAATGTAAAGTTTTGGTTTCCATTGCTAAATTCAATTTATTTTAATTGGAGTAAAAAATTACAAATTCAAATTATGGTTATTTTAATTAAAGTTGAATAGTTTTGTCAATATTGGTCAGATATATTTGATGACAATCATACGTAAACGACCAAGCCTGCATGCACTCGGAAAAAACATCGCACTGAATTCTACAAAATCACCCTAAAATTAAGTCGCACTGAAAACTGTTTTTGCTTTTAGAAATAGTTTTTAAATATAATAAAAACTTTCAGAATTATTTTCTATTACCAATAAATATATTTTTGAAAAAACAAAGTATTTGAAGTACTATTTAAAAATGCCAATCCCGATTCTTTACAAAAAAAATCTTTGTGAAATGGAGAAAATCTTTAGGAAATTTATTCTCAATCTGCTGCCTGACTTCGTTTCGGGTTGAAATCGCCTTAAGATCATAAATTTATTCAAATATAATTTCACATCAATTTATAAACTATCTTAAATGTTTGCATATTCGAAATCTGAAGATAACAAATTAATAACATTATAAGCAACAAAAATCGAATGTTTGAGTGCTCTGTTATTGAGAAAAGAAAAACTCTGGTTATTAGAAATATACTTTCCCTTGGCACCAAAAGTATGGCGTTCTTTTCTCTGAGTGTATATGAAAATTAATTGCAACTCAAAAGTTTGTTTGCATAGTGTAAGGCAAACATGGACCGAAAACGACGCAAAATTAAAATTATTTAAAATGCTGTTAACTGGTTGTGGTTGCCATCTATTTTTTATATAAGCCAATTTGCAGTTTTATGCTTTTTTTCAATTGTTGTTTGCACATGCCAAACCATGGCAAGTGGCAACCAGGCAACGAGCCAGTGGAATTGGATGTTCTGCCCGATAATAAACCGCATGCTAGGGATTTGATTGCTTGGTGGTTATTGATAGCTCGCTGGTTGGCTGGCGACCGCAGCGAGTGTCAAGCGGTTGCAATTAGATAGTTTTAATTGTGTGCCACAAAAAAAAAAGAAAAGAAAAAAGTGTGTGTAGCTTGATCTATTGACATTGTTCGGGTGTCGAGCGCACCTTTAATTGAAATCGGCCCAGACACTCATTGAGGAACTCGTACCCCAACACGACTCCCCCACCTTTGAGACTGTGAGAAATGTTTTTGTCGGGTTGCATCATTTTTGTGTCTACTTGAGGCATGCGGCGTGTGGCAGCTTGCCACACCCCACCCTGCACGCCTTCAAGTACACCCAACTGTGTGTTGTGCCAGCTGCGCACATTTATCAACATTATCTAACAAATTACAAAAACGTAACTTGATTTATCCGGTAATTTTTTTTGCGGACTACGGGCTACGTACGTGCGCGAAAATTTGCAACGGCCGTGAAAAGTAGTTTTTGATTTGTGCAAATGCACATTTTTTATGCATTTGCATAAATATTTTGTTTTGCTCAGTTTCACAGAGCAGCCAGTATGCAAACGAGCACCCCTGGGCACCCCTTATTATCCTTGTTCATAAATCAAAAATGTGACTGACTCGGAAAAAAAGAATTG
Source organism: Drosophila nr. perissopoda 5 BK-2023a (assembly GCA_035044105.1). Taxonomy (NCBI): domain Eukaryota; kingdom Metazoa; phylum Arthropoda; class Insecta; order Diptera; family Drosophilidae; genus Drosophila; species Drosophila nr. perissopoda 5 BK-2023a. The sequence goes on from JAWNMK010000018.1 coordinate 6,449,203, forward strand.
AGTTTTATAAATTGGCCAATGGTAACTCAACTTATTATACAGAAAGTATATTTCCAAAAAGATGCGTTTTTCTTTTCTTTCTTTTGGGGTTGATTTTAGTCAGACAGCAGCTAAATTCTATTGCAGTCGAGAAAGCCAATCGCATTATTGTTTTCTACATTTCAAAAAGTAATTCATCTAAAAATTGGTGTTTGCATTTCTAATCGAAAATATTTCTAAAAAATGTATAAAAACAACACTATATTTTGGCAATGTCGATTTAGGGCAAGGCTTCCAAATTTTAATGAAGATGGTTTCATATCTTTAGAAATTATATCTGAATACAAGAGAATACTTTCTTAATGGAAATAATCTTTTCTAGGAATCAGACTTTGCATGTCCACTTTTTATCATTATCAACAAAGTTATTGCTATGAAACATAAAACAGACTTAATTAAAGTGAATCTATCAAAAAATGACATCATGACCCGTTGACCGAGTGGATTTTTGTATGCATTAATACATTACAACAAAAGAGGAAAATGGAAATAGAAAAAACAAAGGCAGACCAAACTGTGTGTCAGCAAATTAAGCAGCCAACCAAATAGCTCCAAATATTTGCGCGCCAGCACACAGAAGAGCCCAATTTTTGAGGGGTGTAGGGGAAGGGTTGCGGGGGTGGTGATGGGGGTAGTTACTTTAATGTGCGTATGAGTGGGCGAGTTGAACAGTAATTCACTTGATTTAAGTACAAACAAAAATAACTGGCAATGATTTTGATTTAATTGCATTACTCACCGCTTACTGTCAACAAATCGACAAGCATTCAATTGGATTGAATGCAAATCAAATTGATTTCAACATTTCACACTTTTTTGTTAGTGAAAATTTAATTTATCGATGGAATTAAAATTTAAAGCGCAGACACGTCCCCAAAAGCAGAAGGCGGCGATGGACGCGGAGGCTGCGGTCAGGGTCAGCTCAGGCGACAGGCGACACCCAACTGCGGCCAACATACATACAGACATTAACACACTCACTCACACACATATAGACACTCACTCACACACACAAACACACTCACTCACCCATAAAGTCCAGGGCCAAAGCCCTTTTAATGAATGTGAGAGCCCCGTTGCTTTGTTGCCTTGTTGCACTGTTTCAGTGTTTCACTGTTGCAATGTGCACGACTCGTCCCTGACCTCCCCGCCCAACCCCTTCCGCTCTCTCTGTCCCTGTCCCTGTCCCTGGCCAGTTATTGCAATTAAGGTTAACCAAGCGAAAAGCAGCCCACGCCAATGAGTCGGCCAGTGTGACCACCCACGTGTACAAGTGTGCAAGACTGTTGTATCTGATCAATTTATAATTTCGACAATTTCATTATACCCTGCACACACTAAAATGAGCTAAAAAGATTATATTGGTTTTGTGCAAGAGCATGTAACGGGCAGAGAAAAGCTCCAAACTCCAAACCCATAAAATATATTATTCCTGATCACGTTAAACAACAGAGTTGTAACCGTCTAAGAGACTGTGAGAGCTGGAGACTTCAAGAGGAATATAAGTTCTCGCTTGGCCTGCGCAGATCAAGTTAGCTTAATTTGATCGAAAACTGCCTTCGTTTCGCGAATATCGATACTTATCGATTTGCGATAGCAATAAAAGGCACAAGCAGTGTCTTCTTGCTGATGTATAAATACATTGACATATAATTGAGAAACTGCCCAAATTTCATCAAGATCGGATGGGAAACGCCTAAGTTATGTATATTGATTTCATATCTATCCGAAAGCATTTTTCTGTATTCTTGTGTGAGAAAGGAATGGCAAGATGAACAAAGCGAGCGTAAATATGTGTGTGTGTGTAGTCTTCAGGCCATAAGAAATGGGAGAAATTCCTCGCTAAACTTTTAAAGGGAAATTTTAAAGGGAGTATATTCATCAGCTAGCTGCAGAGTATGTCATAGTCAAAAGCTAACTCGACTACAGCCGTCACACTTGTGACTGTGTGTGTGTTGTGCGCTGATTGGCGTGTGTCAAAAATAATAATTCTGTGCGTGTGTGCGTTTGACGATGCGCCAAAAATTAACAAAAAGCGTGCCATGTGTGCAGTGTTTGCAAAAAAGAAAGAGTGTTGGATTAGTTGGCATCTGACTTACGTCTTTGCTCCAGTGCACAACGTAGGCTATGGGGGAATCGTATGGGAAATCTATATAGCAATTGAAGACGACATGCGAACCAACTTTGGCCTCCAGATTTGTTTGTTTGCGATGATCGCGAGCGCCTTCCACACAGGATGTGTTCATTAACATCGCTAGCAGCAGCAACAGCAGCGGCAGCGATATAAACCCTGTAATGCCCCCCTTTACCCTTCCAATGACTTTGGCAGTTATCGGTGAATGGCAGCTAGGATTTCCTTCTCCTTCATGGTGTTCTACAATTATTCTGCGTTCCCTTTTCATTTTGCTGGACATATGAATTAAATTATATATTTTAGATAAGTTAGCTTCGCACTTGCACTCTGATATAATTGTATTTCCGCATTTTCTGTGCGAATTCAAATCAAAACGTAATTCAAAACCAGGTCAATTGAGCGACAGCAGCATCAACAGCTGTCGCGTTGATTCTTTTCTTTACTGAACAAAAAGCGTAAGTAAGCCTCGTAATGTGATCTGATCTGATCCCGCACAACACCGTTTAATTTGCGCAATAAGTCCGAGTCCGACATATAACATATACCATTTAACCTTGCGCACTCGTCAACTGAACACGACGACTGGAGAACCGCTACTGTCATCAGTCACTCAGCTAACACGATCTCAAATGGGAGAACATTCCGTGTAATGATGCTGTTTGCCGTTCATACACTCAGAAAAAAATTGCTCTCAATTTTAGTAAATCGCCCTCAAATTAAAAAAGCTCTACAAAATATTAAAACATTCTAGCTTCTCTATTTTTTTAGAAATATAAATAAAATTAGACATATTTTTCTAATGTTTTAGAAAAAATCCACTCTGAAGTTTAAAAATGCAAGCTCTGTTTTTTTTAAAGCCACAAACAAACATTTCCGAATGTCATTTCAATTTAGGTTGATTTTTTTCTGAGTGTATAATTGCTTGTATGTGATACCGTTCCATTTGTTCTATGCTGCGAGAGCGCTAAAAGCTTACTCCACTTTCACATGCCGAGAATGAGAGCGAGAGAGAGAGATCAACTTGAGGGCTCTCTTCTTTTTCATTTGACATTTGACATACGCCCACGCAGTCACACACACACAGAGCATTCGGGCGAGTGAGTGAGCTTTTTATCTGCAATTTGCTCACAATTCACTTTCATCGACGTTTATCCACTTAAATAATTGGGTGTTTTATATTGCATTTTTCGTACATTTCATTCGCTTAATTAGTCGGCCGACAAACAACGCCATCTGTTGCGCTGCGCAGGCGTAAAGCTAAGGGTTAAATATGGCTAAATAGTAATTGCAGTGTGTGTGAAAAATTAACAGATCAATCGTATTAAATAAATGCAGGTCTCCAAGCTGCTTCCGGGGTCAAAAAAGTAACTTGATCGCGCCCAATGAAAATATATTTTAGCGTTTTTTTTTATTTGATCAATTTCAAATTGTTTTTATTTTTTTGTATGTTTTTTAAGTTTATTTGTTTAAAAATTTTGTTCATTTTGCTAATTTGTTTTGTTTTTTTTTTTTATAATTGTGTCTTGTGTTAATTACAATATATCTTTCGTTCTAAACTGATTTTTTGTTTGTTTCTTGTACGTGTTTATATGCTGAATTTGCTGGGGGAAGGGGGAACATTATTTTGTTGTTGTTGTTGGAATGAAAAACTGTGGAAATCAAGCGAATAATGTTTGAGTGTGAACGCGGTTTTGAAAGGTGTAGTTGAAAACGGTGCAAATAGTTGAAAGGAAGTTAGGAAGGAATGAAAGAAGTAAGGAAGTAAGGAAAGAGTTCCTGTTATTTGTTTTTGTTTTTTGTCATTGATAGTTGTGTTTGCATTTTGGATTTCGTTTTTGTTTTTGTTTTTGTTTTTTGGTTGTTGTCGAGTCGAAAAGTTGAAGTTGACTGGCGCACCTTGTCCAAAAATCAAAGTGGCAGACTAAAGCGTTAGATTTACTTACGAGTAAATTAATTTGTAATTTTCTTTCTTCTTTCTCTTTTCTCTTTCACTTCCGTTTACTTAATGTACATGCCATTTAATTCAGTAGTTATAGTAATTTATATTCATATAAATAATTGCATATATACATACATATATATTTTAATGTATATATATATATTTGCTTTTAAAGTCCTTCACTTAACGTGTATATGTGTTGCACTACTTGTTTTGTTTTTGTTTTTGTTTTTCTTTTTGTTTTTGTTTTTGTTGTTCGCCTCTCACATCTTTCATTATATATTTGTCAATGCTTCAATTAAAATTTAATACACTAAATACGCATAATTTAATTGTTGATTTTCTTTTTTCTGTTTTGTTTTCCATGCTTTACTTGGATTTTCGTTAATGCTCAATTCATTATTTAATAGAATTCTAGTTAACATTATGTGTGTGTGTGTGTGTGTTTGTGTTCGTGTCAGATGTGTGTGTGTGTGTGTTGTGTGTTGCGTGTCTTTGCCTCAATACAAAAATGTCAACTTATCTAAATATTGTATGTTTGTTGGTTAATAATCGATCCACACATCCAGTATTCAGTATATCCACTATTCCGGCGTATTACAATAAACATTAGTAAGTTATGCATTTCAATTCAATTACGATTTCAATTTCAATTTCAGATTTCGGATCAGAAATGAGAAACCATTTCAACATGTGCTGCCTTTAGTTCTAACTTCTCATTTTTCTCATGACGCTCTCGACTAATAATATTTATTTATTTAATTCTGCGCTTAGCACAGCCTCCGGTCTCATTATTATGATACACAACTATTTTGAAATCAACCCAAAAAATGATATATTGATAAAGAACAAAGAAAAAGACAATCAATTATTGAGATCATTTGTGTAAATTTCGAAGTTTTCTTTTCTTTTTTTAATCCTTTTTTTTGCTGCTCAACGATTTGGTTAAATTTGAATTTATTATGTAGAGTACATATATATATTATTATATTATATTATGCATTTTTGTTTTGTTTTTGTTTTGTTTTTTTTTTTGTGTAATTTACACACGTTATACACACGGCAATTCGTCAATCCTCATGCATCTCGCGCTCTGGCAGTGTTTTGGCGTCAAGTTGTGTCAAACCATTCCATTACAATTTGATGTTCAGACAAGTGTTAATCATATTATCATTAACAAGTAGATATATACTTAATAAAAAACTGATACTCATTCAAGCCACACACTTCTTCCTCTTCTTCTCATTCTTGTTCTTCATAAGTTGGAACTGCAAATTATATATGCATACTTGTTGGGATTTCTTCGGACCACATTTCATGCACTGGACATGATGGATTAAAGATTAGTATGCAACAAGATTAGCTGAGAAATGATATCATATTTCATATGCTATTCTGACACGGCATCATCATCAATATGCTGTACATCTGATAAACGGGGGGAAACTGAACTGAAATCTCATCATAGAAAAACGGTCTCCCAATTTTCCATTTATTTTTGAATTAGTATTAGAAGTTTAATAAATTTTAAGTAGCGCTAACTTACTCTCTCGTTCCCCAACTTACTCAACTGTTTCTGTTTCTGTTTCGATTTCGGTTTTTGTGTTTCGTTTTTTTTTGTGTTAAAGTAGTATTTCCTATACTCGTACCGGAAAAGTATTTAGGTATTTTTTTCAATAAATAAATCTTTTGAGTTTAATTATTTCTTCATTTTTTTTTTTTAGCTCAACAGTAAACATATATATGCAGCAGTTTATATTTTTGTTGTAATTACTTTTAAACTGTAATGTTTTTACTCATTCGTTTTTCGTTTGTTTTTTTTATAATAAGTTATTTATAAAACAATTTTACTATACGTAGTTTTTCAGAGTTTTTTTTTATTTCAACATTTTTTTTTTTTGAGTTTCACAACTAAGGACTTAAACGCTATCATATCTTGCATTAATTTACGTTAGTGTTAATTTAACATAATTTTTACGTTTACTTTTGTGAATTTTTTGTTTTTGTTTTTATTTATTTGTTAATTGTTAATTGATGTTGAACATATCAATCTGTGTCGCCTCGCCTATGCTTTAAATATCTAATCTATATAATTTTATAAATAATAATAATATTCATTTTGCATATTGTGTTCAAATATATATATATATATATATATATATCAATTACATAATGTAATGTTGAGTTTTAAGTAATAATATGTACTCATAATTGCTATAGTTTTTCTTTTGTTTTTTTTCCGTTTTAAATATTATTCTTAAACGTTGCTTGCTTGTATTTGCTTGCGTGCCTTCTTATAATGTGTATACCGTCTAATGCAGTTAATATATATTTACAAAAATTATGCACTTGATTGGTGTGTCCTTTTATATTCATTTGATGCATTTTATGTTAATCTCTTTTTGTTTTGTTTTGTTTGTTTTCTTTTCTATTTGAAAACTACTAATTGTTCTTGTGGCTTACATACATACCTGCAGCAATTTAAACTGGTTACATGAAATAGGCATATTTGAGCTATGTTATTACTGCTGGGCCTGCGGTGCATTGGATAATTGTATATCATATGTGGATATATCTAATCATATGGCATATGCGGTTGACTTCGATTGCATGTTATGACTGCTGCTGCCACTGCCGCATAACATGGCATGTACACTTGAAACAAAATCACTCTGAATTTGAGAAAGTCGCCTCGAGAACTAGAATGTTTTTCTTGTTTTCAGAAGTAATTTCTAAATATAAGAATACAATTTTCTAATTACTAGAAAGAATTGCCCTAAATCAACACTCCCAAAAGCATGCCGATATTAAGAAATGTATTTCTATATTTCGACATTTAAGAAATGTATTTATTGATGGTGGAAAATATTTCTAAAAAGTAGAAAAAATTGTGATTTTTTTTATTTTTTTGTAGAAATATTTTCTATTATTAAGAAATGCATTTCTAAAATGTAGTAATTTAGTAATAATTATAGAAAAGATTTAAAAAAAATAACATCAATATTTTTGGGATAGACGATTTGGGGTAAGCCTTTCTTTAAAAACTTTTTCTAAAATTCAGAAACAGTTAGAATGATATTAGAATTAAGCTCTATATAAGGTGTTAGCTGTCGTTTGCCTTAGAGGCCGAGTAGCTCAGCGGCAATTCGAATCGCCTTAAAATTTTAAGTTTTTTCAAATTAGAGTAAAATAATTTCAATAAACTATCTAAAGTCATAATATATATTTGCATAAAACAAAAAAATCGAATGTTTAGTGTTCTTTGAACATATAGGAAATAGAAAAAACAAATTATAGATATATTTTTTCTATATTTAGAAAAGTGTACCCAGAATTAAGAAAAGAAAAATCGTTGATTTTTAGAAATAAAGTCTTTGAACAATAAAAAATACCCAAAGAAGAAAAACCCTGATACTTTTTTAAATATTCTCTGGGTACAATAAGAAAACGCATAAAAAAGAAAAACTGACTTTTATCAATATAATTTCCAAGGAATAAAATATATACCCAAAAAATTAAAGTATTTTATTTTAGAAATAAACTCTGAATAATAAGTTGAGTTACGCGTGGCGAATTTCTAAAATTCAGTGAGATTGTTTTTCGTTGAGTGTATATGTATCTCATAGATATATATGCTAGTCACCTGCTTGCGGTCACCAGCTGTCAGCAGCTGTGAGCTGGGAGCCGTCAACAGACGCTCTCAATTTCCGGTCCGCTGGCCCGCTGCATGGACTGCCGCTTGCGGTAGGCATAGAACTCCTCCCGCATGGCCTGCAGCCGAGCCTCGACGTTGTCGTAGCGTGGCAGGCTGCGCAGCTTGCGGGAGATGGTGCCACCAAAAGTGGAGGTCGGAGCGGAGGCGGAGGCCGAAGCTGAGGCGGAGGCATGCAACAAGCTGCCACTTAAGGGGCCCAGCGTGTGATGATGGAAGCTCGATGCGGGATGATGAAGGTGATGATGTGGATGATGAGGATGTTGATGATGCGGATGAGGATGAGGGTTATGAGGATGGGGATGGGGATGCTGATGTGGATAGTGATGCGTGTCTATGTGTAGATTGAGATCGTCGCGCAGCATGCCGACGCCCGTTGTGGGCGTTGAGGCGCTCGGCGTCGGTGTGGCCGGATCGAATTCATAGTGGCCATCAACGCTGCCCACATCAACTTGGCAGGAGCGGGGCAAGTTGCTGTCTGTTGCCGCATTCAGTCTTGAGATCATTTCCAGCCAGTGCGCCATGGTGTACGGTGGCGTCGGTGGACTCGGCTGCAGATAGGAATAGGGATACGGCTGCTGTTGCTGATGCTGCAACAGCTGCTGCTGCTGCTGCCCCGGCACCAGTGTTTGAGCCTGCGCCTGCTGCCCCCCCGTTGCTGCCCCAAAGTATGCCGAGTGTTTGGGTGGCGATGGCGGTGCACGATATGGTGGCAACAATCGCCACTCGCTGGTGCTGCCCGGATGATTCGATGTGTTCTTCGAACCGAAACCACTTGAACTGGAACGCGACTCCGGCGATGCCTCCAAGCCCACGCCAGCTCCATGTGCCGAGCCACGCAGCGATAGATTCAGATCGGGCAGTGGCGACAACAACTCATGCTGCTGGCGACTAAATAATCTGGAGTAGTGTCTTGGATACCAGCGGGTTCTTGGTCGATAGCTGGCATGATGGGGCAGCTGCTGCTGGTAGTAGTTCCTCCACGAAGGCGGCGATGGCAGCTGAAGCGGCACAAAGTGATCCTCCGGCGGAGTATATGGCTTGCTCTGCTGGCGACGCGTCTCCTCCTGAATGGTGCGCAACGAGGGCAACTCCTGCGAATGGTAGCGATACCGACTCAGGTTCCCCGTGGACAAGGTGGGCAGCGAACGCTCCGCGGAGTTATTGGGATACACTGTGCTGAGATCACTAAAGTGGGTGTGATTGGTTGGATAGACGCCGGAGTAGGATAACAGCTGCTGGGCCTGGGCATGCAGATGTCCTGGCGTGCTGGCCGGCGAGCTTGCGAAGAGACGGGAGGCGCGGGAGGGCGTATAAAGCGGGGGGGACAGCAGCAACTGTTGCTGCCCCAAACTGCCACTGATTGTATTGATGTGGAGAGGATTCCTGTAGATGTTGTAAGGACGCAGGACGTTCTGGTAACGTGCACCGGTCAGTGCTTCATCCAAGTGTTGTTGTTGTTGTTGCTGTTGCTTAACGGCGCCACCAATTTTGAGCAGGCCACCCAAGCCTTGAAGGAAACCCCGCGCGGAATCTGCAGCCGACTGCAAGCTGACCTGGCTGGAGGAGGCGACGAGGGGTCGGCGCCAGGAGGCGCGTGCTGTGATGAAATTGCGACGTGAGAGGAAGCCACCATCATCGCTGGAGGATTTCTGGGATACATTGCTGTTGCGACGCTCGAACAGAGCACCGTCCACAACATCCATGCTGTTCTCGAGTGTGTTGTCGTAGCCGAGTTTCGCCCCATCTTGATGGGAGCGCCGCTTGGCGATGTCGTCCTGGATATCGTCGTGGTTTGGATTGGGAGAGCTGTAGATGGAGTGGCAGTTTGTGCAACGATCGGGTGGCCAAATCCAGTGCAATATGGCGATAAGTATTGCGGTTAGACTTGATATTCGGGTTTGTTGTTTGTACCTGCCAGAACAGAAATAAGCGTTATCGATCAGACTCAAAAAGTTATCGATTTAGGAAACACAAATAAATAAATAAAATGAAACACAATAGAATTAAACTAAAGAAAATACTTTTGATTTTTAGTATAGAAAAGTTTTGCTTACGATTTTCATTACGACAGTTTATACCTGGATGAACCCATAAAAACGCTGTCATGATCACACTAATATTCAGTTTTGCAGTTTTTTAATTTTTTTGGGCCTTATTTTAACATATTTGCGTGAAATGTTTGCAAAAGACGTCTGCCCAGTAGTGCGCTATATTTATAGTCATATTCCTTTATATATTATTATTGATATTTATACTCTCTATCTCTATCTCTGGTAAAACACCTTTATCCGGCGCAAACAACGACCTTTAACCCAATGCGTATTATAGCTACTATTAAAGGTTCATTATCTACTTTCTTAACTCTGTGTAAAAGTACTCAAAAAAAAAAAAAAACTCAAATAATAATTTTGAACACGCTACACTACAATTTGCATACTGGTCTTTTTTTCTCTCCTTTGATTTTGGTTGTTTGTGTTGTGTGAGTTTTACTAAATATCTTTAGAAAAATCATAAGGCAATTAAAGAACGCAAAAACAATCAATTTACGCTAAATGTGGTCAAATGAAATGAAATATTAAATATTTTAGTATAGAAGAGTTTTGCTTACGATTTTGATTATGACAGGATGGACCTGGAACTATAAAAACGCTTTCATAATCACGATAATGTTCAGTATTGCTAATAATTAGTAGCAGTTGTAGTAATAGAAGTAGAAGTTATAGTAATATTAGTTGAGACCAATAGGAGTGTTTTGTTAAGAGAAAATTTAGATCAATTTAAAAAGGATTTAGATGTGGTGCTGCATGTGCTTACAAATTTCGTGAATGGCATACTCACTTTTTTAAAGGCACTTGACCAGAGGAAATTGAGCCCGTACTGCGATTGTGCAAATGATGATTATTGGCTGCAATGCTACGAGCATCCGTTATCCTGCAAGCTACCATGTTGAACTCTGTAAACGTATAATTTCTACAATTAATTTTGGCGTGCAGCGTGAGCCGTCGCAATCCGCTAAATAAAATACATAAACCAGCTACCAAGCACACACTATGTACGAGTATGTATATACATAAATGCATATATATCACATATATATATATACCCACTACCATTTACACACTGCTGTCCACATATGAATGCATATACATATGTATATATATATATATATATTGGAAATACTAGCACTTTTCCTAGGAAGCAGCTTAAAAGTAGCACAAAATGGCATAACGCGATCCCAGCTGAAATACTATTGTTGTTGTACCAAAATAAGTACTTATTACGTGTGCGTTTAGTTACACATATACAGTTGCGGACAAAAATATACGAATGAATCAAAACACAATCATTAGTTATGCATTTTTTTCATATGTAGAGTTTTAATATAAAGTTCAATGTTCACCCTATTAATTAATTTGAATACTGAGTCCGGAATTCTATTCTCACAAGTGAAAATTAATTATATTGAATTTAGAAAAGTGCTATTATTTTCTTGGTACATTTTCTCAGCTTTTCATAAAATGTAATTTTAATTCAATTTAATAAAGTGGAAAGCGATGAATAAAATTATGGTCTTCTTCTATTCTCATTTATTTTTGAAGAGTCTTCTGCCACTTCTAAAAATGCATTCGTAACTTCCTAAAACTTACAAATTTAAAAAAGACACCTTTGCAACGATTTTTTTTTTGAAATTTGTGCGATTAATTTTGTTCGCAACTGTAGCAGGCACTCAAACCACATATAGGTACAGGTTGGCTACAGGCGAGGTACAGGATGGTACAGTTACAGTTACACGGAGGTTATGCCAATTTGCATGCCAGTCAGAGCATTAGCAGTGACAACAACAGTGAATAACAACAGCAACGACATTGACAGTCGCTGTTAAGCGTGCTGTTGTTATCAGAGCATTAACATAATTAGAATTTAGCAGTTTTTTTTTACTAAGATGATTACTTAGAATAGTAATTAGTACAGGCAATAAGAAGCCACAAGACACCGATAGGCTAAGCTAGGCTAGGCAAATATGCTATGCAATTGTTAGTTTATTGTTTAGTTAATTTGGGGTTGCAATTAAGTACATACATATACATATATGTATATATTTATGTGTGGTCAAAGAGACAAACTAATTTAGCTGAGATCAAGAAGCGGAATAGTCGACCTACAAAAGTCATCGGATTATACATATATGATATGTAGGTGGTATCGGACACAGTGCTGGGCACACAAAAATATATATACGCCCATACGAGTATACATTGCAATGCATTAACGCATAGCATGTGCTCTTCGCCGTATTTTATTTAGGATCGGGCTTCGAAATGTTGACAAAAAAAAGACAATGACACATGAAATGGCTTTTGAATGGTCAGTTGAAAAAATTGTGCCAACAAAAAAGAGAAGAAGTGAAACCAATAATTCAAGTCTATTGCAAATCGTAAACAAAACCAGCTGATTATGGTAGAATAAAATCAAAATATAGATGACAAAAGGAGAAAAACAACACACAATAAAAATTAACATGATTAAAAAGTAGTTGAGATAAAGACGAGTGTTGAGTGTAAAGTTTTGTTTTGTTATTCGACTTTAGAGTAAGTGTTGTGTAAGTACATAATTATGAAAACCGTGAAATGACATTGCTTGACTTCGTTTTTTATGTTTATTTGGGTGCTCGAGATACTTAAGAAAGTGTGGTTTTGATATACTTAAACGCTTTTGAATATGAATGCACTATATAAATATATATTCACTGAGAGAACGATGCGCTCGATTATAAAGTATATGGAAATGCCAGTGTGAATACTAGTGTTGATTAAGAGTACAATACATAATTCATAGTTATTTTTTTGGTTGTCTGAAAATAACCTTTTAGTTTTATAGTTGGAGATTCTGTGGCACACACGACATCGATTTATTATTGTGATTGTTGTTGAAAAACTTACCCAGATGCTTTTTTTTGGACGTTGCAGGGGGCTTAGTTGGGTTATTATTATTCAGTTCTCAGTGGTAGATTGAAGCAGGGTCAACGCATCCACAGCCAAAATTGCATTCACAAACGAGATAATGTTTTTGTCAAATCAAAATCTCACAATTTGTGCATACAATCGGCATGGTAAATGCTTACAATAGTGCATTCGCACGTCTCTATTGATAGCGCGATCATTTTATGCTCAGTAGAAGCCTTTTCTTTTTAACTTTTCATTTTTTCATTTCATTTTGATGTTTTTGGTCATCAATTGTGGGCCTTATTTTACCATCTTTGTGCGTGAATTGTTTACAAAAAACGTCTGCCCAGTATTGCGATATATATATAGTCTTATTCCATATATATAGTTATCGATATTTATACTCTCTATCTCTATCTATCGTAAAACACCCTTATCCGTCATGAACTCAGCCCTGGGCAGAAACAACGACGATTTGGCCAAGAACATGCGTATCAATTATATTGCGATAAAGGTGTTTTCTAACTACCCTTTAAGGTTCATCGTCTACTCTCTTAACTCTGTGTAGAGGTCTTCAATTGAAAATCAAAAATTAAATAAAAATTTTGAATATGCTACACTGGAATTTTCATACTGGCTTTTCTTTTTTGGTGTTTTTCTCTCATTCGACTTTTGTTGTTTGTGTTGTGTAAGTGAGTGAAGGTTTTAGTAAATATTTATAACAAAAATAATAATTCATTTAAAGAACGCAAAAAACAAAAATCAATTTACGCTAAATGTCGTTAAATGAAAATATTAAATCAACTTAAAATTGAGTAGTCCCCTTTTCTGTAAAAAGATTGGAATTAAATCGACCCTATTCAAATGAAATTATCCACATCAACTCCAATATGGATTTGAGGAAAATCGACTCATTTTAAATTCATATTTTTGATACTGTTTTTTACGTTTAGCTAATTTTGCAACAACTATTTATATGTACATGCGTTCAAATTGAATATTTAACTAAATTATGGAAACATAACAAAATGCACCGGTCGTGGGGGATTCAACTCTTTTTTTTGGTTTCTTCTTCAATCGTATATCAGAGTATTTAAGTCATCAAATCATAATAAATATTAAGCATTATTAAGACAAATTTCAAAACAATAATTTGATATGCTATTTGCCCATACAGGGGAAAAATGGGGGCAAACTTGACAAATTTCAGGTAAGGGGACGGAGACGGGTTTGTTAGACTAATTAAATAACGAATAACTAAAAATAAAAATCAAAACTCAAACCAAAATAATAATGTTAAGTTACAAAAGCAAATTTACTGGTATTTACACAAATACTCGTATTCAAAAAGAATTCTTTTTTTTTTTGGTTTTTAACTGTTAATCGATTTTACTTGCACAACTACAACGTAAAAGTAAAAACTATTCGCACAGGCATAGTTTCATCAAAAATTTGTTGTATTCAAAATGCCTTTTGAGTTTGACTTTTGTTTTAAGGTAAGCAAACTAATTTAAATATTCATAATTCAATGCATTGTTGTTGTCGAAATAGCCAATGAGGTAAAAGCAAGTTTGATTTAAGTACGAATTGTTTTTAAATTTCTGGCAAAATATACATATACATACATATATATACATACTCAATTATTCAACATACAATTCGATAATTAAATTTTGCACAAAACATAAGAGGCCCAAGCAAAACTTATAAATGCACATCGATCATTTTTTACGAGAGAATTGTCAAGTTAATTGAAAATTTGAGGCTTTTTAATTGCCCACTTCTGGGCACAAATAGTTAGTAGTTGTTTTATAGTTTAGTTTGGCATTAGTTGTGTTAGTAACATAATTGCTAAATGAGTGTGTCACAATCATTGCCATCATTAACAGAAACAACAACAACAACACCAAGAGCAATGATCATTATTGTTTGCCTGTTTGTTTGCTTGTTTTGTTTGTCTCATTAAAAACCATTTCAAGTGTTTGTGTGTGACAGCTTTTGAAAGTCTGTGTTACCTTTTTCCTGTTTTCGTCGTTTACGTTTATTGCAAATTTTTACGGCACAAACCGATAAAATGATCGCAACAATAAAAAACAGGATGCCCCCAACGACGCCGGCTGTTATTGCTTTATGTTTGACACGGGCCGGCACCGGGAATTTCACCTCATCACTCGATTCGTATGATTTTTCCGAATTGGCCAGCACACGGAAATAGTAGGTGCGTCCACCCACTAAATTCTTCACCAAATATTGTGTCTCCTCCGGCCGTATCTGGCCACGGTTCAACGTCTTCCATTCCGCATCCGTGCGATATTTAATGGTGTAGAATTTTACGATGTGAGCTCGCTCCAACGGTGACTGCCACGTGATAAGGAAACCATTCGATATTTCCGTAACGGACACGTTACGCGGTGGTCCGGGCTTCGGGCCTGCCAAAACACACACCAAAAAAGAAAACATTAATAACGCGCATACACAAAATTTTACAATTATAGTTACTAAATTTAGTACACCTTTCCAGGTCTAAGTCAACTAAGTCAAAAAACTGTAGACAAGCTGCCATTAACAGTCGATTCTGTCAACTCCTAAGTTTGGCTACTAAATTCTACACTCTTCTTCCAGGCTCATCGGGCTAAGTCAGTGTTCATTCAATATTTTCATTATATATTATACATTTTAAAGCACATCATATATATACATATGCTTACAAACATCAGTTTTTTATTGGCTTCATATTTAAGAGCAGATTCTGTGAACTCCTAATAAAATGCTAAATGTAGTTACTAAATTGCACTCTTTTCCAGGGTTATCGTGCTAAGTCTGCTTTACTTTTGTATTAAATTATTTTATTTTTTTTTTTGTATTAGTGTATATTAAAAAAAACTGTGAGTTCCTATTGTTTATGGCAATATAAGAAAATGCTAAAATTAAGTTACTAAATCAGTGTGTAAACTTTTTCAGTATCTAACATAAACAGCATTGTTATCCGGTTAAGTCAATTTGTTCTTTATTATTTTAATTAATTTGGGTTACTATATATAGTACGTATACAACTACATACAAGCTCCGCTTTTCTATTGGCCGATAATAATATGTTAAATTTAGTTATTAAATTGTACACTTTCCTAAGGTCATTGGGCTAAGTCAGCTGTTCTTTTATTTTATTTAAGAGCAAATTCTGAGAACTCTTAATGCTTTCAAAGATATTTTAAAATGCTATATTTAGTTACTAAATCAGGGTCTAAGCTTCTCCAGGTTGTAACATGTAAAGCCGGGTCATCGGGCTTAGTCACCTTTTTACTCTTTTTTGATTCGTTTTATTTATTTTAATTGGAATATATTATGTATACATGTGCATGCAAGCTGCCAGTTGCTATTGGCTCCTCATTACGGAGATATGCACACATTATCCCCAATATGAATATAAAATAAGACAATTAAAATTTCAACTTTTTGAGGGTTAAAAACACACAGTTTGACTCACAACACAGGCAAATAAGTGCAAGCCATTTATTTCACCGGGAAAAGATAGCGAAAAAAATGCTACGCTTATTATTTATGCATGTATGTTAATTAGAAATGCTTTTAAAGAGCAGCACACAAGAGATTTGAAAACGCATATATCAAAAGTTCATTATGCGCATACAGAAATGAGCAGAGTATAACCCCAAACCCCCTCAAAATACCTACAGATTTTTGGTATAATATAAACGGGACAGGTGACAAACATTAAAAAAAGAACGGGCTGCCTGAGGCCTAAATGGGTTGGCCGTAAAAAATGTCAAGGGTAGAGGCGGGATAGACAGGGTACAAAGGCGGAGACACACACTTGTAGGCAGACTTGTTGTTGTTGTTGGGGCAAGTGAATGTTATTTATGGCTGCAGCAAGTTGGCTTTGCCAGCATCAGAAGCTTATCCGGCACAAGCGACCCACAAAGTGGTTGAGTTACCGGCAGTAAATCTGCAGTCTGCAAGGAAACACTCGTAAAAGGCATTATTTAAGCGCATTAAAAAGGTATGCACACACACACACACATTCGCACACACACTCGGCTGCACGACTTGCAACAGCCGTAAAATGTCATTGTAAACAATGCAAAGAGCACAATGAGCGAGCACTTTAAGCCTCCTAAAGAGTTTAGATCTTGGAGTTGGCAACTTGCAGCTTGTAGCTTGGAGCTGGTTGGCAAGTAAAACGGAAATGGAATCGGCTGCATACAAAGACAAGGACAAAGACAGAGACAAAATGGCGGCAGCTGGCATCAGCAGCAATAAGTAAACAAAACGAGCAACAATTGCCGTGGAATTTAAAAAAAAAAAAATTGATTTTTTCAAGCATTACGTCGACATCAGCTCAGTTCGCATGTGTCATCTTTATTATTATTATTGTTATTTTTATTTTTCTGTGGACCATCACGGCATGCACTTATACAGTTTGCGACAAAAAATCATAGCAGCCCCAAAAACTTTTTTCTTACGAATGACAAAAGAGACCATAATTTTTGCTATATTTTCAAATGTGGATTTTTAATATATTGTTAAGTATTCGCCCTGTAAATTAATGTTTATACTGTGCTTGGAATTATTTTCAATATATTTTTTTTCATTTAAGGGTGCCAAAAAATAGCAAAAAATAATATAGTAATGATTTATTTAGTTATAATTTTCATAATTACAATTGCACGTCTAAAAAATGCAGATATTTTTTGTATGAATAATTTTTTTTTAATTTCAGTTAAATTTAAATGAGTTGAAAACGAAAACGATATTTTTTTTCTTTTATTTCTAATTCTCAAAATAATAGGTTCACATTTCAAAAATGGTGTTATTGTTTTCATTGTATATTTTCTGCCTATTTCGTAAAATAAATTTTTTAATTTTAATTTTAGTTCAATTTCAATAATTTGCAGACGCTGAATAAAATGATAGTCTCATTCCAGTTCTAAAAACGTATTTCTAAGTTCTATAAACACAAAATTTATAAAAGACACCTTTGAAATTATTTCTTGTGAGAAAGGGGCTATTAATTTTTTTTCGCAGCTCTATATATTGTCGTAGCTACATACATAAATTTAACGGTATACATATATACAATATATCGTCGCTTTGTAAACTGAAAAAACAGTGAGAAAAATATTTGGTATAAATTGGATAATAATACGAGTACCTTTCAATCTCAACTTGGGCGGTGAATAAACTATCATGCCTTGCGAATCGGTATGAAAGTAAATGTCAAAATAGGCTAAAAGGTCTGCAAAAATACAAAAAAACGGAAACAAAATATTTGCAAACAAAGGCAAGCAAAATCATAATAAAAATGCCTGCTAAAATTAAGACAGACGTTGACAGCTTAAATAAATTGATGCACACTTCATAAAAAAAAATAGTGCTTAAAGTGGCAAAGTGCAAATTGAAAATCATAAAGGAAAAAGTGCACACCAAAAAACCAAACAGAAAAGCCAAAAATTACTACATACATACATACATAGATACATACATATATGCAAATAACTACAACTCAAGCACAGAGTGCAACGCCAATGTCTCTGAGATCGTCAGCTGCTTGAGAAACGAGATCCAAGAATCGAGAACCACTGAAAAACTGAAACTGAACTCATTTGAAATAATCGATTAGTTCACCTGGATGCTTCCATTATTACACTCGGAAAAAAATCAACGCCTTGAATTTTAGATAATCGCAAAGGGCAACTCGATTATTCAGATTATTCATTCGGAAACCTGATTATTCAGAAAGTACATTTGTAAAAACCAGGGATTTTATTTTTGAAATTTTTCAGAACATTTTTCAAAAAAAAACATTTAAAAAATTGTAATTTTTACTCTAATATTATCGTTTTTGTATTTTAATATTTCACTTCTACAAACATTTTAGAAACATTTTTCCATTCAATTTGGAAAAAACTCCAGAATTTAAGGCAGACAACAATTAAACTCTTAAAAGCAGAGGCAGTAAATTTCATTACTTGTTTATGAATTTTATAAAGGATTTTTAAAATTATAAAAATTAGGGTTTGCATTTCTACTTTTTAAAAATGCATATTAAAATAAAAGGAAGTGACATATTTTTGGGATTTTCGATATAAAATATAAATCTGTTATTTTGAATTTATGTCTAAAAACACAAAAAAACTCTTTAGGCGATTTTTATTTTAATTTTTTAACTGAGTAAATTTTCTACTTTTTAGAAACGCTATTCCTTACAACAGATGGTAATAAAAAAACGTTTTTTTTTTGGAATTGTCGAATTAGGGGAAGAAAAATGTTCCATTATATTAAGAATTTATTTCTAAAAACCAGAAAAACGTACTATTTTTTAGGGTGATTTTCAAAAAATTCAGGTCCAATCATTTTTTCAGAGTGTAAAGCATTATACGCGTTTGCATATATGTATAGAAGTTGTGGCGAATGTAACGCAAAAGTAATGCATAAAAATGTGCGAGAAATGTTGGTAACAGAACACAAGGCAGCAAAAACACAACAGCAAAAAGCTGGTGCTCTGCAATTATGACAGTGAAATGCATTCAATATTCATAAAATTCGCATTTTTGAGTGTGAGTATGAGTACATGTGTGTGCGAGAGCGTATGTGTGTGTGTTAAACGTAATCAGCCTTGACATGCATTTGCTGCTGTTGTTTCTTGTTGTTGATTTTTTTTATTTTTTTGTTTTTATACCCTTTTACCGAAGGTGCATATGAGTATATTGGTTTTTGCAAAGTACGTCATGCTGTCTGTCCGTCCGTCAGCAACTTTTTCTACATCCTTGAATCTAAGGCCTTGAAACTCGTAACATATACAAACTGTTAAGATTTGGCTGCTACGTCCACTAAGAGGCTAGGAAATCGATAAACGCAAAAAAGATGCAGCCATATTCCTACCACAATGTTAAGGCTTCACTCACCAAATTTGGCTGGTAGGTTGTTGGTAGTGCCTTTTTCCGCGCCCCCCAAATATTCAGAGAAGTTTCTTCAAATATTTATTCAGGCACGCCTAATACAGTCCCTAAAATACCAAAAATCGTATATCTCTTGTAATTTAAAAGCTGGAGTTACCAAACTTGGAATGTAGATTAGTAGGAACCTTCCTAAAAGACCGATATTTCTTGGCTATAGCCAAACTTTTCTGTGGCACCCTTTTATCAGCTTGCTTTACCTATTGGTATCTAGAGTATTTCACAGTCGGGTGACGCCCAGCAACTGCATCGTTCTCACATGTTTTGCTTTTTGCCATTTGCGTTGTTTTTGCCGAATGGCAGCAATGAAATTTCATGTTCAAATGCCAACCGTCCGTCCGTCTGCCCGTCTGTCTGTTGTTGTTATTAATTTTTTAAGAGTTGCGCAGGATTCAACAACACACACACACAAAGAGAAGATTAAGTAACGATTTAATGCTGACGTTATATGCACGATTAAAAAAGAAGCACAAAAACAAAAGCAAAAAATACGAAAAGAGCAAAAAGTGTAAGCTAAAAGAAATCATAAATTTTCTTCCGTTTGAATGATATTTATTGTTGTTGTTGTTGCAGTTGTTGTTGCTGCGCTTCTTGTTGTTGTTGTGGTTTTTTTGCAGCCCTGAAATGAGGTGGCTTAAAGGATTGATGTGTGCATGTGTGTGTGTGTGAGTATGTGAAAATGGATGGTTTTGTAGGTGTTTCGCTACAAGCGCCAAAATGTACACACGTACACGAAATCCAGGGTTGCATTACACAACACACAACACATTTGATGTTTTATTGTTATTGTTGTTTTTGTAGTCTTTGTTCTTGTTGTTGTTGTGGTTCTTGTTGTTGTTGTTTTTGTTACCGTTTGTTACTGTTGCCATTTGTCATTATTTTTGTTGTTGTTATTATTGTTTAACATACGCGTGCGCCAAACGCACTGAGTTTTATACATACACATACATATATACATACACACATATATATACAAACATAAACACAGCTGCGGTCGAAATAATAGTACAATGCAAATACTCAATATTTTCATAGCTACTTTCAGAATCCCATCGATTACTTGGACTATCTTACTCTTTAATATGTCTCCTTACAACATTTTTTTTATTTAATGTAAATTTGTAAATAATAGTTGTGCTGATGAAAATAATCGAAATGCTTAAAACTCAGCGTGCTTAAGAGTTTTTTGAGTTAAATAATACAATAGTCACTTATTTATTTAGAAAACCTTACTACTATTTCACGACTATTACTATTATTAATAATAATTAATTCTCAATTTGATTTTTAATTTAATTTGTTAATGTTAATTTAATTTGTTTTGCGTTATAAATTTGATAGCTATGCTGTCTTTCAATGTTTATTTATCTGCAATATTGATTCCTCATATTCAGAACAAATTTTCATTCATTTTTAACTTTATGTGAAGTATTTATATTAGCATTTTCAAAAATATTTGCGAGCCTTACTATTATTTTGACCGTAGCTGTACATTCATATACATACATATACGCATACATACAACTACACGCAGGGACTCAAAAACACAGAGAAAGGGACACTAATACAAGCATAACAAATTCGCTAAATGGGTAAAAAAAAACACTTACATATACATATGCAGTATGTATGTGTGTGTGTGTGGTGTGTTTTGTGTGCGTATGCTAGGGTATGTGTGTGTGTGTTTCTTGGTCGCCAGTGCTTTATACATGTAAACTACCACAGCAAGGTAGAAGGAGAGACGAAGGAAAGAGAGAGAGTGTCATAGAGCGAGCGAGAGCGAGACAGAGAGTGGACACATTAAAGTAAAAAATTAACTATTAACGCTAAAGCGCTATTCAAATTGCTGCGCCTACACAAACACACTCACGCACGCACGCACAAGCACACACAGCGCCCGCTGGCGGTGAGCATGAGGAACACCGATGTGTTGTGGTGGGTTAGCGGAGTGTAGGGAGGGCTTTTGTAATGCTTGTTTGCGTGTGTGTGTGTTTGTTAAATGTAGCTTGGCATTTTTGGGTAATATGCTTGTTTAAATTACGCAGCCAGTGTTGCCCTTGCTTTTTTTTTGTTGTGGGCGTTGTCATATCGACCGCACGACACACTCAACGTGTGCATGGCTGTGTGCATGTCTGTTTGTGTGTGAGTGTGGTGAATAATCCTCTTCGTCTGCGCACAATTGTAAAAACAGTTCAATTAATTTAAATAATTAAATGTGGGACCAACTGTTTTAATTACGTTTTGCAAGGCAACGCAAAACAATGGACGACCCATACCTACACATACGAACACACCTGCACACACACACATACACATACAAACAGGTATTACCGCAAGCACAGTATGAAAATATAACGGCACACACAACGGCATTCCCTTTGGCAAAGGGACGCACATATGGACTACTCCTCCCACCCCTCCCCTCCTCCTCTTCTCACTCCAATACCCAAGAGACTTTCTGTGCGTAGTTGGCAGCCAATAACAGAGGGTAAAGCCAAAAAGTAGTAAAGGGCCAGGGGTTTGTGGAGGGGTAGCGGGAGCGGGTCGGGGCTGCCTTTCTTCTGCGCGCTGTGTTTAATTGCTTTGAATATTTAATTGCGGTTTTTTGCGTGGGCTTCGTTCTTGCTGCTGTTGCTGCTTCTGCTAGATTCACATGCAAAGTAGCAAATTTGTATACCCATTGAAAATCTGCAAATACGGTATTTTGGTTTGATGCCAGCGTAATTAACAGGCAGAAGGAAAAAGGTCCTACTCCACAAAGTATATATATTCCTGATCAGGTCATTTATTGATAACTGCTTCCTTTTTTCGTATATCGATACATACCGATATTCGATATGGATAAAAGTCACAATTTTAAAATCAGAGCCTTCCCACTGATAAATAATACACATTTACATATTATTCATCAACTGCACAAATTTCATCAAGATCGGTTAAGAAACAGATATGTATGTGTGTATGCATATGCGCTGCTTTGGTTTCTATTTACTCTTCAGCACTCTACTGCAGGTCATACAGTTGGATTGAGCATATTTCGTAGTATATGTAGGAAGCAACTAGCAACGTAGAATGTAACATAACATGCAACTCTATACATGGCATGCGATATCGATATCTATATCCGATATCAAAGCTGTGGTCATCAGTTTAAAGAGAAAGAGCTCAGTCGTTGTCTACATATGTGAAGTAGTTATCGATCTCAAAAAGCCGTCAAACTAAATCGCTGCTTTCTGAAGTTGTCAAACTTAAAAAAGTTTGATTTTACCTCATTAATCCTATTTTCTATTTAACTTTTCAATTCCTTAAGTAAAAGGAGCCAAATTTGTTCCTGCATGGCGTTTTAAATTTTTTTTTTTCAGTTTCCATTTTGAAGTCTCGTAGTTACACAGTGAGTTTTACAGCTAAGATTTTTTTGTAGGTGGAGGGGAGTGGTTGGGGGTTTATCTTACCAGCTTCGTCTGGCATTGGCTGAAATAAGTGATCGGGCGGTTGTGTTGCAGCCTTGACATTACGTGGCGCTGCCGGAGCGTCTTCTATTGAATTTGAATTTTTGCCTTGTGGATTTTTGTGGTTTGTTTGGATTTGGTTTTTGGGTTTCACCAGCAGCAGATAAAAATTCAGAATTCAATGCGCGATTTTTTTGTTTTGATTTTTTTTTTTTTTTTTGGCATTTTTGATGGAGTTTTGTACACGCATGATTTTAGTATGAGAAAGTTAAGAGCGAGTAGCGTTTTGGTTTTGATTTTGATATTGGTTTTGGTTCGATGGAGATATCGTGAGAGAAAAAAGAGAAGAAAAACGAGAGAAAAACAAGAGCGTTTTGTTAGAGCCAATTCCAGTTAAATGAGACGAGACGAGACGTCTCCTCAATAATTGTGCAAAAGTTTTCAATGCTGAGCAACATTTTAACAAATAATATTAAATAAAATTAAATAAATATAAACCCAAAAGCAAAAAAAAGAAGTGAACTAAGCACTAAGAAGGAATCGTAGATAGTTTTTTGGAGACAGCAGCAAACTCACCCAGTGTCCTTACGGTCATCACTTTGCTCATCATGCCATCGCCGAGGACATTCCGCCCAACTACCTGGAATTCATAGCTGGTCCCGGAGGCCAATCCATTGATGGTCACCTGAGTGCTGCCGGATGGCGTCACCGATATCGTTTGCCAATCGTTGACGCCCGCCTCCCGATACCAAATCGTATAATCCTGTTTGTACTCCGATCCACCGCTATAGCCTGGCAACCACTGCAAAGTTATCGATGA
The DNA here is from genome assembly GCA_035044105.1 of Drosophila nr. perissopoda 5 BK-2023a. Lineage (NCBI taxonomy): Eukaryota > Metazoa > Arthropoda > Insecta > Diptera > Drosophilidae > Drosophila > Drosophila nr. perissopoda 5 BK-2023a. The sequence continues at coordinate 6,473,213 of JAWNMK010000018.1, forward strand.
CTCCGTTGCCTTGCCCGTTATATTGTATGGGGCATGTGGCTGAGTGCCCTCGATAACCAGTTGAGTGACAGCCATTAGGGTTGCCACCTCGTTCGAGACGACACACTGATAATAGCCAAAGTCTTCGCGTCGTAAATTCTCAATGGTTATATTTCCCCCAGAGATTTTGACACGATTCCTTTGGGAATCCGAGAGTTGTTCACCTTCCTGGCGTTGCCACTTAATTGTGGGTCGTTCGGTGCCCTCCGCTTCGATGGCATCGCAATGCATCTCAACACTGTCGCCCACCTTGCGTTGATACAGCGTATCCGGTTCCACAGTGAAATTGGGTGGCTTACGCACCAATACTTCCATTACGCCGGAATCACCCTGTGTGCCCTGTGCATTATAGGGTGTGCAAGTGTAGCGACCCTGATGATCATCATTGACACGCGTGAAGAGCAAGGAACCATTTGCCATGACGACAATATCCTTCATTTGATACGGCTCGAGCAGACGTTTATCCTTTGTCCAGGTGACATATTGGAGCTGAGGATTCGATTTGATGTAACACTGCACAACGCCGGCGAGGCGAAAGGGCAAGTATTGTACAGTTGGTGTAAATGTAACTTTGGCAGGATCTGTAAGGGAATACCATATATATACCATATTTATTTCTGTTAATTAACAGAAGAGAAAACATTTTTAGTTTGGATCTTAACTCACATTCAACGCTTAGATAAGCCGAAGCACTTTGTGGATCTCCAATGCCGTTGGTCACCTCGCACAAGTATTGCCCCGAGTCGTCTGCACTGATGGGATTAATGATCAGTGAACCATCTTTGCGTATGGTCACCCTTGTTTCTAGGGTGGCCACTTCGCGCACGGGGGAACCCTCGCGGAACCAGCGTACGGTGACATTGCCCGGCATCGCTTTAGCCTCGCATGAGAATATCACCTTTTCGCCCTCGAGTTTCGTTTGATTGGTGGGCGGCACCTAAAGAAGATGTGGACAAGGTCAAAGGTCATAGGTTAGTGCTCAGCTTGTCTGGAGGGGCACGGACTCTCTGACTGAGTGAGGACGAGGACATGTTCAAATCATGAGCTGTGACCAATGTAGATAACTAATCCGGGTTACCCACGACCACAACCCTTAAGCTAGCAAGTTTTTTTTTTATGATTAGAAATTAGAAAGCCTGGCCCTAAATCGGCAATCCCATAAATACGGTAATTTTTGATTTTTTTCGAAATATATTATATTATCAACAAATGCATTTCTAAGAAGTTGCAATACAAAACCTGATTCTCAAAAAAATGCTTTCTGAACTTTTAAAAAGGGTAATGAAATTTTCTCTGTCGACTGCTTTTATAAAATTTAACTGTTGTATCGTAATTTTTATCAGTTATATGAATTGATAATTTGTTTGTTTGTTATATACATATATATCTTAAGATACTAATGTTTATTAATTAATGTAAGTAACAAAAACGCTAATACAAGAATTCTCCTATGTACAAAAACAAAACGCATTTCTACATTTTAAAAAAATCCACTCCGAAATTAAAAAATACAAACCCAATACAAAGAAAGCCTCACAACCTTAAATTTTAGAAATTCAATAAACTGAGTAATGGTTCAGGCTGATTCTTTTTTCGGAGTAGTTGGTTTATTTACGTTTCCACGCCATCAATTCATTGGTATCATTGTATCTGCTGTACTCCCTGGAGAAGCACAACATATTTGCTGTGACAACAACAGCAGCAACAAAATGTTGCTTCTATTTGGGCAGACTACTACTGATATTGACAACTTGTCAGTCAAATGTCAGTCAAGTCAGAACATTTTGTGCTCATTCTACTTCGTCTTCTTCTTCTGGCTTTGGTAATTGCATTAGTGCAATTTTGAGTTTATTTACGGGTCACATTGCTGTGGGGCAAGTTGATTGAAATTATTTTCATTTGAGTTGGTTTTAGTTATGACTTGAACTGAAAGTCGGACAGGTGAACGCAAATGGGAAAAAAATTGCTCGTAAATATAGAAATAAATAAACTCAAAAGCTATTAATATAAATTTACTTTTACCAGCTTAAGTATTCTGTGTATCGATTGAAGAAAAGTGCCAAAGGCATTTCTAAAATTAAATCTTGGCTTCGTTACTTGCAACAACTATTGGCTGAATACATGCCACAAATAGACGCCTTGCCACAATAATAAGGCCAAAGTTCAGGCTTTTAAGGGACGTCAATACTTTTGCTCGTGTGCCGTGGTTGCCTTTTCTCTGGCCCAACTGTAAATACTGTAAATACCTCAAATGCAAATGCATTAGCGGTATTCCCCCCACCTCTGCACCCTCACCATCCGCCCACAAAAGTATGCTCTTCATTTCCGTCCGGCAGACGCCACATTGCATGTGTGGTATATATATATAAATATATATATATATATATATGAACATCTGTGTGTGTGTGTATGTGTGTGTATACATATGTGTATACCACATATATGCGTACATTTATGTTGTGCTTGTACATGTGAAATGGAAGTGCGACTGTACACTCAGAAAAAAGTCGTCATGGAAATAGTAAGTTTTTCTTGTTTTTAGAAATATTTTCTAACTATAAGAAAACATAATTTCCAAATATAAAAATAGTATGTGTAAAAAATTATAAAGGCTCTCCCTAAATCGTCAATCCCAATAAGAAGGTGTTATTTTTACCGTTTTTTTTTTTTAAATTCAAGGCAACTTTTTGTTGCTGAGTGTAGTATGCACATGGTAAATAGCAGCATTGGAGGCAGGCGACTGGACGAATGACCACGCCAAGTGTGCGCTACGGGGAGGGGGAGGAGGAGTTGGGTTGTCCCTTTGGTCCTATGTACTTATGTTGGCTTTCTTTCGCTTGTAAATCGAGACGAGGCGAGGCGTGGCAGAGATGCGGGTATGACCAGCACAAAGGCAGCGCAATCCGCAGCCCTGCATGACCTATCTCCCTAATTTCCCTAATGGCTGCAAGGTAAGGAAAAACAAAAGTTGCACGCTTGCAACATTCTATGCTCAGGGTCGGGAGCGGAAGAAGGGAGCGCGTTTCGGCCACGTTTTTGGTTGCATTTTTTGCGTTGACCAAAAGCTGGTCTCGTTGTTGGCGTTTTCACGTGCGAAAATTGCGGGCCTGGTTGGGTCTTAGTTTGAATTCAGATGCTGATGTTGTTGTTGTTTAAGCTGAACCACAATTTGGATGAGTAGCTGAAATGTTTAATGGGAAAGCGCTTAGCGAGAGACGAGAGTGTGCAAGAAAATGCAAGAAAAATGCATGAATATGCATGAAACAATTTTCAAAAACTTACTCTTATAGTAAATTTTTCACTGATCGCATTCGTTTGAGATTTACTTTTCACATATTTATCTGGCGCTGCTTTATCCTTTTGTGTATTGTTAAAAAAAATTGAATATGGGATTGCACTTTAATTAATTGGAATAGAGGATTAATTAATTGAAAGAAGTCTGTAACTATTAGCGGTATCATTTGGCTATTCTTAGAAGCGAGAAACTATTTTTTTTTACGAATTGATTATATATGTTCAGCGTAACGATTTGGATTTTTTTTATTTGCAATTTTTGAAAGTTATTTGACTATTGATAATATCTGATTGGATTATATCATTAAATATAATTGATTTGGTTATAGGTTTTCTGCCATGATTGCCTATTTCTAGAAGCAACAAAAAGTACGCTTACGTTGAGTTGAGGGATTCATTTGAAACTAATACTTTTTAGATTATTTGTAATTTTTTGGGTTATAGGACTATTTGCTAGTATTTGTTTGGATTATCTGATTATTATAATTGATTTGTTTTATAGGTTTTTACCATGATTACAGCGCCGCCCGCAATTATAACACGGGCCGTATGGGAGACTTGTCCCTCACCATTGCGTGCAATACAAGTGTATTCGCCGATGTCCTCGTGCCGGATCGTTGAGATCCGTAGCTCGGTGCCATCGTTAAAGATGCCAACGGTGGGCGAGGGATCAACAGGATTGGCATCCTTATACCAAAGTATTTCTGGAGTTGGTGTCCCATCCGCCTGGCAATTGAGTATAATTGAATCACCTGCAAAAAGAAAGCAACAAAGAACAAAATAAAAACCAAAGAAAACGGGGAAATTAATATGTGGTAAGTGATGACAATTGTTCAGCTTGCAGTTGCAGAAAATTGCATGCCAGCCAGCCAACCAGCCTGCCAGCCTGCCCCTTGTTGTGGCATGCCTTTTGCTTACAACAGTCGCCACTTTGTGGCAGACAATAGAGAGACACAGTCACACACAAGCACAGCAAGTGGTGGCAGGCATTGTTGTCAGGGTTGTCGTCTGTCTGATTTATGCGCTGCAGCGTCGCCATTTTGCTCTTGACGCATTTCCGGCGCACGACGCTGTTTCTTTTGTTTGGCCTCGCATTGTTTTGTGTCTTGGTTGTAAGCATTTTAAACTTTGATTAAGCGACGGAAATTTGATTTCGCTGGCGACACACATAAAAAGGTTTATCGATTTGTTTTTTTTTGCAGGCATTCCAAAGTTGACAAATGAGCGCCAATAAGTGACTCAAAGACGAATCAAGTTTTTACCTTCAATTTTTATGATTGTGCCCCATTATGTGGCATGAGTGAGCATTGGCCTGGGGTCTGGGCTCTGGTGGCACATAGTTCATTTCAAGGTGACAGACTCATTCGGGCCCTGCAACAAATGGCCGGCCATTTGACACAGTCAAAAGTGGGCTCTGCCACACACTTAAACTGATAGTAGCAAATAGCTTGCCACAAAATATGAGGCCAAAAAAAAAAAAAACAAAACTTGCTGCTTTCTGCTGGGCAATTTATGATTTGACAATTTGTTATTTTTGAACTCACCTAAATTAACATATATAATATCCTCGGGTGTAACACTAAAGCGTGGCGGTGCATGTACATCTAAGTGGAACCATGTACCATTTTTATGCTGTTTGGGATCACGGTTCAGGAACACGACTTTGCACTCGTACCAGCCCTGATCCGATTCCCGGATGCTGGTCAGGTTGAGGGACGCCGAACCGAATGGTGAATCCTGCGACACACGCGACACGCGTCCCTTGAAGCCCTCCTCAATGTGTTCCGGGTAGCTCTCATACCAGATATATATGGGTAAGTCGGAGCCCTGTTTTCAAATGTTTAACCAATCCAAGATTTAATGATTAATCGATCGTTGTTTCTTGAATATGCATTTCTTTTTTTTAACTGTCGATCGTTTCGAGTAGAGTTACTTTTTACATACGCTTCACATCGAACAGTTAGGAGCCACGAAAGTAACTATGATATGATATATGTTCAGTTAACAAGTATATATATGAAACTTGATGAATATTTACATGGGCAACTGATATCATTAACATCTAATTTTTGTCTTTAAGAAAATAAAACATGCTGATAAATATCATTATTAAATACATGCTGATAAGTATAGTTAATTAAGTATATTTTAATACATATTTTGTAAATCTTGTAAATAAATTTGTTTTTATTTGTAATTTAATTTAATTTATTTTCTACTTTTTGTTTTTTTCTGTTTCAATTGGAATAGTCAACATTTAATGAATAAATAAATATATTTAATCAACGCCTGATATTAGTCAATGTTAAATAAATAAATAATCAAATATATATAGCCAAGTTTCTATATACATATTTAGCTTTAGTTGCTGAACTAATCGCTAAAGTTCCAATAGGCAAGTGTTAAAACCACAGGAAAAAAAAACTGTCGAAAATTTAATTCAGCAGTTTTCAGTTTGAAAAGTTAAATAAAATACAAAAAGATGAACAAAACTCATCAGAGGCTGGAAGAGCTACGTAAAAACTGTGTGTAGCTCTTCTAACCCCCTTGGGTGAGGGAGCGGCAAGCCCATCAACACCAGAGCAGCACTAGCAGATCCTGGCAAACAATAAATCATGTGCAAAACTACGACAAAACAGCAAGGCCCAGAAGCAAAAAAGAAACAGCTGAAATTCAAGCAAAAGCTGATAAAAAATAAACACAAAAAATGTGTGCATGTTAAATATTTCGGGCAAAGCTACAACAATTGGGGTCAACGTGCAGTGTCCCCCTGCCCCCCATTTCTCCTGCCCTAAACTGAAATGTCAACCATATATTTCTGTTTGTAGTTTATTTTTTTATTTTGCACACAGGCAGTTGTCATTTGCCAGTTGCAGAATCTATTGAATCACGCGCGACGCGGATGTGAACGTGAATGTGGATTTAGACAGGTCATGCAATTTCCCTTACATGACTTGCCTCGGTTTGCTGTTTGTCATTGTTTTCAAGTGTCAAATACACAAATATAAACCATGCATGTGGTGAGGGGGCCTCTCATTTCTGAGAATGAGTTTATTGCAAGTTCATGTTAGAGCTTATGTTAACGATCTTTACATGAAGCGCAAGAATGAGCTTATTGCACATTCATGTTAAAGCTTATGTTTGCTGTTCATCTGTTATTGATCTCTAGTTGCATTTTAACAGCAGTTAATAACCATGTTAACGACCATCTTATGTTATTTACAGCTGTTATCGATCTCTAACTGTGTTATGTTAAATTGCATTGTGTTATTTGCTTAATGCTATGATACTTTGTTTGCTCTATATACCTACATAACTAGCGAATGGCATCTCATTACCGAATGCATTCAGTAGGCACACAATGTAGTTGATTACCTAGTAATGCTCTTGTGTGAGCTTCTAAGACAAGAACGAACTTGTAACAAAAGCCGTGCACACATGTAAATATGTGCCAATGTCTAAATATATATTTATGAATTTTTGTTTCTAATCCGTTCTACTATCTCTTTTAATTATTGCACTGCTTGCAGCTTTGATTATTCTAGCTTTGAGAGATACAATATATTTTTATGTTTGTTTTTAATGTTGTTATATAATCTAGTATAATTCATAAAATGGGATATAGAGTAAACATTGTGTATATTGATTATATATACATTTTAAATATATCTAATACAAATTTGTTCGTATTTTTTTGGTTGTAATGCAGCTGCATTACAATATATATGTCTTGGTATATGGAATTGTATAGTATTCTGTTTATAACCTCTTCCAAATATTACGAAAATAATGCGTAATTAGGTATATTCGCTGCTGGATAGAGAGCGAGAGAAAGAGAGAGAGACACACAGAGCAACAGCAAGGGATAATTGGTTTTGCTTAGTTAATTGGTGGGCAGATTACGTCTACATCCGATTTAGGAGTGGTTGGAGGCATCAAAGTTAATCGATTTATTTTGTAATTATACTATGCAGATTTATGGGCTGACAAGCATGGTCTTCGTCGTCGTCTCGCCTCATTTATTACAACTTAATTGTATACGTCTTCATAATTTTCTTGGCTGACATATGAAATAATTTGCACACACACAGGACAACGCTAGAGGTCCCAGGACACAGCTAGAGAGGCAGATGAAGCCGCCAGTTTGTCTATGTATTTATTAGAGCGAAACCAAGGCAGTCGAGCGAGCGCCAAAAATTAATATTCGCACTCGCAGAAGCGTCATAAGTTGACTCGGTAAACATTTTTCCGCTTAATTTATTCAGTAGCAATTAATTTAGATTGCAACTAAGGCAGTCTTTGCCACTCAGCTCCTCTGCTCCTGTCTAGGCTGTCTCTTAAAGCGAACAGCGCACAAAAGTAGGCAACATAAAATTGTGCACACTTTAATACGGGGTTGAGAGTTGTGTAATCGAAACAAAACACGTTACATAAACGCTGGCCATTTTTCACACCCATTTAAAATGGTTAAAATGGGTAAAATGGGTTTATGCAAGAGTATGTGACAGGCAGGAGGAAGCATCTGCGAACCTATAAGGTGTATTTATCCCTGATCAGCCGACTCGATATAGCTGTGTCTAAGAGACAAGAGACTTCAAATTTAAAATATATAGGTCTTCGTATATCCAGCGCAGATAAAATTTATTTCATGTTATCGATAACTGTATCCATTAAAAGTAGAATAGATAGAACAGCTGACTGCAGGGTACATCAAAGTCGCTCTCACTCGACTACAGCATTCTTACTTGTTATGTGTACCATTGTATTTAATTACACACATGTAAATAACGTGAACAGAACCAGAGCAGAGCAGGACAGACCCGACCGAACCAGATCAGAGTGTCGTATAAATTAAATGCTAAAGCCATGTTAATCCCTTTAATTCGCCTTCCTCCGCTCTCTCTGCCCCTGCCCCTGCTCCAACCTGCCCCCTATGCGAATATGCGAATGTTGTTTTACCGTATGCGTGTGTGTGCACTTTTATCGCAGTAGAACATAAACATTTTTTTTTGTTTTTTTTTTCCCCTGTACTTATAACTTTGTTTGGCATTAAAAATGCTTGTAAAAGTTTTAACTTGGCACGAGAAAAAGCAGCGACGTTATCTGTACAAACGCCCAAGCGCACAAGGACAAGCACGCTAACCTACACTTGGATTCGCACACACATACACTCACACACATACACACACGAATATAGACAAATATAAAGATACACACTCGGAAAAATATGAAAATCGCTCTGAAAACTAGAATGCTTGCCTTGTTTTTAGAAATAATTTCTAGAAATAACAAAGCATACAAAGCAAAATAGAAAGTATGTCAGAAAAATCTCACTGAGCTTAAGAAAATCTCCCTGAAAACTAAAAACTTATTCATGATTTTAGAAATAATTTTTAAATAGGAGAAATTAGTTTCTAAGAATTATAAAGGCGTGCAGTAAATCTTTTTTTTTTTTTTTGTAAAATTTTCTATTCTTAAGAAATACATTAAGTTTTTTTCAAATTGATATGAATAATATGAAAATACAACAACAAAAAATGCAAATGTTAAAGTTACAGAGAATCTCAGAATTTTAGAAAAGTGTACCCAGAAGATTAGAAAAGAAAAACGCTGATTTTTGGAAGCATACTTTCTGAATAGTAAGGCGAGTTAATCTTTCCGCATTTCTAAAATTCATGCCGATATATTTTGTTTTGCAGAGTGTATATATATAAATTTGGTGCGTTAGCTAAGTTTGGCTGCACAATTTCGCTAGACGGCGTTGACGTCAACGTCTCCGTCTGCGTCTCCTTCTGCGTCTGAGGTAGGCAGGCAGCCAGGCCGCCAGAGTGTCTACATTTCTAGTTTATTATCCTTGCGGTTTTTTCTTAGTTTTTGCTCGGTTTAACTTCGCTATCAAGCTGCAACAATAAAGTAAGTTTATCGGCTTGCAGCGGCTTAGGCATGCTTTAAATTATGAAAGTAAGTTGTTTGAGGTTTGTGTTCTTGTCCAGCTTCTTTGCTAGCTGCACTTTCTTAATGAGCTCATCTCGCACGAGTATCTCGAAATCTAAGTATCTGAGTACACTCACAGAAAGTCAAACAAAATAGTTATGCAATGCATGCTGCTGGCGTATTATATACTCTCAAACGAATGAAAAAGAAAAATAAACATAGAAGGGTAAATGATAATTATTCGTGTGCTTCTTAAAATTAGTTGCATAATCAAATTGCGAAGTGTTTGTTTCACTTTTTTTTTTATTTTTTTGTTGCTTGTAGCTTACTGCCGAGAAACTTGCAGTGCTGGAGAATTAGAGTTGAAGGTGAAGGGGAATGCCAGACTTTAGTGATAATAATATGAATACATAAACGAGTACTTTGTTCGCATAGAGTTAAGGGAAATATGTTACTGATGCAGTCAACATTTTGTGGAGTGGTTTTCTTTACAAATTAAAATTACCAACGAATGCATTAACATATTTCCACAAAACTCTGAGGAATCTTGATTAGCCTTAGTTAGGTGCTGGGTATTTTTCATAAATTGCACTAAAAAATCTTGAAAATGTGGCTACAAATTGTAATTTTGTTGGTTTACTATGAATTTTACAGCGGCTAATTGTTTGATTTGATTTGTTGGCAGTGAATAGCTACTGATTTGTATATATAGATATAATTCGATCTGCGATTTTGCGAACGAGATTATTTTTTTAACGAAATGAATTTATGTGAATTTTTCTTCTCTTTCGCTCTCTTTGGTCTGATTTGTTTTTTTTTTGTTTTATATTAAAAAGCATTTCTTTTTACTTTGATTACTTAATGCCGCAAAAATACTCTTGATAGTTTTTTTTTTTTTCGAAAAATTGTGTGTGTTTTTTGTCTTCAAATTTCTCAGTTTGTGGATTCAACGCTAAAAATAGCCTTCGCCAAAGAAGCTTTGGGGAATGTTAGTGTTGTTTTTTTGGCGACTCAAAAGTAAAGGAAAATGTAACTGAAATCATATGCAACTTATATGCAAAAATTTGCCAATCGAGCAACACATAAAAAAACACATAAAACATTTAACATTACGGACAATTCCATATTCAAGCTAATTGTTTGGTTTATTGTATAGTCAACACAACACAACATGAGCATTAACAATAGTGTTAGATTGCAGTAGCAAAAGCTGTTTAAATAATCATCAGTATTAGTAAATCATAAGATAAGCCTAATTTACACAATAATTTTTTTTATTTTATTATTACGCATACGCACTGTTGATCTAAAGCTGGCTCTTGACAAATAAAATAGTTAATACTTGGAAAACAAAGGGGAAAAACGAAACTGAATCGAATCGAACAGAACTGAACTGAACTGAACAGAAGCGCAATAAACCAACCGAATATTGATTAGTTAAGGGGATGCTCATATAGTAGTAGTAGTAGTAGTATTTAGTATTTAGTAAGTATGTAAGTGGTAGTAGTTTAGTTAGTTAAAGAGTTCAGAAAACGTTGAATAGCTGTTTTAATATGGTAAGTATTTTCGTTTACTGTGTTACATTTTATTTGTCTTTGCGCTTTCTTCGACTGTTTGTCTGACTGTTTCTTACTTTCTTTAGCTTTTTTGCGTATCAAACAACAATGTAAAAAAGAGAGTTTAGAGAAGAAATTTATGCTGTGATATCGTACCGTTTCGCTCACCTTCTTGTCCCACTGCAGGACGTATGGCACCGGATGGTCGTTGGGGAACTCGACGTGGCAATTGAACACGACACCTTCGCCCAATATGGCCGTGATGTGCACAGCGTCTTCTGCAAATATACCAAAACAATAAAGAAGATATATATTTAGTGATAGATTCAGAATAAATATTGCATTGAATTTAAGGAATTCGTCCAGAAAAATATAACAGATTTCTTGTTTTTAGAAATCATTTCTAAATACAGGAAAAGCAATTTCAAAAAATTAGAAAGTCTTGCCCTACATGAACAATACCAAAAATATGGTGCTTTTATTTTTTTTTTTATAAATATTTAGTATTATTTAGAAATTTAGAATTGTAAACCATAATTTTTAGAAAAATCTTTTTTAAAATTCAGAAATACTGTAAACAAATTAACTGAGCGTTTGTATTCAAATTTACCTGTCGTCTACCTTTTTGGTGAGTTGAGTTGAGTTATAATTGGCACCAAAAGAATGGCGATTTTTAAAAATTGTACAACTACAACTGCTGATTGAACAATGCTTCGATTCATTTGACATCGATTCAACTACCAGCTGGACACTGGACAGGTTGAAAGCCTTTGACATCACTTGATTGATGTCTCAAAAGTTTCGCTGACCCAATGTGCAATCGGCGTGCACTCAATCTCTGACTTGTTGAAACATTCCCCTCCCCTCAGTCGTGGCACAGCCATAATACGGCCTATCTCTAGTCTCCAATCCCCAATCCCCAAGCCCCAACCATTAACCCTCACTTCACGTCATCTTCAGTCCGGCGGTGTGCCGTGATTCTATGTTTTCGTGACATTCTGCACGATTTACTAAGTTGGCTTGACATTTGCCCGGTTTGACAGTGTGTGCGTGTGTGTGTGTGTGTGTGTGTGTGTGCAGGGATGCGATGTGGATGTGGGGCAGTCGAGGCTTTTGTCGAGAAATGTCCTACGACAAGCAATGGCCAGTGCCATTGACGTTTTTTCACAGGACTGAGCTGCTTTTAAATGGATTCGCTGATGGCCACATCGGTCACATGTCAAGTGCCGGCCATTGACTCTTATAGCCGCCGATATTCAAGCGAAAAACTTTCGAGTTTGCGGCTAGGCTTAAGTTGTTCCCCCAAATCATTAACTACACACCGGATAAAAATCGCTCTGAAAAGTAGCAGGTTTTTCTTGATTTCAAAATCATTTTCAAATGCAATTAAAAAATATTATATTCTTGTATTCTTAAGAAATGCATTTGTAAACAGAAAAACTGCAAGCCCTGAAAAAACACACTGAAATTGAAACATATTTTTTCTAAATTTTAGGAAAATGTTCACTGAAATAATGAAAAGAAAAACGCAGAAGGCGAGTTACCTTGTCGATTTTCCAAGAATCGGGGCGACTTTATTTTTTGGCTGAGTGTAGTCAAGTACAATAGAGTTTGTTAGTTGTGGCAAGGAATCTCATGTCGAAGCAGGAGTAGTCGACGAACTCCCAACGGACAACTGCTCAGCTACTTTGTTGACAGCCAAGTACAGACTACGCATCATTATTGACACTTGTGTGTGTGTGTGTGTGTGTGTATGTGTGTGTGTGTGTGTGTGTGTGTGGATAGCTAGAACCAATTGGCTTGTATGCCATTTCCTATTTTATCCATTCGTTGTGCGAGACGTGGCATTTGATTAGCGTCTGTCTGTCCGTTAGTCTGTCAGTCGAGCTGACTGTCGTGTCGACTGCAGTTGTCAACATTTCAAGTTGGAACTGTTCTCTTTGCCCTCAGCTGCTGCTGGTGATCTGCTAATGTGTTGTGCTAAAAATCAAACTGTCAAACCAAGTCAGCTCTCCGTATTATTTTGTATAGTTAAAGTCGCACGTACAAAGCCTTAATTGCCAAAATGTTGAACTGTGCCCAAGTTGGAGTCGTTCTCGTTCTCGGTTGCCTCGGAAATGTAAATGAATAGTCGGAAACAGCTGCAAATTGAAACGTTGCAATGTCCTGGCGTATCCTCTAAAGGAGAAGGTGTAGTGTGGGGTGGACATGGTGTTGTGCTAAGCAAGGACTACACTTGTGAACAAGCAGCTTTTGGCATTTGCCTATTGTGTTGTGGAACACAAATCGACGAAAATTTGAATCTTTGAATGTGCAAAACTAATCGCTGAGAGGTGAATAGTTAGTGGCAAAGTTGAACATTTAAAAAAGTATATATAAGTAAGTACATAAGGGGATAGGGGCCACAAAGAATAGCCCCTGTCAGTCTGGCTGTCTGTCCGTTTCTGTCTGTCAGTGTGGCCAGGATCTCAACTAGCCTGTCAGCCACTCGCTTTATCAGTCTGTCAGTGGCTCGAGGTTGCTTTGTCTGAGCGCTTGTTGACTTTGGCATTTGCATAAATTTCTGTTAACTTGGCCAGCTTAGGCAACACTTTGCACATTGAAAATAAAGCTAGGGAATAGAGTACACTTAGAGAAAACAAATCTCACTGAATTTTAGATAATTGTCGCCCTGAATAGTTTTTTATGTTTTTTTAGCAATCATTTCAAAATTTAAGAATAAAATTCTGGAATTTGATTCGAATTAATTTAAATGAATATTAACAGTTGAACTTAAACAACAAATGCTTATTATTATAATAAAAGCAACAACAACCTTATGTTATACAAAAAAACACATTGAAAAATATAAATATTTTCCAAATTGTAAATAAAATGTAACCTTACGAAAACAAAAACACTGATTTTTAGTGCGATTTTTTGTTGAGTGTAGTCCCCGATACCAACCCCCAAGCAACCCTGCAGATGTTGCACAAAAAGAAGCATAAAACTGAACCGCATCGGAACAGCATAGAACGGAACAACACGGAATGAGTAGAGTGTGTACAGTCAACACTCTCTCAAGCGTCTATTGCCCTTTGATAATGTTGCAGACAGGCCGTCATCCAGTCAAGAGAGGCAGGAAGCAGCGCCCCCGTTTCCGTTGGTGATTTTTTTGGTCTTTCTTGTCGCGTCTTTTGATTGCGTTAGCATGCAAAAGTGGTCTCATTATGCAATTTAAAATATCCTTCAGCCCTGGCAGGCGGGCAGGCACTTGACATGCCTTAAGTTATTCAACAGCGCAGTTTGTTTTCATGGCCTAAAGTAGAGTCGTTGGCCTGGCTGCAACTACACTCGTCACAAAAAATTACCCTAAATTTTAGTAAGTCGCCATACTTTTGAGACATACATTTTATTCAAAAAGTAAATTTCTAAAATTAATGGTTGTGGCAGAATTCTTAGATTATCTTTTTTGTCACTTATATTGTTATTAAAAATTTGTACTTTTAGACTTCACATGTAAAACTATTTTAAATAATTTGAAAAGCTAAACTCCAATATACAATCCGAGCCTGTCTTTTAATATTATAAAGAATTTTTTCTAAAAATAACCGATGGCATTTCAACTTTTTTCTCCTTTTCTTAATAATAAAAATCACTCCTAAAAAATAAAAAAAAAATAGAGAGATTTTTGGGATGGTCGATTGGGGCCCTAATTAAAAAATAATAATTTCGAATATTTAAGAATTATTTGTAAAAGCAAGAAAAACTTTATATTTTTTAGATCGATTTTCATTTTAGGAAGATTTATTAAAATGTAGATAGATTTTGTTTGTGAGTGTAGCAGTGAAACTTATTTTGGGGCACATCACTTCAGTCCAATTCACCTCTTCTCAACTGCCACTCAGTGAACCACGCCCTTCTCCACCCCGCCCCTTTTTAAGTGTCGCGCCCTGAGGCGAACATACTTGGCAATTGACCTTTCGACCGCTCACGAAGTGGCCCTCACAGAAATCCCAAGCGGATTTTCAATTTTCGGCTAAATTAATTTAATTCATTTGAAGAAAGTTACGCTACATTAAAGCAGGCATTCTGTTGTCGAGTCTTGAATCTTGAATCTACTGATTGTTGTACATGGCGAAATGGAAATGTCACTTCTGTCGACAGAATGCCCCCATAATACTTTTATTAATATTACATACAGTATATATATGTGTATATATATTTACTGTGTGGCACATTAGGCCGAAAAAGACTCGTTGCTCGCTGCTCGTGCTCGTAGCTCGTCGCACTTCAACTGACTGTCAACTAATTGCCAAATGTAATCAGCTTTGCCCGCACTTAAGCCGCTTATTGTGCACCATTACATTTTGCCTGAATACCAAAATAAAAATGAATCTAACTGAAACGACACGAAATGGAATGAAACCTCACAGAGCCCGTTGCCTAATATTGCCCCATATGGCAATTTTATGGGGCGACGTACGAGTGCCTTTCCAATCCGGAGAAATTCACCTGGCATAAGAGCAATCATTGGATATTGTCAGCGTACTTGCCAATAGCATGATTTTTATTTATTATGCCCTGAACACCCATTGCAAATGTGTAAAACGGGGATAATGATTTTGTGCCAAAGTATGTAACAGGCAGAAGGAAGCATCTTGCAAATTGAGCTGATCGGTTAAGTAAATTAGGAAAGCTCTAACTTAACTATTTGTTTGAATATACATATGTTCATTACAATAAATATCAAATAATTACCTAATTGGTATCAGCTTATCAGGCTAAAGGGTATATCGTAGTCAAGCTCACTCTTGCTATTTATATATTTATTTTTATTTGAGGCATTATATAATTAATGTGCTTCTAAAATGTCAATTCTGCGCACTTACCTGGTATATTGTGAGCTTGTGCATTTTTTGCCAGCAAGGCAAGCAGCCAAATCAATACCAACTTCAGAGCCTGAATTGATACGCTGCTGATGTTGCCACTGCTGCTGTTGCTACTGCTGCTGTTGCTGATGTGGCAACTTCTGGCGTCCTCTTCGACGTCGTCGTTGTCCTCGGCGTGGCGTCTTCTTCTGCTCCTTCCTTTCACTGTGAATGTGGCCGTTGTTGACGGCGCTGACGTCAGAGTTTGAGTTAGAGTTGTTGCAACTGAAATCGGAATCGTTGTTGCTTGTCTGCTTATTGTGGCAGCTCCAATTGTTGACTCCTCTTCGACTACTCCTGTGGCACTTGCGCTGATTGTGTCTGATTTGTGTTGCCTCGACTTCGACTTCGACTCCGATTGTTGTTGCTTTTGCTGTTTGGTTGCTGATTGGTTTGTGTTTGTGGCGCACGATGAACGCGACCGGCTTAATGCCTGACACCATCGATAAGACCCAGGGTCCGCACACACGCCCATGCCTCTGGTCCCATAGTCAACGCCGCCTAACGTATCGTTCTCACCTGCAGTGGCGTCATCTGTAAAAAAGTCCAAAAAAAAAGGAATGAAAATCAGAGATACGCTTGCGACTTTCAACAACAAATGAATGATTGGTTGCACACCTCAACAAACTGCCAATCAGTGCAACATATCGCTCACCTTGAGTTCTATACAACCCCCTTGCAGCCCTTATTTTTTGAATTGAAATTAGCTTGCCCTATGTCGATATTCCCAAAAATATGATAGTGAATAGATAGAAAATATGTCTAATGAAATTTTTGTTATTCTTGTTTTTAGAAATAATTTCTTAGGATAAAAATTAATATTTGAAAATTAAGAAAGTCAGGATAAACAAAAGAAGGTGCAGCAAATTTCTTTATGACTTAAATCTGACTGTTATTTTCAATTTAAAATATCATAAACTGTTTAATTGTTATAATTTTAAAGTTATTAATTGCCGAAAATAAATCAAAGTTAATATGTATGGATTAATCGGCTCGGGGCAGAGCATTTTATATGTTAGTTAAATAAAAACTATTTATACCCAGAATCCATTGAGGGAGAAGGTATCATCTCCGATATTTATTCTTGATCATCATCAAAGCTAGAGACTTTTAATCTGGAGTATAAGTTCTCGTGGATATTAGAGTTTAACTGCTCCGTCAGCCTTAAGGAAGATTAGCTCAGTGTGAAGTTGAATTACCTTTAAATCGTAAAATCTAATTTTAGAGTTCTGTGGTACACATATGAAAAAGCAACCCTGAGAGTATGCCGATTTTCTTAAATTGAGGGTGTGTATTTAGCAGCCCTTAAACAATTGAATTGAAAGTTCAAAACCTACAAAACTTGTAAGTGGATCGAAATCTCAAACAAGATGCTAAGCGTAGATGACAAATTAATAAACAAAAGTTTTTGAGGCAAGGCACCTTTTGTGCTGAACGCCCACACACACGCTGGCACACACACACACACACGCAGAAACTAGGCACATAAAACTAAGCAGCTAATAGGTTGTAGCTACAAGGCAGACAAAATGATAAGGCGCAGTTTTTGGGAGGAAGAGCGTAGGAAAACTGCCTCACATCGGGAAAATCGAGACTGGAGACTCGAAACTCGAGAAAACAAAGGCAGACCCATAAAATAGTGATGCGCCTATACAAATAGCCAAAAAACTTTTCCTTACACTAAAAGTTTTGCGCTTTAATGCAAAACTTGTGTTGATTGTCATTGTTGTAAAGCGTCGAGCATATCTGGGGGATCTGGGAACAACTAGGTGTTATCTATGGGCACTGTTTGCTGAGTAGTTAATTAAAAGGGATTGTGCCCACAATTAGCAACATGGGGCAAGGCAACATTTTGGCATTTCACATTTCGCCCACTCAAGTATGCAATGGTTATGTTTGCTCAAAAAATTGCTCTGGTATTTTAAATTAAATTAATTGGAAATGCTTTAAACGGAATTCGCTTCATTTGTGCAAGAATCCCAGCTACAGTTCTTAACGTCTCTCCAGCACTCGGAATTTATTCAAAATACCTAGGCAAACCTGAACATCAGCAAGCACATTAGCATCAGCATAAAAATGCCACACACACACACACACACAGTACACACATATGAATATACACACACGCACTTACACAAACAGCACAACTTGCGTATTTTAAAATGCCAGAGAAGCGTTTTTTGTAACGAATTTTGTGAAAGAGGCGCGACTCAGAAGGGAAGCCAGGCAAATCTTTGCTTTAGCTTTATTAAATGTTGTCACTGCAATTAAGTAACACGAGTATGTGGAAGTACATACGCATACACACACACTCGCACACACCCAAAAAATAGTGAGTTAGAGTGGAGAAGGTAACTCGTTACGCTTAAATTTCACAGGGGCTGTTTTGCGGTTACCTTTGTGCGCCGTGTATAGACATCATTAGTGATTTTTGTATGCATAACCTAATACCCTCGGAGAGCGCTAAACAAACAACAAACAATAAGCAAAAGCAGCAACAAACAACAACTGTTACTTTGGCAGTGCCGAAGTGTCAATACACTTTGCAGACATATGCACTTGCAAGAAGCGAAAATCTATTCAATCGAGGAAAACACACATCTTGCACCCAAAGTAATGGCGAACCATGCTTAAGACTCTAGATTAATATCCAATTTATAAACTCTATTTGTTTTTAATATAATACGAAAATGATGTCAAAAAGAGATTTAATTTGATTTTAAATTTATGTCAAAAAGATGAATAGACGCAAATCAACAGAGATATGAGCTATTGCAAATATGTATTTTATTTATATACAAAACAACATCCTTTACTCTACGACAGGCAAAACTGTTTTAATATAAAATTTAATTTGTTTTAACAAGATTCCAAACTCAAAAAGACAAATAGACGCTTATTGAAAGAGATATGAGCGTTTGATAAAAAAAGTTTTAAATTATATACAAATAGCCAAAAGGAAGCTGAACATATAATATTTCTTAGAATGATTTCAAATTTACGGCGGAAAGACGATAAATGCATATTGACAGAGATATGATTATAAATTTAATTTATTTTCAAAATGATTTCCAATTGAAGTCAAACAGATTTATGAGCTTCTGAACAAAAGTAATTTACTTACTGAAAAAGAACAAAGAGGAAGCTTCACAGCCATGCCAAATTATGCTTTCAACTTTAGATTAATACTAAATTTAATATTTCTTAATGAGATTCCAAATTTACGTCAGATAAATAATTTTGCTGCTTTCCAAAATGTCATCAAGTTTGCTTGAAAACTGAGCAACTGTAGCTTACATTTTGGACAGCCCCATTTAATGTGAGAAAATTATAATACCTTTTTTTGGCAGATAATTGTGCCGCAGGCTGTGGCAGGCTGCCACGCTCCTCAAGCGAGACTCCTGCGTCGGCTTAAATACTTTCTGGCATGACATGTAAAATTTTAATAACGTCAAGGCTTCTGCCACGCAGCATTATGGAAACTTTTTTTGCGCTTCGGCATTATGACAAGTTTATTAAAACGAAATTTATTTATGAAGCATGTGTGGTGCGAGCAAACTGCGAGTGCCCAGTAAACAGACCGAGTCCCAGTTCACAGCTCCCTGTTCCCATTTCCCATTTTGCCATTTTCGCAGCCTTAAGCAACCACATCAAAACTAAGCCAAAACCAGTCCAGGCTAGCTGGCAGCAAAATCACATTAGGCTCATCCTCGCAACTCCCCAAACCCATCTCCATTCCCATTGCCTCGCTCGTCCAACGAAAATAGAACAAAAGCCGGAAAAATGATTTCCCTTATGACTGAATTTTCATTACCGAAAAACCCGCCATGGCGTATGATTTCATTTGTAAATCAGCTCAAGTTGAGCTCGAAACATCGCATAATGGACACATCGCCGGATGTCGAACGGACGATAAATGCGCAAATCGGCAAAGGGAAATCGGAAAAAGGGAAAACTGACTGAAACTGTGTGACGTCCATATTTATTGTTGTTGCTGAGTGACCAGCTAACAATGACAAATTAGTAAACGAATCGCATTTGCCTCTGCACGGAGCCAAATATGCATACCGGATCCACTGTGGACTGGGCCAATCATTCATAGACGACACACTCAATGCTGACGCTCAGTGTGCGCATACACTCAGAAACCAAAAAATATTACGTTCTTCTTGTTTTTAGAAATAAACTACATCGCCAATCCAAAAAATATGCTTGTTTTTTTATTATTATTTTTTAAAATATTTTTTTTATTAATAACAAATATAATGTAAGAAATCATAAAGAAAATAATAATCTAAAAATTAGACATATTTTTCTTTTAAATTTTAGCAAAAATTTAAATTGAAATTTACAAAATGTAAATCGTATTTTTTAGAAAGCCACACCCTTCAATTTTAGATATATGCTTTCTGCCAAAATGGTGATTTACTAAAATTTAGGGCGATGCTTTTTATTAGTGTATGTGGATGATACATCAGTTGATTGGTTCCACCTTTCTGTGTGTGTGTGTGTTGGGTGTGTGGTGTGTCTGCCTGTGTGACCGCACCATGAGACTCATAACTACGTTTTTGGGGCACAACGTTGCCATTAAAACGAGTGTATTCTTTGGCCAATGATGGCAGAGGTAAGCCAGCCAGTAATCAGCCCAGCATTCCAATGAGTTTGACGTTGACGTTGATGAGCCGCCATTTTATATTTGCTCTGTGAGTGTGTGTGGGCGGTAGCACTTTATGACATTCGTTTCCGCTGCTGGTGCTGCCGTGAAAGCTTTTTGGTTGACTGCACAATGTAGCAAAAAAAAAAGAAAATAGCCAGCGGTCAATTTGTGAGGCGCCCCCAATGTTGAGTTAATCTTTTGCTGGCCACTTGGCGCCCATTTATTTTAGCCGCTAACACACAGGCCACAGAATTTTTAATTAAGCCTCATCGATGATACTGCCTGCCACACATTGTTGCACTCTTCACACATGAACAGGCAGTCATTTTAATTCTCGTTGGAATTGTCTCAGAATTGTGTCAGTTTTAACCCTTCTTTGATTATCTCATAGTTGCCTCAGTTTGCATTTTGTATCAGCGTCTTTTCTGAGTGTTGTCTTAAAACTAATTAAATGTGCTGTGCACAACACAATTACTTAAAGGCAGCGACGAACAACATCTTCAAATCAACAAGGACAAAAGCGTTGCAGCAGCCAACACAAAAAATTCTAACACGTTGTTTCACTCTAATAACTGCAAGTGGATTGTTCAGCTCTGCTCTGCGACGCCTTGAGACATGTACCCTGCTTGTATGTATATATATATATATATATATATATAGTACCTAGTTGGGGTGGTGATGGCACGCCCTTAAGTACTAAACAAAAATTTTACAATCTTGCTTATTGTGTTGCTGTTGGTGCGGCAAAGGCGGAGGCCAACTGACTGAAGCCAGCGAGCCCACATATAAATACATACATATATATATACATAGGTCTGTGTCTGCATGTATGTGTGTACTTGTGCATGCCCCAAAAAATATGCAGAAGAGTCACAAGCCAAAAAAAAACAACAGCAGAAGCAACAGCAGCAGACACTGCCAAAAACAGCAACCTGAATTTTGGAAATTCGCCAAGTGTAACTATGTGCGAAATTTTATAAAATTTCGAAAAAGGATATCTAATTTACAGAAAATTTAAAATTATCGATATACGGCATCGCTTTATAATTTTTAGAAATTTTTTCCATTATTAAGAAATATTTTGCTGAGAAATATAACAAAAGACTTTCTGATTTTTGGAAATTTATTTTCTTATCTTCAGAAATTGGGCCTGAAAAACAAGTACAAGTGATTTTCTAGAATTAAGTTTGATTTTTTTTTAGAGTGTACTGCATACCGCTGCTCGTAGCAAGAATTGTTCTGTTTCCGTATCGCGCATACGCCGCATTGTGCGACTTAAAACTTTAATGAAATAGGTCGCCCGCTGCTCGTTGCATGTGGATAAGCTGTGAGTGTGTGGTTGTGTGTGTGTGTGTGTGTGTATGTATGTGTGTGTGTGTGTGTGTGTGAGTGTGGGTGTGTCGCACTTGAGCTTGGGCTTGGTAAGCTTGTTAGCAACAATGGAGTCTAACAATGGGAGCACAGCCAACATTTATTTCAAATAAATGGAGGCAACCCAAACTTGCCTCATCTTTGCCCAGCAATTCCATGAAATTATCTGCTTGATTTTTAGCTCGAAAATATATTTGGCTTGGGTTAATATTTTCTTACCTTTCTGCAATTTATACCTAACAGATCCGGCAGTTATTTATTGAGCCATAGCCTGATGTAACAGAAGGAGCTGCCGTGTTCAGAAGTAATGGCCATTAAGACAAATACTATCATTTAATCTAATAAAATGTCGCTGCGGCAATTTCGGGGACTAACTAGAAGCTACAAGCTGAAGTTGAAGCTGCTCGCGGCCATTAGCAAAATTTTAATATGTAAAAAGTTGCATGGGGCAGCAGCCAGAGTCAATATATCATTATAAAGGCACTTACGCTAAATGACTGAAAAAGAAATGCGGCTACCAACTTGGTTAACAGCCGTCGTGTATTGGAGGGGGAGGAGGAGTAGAGAGGGGAGCTTCTGGTAACGTTACAAGCATGGGCCATTGTACAATTTTAATTGCTCTAAAATGTTGTAATACAACACGAACCACAAATAAATAAAATTTGCTGACATCAACAGGATGTTTGCGGGTTCCTGTGCGCCGCACAAAACCCATAGACCAGACCCCGGCACGGGCCCGAGCTCCGGCCGTAATGGCCTAATGACTGGCAACCGCCCCACGCTTTGAAATTTAATTTCGGTCGGAATGGAAACGGAGTCGGGTAAGGCTGACTGCCTCCTGCCTGCCTGCCTGCCTATTGGCTTGGCTTGTGCATAAATTTGTTGAGCGGGCAGGAAATGATATGGTCTTTGTCTGTCTGTCCTTTTGTCTGTCTGTCTGCCTGTCTGTCTGTGGGCACAACTTTTGGACAGTGGCACAATTCATGTTTGTCTGCTCATCATCAGTACAAGAGCAAAGGTAGCAATTTGTGGCACTTCTGCTTACTTACAGTTGCGAACAAAATAATAGCACCACTCTGACATTATTTCTTGCGCAGAAAAAACAAACAAAAATCATAAATATATATTTATAGCATCGTATAACTTAGATATACAAAAAGAACACCTTCGAAATTAATTGTTGTGAGAGTGGTGCTATTAATTTTTAAGCAGTTGTATATTATTTATAGCAGCAAATTTGTGCTACTCATTTAGTTTCCACTTTTAACATTGGCTGTTATGCAGCCAATTTTCATTTAAGCCCGCAAACACAGATTCAATGGCTCCTTTGTTGTCATCGTATGGGGCACATAAGCACATAATGAATTGTTTGATTCGTTGGCATTTCTTTTCTTTGGCCATCATTATTAGATGACCGGTTGATGACAGTGCACAAATTGTGTGTGGGCCTCAATTTCTTATTTCACTTGATTCTCATTTATACGATTTACAAAGTTTACCAAACGAGTAACTTTAGTTTTGAAGCAATTAAATTTCAAGCTGGGCAAAGTTTTCTGCTTTCCCGTTCTATTTATATATATTTCTTGGAAAATATTCGCTCAAAATTATTGCCGAAAAATCAACTAGCAGGTTGTGCGCTTGGCTGCTCGCCGGGGTGGCAAGTTGCAAGTGGCAAGGAGGCGCATGGCTGGTGACTGTGTGCCACAACAGAGGCTTTCGCGTCAAGCCAGAAGTGCCACAACAGCAAACGAAAGCAAAGGAAACGAAATGAACAAGAAGTGAGAAAAAGGACAAGCAGAGCAGCCAAAGCCATCAAAGCGGAAGTGAAAAGTTTTATGTTTCATGCTTAATTGCAGCATTTCGATTAAGAAAAATTAATAATAAAAGTTTTGTTATTATTAGTGCTGCCAAGCTGAACAAACGAACAAGCAATATATACATATATTCATAGAAAAAAAGGGGACTGCAAAAGTAGAATGCTAGCCTTTGCCTTTCTTTGCCTAGCAACGATAAAGTAAACTTTTTAATCTTTATTGATTTACATTTTTACATTTCAAAAAATTGGCTTAAGTCGAATCGGAAATGCTTTGGGAGGAAACATTCCCCACCAGGATACTTAATTTAATTCTAACCTATCTAATCATTATTCTTTAATTTGAAGTCGTGACGGTTTAGAAAGGCACTTATGGATCAAGTTTTATATTTTAAATATTATTCTAGTATTATTCAATAATTCACATTTAAAGGTATCATTGCCGAGCTTATTCGTTCTAATATTTAAATTCATAAAATTATTCCACTAATGTAGCCATTATGCCGTAGACACCAACAATTCCACATAAGCTGCATTGAATAGAATAAATATATAAACAAGCACAATGGGAAAGTTAAAGAACAACTTCAACTCCAACTCCAATTCCAATTCCAACTCTGGTCTTTGGTCTTCCTTTATGTTTTTTTTAAAGAACTCGGCAAGTTGAGTTATCCTCTGAAGTACAAAGCAGAATTCCCGAACGAGACTCTGGCAAAAAGTTAAGCACTCGACTCTAGACAATGTCGTTTTGTCCCGTTGCTGCCCCCTTGCCCCACTCCCCATATTGGAGGGGCACGTCTTTTGGCCGCTGCATTAAATGAAATGCTGCGAGCAGAAAAGAAAAGCAAATCATGGCTGAAGTGTAAAACTTTTCCCATTATGCAAAAAAATGAATTTCCATGCCTTAAAGTGGCAGCCGAAGGCTGGAATGCAGATTAAATACTATACAAAACATTTTTCTCTTTTTTTCTTTATCTTTCTTTTTCCTTTTCACATCATAGCAGAGAACGTGAAATTAAAAAATGTAAACGATCCCCAAAAAGCAAACTAAGTTAACTTAGCTTCAAGTAAACAGAGCACACACCAAGACCTTTATACTATATACACTATATAAATATGTACATAGACACTCAGAAAAATGTAACCTGCATATTAAAATATCTGAATATCAGAATCTGAATACAAGAATTAAATTGTGATTTGTTAGAAATAAATAAGCGCATATTTTTATAAAAAAAATCGTTTCTAAAATGCAGAAGTAAGTAATCCAATTTAGTGGCTCGGACATAAAACTTGAATTTATATGATAAAATAAGACATATTTTTTCAAAATTTCAATGAATTGAATCGTGTACTTTAGAACGGAAAACCTCTGATTTTTGTTTATTTATATAATGTCAACTAAATGCAGAAGATACAAAAAAAAGACATGAAGTAAAAAATACATTTTAGATACTCACTTTCTGAATAATAAAGTGAGTTAGTTGCCTTTGGCGAATTTCAAAAATGTAGTTTTTTATTTTAGAGTATGTAGAATCTATAAGTGTAGCTGTAAATATGTACGTACATATCAATGTGCTTGGTTTAATGGTTTTACGAACAGTGTGTCAGGAGCCTGAGCACTTTCCAAGATATTGATTTTTAGCTAGCTAGGGCTTACCAGCCTCTTTTGTACAAGAGTACACACCCTCCCAAACACACACATACTCAAAACATAACAGCACATTTTGCGGCATACTCATAAAAATCAGCGCAGAAAGAGTCCATTGACCTGGTCGAGGAGTGTAAACTACACTATCCTTGCGGCATTCTGGTCTCAAATGACATATCGATAACTAAAAAGAAAACTAATAAAAAAAAAAGGGGTTCATGTCGCAAAAACTTTGACAACTTATTTTTTGCTCTTGTTTTGTTGTTCAAAATTGATTCTCAAGTATTGAGAAGTTTTGGGCAGAAAGTAGGCTGGAAACGAGTCTGGGAATCGTTCTGATTGCGCTTTAATAGCGCCTAATGGTTGGCGACAAATGTGGCAAATTACTTTAATAGCTGCCACAAAATAATGAACACCGAGAACACTTTACAAAAGAAAACTCGACCTAAAAATAGCCGTGCCACAAAACTGGGGCAAATTATGCTGGGCTGCGCGTGCTGCTGTACTATTGGTTAGCCATTGTGGTTATGGCCTTGGCAAAAGGGTCTGCTTAAACTGGCTAAGCATATTGGTGTAACCAATGTGATAAATATTTATTATTTCTCTAATTTAAATTCAATTTTTAATTTAATTTAATAAATTTGTTCCATATTTGTTTTTGTGTCTGCTGACCCTAGTTGACAGTAAATAAATAACACCTCCTTTAAATATGATTCTGTCATTTCTTGCATTCTTTCTTGGTTTGTCTTTTCTTTTCTCATTTAATTGTTTTATATATTTATTGTCTTGGCAGCAAAGTAGAGACTCAAGTTTTAATTTGTGGTTCCCTGACAGTTTTTATTGTTTAAGCCTTTATGCCTGTTAGTATTTTTGACCTCAAAGTTTTTCTGGAGCAAACTAAAAAAAAGCAGTCTGCATAATTAGCATAAAATTTAGTTATGCAGTTTTAAAATTGAGGTAGAGGCTGAAGCGCAGCCAAAGTTACAGCTACATGAATATTCTCTGAGCTGGACGGAGAGAAAAACAATGTTAAATTTATGAATTTCAACTTTTTTGCTTGCATAGCACTTTTGATCTTTTCGAGCCAAATACTTTTATTCCTACACAATGCAATAAATATTTTCAAAAATTTCTTGCATAACTTTCTATTATTTATTTTATTATACATTATTATTACAGATTTTGCAAATATAACTAAAATATTATAAAAATCCGGTTGCAGTTCTAATTAGAAAACCTTATTTCACCGACTCCCATGCAAATTGCGATGGGGAATTTTGGTGGATTGCTGATAAAAAAGAAAATAAAAAAAGCCCACAACTGGGTCAATGTTTATGCACCAGTGCAACGAACAATGAGGGAAATTCAATAATACTCGTGGCAGTTGTTAAGGGGAACACCCTTACTTCTTCTGCTACCTGGCAAGTGCGCAGATCTATGGCTGCCACACAGAGTAACTGTAAATTGCGTTCTGCGTCGACTTTCCCTCCCCTACTCCCCCCTTCTAGTGTAATTAAATTAGCACAGCTGCTGATGCAGGAAATTCTCTGTGCATAGCTGTGTGTGTATCTGTCGAAGTCGAATTCGAATTCGGAGTTGGCAAACCAGTTTGCTTGACAGCTTTTTTCATCTTTTCTCAGTTTTGCTTCTCTTATACAAACTCAACTTGTAGAACTTCATTTTGTGTTGATCGACAACGCGTTGTTGTTATTTGTGGTGAATAACTCGCTTCTTCTTCTTCCTCCTCGTTTGTCTGTTTTGTTGTCAAACTTCGCGTCATTATGCGCGCCAGTTTTTCTTATGCCCTGTTACCGAAGGTGCGAAGGAGTATATTAATGTATATTCTCACAATTTTAAAGATAGACACACCAAACTTGGAAGGTATATTGGTAGTCACGCCCACTAACGCCCCCAAAAACCATAAAAGCATATATCTGCAATTTAAGAGCTAAAGTTACCAAACTTGGAATGTAAATTACTAGGAAACTCCTTACAATTTTTGGAAGAAATTCGATGTCTATCGCAATTTTAAAGCCAAATAATTATTAGCAACCTTCTTCAAAGATCGGTATTTCTGTTCTGTGGCACCTGTTGTCAGATAACCTTTTTCGTTTCAGTGTGTTTCGCAGTCGGTTACGCCCGACTGCAACCTTTTCACATCTTTTGCTCTTCTTTTTTTTGTGTCGCAACCAAAAAGCAAGTTTATTAAACACTGAGAAAATTGAGGGGTATATCGCACACAAACCCAGTATTTTAATCAAACATTGAGAAGAAATTGAGTCTGTCTAATATCAGTTATTTTCATTTTTTTCTGGGCGCCATGCATCCAAAAAAAAAAGAGAAAGGAATACACACTGAGCAACTTTATAAAACACTGAGAAAAATGTAGATGTATTGCTGTTTGTATAAAAAAAAACATCGCATACACACCCTCAACGCAACCTCAACAAACACTGAGCGAAATGTTCACACTTAACGCTAGTGCAATAAAAACTGCTCAACATAAATAATCGAAAAACTTAATTTTTTTTTGGCTCTCGGCTATGTTCACATAATCATGTTACAGTCACACACACACACATAATCACATATTTAGACACACACACTCACACATACATACACAAGTGCTCTCCATGTTTCTCGAGAGTTGCTCGCTCTCTGTCCCTTTCTTCCCACCACTTCCAACTTCCTACATTTCGCTCCCATTTTCGTCTCCCATTCAACAACAACAACAACAACAACAACAACAGCAAAAACAACTGAAATTCCAATGAACTACGGAACGGTTGACCATTCAAGTCAGTCGATGCCGCGGGCTGCCTATGCTTTTTATGCTGCCCAGTCCCCCGCCTCCTATCACCTATCTATCTTTCTCATAGTTGTTTTTTTCTTTCTGCTTCTTCTTGCGATATTTTCATTTTGCTGTCGTTTGTTGCTCACTTTTTGTTTAGAATTATTGCTTGCGCCTGTTTTTTATTTTTCTTTTTTTTTTTGCTTACGGAGATTTTTTTTGTTTAGTGTTTTTTTCTACAGCGCCGTCAATGATCTCGTCTCGTGAGTTAATAACATTTGGCGACGTCATTTATTGCTTCTGCTTCTTCTTTTTCTCCGTTTTCTCTCTAGTAGGTTTTACCTAAATATAGGCATTTGACCTTAATACAAAGTAAATACCGAAGCTCAATAACTCAAGATAAACACGCAATCAATCTAAATGCATAAATGGAAATCGAATTGGGCAGCATAGCATAAATAGTGTGAGAGAGAGGGGGAGAGCAGTTGACCTTCACAATAGTTGCTCGTCTGCGTTAGAGCGAGAAGCAAATAACACTCTCCAAATGTGAACATAAATCCCAAGACAAACGACAGTAAAAAAAACAGAGGGAATAAAAAACTCATCAAACATTAAATGCATCAATTATTTATTTATTTAATTAGAATTTAATAGAACAGAGAAATATTTATAGGAATTTCCATTCTTTCTTTTCTGTCTTTGTCTACAAATTAAGTTAATTATGATAAATGATTGTGTCTTTTAGTGATTTCAACACTGTTTTGTGGCTTTTATTCTATTCACGTAGATAAATCATTTAATTTAATGTTTTCAACAAATGTTTGGCGGCTCTTTTCAGTCTGTTTTTGCCTAGAAATAAAGAGTGTTATGACACATCAATTGCACCTTTTTCATTTCTTCTGCAAAAAAAAATTAAAATAATTTTATTGTGGTCTTATATTTAATTATTGATTTTTTATTTTATTCTTATTATTCTTATTTATAATGGAGTTTTTGGCGAACATATTCTATTCAAATTTGTAATCAAAATTGAGTATTATGAAAAATAACTGCCATTGATAAACCCATTAAAATAAAGTAAGTTTGTTTGCAAAAAAAATGAAAAAGGATACATTTTTTGCTGTGTCAAAACACTTTCTTGTATGTGAAAATAATACATTTTTTTGGGTTCACTCAAAAGAAAAAGCCATAAACGCAAATCGCAACAAAACAGTGTTGAAACAATGCTGAAGCGCAATAAATTATCATTATTTATCATTTGTAAACAAAGACAGAGCAAGACTGAAAGACTCTAGAAGAATGGAAAATCTTAAGAATCTTATAAGTGTTTCTTATTTTCATAATTTATATCACATATAACATTTAATTTTTAGTTCAATTTAATCTATTTTTTACTTTTTGTATTCATATAAACAAATAATAATAATTAATGTTTGTATAGCAGCTAGAAAAATCAAAACAAATGTTTGCAAAAAAAATATGTATTGATTGGAATCATAGATTTAGTCAAGCGAAACGCAAATGTGGCATCAATAATTCTGTTTATGGAAATTGCAATTTCCTTTTTCTTTTCTTTTTATTGAAATTTCTTAAATGCAACAAACTGCCAGATGCCAGTTGCCATTCTCAGAATTTACAGATATATTTTTGCTGTTTTTTGTGGCTTTACAATCTGCAATTACAGCGGAAACCGAGCGGAGGAAGACGAATTTGAAAGCGAACCTCAAGCCAAAACGACAACAAAAAAAACCATAGAAACAACAAACTTGAACTAATCCCCCATTTTTCTTTTGTGTCTCTGTGTAGGGTTGACAACGTAGCAAGAAATGCCAAGAATACTTTCCCACACATAAGCCAATTGTTTGGCATTTATTTACATATTGCTCAGATTGTAATTGAAAAACCACAAATTGTAATTACTTTTTGCTACTAAGTGTCTTCAATTAATTTAGCTTTTGTTTATTGTGCTCAAGATCACTTTTCAAGTGACTTGTTTTGGCATTCGATACACTAAATACACACTCAGAATATAACATTATATTAGAGTTTATCTAAAGCAAAATAAATCTTTTCTTTTGAATTACAGAAATCGATAACCTGAAATTACGAATAAGAAAATTTCTTAAAAACTTACTTCCGAATACACTGCAGTTTTATTTAAGAAAGTAAACTTAATTCTTGTACTGAAATGTCAACTATACTTATTTGTTTTATATTTAAAATTTTTAATTTTAAAGTTTTAGTTAAAACTTTATAAATACAAGAATAAATGGAATTTAATCAATTTTATCCTTGGCGCCAAAAAAAAGGCTAATTTTTTTCCTGACTGTGTGTTAGTGTTGTCAATTTAATTTAACTTAATGCCTTGGATACTTTACAAGGATACCCCAAATACACTGAGCATAATTTACACTCACCTCATTGGCGCAAGCATTCTACAAAGTATTCATTCAAAGCCAATCCAATGTGCTGTGTTCTGCTTCTTCTTCGCTGCCCCAAAAATGTGTTGTTGACGTTGTTCAACACCGCCTCAGCAGCAAAATTAAATGCTCAAGTAATATAAGGAACACGCCGAGGAGTTTTTTGTTGTTGCTGTTGTAGTAAAAATTTGGGTTTTATTAGGAATAAATATTCCGCTGAGCAGCAGGAAAAACTGCTAAAATTGTTGGCTTGTTTTTATCCGTTCCGTTTTCAGATGCTGATGTTGTTGTTGTTATTTTTGTTGTCGTTGTTGTTGAGCGCGTTTTACACTTTGTTTACAGGATAATCGCTTGATTTATGACACTTGCCTTTCAGAAACATTTACGTTATTTTTTGATGAAGGACCCTTTCGAAACCCGTTGGACTTTTCAGGGTTGGCTAACACAAAAAAGACATAAAATAAGCATTTATTTTTGTTATGCACCGCAACTACTAAAATCAATATGGCATAAAAATAAGAAAAATTATTACAAACGATTTTGATGTTGTAATCATTTCGTAAAAGGGAAGTTGTTTCTTGCCAAATTCCCGATTGCTTTTGACACTTATCTCACACACACGCACACAACACACACACATAGAGCACACTTCGAATTTATGTTTGCTAGGCACGTGGCTCATTTTGTGCCCCCAAAACGCATTATATAATAAATATCTATATATAATTAACACAGTGCGTCATGTAATTGTTCGCACCGAAACTTTGTCAATTTATTTGTTCAGCTGCTTGTCTCACACACTGCTTTTTTTTGCTTTAGTTTTTCTTTCAAATAACTCCCCCCAAAAAATACAGCGCTGCGTTTACCGTTGCCAATTTAATGATTTAGCCTCAGCACAGCCAGCTTCATGTTTCTCTGTTTCTCTTCTGTTTCAGTTTCTGTTTCAGTTTCAGTTTCGGTTTTTTTATTTTTGGCTCTGCTCTTTATTGGAAAATTTGCGCTGCTGAGCAGCAGCAGTCTTCGTTCCAGGCACAAAAACAATGCTTTTTTTGGTAGTTGTTCGCTTAATCTAATACAAATGTGTATAAGTGTAGGTTTATCATATTTGCTTTGACGTGTTTATTATTTTTTTATTGTATTTATTGCTTATATATTTTATTGTACATTATTTTGTATTTATTAATTACATTTTTTAATATACTGTTTCATGTAATTTATTTTTAATAGACGTAATTTTTTTTTTTTTATTATATATATATATATATGTGTTTTTTTTG
This sequence comes from Drosophila nr. perissopoda 5 BK-2023a, assembly GCA_035044105.1. Taxonomy (NCBI): domain Eukaryota; kingdom Metazoa; phylum Arthropoda; class Insecta; order Diptera; family Drosophilidae; genus Drosophila; species Drosophila nr. perissopoda 5 BK-2023a. The sequence goes on from JAWNMK010000018.1 coordinate 6,504,926, forward strand.
TATTAAGATTGTTATTAATTTTTTTTGTTATGTATTATTTTATTATGTTTTTGTATATATTAATTTCTGCTTACATATTTAATTATTGTTATTTATATTTCATTCTTTTTGATTTTTTTTATTACATTTTACATTTTCCAAGCTTTAAACAGCTGTTGTTGACTTTTATACTTGAGTCTAGCGCTAAAAAATAGCGGGAAATATTCACTTGCGCAACTCAAGCAAGTAAACATCCTGCATGACAACTTCCCCCCGCTTCCGACTCCTCTTCTATTACGCTCTCTGTTCGTGCTGGCCCCCCTTCCAATGCAGCTAGAACTTGAGCACAGCGCTGCATTCCAGCCAACGTACTCTTTTGCCCACTGCTATCCATCTGATCCTTTTGGGCTGCAGTCGAAAAACTGGAATTTCGTTTACAGACTCTGCTCTGGCGCTGCTCTGTCTCTGCTTTGACTCTGGTTCTGCTCTTGCTCTGCTTCTGCTCTGGCTCTGCTCTAGCTCTGCTCTAACTCTGCTCTGCACCTGGCTCTGTTCTGCTCTGACTCTGACTCTGACTCCAGCTCTGCTCTGCTCTGCACTGCTGCTTTTCTCTAGCTGAACAGCCGCTTACATTTTTTTGTTTTTTTTCTTTCTGTCTGTTTTTCTTGGAAGCTCTGTGTGCATTTGATGCGCGGGTGTGGTCCTCTAACAGTCCTCTAACAGTCCACTAACAGTGAGCGTGAAAATCACGAACATAACTGTTCATTGCTGCTGCTGCCAAATTTTTTTTTTGCTGTTTTTTTTAAGCTGCGTAAAGTTTGATTATTTTATTTAATGTTACTAATGTAGTTTCGAATTTTATTTGGTAATAATTATTGTATTGTTTTTGTGTTCTTTTATTCTGTGCCGTTTTCAAAGAATTTTTACAAATTTTCCAACTCATTTTCCTTTGCACAAACGCACACACACACATATAATCTACATGTGTGTGTGTTTGTATATATACACAGATATAAGTGAGACAGGCAGCAGCACACACACACATATACACATACACAGGTACAAGCACAGGCATAGGCACACATACACACACATACACTTATACACAGACACGGAGACACCAACACAATCACTTACAAACTTCACTTTGAACGTGTCGTGGTGTATATTTTTCACCGTCCGTATTCACGTACGCCGTCGCAGCACAACAATTGAGTACTAAAATCTGCGCCCAGCTCAGGCGTCAGGAATAAAGCGCTATGCCGCCGCCGCTCTGCTCGCAGATTGCAGCCACCGTACATAACTTCCGGAGAGAGATAGAGAGCGAGAGCAGTCAGCACACACACAGAGAGAGCGCACACACGTGGGCAGCGGAAGAGCGCGAGAGAGAAACTGCGCGGGGCATTTGACTCTTATACGCTCTTCTGCTGCTCACCTTTTCTGCTGCTGCTGCATGCTAACCTGTCCAGTCGGGTCGTGTGTTTGTATGTGTGTGTGTGTGTGTATTGCATTCGTTAACCCTTTAAGCATAGCCCTCGCTGCTGCAGCGACTGCGACGTCGTCTTGAGAACCCTTTAAGCATAGCCCTCGCTGTGACTGCGACGTCGGCTGCTTGTCGTGTTTTTTTTCTTTTTTTTCTCAGATCTCGGCTTCATTGAATAATTATCTCAAGTTTGTTAGCCCTTTTTTTTTGTAACGCTTGACCCAAAAAACCAGTTTTATGTTGCGTTTACCCCCCAATCCGCCTTTCCCCCTGCCCTAGAGAACTCCCCTTACTTGTTGTCAAGTTTAGGCGGCGGAAAAAAACAACATTTGGCAGCCAGTGTTGTGCAAATGTTAAAACATAACACTTGTTAATAATTCACATTTAACATCGCTGTTAAACAAATGACTTTTTAATGGTTTAAGCGACAGCTGATGCAAAGAAGAAGAAAGATTTTCTACCTGTTCATATTTTTTTGTGCATAGTCATAAAATTCTCACGGCTTGTGTTCCGTTTCCCTTCTGTTCCCTTGTCAAACTGACCTACACTGCAAATATTTCAATTAGCCAGGCGCTAAATCGCTGCCAGCTGCTAGAAATGAAAACCCAGCTTTTATTTTTTTTTCATCACATATTTCCCTTAGCGTTGAGCATAATTAACAGGACGACTGGAAGTCAACAGACTTGACGCCTGCGCCTTTCCAGCGAGCTCACTCTCTAACACTCTCTCTCCCGCTCACTCTCTCATACACATTCTCGCTCTAAGTGATGCTCTCTGCTAAAAATTGGGCTGCTAATAAAATCGTCGTTGCGTTTTCGCAGAATTTCATTTGGTTTACGTGTATTGCTAGAGTTGAGTTTTTGTCATATTTATTTATGCTCGATTCAGCTTGACTGATGCTTGAAATTAGCGTGTGCATTTTAGCTATAATTTTATTTGATTTATTAATCTATATTAACTATTATTTCATGAATATTTATTTATGTATTATTCAGAATAAGAAGTATAAATCTGTTAAATATAATGGTCTTTATTTAATATTTATCAATTATATTTCTATATTATCACTTTTTTTATTTGATTTCTATTATATTACTGTTTTATTTATCTATATTATTTATATTTATTTTAATTCAACATATTGGTATTCATTTATAATGCACAGTAAGGCAAGTCATTGATCGAGCTTCCATTTTCCATTGACCAAAACTAAATATTAATTACATGACTCCATTCCAGGCTACAGTTTGGCTTAGTAATTAGCTCCTTTTTAAATGAACAAGGCAACACGTGCAATGAGTAATTAATGGGCATGCCGAAAAATAAATACATACACATACCTACTACGGGAATGCTGGAAAGCAAAATAATCATGTAACAGATTAAGCTCACCCGATCTGAGCAAAGTGCGAAACAAACATACATACTTGCATACAAATGTACATGCATACATATTTACAGTTACTCACATAATACTAGCAACACTCTTTCTTTCCTCTTAATTTTATATTTTTTCTTTTCGTTCATTTACTTTAATTTAATTATTTTTTAGTTAGTTTTCAATTTTAATTAATCTTAACTAAGTTGAAAACGTAAAAATAAAAAATTAAATAATATAAGTCTTTTTATTTATAGTTTTCATGATTATATTTTCGCATTTGAAAAATGGTGTTGTTATTTTTTTTAGCTTGCCAATTTCAAATAGAAACCCTTGAAATTATTTCTTGCAAGAATGGTGCTATAATTATAGGCTCCACTGTATGACAAGCAGCTCTTGTCGTCTTTGACTTTCCGTCTGTCTTTGTGTCTGAGTAGCAGCATTAAATATTATTTTAATAATTTGCCGGGGCGCAGGCATAAAAATTAAGGTGTTCATGTGACCATAAAAACAATAAAATATTTAACACAAATTTTAACTTAATGCTGTTGTCATAAAAATGTTGCAGTGAGAAACAACAACAAAATGGCTGCCTGTTAAAAGCTTGCCTGTTGACATTGTTGGGGAATGGCGAGATAGGGGTGTAAAGGGGGAGAGGGGGGCGGAGGAGAGTTAGGCCAATGCCAATGCTGCCTCATTAAACCAAAAATTACACAAAGGATAACGCGCGTGGGGGCAGGGGAGTGTGGTGTGGTGTAGCCAAGTGTGTATTGTTGTCTCCCTCACCCCTTTTGTTTTTGCGGGCATACAAATAAAAAATTATCGCTTAGTGTCCGACGACGCAGCAGCAGCAGCGACGCAGCGTTGACTGCATAGCTATTATATTTTATTTTTATATTTCTCTCGCCTGCTGCTTCAGCGGCTTCTTCTTCTTCTACTTTTACTTCTTTTTTTCGTCACGTTTGATGCCGCAGCACCATCGTTATGTGTGCGTGCGAGTGTCTGTGTGTTTTTTTTTATTTACTCAGTTCCTGTATACAAATGCTGGCACCACACAATCTCCTCCACATCCATCTCCACCAGCAACTTCACCACCACCTCCACCTCAACCACCATCTTCACCTACAGCATGTTCACCTCCATCTTCTCACCTTTACCTCCGCACCCCCTTCAACAACACACCTTGCGAAACCTGCATCGTCATTGTCTTTTGACGCTGCGAGCGTTTCTCACAGTTTGTGCATGTCTATATATGTGTGTGTATCTCTGTGTGTGTTTGTGTCTTACTTCCTGTTTCATCTCTGGCTGCTTCCTGCTTATTTCTTGTGTTTCTTTTTTACTCACGCTGATTTTTATTTCTTGCAGGATGTGATATTTCATTCAGTTTCGGCTTACAGGCTATCTTGTCCGCTCTCCCCTTCCCCATTCAATATGCCCCCTCCCCAGCCTCCCCTCGACCCACACCAATCTTTCTTCTGACTATCCCTCTGTCTGTCCGTATCAAACGATACAAGAAAGGGTCTAAGAAAGTCATTCAAAATCAGGTCAAAATAGATATATCATATTTATTTTCAATATCAATTGCACTACTAGAATGCCAGATCTTTATATACATATAGAAAAATATATATATATACATATGTATATACATATAACCCATTGATATCTCTATGTTCAGGTCGATAAACGAGAGTTTGTATGCCGTATTTGAAGTATGTAACTCTTATAGTCTGTGATATCTTATTGGTATACAGACGAACGAATCGGCTCGGCTGTTAATCAGGATTAATCAATATATATATTTATAAATTATGGAGTGGGAGATGCCATTTCCTGCCTGTTATCCCATTCGTCTACGTATCAGATTATATCTGAAGAGCTGTGCAAAGTATGCTTTTGAAAACATAGGGCCTAAAAAAGGGTTAAGTTTAATGGGGTGAATCTTACTCTATCTACATTTGAACACCTGTACTTATATATCTCAAAAGTTTTGCATAGCGTAAAATATTATTAATAAGACAATTTAATTTGTGATTGAAAAGTGGATGACAAACCTGCAACTCGAACAGTTAACGCTTGAATAATCACAACCGTAACTGAATAATTTGTTAATCTATCTTACCAATTTAGTTCATTTACCAATATTTAAAGTACCACCTATAAATTAGTAAGTTTTCAGTTGGAAGTACAATTTTATTGGCAAAATGCCGATTTGTGTGCTAGCTCCGTTACGGTTTCAACATTTGCCGTATACCTTCTCCGGCTTCATGGCTATACGGCACATTATATAACCGTGTAGTTCATTTGGCGTGACACAGAAACACAAAGCACTGCAAAAAGACACCTCTACAAAATTATTTGTAGTAAATGCGGTAAATGTTGCAAATGTGCACAAGCCCATTTAATTATTTAAAACCATATATGCAATATATATATATATGTATATATATATATGTATATTTCGTGACTTTCTATTTGTGTGCCAGATCTGGTTGCATTCTGCGGGAAGCGTTCGAAAATCTTTTGCATCATTTGTATTCCATGTATTTTTAAAAATTGCTAAAAAGGGTATATTGGACTTGTGCACAAATATGTAACGGGCAAAGAAAGAAAGCAAGAAATAAAAAAAAAGGATTGGAATACTTACCGATCTCTTGAGAAGATATTGTACATCAAGAAGTGTGGAAAACTTTTTAAATGCAATTTTGGATATGGAAAATATAAAATATATATAAAGTCTGGGCACAGGGGATATTTTAGTTGACCTCACTCGACTACAGCATTCTAATTTGTTTTCATTTGAACACATTCTTTTTCTGTTTATGCATTCCGCTTGTTTATGTTGGTCAACTAAACCTATAAAGAAACGCAGTAAGGGCATGCTTAAATTATTTTTGGCGCTTTAAATAATGCACAGAGGCGAGAAGCAAAATCGCTTTGGGTTCTTTTACGATTGCAGCAGCAAAGCATATATTTTCAAGACACACCCCCCCCCCCCCATCCCCATTGAAAATGAAATGTGGGATGGAAATTATTGTCTCACCGCTGTGTGATAAATACTTTGAACATATCTCAACTCCCGCGGCGTTGTGGCAACAACAGAAGGACTGCCCGGGGCGAGCACCCTTTGTGCCATATTTTCTAATTGTTTCGTTGCTGCAGCTTTAACTGTTGCTGCCGGCTGTTGTTTTTTTTCATATGTCAGATTTTCTATGCTATATTTTATGTGTTGTATATTATTTGTGTGTAGTCACACATTTTCTTATGGCGGTCAACTGCAAGTGTTTGCCATAGTTAAATGTTTGAATAACAAACGATAAAAAAGACTGCCAAATAAAAAACACTAGTAAAAATTATGTAGTCACGTGTGCTCTCGACTACGATATACCCTGCTGTCAGCTGTTTAAGTTTTATGGTAAAATTATAATTATAATTATGGTCAATTATATGATAAAAGGAATTTAATCATGATTAAAATAGTCCAGTTAATTAATAATATGAGAAGACTATTATATATGAATTAGAAGCCTTCAAAATTGTGGCCTTGAAAGCTATTGGAAATCAATTTGAAAGATATTCGCAAAACGAAGACAGTTATCGGTAAAATGAAATAAGCTTGTGGTAAACAAGAATTTATTTTCCAAATTACAAGTCTATATTGACTAGTATATTAATCCTGACCAAGAATATATTACTTTGATGTTATTATATTATATGTATTGTTGCTTCCTTCTGCCTGTTATGTACTCATTCACAAAATCATTATACCCATTATATTTTTAGCCATTTGCAATGGGTGCAGGGCATAATAAGAATAATACAAGCATAAATGCCTCAAGCGTTGCAAGTATTCTATTTTACTTTTTCGCACTGGGACATGCAACGTCTGCCTGCCTTCCTGCCGCACTCCTAGCTGCCGCCGGCCGCTGGCTGCTGTTGACACAGTTCCCATTGCTGCTTTAACAGATTTACGGCAAGTGCTGCAAATCTTCGGGTCTTTCGCCGGTTGCAGCCTCGACCAGGTTCAAGTAATGAAAAAGGTAGAATATGGAGTGCTGCTGCTGACTCCGTGCTAAAAAAAAATATAAAAAAAATGAGGTCAAACGAATTTATGTTCCAATTATTTCGCTTGAAAAACAATTTTGTTAAGTGCTTCTTCGTTCCGTTAGCTTTTGGCTCTCTAATTTTGCGCGACTTTCCCAGTTTATCCGATTTCAAGCGATTTGCTGGGATTATCTGCAATCGTCGTTTTTCTTTTCTTGAATATTTAAGGGCTTGTTTTAATCAAACCAAGAACTTTTCCGTCGAGCGTAACCCACTTAGAAAAACTCTGATGAAGAAATAGAGGAAAGAGTCAATAATATTTTGTTATGAATGCTTGAAGTGGTCCAGTAATCTACCTTCTCAGTTTAGTAACTATAGCTCTGAAATTACAGGAGAATGGGCGGGGAATGTTCGTGGTCCCATTTTTTTCGCTTTTTGAAGAGTGTTACTAGGTAGTAAGCTTTTGACTTGAGCTTAAAATTTGAGTAAGATATATGAATTTATCGATTATTGGTGTTGTACCCAAGTATTTCGGTTTTTCTGATATATATATTTTCAAACTGCGCTAACGGCACAAAACCAATATGCCATTATAACTTCGATATCAGGGTATAAAAAGTTACACCCACACCTGGAAGGTAATATCGATTAAGATCGAGAACGACTTAAGTGCTTTGAGTGGACATTAAAATTGGTGGACTGTAAAATAGGTGTGAAGACGATAGCTTTATTTATTACACACTCGGCCAGTCTTTATGGTCTTTCACCTAAGCGAAGTATTTCCCCATCTTCAAATTTTCTGTTCTAACCAAAGCAACTTTTTCTTCATTTTACTGAACAACAACAGTTGACTCATGCCGGAAACTTTTGAAATAACGTTGAATTAAATTAATTCTGACCAAAAATATAGTGCGTTACCATATTTTTTTTTTTTAATAAATATACATTTGTTATAATTATGAAATGTGTTTCTAAAAAGTAGCAATACAAAGCCAGATTCTTAATAAAAATATTAGTAACAAAATGTCGAATGTTATTATGTTGTTATGAAATTAAGATGTGTAAACACAACCTTCAATTTGTAATATTTTCTTTCTGAATAATAAGGTGAGTTGCACTTGGCGCCAAAAGTATGTCGAATCTCTAAAATTCTGTGCGATTTTTTTATCTGAGTGTAGAGTCTGTAAGTTTGCTAGACTATGTGGCACCAAGGCCAGCATCAAAGCCACAAAACCAATCCAACCTTATCAAGTGTGGGTGTCCTTGCCTGTGTGAGTGGTTTTACATATTCTGAATATATTTACACGAACGCTGACGTCGACTGTGAGGTGTTTGTAGACGGTCATTAAATATAATTGTGCTAATTGTTGGCATGTACACAGTATAATATAGATATATAAATATACAGCTATGAATTGGTAAAGATCAGAGGTCAACGCTTGGGTCTGACAATTTTTACATATTCAACAATATACACAATATATACATACATATATGTTTGTGTGTGTGTGAGAGTGTGTTCCTCTTAAACAAATGGTTGAGTTGTGATTTATGAGCAGACGTTGTCGTTGCGCAAAAAACAACTCAAATGCGGTCACACAAATCATTTTACACACACATACACAGAGAGAGAGAGAGAGAGAGGATAACAGAAAAAGTCACGCCAAGATGATATCCCTGGTACCCAATCCGAGGCAGACAATGACACAAGGACATCGAACGCGTCTATCAAAAAGTTAAATGCAAAAGAGCCGCATACCCTGACCTGCTGAAAGAACAGAAGGAAGAGAAATAATGAACTGAACGACGGGGTTAGCGTGATGCAAACTCGCTGGGACATCAAATTTACGATGAGCGGAAACGGAAACGCATTCCACACCGATGACCGCCAAGCGACAGCGAGCCCTGCTCTTCCTACATACAGTTGCGAACCAAAAAATAGCACTACAGAGACATAAAAAATAAAACGGTTAGTTCTGCATTTTTTTTCCAATTTTTAATATATTGTTTTGTGTACCCGCCACATGTTAAAGGTACTACTGCTCTAGCAATTCTTTTCAATTCATGTATTTTTTTAAAATATAATAATAGTTATGTTATTCTATTTCAGGTATCTAACTTTAACTATCTTTTGATTAATGTTGCAGCTTAGAAATTAAAAAGTATATGATTTTGAATGAAATACTGTATAGAAAAAATAATAATATTGATTTTAAGTAAGAAAGTTTTTAATTGTTTATAAGTTTCACAATTATGAGTGCAAACTTTATGAGTATTGCAATAATATATTATATGATTTATGAGTATTATAATTATTACCATTTTTTTTTTTTGGTAATTCAGTTTCCCATACAATTTTTCGATTTGTTGAATAAAATCATGGTGTTCTTTATATACATATATAAATTAGTACATATATGAATTTAGTACATCGCTTTTCACCCAGTGTAGATATGTATGTGTGTAGGTAAATGGAGTGGCATTTAATGAGCTCCTGCCCAGCCAGCCAGGGAGCTAGCTGACCAGCACTCGGGGTCTGGCGCTGGCAGTCTCGATATAAATCACGCAGCATTAACAGCTGCTTGGCAACATCAAATTCGAGTTAAGTTTTCCGCAGCGAGCATAGTTTTGCAATCCGGATGGAGTCGACCGTATGCCGGAAACGGATATGCACAAATCTAAAAATGCTCTTGGTGTGTGCGAACGATACAATTCCAATTGGGACTCTAACTTGCTCCTTTCCTTTTGTTACTTTTTTTACTGTTCCCATTCCCATTCCTGTTTCTATGCTGGTGGTAGCCACAAAACAAATCGCTTCTGAATTGCATTTTAAATATTTTGCGATAGTTTTTTTTTTTTGTTGCTTGCCCGTATTCAAATATTTTCTAAAAAAAAAAAACAACCTCTACGGATATTTGAACAAGCAAGTCTAGTAAACGATAACTTATATGAATTTTCTTTCTAAGTGAGCAATTGTGCGCTTATTCTAATTGCAACACTATCTGTGGACATTCTACTATTGTTCTCACATTCTCTGCAATTCCCTACCAAGTGTCGTGTTTATCATGCAAGAGCTTTGTGCAAATTCAGTCACAGGGAAAATTGCTTCCTTTACTCCTTGGCTGCCCATGTGCAGTTCAATTTCAGTATCCATGACCGGTTTGGGTTCAGTCATTATGCGCTTTCAAATGTGCACACTTAAGCGTTTGACCGATTTACATTTAACAGACACACAAAACCCTTAAGCGTGTGGACGGAATTCAATTTATTTTAAACTATCTCAAGTGTTGGAAATCAATTAATTCTATTGATTGAAATTATGTTGACAAAAGGCAAACAAATATATTCTACTCGCATTTACGATTTTTCCATAATAGACTAATGTCGTCGATGCGACTTATACTCCACTTATAAATGACTCAATTATAAATCATTCAATTGTGAATTACTTAATTATCAAGCCCACAATTATAACTCAATAGCTATTTTGAAAATATAGATATATATATATATATTTTATATATATATTTCCATAAATTACTCATTTATCAAATCCAGAATGATTTGCCTCTAAACTGATTAGCTTACGTTCTTTTTATGAATCTAAAATTCTGTCAACATTTTACACATCAAGATATTATAAGTCTCTAGAATGTTTCGATCCGTGGCTTTAAAAGGCAACATTTCTGAAGAACTTCTCCGTTGCTTTGTTGCCTGCAGGGCTTATATACGCATAAAGCCCATTTGTATATCGTATTACAACCTTTCTGCTCCATCTCTTACTGTTCCTTTATATATAAATGCCATACTTAACCCAAAAAAATGCTGAAAAATAAAAAATGCCTCACTCACACAAACACAAGCACAAACACACACACAGACCATAAGCCCATCGAAAATTTAGGTTGTGCGAACTCAAATCGTTTAAACACAAAAAAAGGCCTGCACTGACTAAGAAAAATGTTCTCTTTTAGAAAAAATTTTCAGATATGCGAAAATAAAATGTTTAACTAGAAAGGCTTCTTTTCTTTTTTCAGAAATATGTTTATATTTCTCCATTTCTGAAATCATAGGGGTTTTCAAATAAATTTACATGGACTTATAAGCAATCAATAATGTTTGTATATTTGAAATATTAAGATTATTAAAATACTAATGTTTATTAATAAAATAAGCAACCAAAAAACAGTTCCTTGTAAGCATATAAAACACACTATGAATTAGACATATTTTTTTCTGAATTGTAGAAAAATTTACCATAAAATTATGAAAAGAAAATTATTAGTTATTAGAAATATAATTTCTGAATAACAAAAGTGAGTTAGCAATGGCCAATTTAAAAAATTCGGTGTGCTATTTTCTCAGAGTGTATCATCAAACTGCTCATTCACCAAGTCGAGTAATTGTTGAGTTTCAATTAAGCAAACACAGTAGATGCCAGTCTAGTGTGTTCATTGTGCCACTACGACACCCAAGTATTTATAATGATGTCGGAAAAGAACAAGACAGAGAAAAAACATAAATTTAAATAAGGGGCGAGCGAAAAGCCGACTGGAGCACACAACAAGAAGCAGTAAAAATCGATTTTTCCAAATGCCAACCATTGTACATTTCATAAAGCCCCTTAACAGTAACAACGTAACAACAGTAACTTGATGTACTTTTTAGGTATTTATTTACCTGCTGCTTATTGTTCGCGGCTTCCGACTGCGCAATTCTTTTTTTGTTAACTAATACACTTATTGGCAAAAATAACTTGACCCATATTCAATAACTGATACTGAACTCAGCGACAGTCAGCATTTGTGGCTTGGAAGATTTACACGGCTTCTGGACGGCTTCTGGACGGCTTCTTGACGGCTTCATTTCAGTTCTCAGTTCCCGCAATATTTGCGGCTAAGGACGTTTGGCGAAAGTCCAGCAAAGCCAGCTCATAGTTGAGGCTGTCGCCGTTTGCGGTGCCAAAGTTGACCAACGCCTTTATCAAGTTGCCCAGTTATATATATATTTTTTTTTTGCACTGCTGCCTGTCTGCGAAAAAACAATAATTTTTTAATACTAGTTTTTAATATTATTATTTTTTTTATTATTACCGACAACCTAGGAAGCTGTCGATGTTTTTTTTTACGCAGTTCAGAAATGAGAAAAAGGGGCTTCTGACTGTCAGCAGTGAACTAAATTTTTTTTATTATTATTATTTCATATTATTATTTTTTATTATATTTTATTTTTTAAAGCGAGCAGCAATTCAAGCTGTCTAATGTTATTATGCCACATTAAATCTTAACTCGAATCGATAGATAGATAGATAGGTAGACCCACCCATTATTCAGGACAGGAGTATGACAATTTATTTGATTAGGGCCTATCAATACAGCTGGCCGAGCTCCGCTCCTTGCTGACCCTACTCAAAAAACGTGTTTTTGCGGTTTTCGTGGTCAATATGGAGCTGTCTGGTCCCCTCTTTCCCTGTCTTCTCCTCTGCTCTCCGTGACATGATGTACTCGAAATTTAATGGGTGGTTGGATTTAATCTACTTACATGCTTTATTATGGTCGCTTATGCTCTCCCTCTTTTAAACGTTGGCTTTTGGAGCCACAGAACTACGCCTTATTTGATATACATATATAAATCGATGCAGCGATGTATTCACAATAAGCACTCATGATTGGTGTTTTAAAGCAGTTTAATGCAACGATGGATTCATGATTTGATTCTCAAAATTAGATTAAAAGCTTAACAATGTTGTATAAGAATGTATAATGTAATAACCATTAACAAATGGTAAAATAAACATAAGTCACAATACAGGACGAGGAAATTGTATACAGATTCAAGAATACGTAAACAATATACCTATTTCAGGCCCATAAGTGGACGGAAAGACAGATTGACAAGTCTAGATCGACTTTGCTGGAGATGCTGATATTTATTTTATGGGATCGGAGATGCTTCCAAATTTAGCTAAAATTATGTCAGAGTTTACAGATTATTACATTCTAGCTCAATTAGTTTTCAAACATCTTACTTTTTTTAATTACAAGTACCTAGCTGAATACTGTGAAAGTGTCTGGAAAAATACCAAAATCGGAGTCGGCTCTTCGGTTTGACACTTGACCTTTGCCTATTGTCAAAAGGGAGAGTGACTTGGAAGTGTTCCACATAGAAATGTAAAAAAAAACTGCAGCGAGCTTTTAAGTAAATTGACTTGAGCGTGTAAGCCACAGAAAAACTCAGACATTCGCAGCAACTACGCTGCGGTTGCTCTGATAGAGAATTGGGAGCAGTAAACAGACAGAGTGGAACTTCAAAATGCACTTAGCCGGGTGCAGACCAGAAACCGACAGCAGCGAATAAGTGTCGAGAGTTCATCTTAAAATACGAACTTATTTTCAGCAGCTGGTTTTAGTTATGCTAAGGGAAACCCAAAATTCCTTGTAGGCATTGTGAGCAGACTGTGTGTATGTGTGCGTGTGTGTGTGTGTGTGTGTGTGAATGTGTGCTGAGCAAATGTACAATTTGTGTTTTCGATTTGTATCTCAGCACACCTCAAAAACTTTGCAGCGAATTCAACTCAACTGCAAACTCGGCTGTTTGCTATAGATTCACGCACGAAATATTAAGCAATACTAGCTGTTAGATCAAAGAAACTGAAATAGTTGTGAGACACTAAATGACGCAATCTCCTTGAATGCATTAGCTTAATAAATCAATTGCCAGAAATCCAAAGAAAAATGAGTGAAGATTGAAAAAATACCACAATTACTGTGATGGCGACAAGTTTGTTGCATGCCAAAGCACAGCCCAAAAAAGTATGCAACGCTCGATTGAAATAGGGTATAATGTCAGTACCCTCAGAAATAAAATAGTATTTAAATTTGTATTACTATAAAATACGAACAAAATTTTCTAAAAGTAAGAAAGGCCTGCCCTAAATCGACAAAATTTCACTTCAATTTTTTTCAGAGTTTTTCTGTCTGTTAGTTTTGTGCTCGGTAAGCGAACATATTTGATTATTTTTGCAAATAGGGCATCTAATCTTCGGGCGTCCGGCTAGAGTATTGTATCTTGTTTGTAATGCACTTGCTGACTGCGAGCATCTATCTTTGTCAGCAGTCAGGAGGCATCCGCGTTGAAATCTGTGAAGCGTATCGAAAGAGCTTCTGACAAATGGCAAAGCACCTGCACTTAAGCTCATATTTATCAGCAGGCACAACGTAGAAGGCACCACGCATTAAAATAAATACACCTTCAACTTAAGCAGAGAAATGGGAGAGTTGCTTAAGGTTCACCCCTTGTTTTCAGTGCTTAAGGCCAAAAACTGTTTGCGGTCCAGATAAGCGCTCTTTACCCCAACAACAATAACAGCAAACAACAACAGATAAACAAGCAACATCAAAGCGAGTGCGAAACTCAAAAATAGCTACATTAAATAGCAAAATCAAGGGTGAAGCCGAAGAAGAAGAAGGAAACCCAAGTTTTAATTTAATTTGAAGCGCTTTCTCATCGAATAAAAGCATCATTCTGCAAGTATACACAATTGTGTTAGTGTTAGTTAGAGTGGTAATGATGTTCAAAGATCTGCTCCAATTTCATTTATTGCTCGCCACAATTTAATACAAATAATTCCATTATGGACAACGCAGAGTGTACACGCGCAGATACGAGAACACCCAGACAATGCCAAAAAGGCGACAGGCGAAGACTTTACAAAATTGGAATAGTATATATACAACGAGAAAGTATAATAAAAGCAGAAGCGAACCAAACCCACAAAGATATCAACGCAGTTGCAAGCGGTCAGTTGAGTTAAGCTCAACAAAAGTTATACTCACAGCAACAAAACAACAAAAGGAGCTCTAATTCTAAATGCTACCCATATTTCTGGTTCTTGGGAATAAAGTTTCAAGTTTTTCAAAAACTCGTTAGTCAATTTGACATCTCATGTGAGAGTCATGTTTTTTTTTATTTATTATTCATATTCTGTACATTTTTTATAATAATTTTGTTGTAGTTTTCTGGGCGTTTTTAATTTTTTATTTTTTCAGTGCATAAGGTTTAATATTTAATACACAGATTGCAAATACTATTGATAAGCTCTTTCCTCAACTTAATGTGGGCTGTGTGTGTGTGTTTTTTTTTATACATATATTAACCCAAAGCTATTCTGTAAATGAGATAGATACTTGGTTGTTTGCAAATATGTTTGGGCAACTGTCACACCTTCTTATTTAGACAGTTCGAGAAATGTTCATTTGCGTTTCGTATTAGTCGAATGACTACGTGATCCACATACGAGAAGTAAAACGGAATCGGATAAGTCGGACTTTGACATACGTAACCAAACCCAATAAGTAAGAATGCTGTAGTCGAGTGAGACCGACTGCGATATATCTTGCAGCCAGCTGTTAAATATATTCTAGAATTAGTTTATCAAATTTAACTTTAAGAATTGTCACTTCTCAAAACGGAGGCAGTTATAGATAAAATTAAATTAATTTGATCTAAGCGGGATATTGGAGAAGTTATATTTACAATTTAAAGACTCTTATCGTCTCTAATATATGGCCATATCAACTCAGCTGTTGTTGCTGATCAAGAATATATATTCTCAATGGTGTGAGAGGAGATGCTTCCTTCTGCTAGTTACATACTCTTGCACAATTCCAATACACCAAATATATGTATGTGTACCCATTTTCAATGGGTTCTGGGCATAAAAAGGAATTGGATAACTCAGGGCTTGACATAAGTAACTAGCAACTGTTTTGCAAACACAAGGGGAATATTCAAAAATGCTCAGCAAATTTTGTTAAGTGGAGCAGCAGATATTTGGAAATTATCTAATTACTACTACATAATAAATGAATGCAAGTAACAAATATATTCACATTTTTGCGCACCTTGTATGTTACTTAACTCATATTTTGTTTTGAACTTGACCTGAACAAATGTTCCGTGAAAATAACCGTAACTATAAAAAAATGGCATGATTTAAGCAAACTTTGGCAGGCACCGCGTTTCCCAAATCTGATCGCTGGCAGACACAATATAAATGCAAAAAAAAAAACATGACTGGAATAAATGACAAAAAAAACCAAACAAAAAAATATTTTCTGCATTCGAGTGTAAAATTTGGCAAGGAATATTGGAATCTGCTGAACGCAGGTCATGACAGGCACAATAATCTGCAGATTTTACAAACACCATGACAGCAAGGCCAAAAATAAAAAACAGAAACACAAATCGTATGAGTATATATATTCATATGTATATAAAGTGTTATATACACAGGGAGAAGTGAAAGTATTGGCAAGTGCATTTTTGGCAACGTCGCCGCATTCAAATATATCGCAATCGCGAGCAACAGCCGCAAAAGGAGAAAAAGTGGGAGGCCAAAAAAAAATGAAAATAGGAAAAAGGAAGCAGTTTGCAGTTGCCAGAGAAAAGTGATGCTGGTGCCAATAGGGGGTGCAATGAAATCACCCACAACTGAACAGACAGACAGCTGTTGTCTGTCTGTCTGTCTGACTGACGGACTGGGATTCGTTTTCCTTGGCGCTGATGTTAACAAATGAATGCTGACCTATTCTCACTTTGGCCAGGCTTTGTTACCATATCCATATATATCCGACTGTGTCGTTGTCAGCAGTAGTGCCAAAGTGTGAGCAAACTTATTATCAACAACTCGTTTAAATTTTAAACTTTACTACGTGCAACAACGTCCGTGCTTCACTCAGCAAAATAATATGTTTAATTCTCAGTGTGTTGTTTTGCACATGTCTATATTAGTTGTTTGATTGCCTATATTATTAAAAAGCATTAGTGCTTTAAGCTTTCGCTTTGATAGTTTATAAATTCATGTAATTTAATTTGAAAATACTTTTAAATGTGATTTAACTTGTCACTGAGCTAATTGACCTCTACTTGGCAGACAACAGCTAAACTCTAATATAAAAGCCGAGTCAGTAAATTTCATTACTGGCTTACTTAGAAAGGATTTAAAAAAGTCTAATTTTTCAAAAGGATCCATTCCCAAATTCTGAAACAAATAATTTTACAATTGTGTTCTATTATTTAGAAACATATGTTAAAAAAAAATAGATAAAATCCTTAGACATTAAAAACAATAAAAACGTTATAGTTTTCGGTGCGCTTTTCTAAAATTCATTTCAATTGTTTTCCCCAGTGTTTGCACAGTGCCAGGACTGTTTAGCCATGTACACGTTGTTGTTGCCGGGTGTCTTTTAACTTTATTAAAATAGACTAATGTGAGCTAAACTGTGTTAGCTGGGTTGTTTTACATACACACGTTAGAAAACATTGCATATACAATTGGTATCCCAAGGAACGCAATTAAAAACATTTGCATAACACACCCGCATTAGACTATGTGAGTGTATTTTGTTTAAATTTAAAGCTATTCTAATTAATTATTAACGTTTACGTAATGCGCGAGAAGACGATAATCCCAAAAGGAATACATCAGCTTTGCCATACAAAAATCGACGACACATATCCTTGACGAGGGGGCTGAATGCGACTCTGTCTGTCAGTCTGTCTGTCTGTCTGTGTAAGTCAATGGCCGACATAAAGCTACACAGGCTAACAGAGTGTAAAACAGAGCCAGTGGGAGTAACATCCGATGGCAATCCTTGTTTCAGTTACAGTCCCGTTTCATTCCGTCAGCCAGTTAAGCCAGTTAGGAGAGAAGGCGAGACCTAAAAGCATGTCGATATTAGGCAAGATAAATTGAAAATGAATTGCGAAGTAGACTGAGACCAGGCTGCCCTCAGAAAAGAAGAAGCAGAAGCACAAAACTGTATTGGGCTTCATAGAAATAAATAAACAAGAAGATGCGGGAGAAGGGGACAGCATTTGTGGCAAGCAACACTCACATTCAGAGCAAGGGCCCCGTCAATGGCATTAAGTCAGTCGCAGTGAAGGCATCAAGAGAATTGAATGAAGCGGAAACGGAAACCAGCTAATGAATAAAGCACAACGAACCAAATGAACGCCAATGCCACTGGCCAGAAACGCCCCAAACCGAAGTTAAACAGCACACTTCACTGGCTCCTTGAGCTGAGCGGACCTGAACTGAACTGAACTGGGGTGAGGTGCGGCGAGGTGAGGTGACCGCCCGGCCTGGCTCCGCGCACTTTGACTGACTAAACGACCTTCACAGTTCATACACAATTGTATATTTGTATATTCGAAAAAAATTGCACCTAGTATGTGAATGGCTACACTCTGCAAAAAAATCGAACTTAAATTTAGAAAATCACACTGAAATCGAGCTAATGATTGCTAAACATAAGATAGAAAAATCCTAAAAATTATATTTTGTTTAGAAATATATTCTATTATTAAGAAATGGAAGAAATAAAAACACTTATTTTTAGGAAGTTTTTCTTGATATTAGAAAGAACGTCTAGACTTTAGAAATACTTTTCTTTCAGTTATAAAGGCTTAAAGCCTAAACCGACAAACCCAAACATATAGTGTTTTTGTATTTTCTAAAACTATTCTCTATTTTTGAAAAATGCATTTATAAATGGCAGAGAGCAAACTCCTATTTTTAGAAAATAAAGTTTTCTTTCAAAAATTCAGAAACGAGTAATGAAATTTATGTGAAATTTTGAAATACCTTTTCTTTTTGAGTGTAATCAATGATAATTTCGGCACCAAGTTGTAGCCACGCCAATTTTTCTTATCATTTATCATTTTCCAATTTTGTTTGTAGTCGTACGAATCACATTATTTCATTCTCACTTATCTAAGACGATTGTCGACATTATTATTATTATTGCATACACCAAATATAGCTTTTGGGGATTTTTTAATTTATGGTAAAAGTTGTTGGGAGTTAAATGGGAGACAGGCAGTTGCCGATCAAATGCACAAAACTAAACAAATGTTCAAACAAACAAGCAACAGCGCCAGCAAAGAAAAATTCTGTTTGTTTTCTGGGAGTGAGGGGGTATATGGAGGGGCACGAATGTTGTCATGGAGACGGGGAATATTGTGTGGCATTGACGTTGATGATACTGGTGGTGGTGCTACTGCTGCTGGTGCTGTTGCTGGGTGGGCAAAGTGTCAATAACAATTTACACTTGAGACGATATCTCAATATTGTCGCACGTCAAAAGCAGCATCGATAGCAGCGACATCAAAACAGGCAAACCACTGGGAACTGACCCCAGGGCCATGGGGCAAGTGACACGTGGCATGGGGCATGGGACATGGGGTTATAGGCAGCGGAACAATGCTGACCATGATGAGGAGCTGAAAAATTCTGAATGCTGGAGAAGCTGATGCGATTACCTTTGATGCTGCTGCTACTGCTGCTGCTTCCATTGCGAACGGTTGTTTTGTTTATTTACCATGACACCGGAAGAGCAGCCCAACAAAAACCAAAAAAAAAAACAAATTCGAACCAGTGACGTCAGCTGAAAATGCGTAACAAATTTCAAGTGGCAGTCAACAGCATTACAACAACTGGCCGGGATGATGCCCAAGATGTATGTCAACACCAACAGCAGTGGTAGTAAACAAAAGGGCGCCCGGTAAACAAGTCAAATGATAAACAGACAAAAATCAAAACCAGATGAGTTGGGCAACTGATGCGTTTAACAATGGCCAGTCGCATCCCGGAAAGAAATCAAGATGACAAGCCAAATACAAAAGTTATGAAACACAAAAAAAAAAGAAAAGAAAACTTCAAACAGAGATGGACTTGTAGACAAGTTAAGAAGTGTAAAGCTGAGGAAGCTGTTGTTGCTGAATTGTTGTCACTAATCCAAATCCACTGGAACAAATACTATTTGCATCAAAAAATCGCCTTGAGTTTTAGTATATCACACTAAAATAAAAAGAAATTTTCTTGACTAAAAATTAGAATGGTATTTAATCTATTTTTTAGTATAAATATATTTCTAATCGCATTCAAATCGTAATAATTTTCAAATTAAATTAAATTCTTTTGTTGTTTATATTGTTAATAATCATTAGGATCTCAGGATTTCGCAAATTTAAACTTTTTAGGAATGCATTTTTAATATTAGAAAAAAAATATATATAAAAACAATATTTTTTTTAAATTATCGTTTTAAGGCAAGACTTTATCATTTTTTGTATTTTGTAATTGTGTAATTTGTGTTCCTATATTTGGAAATTATTTATAAAAAGAAGAAGAACTTTGTAGTCTTAGGAATATTTTATTTAAGGATGATTATCTAAAATGCAGTGTTTTTCTTTTAGTGTACTAATTGAGTTTTGACAGGTGCATTAAGAGGGAATAGTAAAGTAATGCGAGTGTGGGTTAGAAAAAGAAAAGATGGTCTTAGTTGTCTTACCTACCGCTTCGCCAGATTAATTAACAGAGCTCAGAATGTGAAGTATCAAGTACTTAAGTACTAAGAGGAGTATATCCCAGCGGATCACATGCTACTTGCAAATATTAATAAGAGCTAGAGCTATCAAAAGGCACCAAGAATAACTCGTATAAATAAGCTGAGAATATAAAGCAGCGGGCCACTCAAAAATTTGTTATGCGCTTATACAGAATTGAGGTCCCCGCTGACTGCCAAAAATATATTCAACTGGCTTGAGGCCAACACTAAGTACCCTTCTAATTAGTCACTTTAATATTTCGCTTGCCGGCCTTGTTGATGATAATTGCGAACATGCCCGCCTGCTTCAGGCAGCCAATTTGTGAACTCATTTTGCTTGGCCGTAGAATTGGCCAGTTGAATTTTTAACAAGGTATAAGTCCACCGAACAAGCCATGATATAAGCTATTCCGGCTAAACCGGTTAAGCAATAACTTGGCAAAATGAAGGCAAAATGATGGCCATTGAAATTTTGACTAATGAAATGAGAATCGAGTTGGAATCGCGATTCCATTTAATTATTAATTTAGAGCTCAGATCATGAATAAAATGTGCTTCATTTCAAAAATCGTTTTACTTTTGAGAAAGTTATAGCGTTCGAAAGTTTTGATTCACCCCTAAAAGCAAATTTTGAAGATATTATTTAAAATGAAATTCCAGCCTAAAATCCGTTTCCAAAATAAATATAGGATTCATCTAGAGCTCAAATCATGGCCAAAATGCCTGGCTTTCCAAAATCGGTTTAGTTTTGACAAAATTCAATTTTTGACCAATCATTACTCACTCTTTTTGAGATTATAATTATGCCATTAAAAATGTGGAAAGGGAACAATAAAGTTGTGCAAAGGTGTAAAGATGTAACAGGCTGAAGGTAGCATCTACGAAACCTTAGTCAAAATTGTTTACTTGCGCCCACAATTTCTAAAGCCATGAAATTTTTAATTATTTTTTTAAGCCTGTCAACTGGTTTTTTTTTTTAGCTTTAGCGAATACCAAATTAAACTTTCATTAATTGGCTATAAGATTACCATTTTATGCTCGTAAAAACTGGTTACACTGATTACATAGGACAGACAGTATAGATGCGCATTAAAAATGTAGAAAATCATTAAAAAATATGATGAGATTTTTGCTTAAAAATGCAGGCTTGCTATTCAAATTAGTGTGCAGAAAATGTTGGTTGGTGGCTCTTTTTTACTTGTCTTCCGAACTAAAATTTCGGTTTCAACTTTAAATGTACGATTGATTTAGGGGCAAAACTATGATCAAAAAGCCTTCGCTTTTGAAGATACGTTGAGTTTCGACAAAGTTATGGCATTTTGAAGTTTCGACCTATGCCCATATACTGATTTTCAGGCTATAATTTTTACTTGTCTTCCGACCTCAAATTTCGTTTTCAACTTTTAATGTACGATTGATTTAGGGGCAAAACTATGATCAAAAAGCCTTCGCTTTTTAAAATCAGTTGAGTTTTGACGAAGTTATGGCATTTTGAAGTTTCGACCCATGCCCATACACCGATATATCGATTTTCGGGCTATAATTTTTACTTGTCTTCCGACCTCAAATTTCGTTTTCAACTTTAAATGCACTATTGATTTAGGGGCAAAATTATGATCAAAAAGCCTTCGCTTTTGAAGATGACGTTGAGTTTTGACGAAGTTATGGCATTTTGAAGTTTCGATCTATGCCCTCCCGATATACCGATTTTCGGGCTATAATTTTTACTTGTCTTCCGACCTCAAATCACGTTTTCAACTTTAAATGTACGATTGATTTAGGGGCAAAACTATGATCAAAAAGCCCTCGCTTTTTAAAATGAGTTGAGTTTTGACGAAGTTATGGCATTTTGAAGTTTCGATCTATGCCCATATACCGATTTTCAGGCTATAATTTTTACTTGTCTTCCGACCTTAAATCACGTTTTCAACCTTAAATGTACGATTGATTTAGGGGCAAAACTATGATCAAAAAGCCTTCGCTTTTGAAAATGAGTTGAGTTTTGACGAAGTTATGGCATTTTGAAGTTTCGATCTATGCCCATATACCGAGTTTTCAGGCTATAATTTTTACTTGTCTTCCGACCTTAAATCACGTTTTCAACTTTAAATGTACGATTGATTTAGGGGCAAAACTATGATCAAAAAGCCCTCGCTTTTTAAAATGAGTTGAGTTTTGACGAAGTTATGGCATTTTGAAGTTTCGATCTATGCCCATATACCGATTTTCAGGCTATAATTTTTACTTGTCTTCCGACCTTAAATCACGTTTTCAACTTTAAATGTACGATTGATTTAGGGGCAAAACTATGATCAAAAAGCCCTCGCTTTTTAAAATGAGTTGAGTTTTGACGAAGTTATGGCATTTTGAAGTTTCGATCTATGCCCATATACCGATTTTCAGGCTATAATTTTTACTTGTCTTCCGACCTTAAATCACGTTTTCAACTTTAAATGTACGATTGATTTAGGGGCAAAACTATGATCAAAAAGCCCTCGCTTTTGAAAATGAGTTGAGTTTTGACGAAGTTATGGCATTTTGAAGTTTCGATCTATGCCCATATACCGAGTTTTCAGGCTATAATTTTTACTTGTCCTCCGACCTTAAATCACGTTTTCAACTTTAAATGTACGATTGATTTAGGGGCAAAACTATGATCAAAAAGCCATCGCTTTTTAAAATGAGTTGAGTTTTGACGAAGTTATGGCATTTTGAAGTTTCGATCTATGCCCATATACCGATTTTCAGGCTATAATTTTTACTTGTCTTCCGACCTTAAATCACGTTTTCAACTTTAAATGTACGATTGATTTAGGGGCAAAACTATGATCAAAAAGCCCTCGCTTTTTAAAATGAGTTGAGTTTTGACGAAGTTATGGCATTTTGAAGTTTCGATCTATGCCCATATACCGATTTTCAGGCTATAATTTTTACTTGTCCTCCGACCTTAAATCACGTTTTCAACTTTAAATGTACGATTGATTTAGGGGCAAAACTATGATCAAAAAGCCCTCGCTTTTTAAAATGAGTTGAGTTTTGACGAAGTTATGGCATTTTGAAGTTTCGATCTATGCCCATATACCGATTTTCAGGCTATAATTTTTACTTGTCCTCCGACCTTAAATCACGTTTTCAACTTTAAATGTACGATTGATTTAGGGGCAAAACTATGATCAAAAAGCCCTCGCTTTTTAAAATGAGTTGAGTTTTGACGAAGTTATGGCATTTTGAAGTTTCGATCTATGCCCATATACCGATTTTCAGGCTATAATTTTTACTTGTCTTCCGACCTTAAATCACGTTTTCAACCTTAAATGTACGATTGATTTAGGGGCAAAACTATGATCAAAAAGCCCTCGCTTTTTAAAATGAGTTGAGTTTTGACGAAGTTATGGCATTTTGAAGTTTCGATCTATGCCCATATACCGATTTTCAGGCTATAATTTTTACTTGTCTTCCGACCTTAAATCACGTTTTCAACTTTAAATGTACGATTGATTTAGGGGCAAAACTATGATCAAAAAGCCCTCGCTTTTTAAAATGAGTTGAGTTTTGACGAAGTTATGGCATTTTGAAGTTTCGATCTATGCCCATATACCGATTTTCAGGCTATAATTTTTACTTGTCTTCCGACCTTAAATCACGTTTTCAACTTTAAATGTACGATTGATTTAGGGGCAAAACTATGATCAAAAAGCCCTCGCTTTTTAAAATGAGTTGAGTTTTGACGAAGTTATGGCATTTTGAAGTTTCGATCTATGCCCATATACCGATTTTCAGGCTATAATTTTTACTTGTCTTCCGACCTTAAATCACGTTTTCAACTTTAAATGTACGATTGATTTAGGGGCAAAACTATGATCAAAAAGCCCTCGCTTTTTAAAATGAGTTGAGTTTTGACGAAGTTATGGCATTTTGAAGTTTCGATCTATGCCCATATACCGATTTTCAGGCTATAATTTTTACTTGTCTTCCGACCTTAAATCACGTTTTCAACTTTAAATGTACGATTGATTTAGGGGCAAAACTATGATCAAAAAGCCCTCGCTTTTTAAAATGAGTTGAGTTTTGACGAAGTTATGGCATTTTGAAGTTTCGATCTATGCCCATATACCGATTTTCAGGCTATAATTTTTACTTGTCTTCCGACCTTAAATCACGTTTTCAACTTTAAATGTACGATTGATTTAGGGGCAAAACTATGATCAAAAAGCCCTCGCTTTTTAAAATGAGTTGAGTTTTGACGAAGTTATGGCATTTTGAAGTTTCGATCTATGCCCATATACCGATTTTCAGGCTATAATTTTTACTTGTCTTCCGACCTTAAATCACGTTTTCAACTTTAAATGTACGATTGATTTAGGGGCAAAACTATGATCAAAAAGCCCTCGCTTTTTAAAATGAGTTGAGTTTTGACGAAGTTATGGCATTTTGAAGTTTCGATCTATGCCCATATACCGATTTTCAGGCTATAATTTTTACTTGTCTTCCGACCTAAAATCACGTTTTCAACTTTAAATGTACGATTGATTTAGGGGCAAAACTATGATCAAAAAGCCTAGCTTTTTAAAATGAGTTGAGTTTTGACGAAGTTATGGCATTTTGAAGTTTCGATCTATGCCCATATACCGATTTTCAGGCTATAATTTTTACTTGTCTTCCGACCTTAAATCACGTTTTCAACTTTAAATGTACGATTGATTTAGGGGCAAAACTATGATCAAAAAGCCCTCGCTTTTTAAAATGAGTTGAGTTTTGACGAAGTTATGGCATTTTGAAGTTTCGATCTATGCCCATATACCGATTTTCAGGCTATAATTTTTACTTGTCTTCCGACCTTAAATCACGTTTTCAACTTTAAATGTACGATTGATTTAGGGGCAAAACTATGATCAAAAAGCCCTCGCTTTTTAAAATGAGTTGAGTTTTGACGAAGTTATGGCATTTTGAAGTTTCGATCTATGCCCATATACCGATTTTCAGGCTATAATTTTTACTTGTCTTCCGACCTTAAATCACGTTTTCAACTTTAAATGTACGATTGATTTAGGGGCAAAACTATGATCAAAAAGCCCTAGCTTTTTAAAATGAGTTGAGTTTTGACGAAGTTATGGCATTTTGAAGTTTCGATCTATGCCCATATACCGATTTTCAGGCTATAATTTTTACTTGTCTTCCGACCTTAAATCACGTTTTCAACTTTAAATGTACGATTGATTTAGGGGCAAAACTATGATCAAAAAGCCCTCGCTTTTTAAAATGAGTTGAGTTTTGACGAAGTTATGGCATTTTGAAGTTTCGATCTATGCCCATATACCGATTTTCAGGCTATAATTTTTACTTGTCTTCCGACCTTAAATCACGTTTTCAACTTTAAATGTACGATTGATTTAGGGGCAAAACTATGATCAAAAAGCCTTCGCTTTTTAAAATGAGTTGAGTTTTGACGAAGTTATGGCATTTTGAAGTTTCGATCTATGCCCATAGTACCGATTTTCAGGCTATAATTTTTACTTGTCTTCCGACCTCAAATCACGTTTTCAACTTTAAATGTACTATTGATTTAGGGGCAAAACAATGATCAAAAAGCCCTCGCTTTTTAAAATGAGTTGAGTTTTGACGAAGTTATGGCATTTTGAAGTTTCGATCTATGCCCCATATACCGATTTTCAGGCTATAATTTTTACTTGTCTTCCGACCTCAAATCTCGTTTTCAACTTTAAATGTACGATTGATTTAGGGCAAAACTATGATCAAAAAGCCTTCGCTTTTTAAAATGAGTTGAGTTTTGACGAAGTTATGGCATTTTGAAGTTTCCACCTATGCCCATACACCGATATATCGATTTTCGGGCTATAATTTGTACTTGTCTTCCGACCTCAAATTTCGTTTTCAACTTTAAATGTACGATTGATTTAGGGGCAAAACTATGATCAAAAAGCCCTTGCTTTGTAAAATCAGTTGAGTTTTGACGAAGCTATGGCATTTTGAAGTTTCGACCTATGCCCATACACCGATATATCGATTTTCGGGCTATAATTTTTACTTGTCTTCCGACCTCAAATTTCGTTTTCAACTTTAAATGCACTATTGATTTAGGGGCAAAATTATGATCAAAAAGCCTTCGCTTTTGAAGATACGTTGAGTTTTGACAAAGTTATGGCATTTTGAAGTTTCGACCTATGCCCATACACCGATATATCGATTTTCGGGCTATAATTTTTACTTGTCTTCCGACCTCAAATTTCGTTTTCAACTTTAAATGTACGATTGATTTAGGGGCAAAATTATGATCAAAAAGCCCTCGCTTTTGAAGATACGTTGAGTTTTGACAAAGTTATGGCATTTTGAAGTTTCGACCTATGCCCATACACCGATATATCGATTTTCGGGCTATAATTTGTACTTGTCTTCCGACCTCAAATTTCGTTTTCAACTTTAAATGCACTATTGATTTAGGGGCAAAATTATGATCAAAAAGCCTTCGCTTTTGAAGATAAGTTGAGTTTTGAAGAAGTTATGGCATTTTGAAGTTTCGACCTATGCCCATACACCGATATATCGATTTTCGGGCTATAATTTTTACTTGTCCTCCGACCTCAAATTTCGTTTTCAACTTTAAATGTACGATTGATTTAGGGGCAAAACTATGATCAAAAAGCCTTCGCTTTTGAAGATAAGTTGAGTTTTGACAAAGTTATGGCATTTTGAAGTTTCGACCTATGCCCATACACCGATATATCGATTTTCGGGCTATAATTTTTACTTGTCTGCCGACCTCAAATTTCGTTTTCAACTTTAAATGCACTATTGATTTAGGGGCAAAATTATGATCAAAAAGCCTTCGCTTTTGAAGATACGTTGAGTTTTGACAAAGTTATGGCATTTTGAAGTTTCGACCTATGCCCATACACCGATATATCGATTTTCGGGCTATAATTTTTACTTGTCCTCCGACCTCAAATTTCGTTCTCAACTTTAAATGTACGATTGATTTAGGGGCAAAACTATGATCAAAAAGCCCTCGCTTTTGAAGATAAGTTCAGTTTTGAAGAAGTTATGGCATTTTGAAGTTTCGACCTATGCTCATACACCGATATATCGATTTTCGGGCTATAATTTTTACTTGTCTTCCGACCTCAAATTTCGTTTTCGACTTTAAATGTACGATTGATTTAGGGTCAAAACTATGATCAAAAAGCCCTCGCTTTTGAAGATACGTTGAGTTTTGACAAGGTTATGGCATTTTGAAGTTTCGACCTATGCCCATATACTGATTTTCGGGCTATAATTTTTACTTGTCCTCCGACCTCAAAATTCGTTTTCAACTTTAAATGTACGATTGACTTAGGGGCAAAACTATGATCAAAAAGCCTTCGCTTTTGAAGATACGTTGAGTTTTGACGAAGTTATGGCATTTTGAAGTTTCGACCTATGCTCATACACCGATATATCGATTTTCGGGCTATAATTTTTACTTGTCTTCCGACCTCAAAATTCGTTTTCAACTTTAAATGTACGATTGACTTAGGGGCAAAACTATGATCAAAAAGCCTTCGCTTTTGAAGATACGTTGAGTTTTGACGAAGTTATGGCATTTTGAAGTTTCGACCTATGCTCATACACCGATATATCGATTTTCGGGCTATAATTTTTACTTGTCTTCCGACCTCAAATTTCGTTTTCAACTTTAAATGTACGATTGATTTAGGGGCAAAATTATGATCAAAAAGCCTTCGCTTTTGAAGATACGTTGAGTTTTGACAAAGTTATGGCATTTTGAAGTTTCGACCTATGCCCATACACCGATATATCGATTTTCGGGCTATAATTTTTACTTGTCTTCCGACCTCAAATTTCGTTTTCAACTTTAAATGCACTATTGATTTAGGGGCAAAATTATGATCAAAAAGCCTTCGCTTTTGAAGATAAGTTGAGTTTTGAAGAAGTTATGGCATTTTGAAGTTTCGACCCATGCCCATATACTGATTTTCAGGCTATAATTTTTACTTGTCTTCCGACCTCAAATTTTGTTTTCAACTTTAAATGTACGATTGACTTAGGGGCAAAACTATGATCAAAAAGCCCTCGCTTTTGAAGATAAGTTGAGTTTTGACAAAGTTATGGCATTTTGAAGTTTCGACCTATGCCCATACACCGATATATCGGCATATTTGCCCGATGCTTAACCGAGTTGGCTGGCGCACGGAAAACACCCACAGGCACACCCGCAGCCACACCCATTTCCATTACAATTACCATCCCGATTCCCATCCAGATCAAGAGCCGATCTGTGCAATGTAGTTAGTGGCAGATATATTGGCATTGCGGAATCGCTCAAGTGCTCAACAATGCCACTTGTTCAGACAATGTTAAATGCGCGGTCTTTTGCCACTGCCTGTCAACTCGGCTCAAGTGGCCCTCTCCCGTCCATCTCCCCATCTCCATCCCATCCCATCCATCCCTCCAACACCCCCAATCAAGGGATGGGAGTACGCCAAAGCAGAGCAAGTGCACTTGTCACAATCATTGACATCAATGCGTCGCAGCTGGCTTTTTAGCTGGTGCTCTGTTCGGTAAGGACCAGCAAAATGAGAGATAGACAGAGAAAGAAAGCGAGAGATAGAGAGAGAGCGAGTTACCCGGCTGCACTTTGGCATAATGTGAATGACCGCGGGCTCTGAATGCTGGACTGAAAGCTAGACATAATCTCCACGCATTTTCACCTGAAAAAAACAGGTAAATTTGCTGTAGCTGTTAAATATATTCTAGTTTAATTGTCAAATTTTTCTTTAAAGATTTTTGCACGTCGAATTGATCTCATTTCTTAAGGATATGTTAAAAGAAAGGCGGCTAATAGTACTGAGGTTATAGAGAATAAATTGAATGTTTCATATCCGATTTTGATTAAATTATTACAGCTGAGTAATAAATAAAAGCCGATGTCCTTAGATTTGTGGCTTTTATTGCTATCGGAAATATAATTCAAAAGCTCTTCCATCAATCTTAGTTCCAGCAGCATATTCAATGAGCTTAAAAATGTTTTCCAAGGATACTTCATCTTGTCTGATATTTCGTAAGTATCGAAAATTTATCTTTCCTTATACTGCTGCCTATATCTAGTTTAGATAGGCGACTTCACTTCTTAGTCCACAATGTCCTGTCAAGAGACCGTTATTTCCCTTTTCTCTTTCGTGGTCTGTTACGCTTTTTTAATGGGTTCAGGGTTAGTCGAGCGCAATCGTTTCTTATGTTTCGTGCCATATATGCGAACATGCTAAATGCGCTTTCGAACACATTCCAGATATGAAAGATTTATTGTAAAATTAAAAAAGAAACAACTTTCAGTATACAAGCATATAGTACATATAGTATTGATAAAACATACATAAAAAAAAGAACACTCGAAAATGAATTAGCATGAAAAATTCTTACGATAAAAACGAAGCTGCTTAACAATCTAATCCACACAGAGGCAGGGTTACTGGCTATGTATTATAAGGCTGTTGTAATTGAATTTGCTCTTATAGGTAGGAGCAGGTGGCTCTGGCATAACTGAACCACGTTTGCTAAAGGAACCGCATCAAAGATTAAGAAAGAAATTAATTAAGAATTAATTATTTAAAGACAAAATCAAATTCCTTCCCAGGCACAGTGAAACTGACTCAATTCGTCGTTGTAACTGCGCTCATCTTGTTGGCTGAACTTGCTGCCCTTGAAAATGGAGCGCATTTGATTATTTAGATATTGGGGACAACTCGAAGTGCAGCAGCAGCAGCAGTTCTCCAGGAAGCCAGTTAGTCTGCCCGCGAGCAATTTCTCCATGAGATGTTCGGTACAGGGACTCCTTGATAATTGCGGATTCACAAAGTGCATTATGCGGAATACCCTGCGCTCGTAGCCAACGGGTAGTCCCGTTCTACGATCTGTGCGAAAGAGTCGGGGCAACGGTATCTTTGCCTTTGGCAGCATAATTGTTTTGCGCCACACACGCTGATTGAGGGGCAACTGTTTGCAACGTTTGACTGTATTGGAAAATTGCTGCTTCTTCAGTGTACGCTGCCCCTTGTTACAGATCAGAGTTTTGTGTGCATTCCCATTTTTTGTCTGTTGTTGCACACTGCTGCTTTTGTTCATTGTGGTGCTTAAAATTTTCTTTGCAGCCTTGCCTGAAAATAATTTCATAACTTGAAATTTGGTCAAATTCGAAATAATTACTAACTAATTTATGATTCTTATTTTGTATTTGAAAGTCATTAAATTTGATAACACAGGCAATGTTTGCTTAATAAACAAATTTTCCGGCAGTAATAATTAAAACAAATATAAACTGCAGTGGAGTCATAATGTTTTTTATGATCCCATATTAGTTTTCTCACCTTTACGGCTCTTATAAGTTCTCTCGTACTTTCACAATTAAAATAACATAAGCTATTTTTTCACAGAATTTACTTTTACCATTTCGATGAACTTGCAGATTACACTTAATGTTTTAATAATCAAGTTCATTATTTTGATCCTATCGTAGAGTTGTGGACAGAGTTAACATTGAGTTCACAGTGTGGATAACAGTTTTGAGGTCGGAGTAAGCCGACCGTCAAAATTTCGCTGCAAAATATTTCGCGACCAGTCTTACATGGTTTTTTTTATGGATTTTTTCATTATCGATAACTGTTTTTATTCATGTTTTAACAGGCCCATAAGCTTAGTTAGGGCTGCTATCGATCTCTCCTACCCAGCATGTTAAATTACATTTTCTTATTTGCTTAATGATATTAATAATAACCCTTCTCCAATATGAAGAACAGATTACGCCTTAAACACACATAGAGAGTATTCGCAAAATGGTTTCAGTTGACGATAATAATGATGGCACATTCAAGTAATAATTTAACTTGGATTGAACTGCACAAGCATTCTGTACACATAAATAGAGAACAAGATACAAGTTGATGAGGCCACAGACAGTTTAACTTTTGCAACAATGTCAAATGCAATAAACGCTTTGCTGCTTGCTCTGCATAATTACTGCAACTGACACCAACACAAATGCACAACAAGCTAGCATGCAGCTGTATGTGTGTGTATCTATGGCTGCGTCTGTGCTCCTGAGAGCGCATTATTGTATTTGCAAATGAACAATAGCAATTGCAATTATTCGTGCTTGATGCGAGTGTGTTAGGATGCGTGTGTGTGTGCGTGTGTGTAACTAAACACATTTCGTTGTGGCATGTTTACAGTCAAAAAAAATCGCCCCAAAATGAAAATCCCATTTAAAAAGACTTACCCTAAATCGACCATCACAAAAATATTGCGATAAATGTCTGTTTAGAAATATTTTCTTTTATTATGAAAAACAATTTTTTATTTTAAATTTTCTCTATTCTTAAGAAAAACATTTCTAATAAAAAGAAACGCAAGCCCTGAAAACCTTTTGGAAAGATACTTTCTAAAATTATAAATAAGGTGATAAAACAATTCTTTAATGTACTCATACAGAAAGAAACACCCTGGAAATTGGACATATTTTTCTAAATTTAAGAATAACTCGACCCTGAAATTTAGAAATGCAAATTAGGACAACTTTTTTTTATGAGTGTACACAATCAACATATACCCATATAAATACACTCACACAGACACCCACACACACTCGCATTAAAATGATACGCTTAAATAGAAACTGCAGGAATAGAACAAAACACATATAATAAATCATCAGAGAACAAGCCAAGCAGAAACAGCATGATGCTTAGCTGCTGCAACTAAGTTGCAACCCACCAACTACTTGTGTGGTAGCATGCCCCGCCACAACAGCCGGAGGGCAAGCAAATTGTGTTCCCGTTGCAGCAAATCAGTAAATATTGCTAATGCCATTTAAGCTTGGAGCCTGCGGTTATTGCACCTTCAAAATTTGCTTCGATTTAATTGTCCATTTAACATTTCTCTCTAGCAAATATTAAATAAATCATACCAGAATTTAGAATATTCTTTTTAATTTAAAATCGCAATGAAATGTGGAAAAAAAAAATTTCTGAACTTTTCAAACGTTGAGAATATTACCTTAAAATACTTAAATCTTTGAAACGCTTTCCGTAAATCCAGAATTCCAATCTTTTTTGCATATATAAGAAATGTTTTTCCATTAATTAAAATGAATATAATTTTTTATTAAATTAAATTATACATGTTTACAGGGTATTTCCAAGTCGAGCATGCGTACACGTTAGTGTTGAAAACGTCGGTAGCTATCCTGGAGCCACGGAAATGACTTCAAACCTTTATTTATGTGTGTGGGTGTGTG
Organism: Drosophila nr. perissopoda 5 BK-2023a; assembly: GCA_035044105.1. Taxonomy (NCBI): domain Eukaryota; kingdom Metazoa; phylum Arthropoda; class Insecta; order Diptera; family Drosophilidae; genus Drosophila; species Drosophila nr. perissopoda 5 BK-2023a. The sequence goes on from JAWNMK010000018.1 coordinate 6,537,505, forward strand.
TGTGTTCAGCGAAAGAATGAAATGGATCAAATATAGATTTATGTGCTTTATGTCAAAATAAATGGATTTTACATGTTACTATAAAGCGTTCGCCGCCATTCACTTGCAGCGCTTAACGCGCCCAAAGTGAAAGCAATGGATAATGCCAAGATGACAACAACAAGAACAATAACAACAACAATAATAAGAACAACAACAATGACATTAATGAAAATATAACGAGGCATTAAAATGTCATTTCATGCCTATACAAATAAGTTCATAAACGTGCGACAAGCAAAAACAAGCTTCACTTAGTTGCTTCCCTCTCTCTCTCTCTCTCCCTATTTGTGTGTGTGTGTCTGTGTGTGTGTGCGTGTGTGTGTTGAGGTAATCTTAATCCTGAAGGCCAACCGACGATTATGTGAAGACAAGTCCAAAAAACAATATTATGTTAAACAGAATATTTTAATTATAAGGCTCATAAGATGCACATAAAACAAGTAAGAATTCGGTTGGTCGAATGAGCTCGACTACGACATACCCTGCATCCAGCTGTTAAATATATTCCCTTTAAAAAACTCCATGAAAAGTTTTGTGTGGAATTGCTCTCATTTCTTATGACCTTAAGCAGAGTTTCGAAAAGTAAAAGAAAACTAAGTTAGGCCTGCTAATATTAATGAGATCAATATTAGAACAAATTTGTGCAGTTGATCAATAACATGTCAATGTACATAATATTTCAATAAGAATTCCATGCCTTTAAAATTGGGACTAAAATCTCTAGCACCTTCGACATGGAAATATCGAATCGGCTTTTGTTGCTGATCAAGAATATATATATACTTTATGGGGTCCGATAAGATGCCTTCTTTTGCCAGTTACATACTTTTGCATAAAACAATTCTTTCCCATTTTCAATGTTATAATATTTATATTCATATTTATAATATTAAAGTTATTAAAGCAGCAAGAAGTTTGTCAACTTCCTAGGAAGTGTCAGAGTTATTTGCTGAAAGCACTATGATTATATTTTAGGGTATTTATTTACTCATATCCCTACATCCCCTTCTCCCTCTCCATCTTCAAATACTGCACTGCTTAGTGATGTGTACACAGAAAGAATTAGTTTATTGCTCGCTTAAGATAAGCTTATGTTACACTTGATATCGATCTCTCATTGCACCTTAATGTTAAACTTATGTCATTTATAGCTGTTATCGATCTCTATGTTAAGCTGTATATGTTAAATTGCATTGTGTTGTTTGCGTAATGCTATGAACATGCTGCCTACTAAAATGTCTTGTTAGATCACTGAAATCAGCGCAGATTCAACGATTCATAGCCTACTTTTGAGCGTTCCACCTGAGAAGGAGGAGTCGCCTCTCATCTATAGTTCACGTGTGTTGTGTGTTTCCTGTGTGTGTGTGTGTGTGTGTGTACCATCGCCACCTTGTGTGACATATGACGCCATTCTTTATAATTTAGCAGCAAACACATTGTTTGCATTCAGCACGCGTATTGCCCATTGCCACGAAGCTTGTCCGTGCCCCGAACAGGGTCGACAAACAGGATCGACCCCTATATATATATATGTATATATGCTGCCTTTTGCCAAAGAGGAACTCAAATCACGACCCTGTTGCCCCTTTTCAATGACTTTCAGTTGTTGTTGTTGCTGTTCACGCGTTTTACTTGCTTTTGCTTTTTGTGTAGGTGTGTGCTGTTTTTGGGCTGCTTTGCAATTTGATAAATATGTAAGAGGCACAAATCTATCATTTCGCGTGTTGCATAAGCAATTACATAGAGTAGAAAGGTTTTTTTTTTCTCGACAAAAAAGAAAGTTCACGAATTCGTAATCAGAATCAGCCAAACAAAGGCGGAATCTTAACTCATATTTCGAATGGGTTAAACAGACATTATTTGTTGTTTTGGCGTTGATTTCATGTTTGTGCTCTTAGAGAAATATATATTTCTAGTTTAATCTGGATAGTATAGGCAGACATATGATTCGAGATGCCTCCTTACACAACCCCACCACATAAGTGTTATAAGAGCAAAACCAATTTGTGTTTTCAAATGTGTTCAAGAGGGATTCAATCAATGCAAATCAGAGTTTGAAACAGAAATCCAGCGTGTTTTAGCTACACACATCTATATTCAGTTTGTTTGGCTGCTCATTGAACATTTTTGCACATCGTTGCACACACGGCCTAAATCACAGAATAGAGTTAAAACCAAACAACTGCGAGCATCTCTCCCACAACTAGCAGGGTTGGAGAAGTGAGCCTCGATTGTGGATTTGCTACACTTCAAAGTGTTGTGGGAAAAATGAAATACTAGCATAATTGGTTTTATAAGAATGAAGTAGTTATCGCCACATAGAATCGGTTTATTTTTTTAAAGCAAATTTATTGTATTTCCTTACTCATCTCGTCACGCTCCTTAAACAGACGACTAAGAGAATGATTTTCGTGCACGTTAGTGTTAAGCTTATGTTTGTTGCAACTGTTATCGATCTTTATGTTAAACCGTGTATGCCAGTGGTATGTTAATGCACTCTCTTCATAAGCAAATACAAAACACAGTAGAAAGCTGTGCGCATGCCAAACTCCCATTAATGATTTCTGACGAAGCTGCAAAGAAGAAAGGGATCTCCTGAATCCTTCTTCTGCTTCTACCCGGCATGGACTTAGCACCCTTTCTAATCCATCTTTTATAGCTAACAAAATTTTACTCAAATTCCTAAACGCAACTAGCTGGACACATTTTTGATTATTGAGTTTCCCGCTAGTGTCAAGAAATTGAAAAGAATTCGTGCCAAAGTCTGGCATACAGTCGACCAACGTCTTATCTATCCTAACCTATTGAAGCACTTTATAGCCATTTCTTGATTTTAAATTACATTTAATTTCACATCACCAAAATGTTCGTGGCTGAAAAAATATTTACATTGAAGTGCGGTGCAACTTACAATCTGAAGCCGAATTTACGCTTAAAACCACAAGACCAAGGCCATTACATTTTCTCTCTCACGCCCTCTCCCTGTGTCTCTCTCTCCCTCTCTCTGCGTTTCTCTGTCTCTTGCAAGTCCAGTAGCCGCCGATATAACCACAAAGCCAATTCAAGAGCCGTAGAGATTCGATTTAATGGAAAATCGACCGCAAAAACAGTAACAACTTGAGCGATTCTGAAATTGCAACATACGCTGACCACTCAATCGTTGCAAGAGGGCAACCAAGAGAGAGTGCGAGGGGGTGCAGAGCACTGACTGTGCATCAATTGACACGCTTCTAGTGCACTTTCAGTATGCAGGACTGGACAGGATCAAGTCGAGGGCATTGCGGTGCCCACAAGGCACGCAATTAGGAGGTTTAACCACAGCCACTGCAACTGAAGTGCATATTTGGCAACCGTTAAAGAAACACACACACACATCTAGTTGAGAATTGCAATTTAAACATTGACTGCCTTGTTTTCGATTCTGATAAAACATAGCTTCACTCAGCAAAAAAAATATGTTGAATTTTAGTAAATCGCTCTAAAATGAAAATCGCCCTAATAAATAGAATAGAAATATAAATAAATAGAATAGTCAAAAGAAAACGTAATGTAAGAGTTACTTGTATACATATGAATAATACCCTGGAAATTGGACATATTTTTTGTAAACTTAGAAAAGAAAAACCGTGATTGAAATATACTTTCCTTAACAATTTTCTTTTCTGAGTGTATGCAGATGATGAGTTATAAGGTCGTAAGCGTCTCTTTGCACATAAACATCGATTGGTAATTGGCAACATAGTCAGCTGAAGCAACTTTCATCTACGACTTGCCATCGTCGACTCCATCAAAACAAAGAAAAAAGCAAGTCAACCAGCACTCGGAATTTTCTTGCTGTTCCTGGCTCAAACTAATTCAAGTGTTCCGTGAAATGAGTCGAAAATTGACGTTCAATTTTCGAGACCATTGCACACTGCTGAGTGCAGCCACGCTGCATTTGAGAGAACCCAAAACTAAAGGTAAGCCTTGGGTGTCTTTGACTGCAAATGGAATTTAAAGTGCAAATGCAGCAGAAGCCTTAAAATTTACTTATAAAAAAAATAAGAAAACTCACCAGGATATATATTTGTGAATGTGAGCATATTTTTAGATTGTATGAATGTAAAATTATATTCATAGCATAAAACAAATAAATCATACTGAGTATGAATGTGAAAGAAGACAAAAGTGTGATAAACTGTTCTTTTGAAATGTACAAAATATTAAAAGAAAAACGTTCGTTAAATGGTTTTCATAAAATATTAAAAAAAAAAAATATAAACATAAATATTAAGAGTAACAAGTGCATTTAATTGTTCTTATAAAATATAAGAAAAGCGCCTAATTCAAAATGAAAATACTTCAAGAAAATTCTTTAATTGCAATCTGTTCAACTTGTTAGCATCTTACTAATAATACATATTTAGATTTAACTTTTTCAACTAAAATTATCGGTCACGGTATACGTTAAAAATATGAGAAATTGTTAGAGATGACCAAGCTATATTTGAAAGAGGCAATGTGATGAACAAACGTGTTTGTAAAGTTCAAGCTGTTCTATTGTTGCTTTTGGTCCAACTACTTCGTCTGCTCACATTCAGACAACCTTATTCGAAACAAATAAGAATTTTGTAGTTAAGTGAACTCGACTACGATATACCCTAGCAAAACTGTTAAATATATTTCCCTTTAAAAGTGGAATTTGAGTGGAATGGTTCTCAGTTCTTATGGCACTAAAAAGTAAAAAAATATAATAAATAATAAAATTTATAAAAAAAATCAATAAGAAGACTCTGCCTTTTATACAATCACTATTTGTGTCTTAGATATATCTATATCGAGTCGGCTGTTGTTGCTGATCAAGAATATATATATCTCTCTCTTTATTGTCCGCTTGTTACATACTCATGCACAAAAGCATTACAAATTTTGAATGGGGGTTCCTGGGGTACAAAAGAACAACGAGGACATTGGCAGTATCCTGGATGATTTTGTGTAAAAACTCGAGCAGGCGGCCGCCCATTGTGTGTGTGTGTGTGTGAGAGTGTGTGGGTGACGGCAAGAGAAGAATATACAATTTCAATGGAACATAATAACTAGTGTCTTCTCTACTAATATTACGACGGCATTTTTCATCACCGTTGTTGGCACGGGACTAAAGGCAGGACTCTGCAATCTAGATTCGTCCTCGGCATATGTTCGTCTGTTTGTCTGTATGAATAGTAAGGAGAACCGAAAGGAACAAGAGCTGCCAGGTCATGGGCGCTTACTTTAAAAAGAAGCAATTAGACTTGCTGTCTCTCGGTGCTCAATGCCGCTACTTGTGGCAGTTCCCTCAGTCCTCAGTTCCATTGTCGCTGAGCCAGCAACTGCAACGGCAACATTGCCACTCTCCGAAAATTTATTCACAACTTTTGCGTAATGAGCGTGTGTCGCAGTAAAACCGGCGCTCAAATTGTGCCTGTTCCTCTCCCTCTACACTGGCGCAGCTCATTAAATATTTAATAGCAAAATTAAAAGAATATGCAAACTGTGCGCAAAATGGTCTGAAATGGCCTGAAATGCCAACTCGGCCACACGGAAGGCCAACAAATGTGCAGTTGGTGCCAAAAGTTCGCTTGCATTTGCAGACACGACAGTTAACAATTTGAAGAGAGACAACTGCAATTAGGTTTACGCAATTGTTTATTAAAATAAGTAAAAATGCTATAATCCCGAGAGCTATCGACTACGACATACTCTGAATCAGTTCCATTTGATAATACGTTTTATTGTTTATTGTCCGATCATAATGAAATTTGTCGAGTTGATCAATAATATATCAATGTATGTTATATATTATTATTAGAAGTCTCTCCCTTTAAAATTGTGGCTTTTATTGTTATTGGAAATAGATATATATCGATATAAGGAAATAAACCTGCTTTCAAATTCTAGAAAATGCCTCCTTCTGCCTATTATTATTCTTATTCAAGGGCTTCAAAAACTGCGACCTGTTGAATCTCTTGCGTCCTCTTCTTCTTCTTTAGCTCTTCCAGCAATCCCAATTCTTAGACGACTGCGAGAATCTTCGTCGAAATGAGGGTTTCTATGTGCTCCACTTTAAACAATGTTTTCCTATTAGTCTGCTATGATGCGTGGATTAAGGATTTATTTTCATTATACTGCTGACTCTGATTAGTTTAGTTAGGTGACTTCACTTCCTAGTCTTCAATCTATTTCTCTCACTTCTTTGGTTCCTCAGCCTGTTACATATGTTCTCACAAAACCACCATACTCTTCTTACCCACTTTGAATGCGTGTTAAGGGTATAATTACTTTTATAACTTGTTAACTGCATCATAGAGTTTCATTATCATGCCAAAACACATTGACTTGAAGAAGGAACGCTTTCGTCGAATGTCGAGTGTTGTTGGCCAATTGGCAAAGAAAACAGGTCCTTGTTGGCCTGGTCTAGTGTCTGGGAATGCGAAATAAACTTGTTCAAGTGTATTTGTTTTTTTATTGATCGCTTGCGGTTGTGCACAATTTAGATCAAGGATATCGATACGGCTTCATGTTCATGCCAAAACATTTTGTCAATGCTAAAGAACATTTATGCCCATTTTCATTTTGGCGCGTCTCATGAAAACTCGATAGGCAAAGTGGAAAATAATGTGGCTCGGAAGGCACTCGCTGTTGCTGTGGCAGTGGCACTGACTGTGGCATGCCCCACGTTGTTGTTGTCGTTAGCACGGCGTTACAACAAAATTAAATTATTTTGAATTTATCAGCATGGCATAAGCGATTCGCTGTTGCTGCCGGAAATTGCTAAATATTTTTGTTAGCAATTGAGTGTGCTTCTTTTTCTTTTGCTTTTTGCCTTTTGCTTTTTAAAGGCAGGCATTAGACCAGCCCAGGCACTTATGATTGTGTTATTAACGACATAATTAACCAATAAAATTATTTTTTTTTCTCTAGCGAACGAATTTCGATTTAATAATTTTAAGGAGCGTTAGCCTCGTTTTATGATTTTCCTCTTAAATTTGGCTATAATTAAGTATTTATTGCGGGTCGAATAACAAGACGTCTATTCTGCCTTAAGCTTTCAATTTATATATTACTGTTATTAGAACGCACTACGAGGTACATTCGTAAATATATATACATATATATATACATATATATATACTTAGATAAAAAATTTCCCTCAATTTATAAAAAATCGCCATAACATTTAGAAATAATTATGTAAGTATAAGAAAAAAGACTATTAATATTATTGAATACATTTCTTAATAATAGAACATATTTCTTAAAGTTCAAAATTAAAATAGACTTAACGTTTTAATTTGTTTTCCAATTAAATTATATGATTTAATGTTTCTATAAGTGAAATCTTCAAATAGTAATTTTTAATAATAAAATAAGCAACAACAAAACTAATTTTAGAGTTCCTAAAAAACGCACTGCAAGTTTGACATATTTTTCATAAATTTTCGAAAAAAAAATCCAGAAATTAGGAAAAATAAAAACGCCTGGTTTTTAAACAATAAGGTGAGTTAGCCCATTAAAATGCAGGGCGATTGTTTTTTCCGAGTGTAGTAAAATGAGAGTTCAAAGCGCAGTCAGCATTAAATCAAAGACCTAACGCATTAAATGTACCACAATTAAATCTCGAAAATCTCTCACCTGCCACATATACTCATCAGTTGAGCACACAGACAAGTTCAACGTCTGCCAATGCAAACAAGAGAAAGCTCTTTTCCAAGGAAGCCAAGCCCCATTTTTTTTTTCTTCTGCTGTGAAACATGCTGGCCATTATTACATAGGCGGAAAACAACCCCAATCCCAATCGCGACCCTCATGCTGTGCAAAGCTGATTTCTACAAAGACAGCTGGCCGTCGATGAAATAAAAGGCAGCCTTTAAAACAAGCCAAGCCGCAGCGGACGTTGTCTGATTAATTAGGGCATTAATTTTGGTAAATTACTCCAATACATTAGGGAGATCGAAGCCATTTGTCAAAATTAACCTGAACACCAATGGAAATGAATTCGCCTGCCGTACTAATGAGGAATATCGACTTCATGAGTCTCTGGATAGACTACGGATATATTGTTACTAAGCAGGTCCGAAGTTTAAATAAGTCGGCCTATTTCACTATATACTATCCATTTATCCGTCGAATCAAGCCTTTATGGTCGAATTCCTGAATTTTAGAAATTCGCCAAAGCTAACTCACTTCATGATTCAGTATTTGTTTTTAAAATCACAATTTTCTTTTCTTAATTTCAGGCCACATTTTTCTAACATTTCTAACATTCTACGTGAAGTGATTTTACTTTTAAGTCGATTTTCGAAAATTCAGTGCAATTGTGTTTTGCTACGTTTACTTGCTACATTAAGGCACATTAACTACACGCTTGCTACTTACAATTGCAGGCGTATAATGAAAAATGCACAGCGTGCTTTCAGCACACGCTGAAACAAAATGCTCCCCGCGCATCTCCTCTCGTCTAGCCTTGTCGAATTGGTCCCTATGTCTAGTCCCTGTCCCTGTCCCTGTCCCAGTGCCTGTCCGTGCCCTTGTCCATGTCCCTTTCGCTGCCCCTGTCGGTGCGGGTGTCATCAGCTTAAAGTTTCTAGGTAATGGTGGGCTTGAGTCAAGACAAGTAGTCAACTCTGCTTTACATTTTTATGTGCTGCTATACAAGCAAGGCGGCAACGAGGGGCGAACGAGGGGGTGATGGGTGTTGCTTGTACTGCGTGGGCGGCATTAATAATTGAAATATTCACTAACAGAAAGTTGAAGACGTTAATGGCGCTCGTCAGGGCAAAGGGATGAAACTGCTGCCGCCGGGTCTCCTTGGTCTCCTTGTTGTCTCTACTCCTTGCTCTGCTTTCTCCTTTGCTGCTGCTGTTGACTTCGTGCTTGATTGAGGTTTACTTTGCCGAGAGGCTAATGCATAAACCATGCACAGACATCAACGAGCTTCTTACATGAAGTGGCAACACTGCGCTCTGTCCTAGTCCTAGTCCTAGTCGTATTCATAGTCCTGATCCCCGTCTGGCACCTAGCTGCTCATTATGGGGCAACGACTTTGACAAGCTAGGCTTGGCTACTGTCTGACGACATCGTTTGCAACGCCTCCTTCGAGCAATGCCCATTTTCGGTTTAACTTGTCCTTTTGCCCTGCTGTTTCCTGCTACTTCCTCCACTTCCGGCCACTTCCTCCTCGACTTTGAGCTTTGCAAATGACGTTGCCATATTCCCGCCATATTTCCATATTCCCAAAACGCTGGCATGCGTAATGAGCTCCTCTCCTAAAGATTCAAGTTTTTCATGTTTTGTAATTTAAAAATAATTTCGCTGCTCGTTCAAAATACGTTTGAATACATGGTATACAAGTATGTATGTATCGCTGCAATTTCATATACATACATATACGAGTACATACACTCTAAAAAAATATCGAACTGAAAATTCTAAAAAATCTGGGTTAATGTTTTCTTGACTTAAATTTAATTTATTGCAAATTTTTGGGATTGTCGACTTTGGGCAATCCTTTCTAATTGTTAGACATTCTTATATTTAGAAATTATCAATACTTTGTTTTCTGAGTGTACTTACATTTTAAACTGGGGCCGCAGAGCCCGTTGGCTGTGGTCCCAAGCCCAGACATCGCAGACATCTAGCGACCAGTCGCTTTGCTAGTCGCTCACCCAAATATTCCCGTAGCAGTCATTTGCGTTTATTATCACAAGGCGTTGACTGCTCCTTCGGCTCCTGATTCTCCTTCTGCTCCGGGAGCAAAGGACAAACATTGTGGGGCTGGCCATAAAGTTGGATATATGTATGTACGATCCGTATTGAACATAAAGCAGAGTTATTCGATTTCGTGCATCTGAAGCAGCTTTAAGGCAATACGCTTTAACTTTAATTTCCCCTTGCCACAAACTGTGTAACCGCAAATGCCAAATGCCAAATGCCGAAAAGGAAATAAATGTGCGACTTTGCAGCAATGAGAGGCAGGCATTTATGGTGCCCATAAAACAAGCCAAGCACGAATATTTCTAACTCATCTCGAGACAAGTATATGTTTCTAACTGTGCGAACATGTTTATATCTGTGTGTGTGTGCGTATGCGTGTGTGATGTGTTTGTGGAAGTGAGTTTGTATCTGTTGTTGGAAACATTTGGAGCCCTTACACAAATGCCTTTGATTACATGGAAACAATTTGGGTTGCCTCGTTCCAGTCTTAACCGGAGATAAACATAAAGTTTTCGCAGATAAATTTTAAGTTTGATAAGCCTAGCAATTGATAAGGCAACATCGACTACAATATAAGGTAACAAAAATAAAATATAATATGCTTATAGATATAAAAAATTATATTCATTTTCATTAATTATACGTTATTTCTGGAAATATCATGCTGACGATGAGCTCTTGTATCAGTCAAAATATAATTTGAATAACAGGCTACTAGAAATAAATTAAATAACTGCAACATAATAGTATTGCTCACATTTTAGCTAATCCTAAAATTTAACTTAATCTAACCTTTTAACAGCTGTTAACAAAGACAGACCCTTTAATGTGAACCTGCAGCATTTGTAAGACTGCATTAAACAATATCCATAATAAAAGGGAAGCATACCTATATTTTAATTAAGGATGGGACTTGCTATATTATTTATTTTTCAATATACTCGCTCTATGCAAACTGTCACCAAAGAAAACAACAACCTACTGACCCCTTTATTTATCAATGTTTGTCTCTTGTATTACGATTTTCTCAATTTTATCTATACTTCACGCATAAATGGTTTTTGTACAACTTTTCACCATGGCTGCTATATTTGCGCTGAAAAAATCTATTTTTTTTCGTTAGCTCTATTTTAATTGTGATTGTAACTTTGTTTGCTTAAGTTTGGTCAAACAAAATGTATACATTTCCATTCCTTTTAATGCAATTGTCGCATTTTTATTTTGTATATGCCCACCGAGCCATTTACTGTTGGTTTTGCCACGCTTTTCAACACTTTTCGCCCGAGTGGTGAGTTTCTTGCTATCGATAACAGATCGTTAACAGTGTGCCTTAATAATGATCTGGCAACGCTTAGCGACAAATGTTAGTTTTCAAAACGATGCAAATATTTCCGAATTTTAAGGTTTCCCTTTGTCAAATTTTGAGCTCAACAATTACATATGTATTTATTGTATATGTACATGTATTTACATAAATTTATGTACGAGTGTATACATTTCTACTAATGTGAACGTCAGCAAATTTGTAAAATTGTAAAATAAAGCAACTCGCATTTGAATAAAAAAAACGGTAAACAGCAACAGCAAAAAAAAGCCAAAATGCGACGTAAAACACCAAAAGGCAGCAGCAACAACATTTGCACATTGCACAACACACACAAAATAATAATAAAAAAAAATATACACACAACCACAAAATATAAAAGGCAAAATGACTCCCTCGGGAATTGAGTACAGTTCGAGGTTCGCCCAACAACATCAAAATTGCCACGAGCAGATGGCTGCCGCATGATGAGAATCGAGGTGGATGGATAGACCGAGAGATAGAGAAAGAGAAATAGAGAGAGAGATAGATAGATGATGAGGAGGAGTAAGAAACGAAATGTCGCATATTAAAGTCGTCTTTTTTGGGCCGTCAAAGTCAACGTCAACGTTGACGCAAAAAACTGATGGCATACCAGAAGGAGATGGAGAGAGTGTGGTAGGGAGAAGGTTAAATTATTTTAAAGTGCTTTGCGGTTATTCGTTCGTTACTGCTCCTTCGCTATGAAACTTAAGAAGATTTCCAAAAACAAACACACACAACAATTATTTCGTGTGGTATTTTACATATTAAAGTGGAATAATTTTATCTTTTTACAGCTTTTCTTTCACTGCGTCACATTTGACGGGTAAACAGTGTTAATGAAGTTGCATTAATTGTGAGTGCATTACACAGCACTACAAAAGCAGCGCCAGCCAGACCCATCTGTTGTGCATGGCGTGTAAGAGGGGAGAAAGCAGTGTAACAGTATTTTGAGTAAGCCAAAAAGGCATACAGCAACACACACGTACACACACACACGCAAAGACAATGGCAATACAAACATTCAGTGGAAAGAGGGGAGGCAAAGTAGAAGCTAAAGAAGAAGCAGTAGCGCTGCAGCCGCCTCTCCTTTAAAGAGTTTGAAAGTGGAGACGACGTCGCTGGTCTCCTGCTTTGAGACGGCGTTGCCAACACGAAAATCTTGTCATATTTTTCTTGTTTACTGTCAACATCTTTGTACTTCAAGTCCCATTATGTTAATTATGATGAAGTAAACAGGACACAGTTGTTATTTATTATAATTACCAGCAGTCAAGCGTCGAGCGTTGAAGAAGAGACAATGTCACAAGACACAAGGCGCCAGCCAACGTAAAATGAATTTGTTAGTTGCCAGCCAGAAAGAAAAATAACTGCAAAAGGGTTTACTAAAAAGGGTGGTGGGAGAAGGGTAGCTAGGGGGCAGGCAAGTAATTAGCCTGTGTGCATTGTGGTCGGCAGCGTATTCACAGCATTGAGCAAATAGCACAATGCAATTTAACAAGCACGATTTAACATAGAAATCGATAACAACTCTAATTAAAATAAGCTTAACATTGCGAGCTGAATAAAGCACACGGCATTTAACTAATTTAATTAAATTGCTATGATTGAAAGATGACTACCCAACACAAATGAATGATGAATTGCAATTGAATTGACCGGGCTGCGAGAACGTTTGTATTAAGCGTGTGCAGTTCCCCCTCCCCATCTTTGGCACTGTACTAGGCAGCATGTTCATTGCCTTAAGCAAATAGCAAAATGGAATTTAACATTCACGATTCGATCAATAACAAGTGTAAGTAACATAAGCCTAACTGGTGAAATGAGTAAAGCACACAGCATTTAATTAATTCAATTAAATTGTTATAAAAAATAGTGAATAGAGAACGACACTAGTTGTTTATGTTAGTTGTGCTAGTTCCTTATGAAAATGAGCTCCATATCTGACGATTTGCTAATTTGAATTATTTCCAATTTTCGAATTAAGTACAACGATCTTGGTATTATTTATACATATAACATTTCCTCAGTTCTATTAAAAAAAATGTACATTTCAGTTAGTGTATTTTATTTTATTTTTGCACTTGCATCACATATACATATATATATACATTATATATTTATATGTTATGCATATTTGTCCATAATAAGTTATTTTCTCCGCTTGTCCAAAAGTGCCGTTGAGAAAGAGCAAACATTAACATTATGTTATTTACATATGTAAGCACACACACACATACAGACAAACACACGCGCACGCAAACATGGAGAGAGAAGTGCTTTAAGCATTAACAGTTCACCGTTTTTATTGAAACTTTGTCTTTTGTTTCAGAGCGAAAGCAAATTTAATGGAAATTCCTTGCATACTTTGCTGCATTGTTCAACACACACACACACACACATACAGGACAAACAAGGGGGACAGGGTAGGGCACAGGGTGCGTTCTTCTGTGGAGCACAAAGGAAAACAATCAATAGAAATTGGTATGCAAACAGCCTTTTTGTATGCGGCTCTCGGCTTATTTGCTCAAGAAAGTAAAAGCAAAGAAAATCAAATACACATATATTTATTTATATATATATATATATATATATATATATATATATACATATATATATAAGGGGTTTTTGGTCGAGCTGATGGTGGTTGGTGTTAAATTTTTGTCAAAACGGCTTTGGTCAACACCCCTTTTATTGTTTGTGGCCCACCCCAAATGCATTTTTAATAACGCTGTCCAAAAACAATGACATTAATTAGCCAGCAGCACTCTTTGTGAGTGCAAAACGAAAAGAAAAACCGAATGCAGCTGTATTTTCTGCTTCTGTTTTTTCAACTTCGTTTTCTGTTTTTGTGTCCATTTCTTTTGTGTGCAGCAAACAGCGGAAAAATTCATTACACGTTTTGCAACGCTGTGCAAAAATTGTTGTTGGTGTTGCAAAATGCCAAACAAAGTAAAACACACACAAGCCAATGAATGCGAACGGAAGAAATTAAGCGGCCCATTAGACAATCGAAAAAGATGTTTAGGCCAAAACAAACGACACTGATTATTGTAAAATAAATATAAATATTGTATATGTAAATAATATTATAGTCCGCAGACATTAAGCAAATAACACACTTCAACCCAACATACACTGTTAAGCATAGAGATCGAAAACAACTCATGAATGTGCATTAAGCCCATAATCGCGCTCAATGCAATGATCGATAAGTTTAACTTTTACGTGCAATAAGCTCATTTTGGGGATAAACGTGAAGAGAGGCAGACATGTGATAAACGGTGCTTATAACACATCAAATAAATAAAATAAACTACCACAAACTTTAAAAGAGAAAGACTGGCGATTAATTAAGCTGATAAAATACATAGTATATATGTATATATATGGAGTTTATACCTGAAACAATTTTATAAATGCAGCTTCAAGTTTTTGCTTAGTTAAGCACTATAAATATTTTCCGCTACTTTACTCGTAGTATTAAACAATGGCGTTCATGCCCCCCTTTTTTCCCAATTGGTATTGTTTTGTTTAATATTATTGCATTCTTCCGCTCAATGTGTTGACGGGCAGCGCAGAAACCGTTTTTTATGCCCCAAACCCATTGAAATAGGCAAAAAGGGTATATTGGTTTTGTGTATGTAATGTATGTATGTAACAGGCAGAACGAAAATATCAGAATTGGACTACTAGTCTCTTGGCAGGACATTGTAAACTAAGAAGTGAAGTCAACCTAATAAACTAGTTAGAATCAGCAGTATAATGAGAAAGAATCCTTAATTGACACATTATGACAGAATACGTCGCCTTAGCTAGAAAAATATATATACTATAGAAACATGTTTTAATATAGAAACGATATGTATATGCGCTACCTTAATATTTTAGAAACTCATTAGGGTACTTCGTAGTCGATCTTATTCGACTGCAGTATTTTTACTTGTTCATTTCTCGCTTTGCGCTCGTCGAGCAATTTTGCGATGCACTCGCTGGAAATGGTGAATGGGGAATGGCGAATGGCGACTGATGTCCTGCAGACAAGTTTTCAGCACACAGAAAACTCTTAAATAATTCGCAAATGCAACTGCAGAACGCTAAATAAAAATAGTAAAAAAAAACCCTAGCAGACAAACACAGATACAGACACATAAATATTTAATGCAACTGACACAGTTGTAGTTTTTCGTGTGTGTGTGTGTGTGTTGAAGTTGGCTTAGTCAAATGTGCATATCTGAGTGCATATATATATCTATATATGTAATACATAAGCGAACCGCTCTATAAATTACAACTGTGAAATTTTAAAACATAAACAGGAAATCTTTTGTTCGTTTTCTCGTTTATTTATTTCCAACTAAAGCAGAAAGAAATACTGTTTACTGCTGATTCTCACCCACTCATTATGTGACTTTAGGGCCCTCTTTAAAACGGCGGGCAGCAAAAAATGTCATTACCCATAAACTGTAGGGTTAAGGGTTAAAAATCTACATGAATGAAAAATAAATATATAAAACCACAAAAAGGGAGATTTTTGTTCCTAATCAAAATAGTACTGAACGCAGAAAGTATGCTACACTTTTTGCACATTTTCCATCAAACTCGATGGGACTTCACATAAAACCGGTTTTGACTTGGGCATACTTTTAAAAATAGCTTTTAGAATACCCTGTAACACTTTAACACAAATCTTGCATAGTATTCAGGAAATAACAGATATCTGAGTATTTCGAACTGAAAATGCCTTTTTGGGTGCATTAGTGAGTAAATATGTATTTTCAGTTCAACAGAGTATCATCTAGTCAGGCATACAAGTAAACATACCGCAAGGGGTAACATTTCCGCTGAAGCTGTGAAAGAGCGTGTTTGTAACAGAGTGCAGTGGGTATAAAGGGGTAAGTAAGGGTGGTGTAGAGGTATGGTATACAGTGGGGTATAGAGAGAGGTGAGGGATATATTTTATGCGATCTCAGCTTACGTTTAACTTTTTGCCGAGGCAACTGCTGCTCAAGTTTCGCAAGTCCATAATTGCAGTTTGAGTCGAGACTCATCGCACGCAGGCAGCAAATAGCGCATTTGCTCTCAGATTATTTGAGTTCTGAATTTTTTTTTCTGTTTGGTTATTTTTTTTACAAAGCTGAGATACTCACACACAGTTAGTGACGCGCCCAAGCCACCAGTTGCACGATGAATGGCAGCAATCAAGCTAATTCATTTTTAAACTTTTCGCTTGACTTTCAGACTTGCGCAACTTTACAATATTACATTTTGACATGGTGACAGTTTTGTGGGCGTGCGGCTAATTCACTAACATCAAAACTTGAATGAAAAATCACGTCAAATTCGAAAATTTCTTCTACTTTCTTACAAGGACCCTATTAAGGATTTGAAGTAGGCAAACTTGTGCATAGCATTGGGCAAATGACACAATGCAATTTAAAATATAGATCGATAAGAACCGTAATCTAACATAAGCTGAACTGAATGCTCTTCATTTAAAAGAGATCGATAACAACTGTAACTAACATCAGCCTAAAATGGCGAGATGAGAACGGAAAATACTCCAGCACAGACTTTGGCTAAGCTACACAGTTGCTTATACACACATATGCACACCTGAGCAGCGAACGCATTAAACTGAAGCAAACGTGGCAAGTTTTCTTCTTTTTTTTTAGCTTGGCGAAAATTCATATATATAAAATGAATTTATAACAAAAACGTGATGTGCTTATTGATGGATGGCTGATGACGACTGAGGTCAGCAGGGGATTACGGCTCAGACAAATGAAATTTTTTCATCTTCGTATTATGACAGGGGATAAACACACGTTTTTCTTCCCTTCTGTTTTTTCTTTTCCTTATTTATTTTGTATTTTTTTTGTGTATTTTAACGCACGTACTGAGAGACAGGCCGTTGGACAGACACACATGTATACATATGACTGATTAATAAGTCAGAGTCATATGCAATATTGGCATCAATAGTTATGAGGGCTAAAGGTATCTTATATTGTCTCAGCTTGGCATCCCTGTTGCAGTTGCCCCATAATAATGCTGCTAGGCAGTTATCAGTGCATTCACAGTCTGTTGCATCCTAGTAAGTTTGTGCTCCAAAATTCAGGTTGTGATTGCCAGTGGATACATTTGGTGCACAGCTATGCGATTACTGTCCACTTAAGTACATTAATGCATGGAAGATTGCCAGGCCACGTTTGCAGCGCAGGCGGCTGTGAACGTACCTTTCCTACACTCCGAAAAAAAACTATCTAAAATGTTTGCATATGTGAAATTTCAAGTACTAATGTTTATTAATGTTAAAAGCTAGAAAAGCTCATTTCATAGTTGCTTGTAAATATATGAAAAAAAGGGTTTTTAAATATATATATAAATATATTTCTTATTAAGTTTCAATTGATAAATTTCTAATATTTAGTTTGGTTTTTTATTTTTTGCTTAGTGTACTTACAGCAATTTGGTTGTTAAAACCGCCTTGGGTTACATTCAATTAATTGCGTTTCACTCTAATCTAAAAGCCGATTGAAAACACCTAATCAAATTGCAAAACATCACAGTAAAATTCACTCCGCTCAATTTACTTTTCTAAATCACAAAAATTCATTGCTACCAAACTTTGGCTCGGCGCTGTGTTGTTAGTCTTCTGAGGCAGGGGCACGAATAACAAATACATGTTTCCCTCAGGCTTAATACAGTTTTGCTGCCTCAGTGCCCCCATATACATATATACTACATTGAAAGACCTTGAGGATGCCCAGCCCAACAGCACAAGTTGGCTGCTCAGGCTGACAAATATTGTACATAAGTCGGTCAAGCGGTCGCTCTGTGGGGTGTGTTTTCACAGAAATGGGCCAATTGGTGCATAGACTATGTAAGACTACACTCAGAAACAAATAAATTGCATAACTTATTTTTGCACTTTAGAAATGATTTAATATTACTTCTTATTTATTTATGTTATATTATGAAGAAAAATATTTCTGAAAAATATAATAACGCGCTTTTTATAGGGTTGACAATTATATATTGTATATTCAGATTTTTTTTCAAGTTTATAAATTCCAGAGCGATTTTAATTTTAGGCCCGATTTTTTCTGAGTGTATGTCCATATGTGGGCGCATTTCATTTGTTTGCTGCAACGTTTTACTAAATTCTCTACTCATAGACAGAAATTGGGAAAGAAATATGAGAAAAGCCAAGGCCAAATCCATGGAATTTGTATTAAACCAGCATTATTTCCTTCTCATTTAATAAAATTGTCCTTTCGCTGCTCGTTGTCGTTGTCTTGTTTGTGGTTTGCCTTTCATTTGTGCATTCCTTGCACTCACAATTGAAAGGTAAAGGACATTGTAATCCATGCAAGTGCATAACTAAAGATTGTGTGTGCCAGATATAAGGAGAGAGAGAGAGATAGACCGCAAGAGAGAAAGAGAAGGAGAAGGGGAAAAAAAAATTCGATTTTAACCTACTGTTACCTACTTTTCACAAAACGAAAAAAAAAAAACCATATGCCTTGCAAGCGATGAGCTGCAAAAAGAGTATTGCAAGCGACAGACCGGAAACGGAAAAGAAAAATATTGTTTCAATTCAATTGGAGCCAAAATTAAATGATTGCAGTGCCAACTAGTCGAAAGAAGAGAAAACAAATTCTGGCATATCTTTTTTTGTGTGCGGCTTGTTATTCGCTTATGGGGGTAAATCAACTGATTCTTATAGGGCCAATTTTCCATACGATTTTCGCGGAAGGCTGCCAACGAATTTTTCTATAATGCGTTGCACAAACTTTATACACAAAATATTTATTGCTACAATTTGCATGCATCTTATTTATTTGGCTTTCAAGTTTCTTGAAAAGCCACCTTACCTGTGAACCTGTCATTTCATTCCGCCAACCTCACAACCCACAAACTGACAAAATGTGCATTGCGGCACTCGACTAACTAGCAATCATAACGGTTCTCACAGCTTAAAATTAAAAAATAAGAAACCTGCCATCAAACGTGCACAGTGAAGTCATTAGCATTGAAAGCCATCTCTGCACTCAGAAAAACTATCGTCCTGTAAACTAGAAATATTTAATACTAATAGTATAATATAATTAATATTTAGAAATAATTTAAAATATAAGAAATAGTTGTTCAAAAATGTAAGAGGCTTGTCTTAAATCGACAATCGCAAAAATATGTAGATTTTTCAATTTTTAGAAATGATTGTCTATTTTTCAGAAATGCATTTCTAAAATGTACAAATACAAACCTTCATCCTCATTTCTGAAATTTAGAAACAATGAAATTTACTGGCTCGTCTTTTATATTAGAGTTTATCAAAAGAGTCGCCGTAAAATCGCAAGTTTTTTCTAAATAAATTTTAATATTAAATATTAATGTGTATTACAAATATCAGCAAAACACCCTGAATATTAAACATATTTTTTGTCTAAATTTTCAAAAAATGTATACTGAAATTAGGAAAATAAAATTTCAGATTTTTCGAAGTATACTCTCTGAATAAAAAGGTGAGTTACGCTTGGCCAATTGCTAAAGTTTAGGTCGATTTTAGTTTGCTGAGTGCATGCCCTACTCTCGTCCCGGTCAACGACTCCACATTGGTCGTCTCCTTTGCATATAGACTTGCACACGGAGCGGGTCGATCCCAACTGGACATGATAGGAGCACAGGGTGCTAACCGAGGAGCATAATAATGTTTGCATAGCTTTTTGGGGTTTTATTGCTTAGCTGTGTAAATGCCAGCACGGCACGGTTTGCTTTCAACATCGTAGTTGTGGTCGTTACTCCGCCACATTGTCCTTCCAAAATACCTTTTGTTCTTGCTTGCTTAGGATGAAAGGATGTAACCAGGAGTAGGTACCGAGAGAGAAAGAGGGAGAGAGATTGTGTGTGCAGTCATTTACATGTTTCAGTCTCTTCTATTTTATCTTGCTTCACTCGAGTCTTGTCCTGCCGTGTCCTGGCCCAATCTGCTCAGATGTTTAGCTCTTGTGCATTTTTGAGTTAATATACTTAGCAGCACATTTTGTTGTCGGCGTTGACGACGGCAGCTTCCACCTCCTCCTCCTCCTCCTCCTCCTCTTCCTTCTCCGAAACCCGAATTTTCCCTCGGCGCTTATCTACTTGTCAAAAATTTTTGCTATTGGCCGTTGTTGTGTTTGCTGCTTTGGTAGCTAAAACTTATAATCCTTGAGCGTTGCTGCTTTTGGGTATTTCTTGTGAGTGTGCTTTTGTTTTAGTTATATATATGTATGTATATATACATATATATATATACATATATTTCTTTTCTTTTGTTATGTTTTTTCGTGTTTAGCTTGTGTGCGGCTTTGAAGTTTGCTGACTTCTCTTTAATGACATTGGAAATTGTGGTCAGAACAATTAATTTACGGTTGACAAAACTTTGCTTTAGTTTTCGCTTCTTTTTTGATTTTCTTTTATTTTGAAGGTTGATTCACAGATGAGACGAGACAAGTCCAAAGCCGACTAACTTTAAGCGTAAAGATAAAGCACAACTTTCTTCTAATCGAGCTTGTTAGCACAACTCAGGTGGCTCTTTCATCTTATATTAGAGTTGGCCACAGGCAACTCTCAATTGGCAACTGGCAACTGACAGTTGTCAACCGGCTTCTTTACTCATATCTGTTTTCATTTCTACCTTGATTTTATGGACAAAGTTTTTTTATATCCTGTTACTGAAGGTTTGAGAATATACTGTTTTTGTGCATTATTCGTCCGCAGATCTTTGCAACTCTGCCTTGAAAGTCGGTCGTCAGACAAAGTGTCAATATTGGGTTGCTGCGTCCACTAGGAGGCTAGTAAACTGATAAAAAAAAGTTGGATGCTACGTTCATAAAATCACATATCTCAAAAAATGTTCAAGATAGAGTTACCAAACTTGGAAGGTAGCTGGCTGGCCTCCTTCAAAGAAAAATGTTGAACGTTTTTGAAAGTTACCAAGCTTGGATATTAGGAGTCTTAAAATCTCCTAACATTGGCGAGAGATTCTTTTTTTCACGTCCTCAAAATTGTTCCTCAACATATGAGTTAAAGTTACCAAACTTTGAATAGAACTTCAGTCAAAGATATAAAAAAAAGAACCAACTTGTTGTCAGCTGGTAATACTTATTGGTAACAGAGTATTTTGCAGTCGGCTACGCCTGACGATAACATTCTTACTTGAATTTTTTTTTTGTCTTTTCTTATGGATTGACATAAGTTACAAATCACTTACTATCGCATAGTCGCACCTCAAGTATAATCCCAAGGCCATGCAACATAGCGAATCTATGTGTGTGTGTGCGTGTGTGTGGGAAAGTGTGTGTGTGTGCGTGTGTGTATCGTTCTGCGTAAAGTGTCAAAAAAGGCAACATACCTATTTAGCATTCTAACGAACTTCATTCTCAACGACACCCACACACAAACAGCCTACACACACATGTGTGTGTATGAGTAAGTACGTGCATGGGCCTAAGTGCTTGGCTCTGAGCAATGGCTCCATCGTAACGGATGAGCGCATGAGTCTCTCATTAAAATTTCAGGCCACGTAGCCAATCTGCACTTAAAAGACCTTTCGAGATTTGAATTTTTCACATTTTCGCCAAGGCAGTCAGTCAGTCAGTATGTCCGTCAGTCCGCCTACGATACGATTATGCCTCGTATTTTCCAAATTCCCAAGCCCTGGCCAGTTGAAAGCATAAGGAAAGCTGTGTGGCATCCATATGGGGCACAGGCACATAAACTACACTCGTAAGTGCTATGACATGTTATGGACGCACTTCCGCGCTGGATGTACTCCTGCTTTTTGTTGGTTTTTTGGGCCAACAAACATTGGGCATTGTTAACTAGGCGGAAGCTATTGGCAGTAGTTCTTCTTCAACAACAAAAAGAGACGAACAACAACAACACACAAGAACAACAACAATTTCAATTCAAATTTGAACAGTAAAAAATGACTGCCCGCTGCGGCAAGTGCTGCTTTTAAGCTTCTTCTATCTGAAGTCCTGTTGTCCCGGTACGGAAACCACTTGCACCACGGCTTCCACCCGACGTCGTTAGTGCTCGAGTCGTGGGAGCTATGGAGATATACATGTCTATGTGGGTCATGAGACTAGCTAGCCATCTTGACATGTCATCAAAAACACATTAAATGCTTTTTTATGAGCAGCTCGTTCATCCAAACGGCTGTCTACCTTTTAGGTACATCCTACACTCAGAACAATAAGCTGAAAGAAAGTGTTTCTTGTTTTTGAAATCATTTCCAAGCATAAAAAATATTTATAAAAATTTGAAAGGCTTGCCCCAAATCAACAACCCCAAAAAAAATTGTTTTTCTATTTTTTTAAAAGAAATGTATATAAAAATCCAACAATCTAAAATGTTTATGTATGTGAAATCTATATACTATTATTTTTTAATAACAAAACGCTAATGTTCAAGTACTGAAAACGCATTCTCATAATTATGCATATATTTCTAAATTTTAGAAAAATTTGCCCTGCACTTAAAAAAAGAAAACCCTGATTTTTAGAAATATACTATCCAAGTTGTAGAGTGACTTATCCTGGAGAATTTGTTATATTCAATGCTGTTTTTTTCTGAGTGTAGGCAAAAGCTGTCACTGTTTCAGATGCCGACTCTGTTGGCTATCGCGTAGCGATTGAAAATGTGCTCTACGCGGACTGTTTTTGGTTACAAAATGACATTTATCCGTATTAGTTTCATAATTTTTTACGTCACTTACAATAATCGAAAAGTTGTCGGAAATTTGATAAGTTTTTGGCAATAATTTAGATACATATATCACATGATTGCCGCAGAGGGCAGCTTCACACACACGCACACACCAAGACGGAGTAAAAACGCTTCTGTTCCAGATTGAGCACGTACAAATGACACGTTCAATCCATCGCCATTGGCAGCAACATATTAATGCGAGAAATTGGCTTCCAGTGCTGCAAGGTGACGTTGACAGCCGTGGCTTGTTTTGATTTCCAGAAATACTTGCCCCTGAGATGAAATGCCAGTCCGTCAATCAGTTAAATTAGGCAAACTCACAGGCACACACTCAGAATATTGAAATCGACCTGAATTTTAGAAATTCGCCAAGGATAACTCACCTTATTATTCAGAAAATATATAGTTCTATACTTTCAGGGTTTTTTATCAAGTGTATATTTTTTGTATATTATTATTAATAAACATTAGCATATAGCAAAACTCTAATATAAAAGCGGAGCCAGTAATAACTTGATTCTAAATTTTTAAAAAGATGTTTTCGTAAAAGAAGGATTTGTATTTCTACTTTTTAGAAATGTATTTCTTAAAAATAGATAATAGAATAGAATAGAATAGAATAAGAATAGATAATATTTCATATACAATGCCTTATTAATTTTTTTAAAAATAATATTTAACTCTTTCTGTCAGGTTATTTGTTCAGAGGTCTGGCCAAACTCCACTTGTTACCCGCATGCAAAGTTTTCGTTGGTACTCGGGAGTCCCGGCAATCTGTTGAACTTTGAAAATTCCTACAGGCCACCACACGCTCACTTAACTTTTAGCCAATATTTATTGTGTAAAATTTCACGCCTAGACTCTCGTCCTCGGCGTGTTTCAATAAAAAAAAAAGGAGAGCAGCTCGAAACTTTGTCCTTTACGCTCATCACATAGCCACACCCATTAAATTTGCTAATTTAAACTATTAACGAAAGACGAGCTGGCGTAAATGTTTGTTAAATTAAACATAAAATTAGACACCAAATGCGATTAGGCAACAATTTAAACTTCTAGCCTATGCGGTGCATGCCTCATTTCAATTTTCTAATCAATTGCTTAAAATCCTTATAAATTAATGCAGCCGGTCTTGTGCAATGTTCAATGATTATGCAATTTGTTGATATAGTTTCTGAGTTAATGCTAAATTTCCAGTTGAAACTTTCTAAATGCATATTAAATGTATCCATCTCAGGCGGTGTATAATCAACAGCATAAATTGACTACGGGAACGACATAATAACCCAAGGATTTTGCGTACAAATTTATCCACTGAACTCAAAAAAAATATCACCTTGAATTTTGGAAATTTGCCATACTTTTGGCGCTCAGAGTAACTCTTCTTATTATTCAGAATATTGAAATATTTGAATAAACTTACGATTTGAAAGTGGTTCGACTTTGTACTGAGCTAGTTCGAATATAATTTTCTTAAATAATGCATTTAATAATTAAAAAAAAAAAATACACTCACCTTTATAATTATTAGAAATTTTTTTCTTATTTTAGAAATTATTAAAATAAAACGGAAAAACTTTCTTATATTTTAGGGCGATTTGTAAATTTCAGTTCGATTTGTTTCCTGAGAATACTCAAGGTATTTTAAAGTCTGGTTAAGACAAAGAAATCCACCCACACATGAGACAATCGACCAGCCATTTTCAAAAACTACAGATTGGGTTGCATGCAACTGGGAATGCAGCAAGTGGCAGGGGAAGCAAACCACAATTGACATTATTTCGTCAAAATGAAACTTTGCCCAAATGTTTGCATTTCGGATGTGGACATTAATCAAGAATGCATAGAATGGACAAAGTTTTCAGCTGCTAACGCGTCTGGGAACATTGTTTGAGACAAACTTCATCTGTGTGTTGATGAAGCACAAGGGAATTTGGCATTTGTATTTGGTTATTATTATTAGAGGGTCAACGAGACAAGAGTCGATCGGCCAATTTTCATGGGCCGTACGAGGACATCATGTTGCAATCCCAATCGCAGAAAGTTTTCTGGTTTTAGAAATATAAGAAAACAAATTTATAAAATTCAAAAGTCTCTTCGTAAATCAACAATCCCAAAAATATGATGTTTTACATATTTCTTAAACATATTTTGTATCATTAAGAAATGCATTGCCCAAATGAGAGGCCAAGTAACTCAGTAGGAAGTCGATTGCTCTTAAAGTAAGTTTTTACAAATTAAATTATGTGAATTTATAAACGATATAAAAGGCTTGCGAAATCTTTAAATACTGCTGTTTATTAATAATAAAAGCAACAAATAGATAATAGACTAGAGTCTCTTGCAAACATATGAAAAAAAAAACACTCTGTAAATTATCAGATATTTTTTTCTAAATTTTCGAAAAAATATACCCTGAAATTTGGAATAAGGAACATTTATTTTTGTTAGAGCGAAGTTTCTCCGCGTCAGAGAATGCCTGGATAAGATAATTTAAACCCAAGTACCACCTTCGTTGGGTACTCAAGCAAAGTTTATTCGGGACTGTCTTCACTATGTTGCTTAACATAATTGGTACGCGTTAATGATGGTCTTAACATGTGTATGGATGCACGGTTGCATTGAATGTTAATGAGCATAATTTTCAACAGTTTTTAGAAATTTACTTTCTTAATAATAAGGGCAATTAGACTTGGTGCAAGAAGTATGGCGATTGCCTTTAATTCAAGGCGATCTTTTTACTGAGTGTAGCTTGCATAATTATATTAATAATGAATAAGCTGCAAACGGCATTTGGAAAGGTCACAGTTCATCTCGAATTGTGTGACAAAGTTATGTGACAAGCTACCTGTCATCCCATATAGAGAACAAAAATCACGAATTAAATTACAAGATGTGCACACAATCATGTAATACAAAATACAAGCAAAATGTCACGCATACGCAGCGTTGTACGGGTCGAACACAAGTAATTTGCAAATAAGTGTTGTCATCTACTGAAAATCGAATTCAAAATACACACCCCACACACACCATGCTCACACACAGAATTTGATGTATATATCGCATGTTTATATACTCGAGTCGACTCGCAACACAATTGAACATGCAAGGCGTGTGTGTTACAACTTACCAAAATGTCTACTGTCAAAAAGTGCCGTGCTGAAACAGGCCGAGCAGGCCGAAAAAAAAAAACAAAAACATTAAATGAACTTTTCATTCGTAGTGGGGCGGCACTTAGAATGCCAGCTGGCGCAGAACTGGAGCCGGTCTTGGAACAGTTTTGGGAGCCGGCTTCCGTTTCACTTTGCCTGATTTTATTTAAGGGCACAAATTTGTTTAGACCAACAGAATCGAGAACGGAGTAAACGAAGTATAACGAAAATTCGGTATGCACTTTAAATGGCCAGCAACAACAGGAAAAAAATAGACAAGAATGCTTTCGTCGAGTTAGATCGACTACGATATACCCTGCAGCCAGCTGTTAAAGTTAATTGTTGCTGATCAAGAATATATATATATAATGTGGAATTGGAGAAGATGCCTCCTTCTTCTTGTTATTATCTATTTTTCTTTTTCTTACATATTTTTACTCAAAACCCTTATACACCTTTTATCCATTTTTAATGGGTATATAAAAAAAACAGGCCCCCGATGCGAGCTTCGCTCGAAGCAATTGAAATTCATCCACACACGCCATGCCAATGCCATGATATACTTAAGCTGTATATATATCTATATACATATGTATGTATATATGTACAGATAAGTATATATATAAATCTATACATTTGTAATGGAAATGAGTAAACAGAGTACAGTCAAGGCAACAAATGCTTCTGTGTTGAGTGCAGCAGCAATGTCAACGGTTAGACTAACGCATTTGGCTTGTCCTAGTTCTGGCCAGCAACCCCAATCCCCGATCCCCAACTACCCCCTTACTGTGGGGTCATGTCTTGAGCAGTCAGGCAGAAGATCTCTGGAGAGCACACTCGTAATATAAAATCAAGTGCTATTCGCCCATTTGTAATTCCTTGAGCTGTCCGGTAAGCCAAAACGCTTTTAGTCAGGTCGTCTGGCAGCCAATCTATCTATTTCTGTATGGCATTTTATTTATGCAGAAGTAGCAGTTTTTCCTTATTTTTTTCTCTTTCTTGAAAGCGCCAATTTAAAGTTTCAACAGCAGCCTTCGAAACATTGGTGGAGACGAGGTTATGGTGGGCATTTGTACGAAAAACCGACCGACGAACCAACCAACAACTTCGTCGTCGTCACTCTTGCCCTTGTCGACAGTCCGCAGTCCACGGCAGAAGTCGAAGTCGACGTCACCATAGTTGGTTTACTGCCGGGACAGCTGCTCAAAATTAACAAGTTCCAGCGCATGTCTGGACTCGGAGCGCCTACGAATGTCCTTTGTCTGTGTGTTTGTGTGTGTGTGTGCACTCAGAAAAAAAAACTACAATGTTTTTCTTGCTAAATGTCTAAAAATTAAAAAGAAAAATAATACCAGTGGTATTTAGAAAATAGCAATAAGCCGAAAATCACCGTGAATTTTATAAAACCGCCAAAAAATGAAAACTGATCATTGTTTTCTTTATTTTTATTGATTTTTGAGATATATTTTGTATTATTAAGAAATGCTTTGCTAATAAGTATTGCTAATACTTGCAATAATTTTCGATAGTGTTTAGATTTATATTATTTATGTTTTTTAATAATATAAACTAATATGCTGTTAGACTTCTTATTGCACATACAATATATTTTGTTTTTTCTACATTTTCTACAAATTAAGATAAGGGAAACAATAAGGTGGCAAAGTTCTAAAATTCATCCTGATTTTTTTGCTGAGTGTATTGGTTTTTGTGCTGATGTCTGTGGTATGGGTCTATGTCGGAACATAAGCAATTTGTTGCAAACTTTGGTACAGCTGGCTTTTGTTGTGCTTTAGCCCAGTGTTGAGCATTGAGCCTGCCCGCAGAACTTTCGGATCCTGATGCGTGTGGCAAGTAACAATGGCCCAGTCGCCTTTTATGGGGGAGGGGACTCTAACAGCTGCCTATTTATTCCGGGCGCCTCTGGTTCGCCTCGCATACTTCCGTAGACTCAAACTCGTACTCGTGACTGCGACGCTCGGTTGAAAACTTTTTAAAAGATCTTACGTTTTTGTTGTTCTGTAAAATTGATGAAGTAATTTGTTTGGTGATTGCACAAACTTTGCGTGTCAATATTTTTCAAAAAACACCAAAGTTTGCACATGCCCTTAGTTCTCCACAATATGCATGTACAATACCCATAGACCCATATACGTTTAAATGGACACTAGTCTGCCACAGCACTTGCCACGGCAGAAGCAGCAGTTCCCTTAAGAGCCCAGTGTCCCTTGCATTGTTAATGACTCAAATTTGTGGTAAGTGCCCTAGAAATCAACTCAAAGAGCAACAAATGCATCTGGCTTGTGGCTTGATAGCCAACTGATGCAACGTAGACATGGGCAATACAGAGTTCAAATTCACTTATTGTCATTTGCTTATCATTATTTATTTGTTCTTCCTACTCCAAAAGCACTGGCCTGGTGTCAACGTCACAGCAATTGGCAACTTGCAACGCTAAAGGATTTGCTTCCTTCACTCAGAAAAGAAAATGCCCTGAATTTTCATCAGTGATGATATCGTGAATGATGCAAATTAATTGCAGTTGCTTTTACGATGCAATTGAAAAAACTGATTTTATACCGAATATTTTCAGATGTTGGGGAGAATCAAATTATTGACGAGTTTGCAATAAATGTTCATTACCATTTTTAAAACCATTAGAATACTTCCCTCGTTTGTAATAGGTGTCCGGAAATAGATTATTATTACAGGGTCAAAGGGGCCAAGACTTACTTACGTCTTAAGGCGCACACGCAAACTAATATCAATAAGTTTGGATTTATTTAAGCCTGATTTGTGCTGCGAATAAATATGGTATATATACATATATCTAGCATAAAACATTTAGTTCTATAAGAAGAATGAAAACAATACGGCTTAAATTGGCCAATTACAACTTAAGACCAAAAATATATTCGTTGTCAACAATTTGTAGGCTGCTTGAGACCGCTTCAAAAAAGCAGTTAAAAAAAATGGTCACAAATCAGTTTCGAGTGGGCCCCGAATAGATAGTCAAAAACGGCACACTTAAGTCCCGGTACTTAAGTGGATTTTTATTAAGTATTTATCAAGGAAATCAATATGTCGTCTCTTGGAAGCTTGAGCGTTTATTCGTTTGCCTAACGGTCTACTTTCTACTTTCAGTGCTTCCGCTTTGAGCTTGAGCTTGAGCCTATTGTGAATAAATGCTCAGTCTACTTGCTAGTTGTGTGCTCCACACACACAAACACATATATAAATACACACATGTAGTTACAGTCAGAAAATAAGACGCCCCAAAATTGAAAAAGCCTTAAAAATATATATTTAGACATATTTTTCTACATTTTTGAAAAATCCACCCTGAAATTTAGAAATGATTTAAGACAGGCACAAGCATGCATTTTAGATATTTACTTTCTGAAATATTGGGCGATTTATGAAAATGTAGGGCGATTTTTTGATGAGTGTACATGTGGATACCTTCTCCAGCCAGCCGACAGGGCAATATTCGCAAGTACGATTGAAATTGAATAAAATGGCTTTTCAAATTATTTGCAATACAACAAAGAGCCATGTGGCAGAAGTGCTTATCTGCGGAAAATGTTAACTGTATGACAAAACATAACTTGTAGATATGCAAAACCCAACGAACTCACACACGCACACACACACAATACTATTCCATCTTAATACGTGTGTGTGTGTGTGTATGTGTGTGTGGAAAGGATATGACGGCAAGCTAGCTTCGAGTCCCATATGTGTGTAGATAAACGCACATTACAGTTGCTCAAAAAAAAATTGGCCCCACTCTGAAAAATTTTCTTTCTAAAAAAAAAAACATTCGATTTGTCTTTTCAAATTTTGACTTTGAAAATATTGCTTAGTATTTCGCAAACAAATTATATGTCCTAGAATTATTTTCAATATATATATACATATATACATATATATATATACATATATTTTTTTTATTCGTTGGGAAAGTGGTTAAAAGCAGCAAAAAATGCCAACTTGAACTTATAGAAATGGCTTATATATTTCTAATTTTCATAACTACAAGTTCACATTTAAAAACAGAATTTTATTTAAATTTTAAATATAAACATGTTGAAAACTGTGAATAAAATAATGTTTTTCTAATTTTTATAATTACAAGTGAACATTTGACAAATGGTGTTATTATTTTCATTTTCATTTCATAAAATTCTAAATTCTTTTTTCTAATTTTAATCTTAATTAAACTTAAAAAAGTTAGAAAGGGTGAAGGGTGAGTTTGGTTTTTTCATGCTCACTTTTTTAGTAGTCGTCTTTCACTTCTAAAACTTATTCAAAACTTGCTTAAACTTACAAACTCATAAAAAGACACATTTGAAAACATTTCTTGTGAGCGTGGTGCTAATTTTTTTTTTGCAACTGTATGAATATGTATATGTGTGTGTGCGTTTGTTTGTATGTGTACAATACTTGTGTGGAGGATGATGTATAAAAACAAATAACAATTTTGTGCTCAAAATAGAATACAAACAGCACACAATAAGTCTGAAGCACACCAATGCGTGGGGAAATCTAAAGGAAGAAGTAGAGTGAGAGAGAGAGAGACAGAGAGAGAGAGCGAGGGGGAAAGAGGGAAAGAGAGGAAGCCGGAGTACGAAGCAAAAGTATCGATTTATGCATATTAAATTACACGCGCTGCTTTGCAACAATACACACGATTTGTATTTGTATCGAATCCAATCCAATGGAAAGCCAGCCCAGCAATTGCCTGCTGTGGCTGTGGCTTCGCCGCCTTTGAAAATATTTCTACACATTTCTTATACGCCGCCTAAATTCCTGACATCTAAATTGGCGGCTACGCCGATTGCCACAACGCCTCCCCCAATTCCCAATCCCCGTCTCCTCGTCTCGCATTATTGGCCATGTGATTCCTCCACACTACCGACCAACTTATAAACGTTTCGCCTCTCTTCGTCTTATCTTATTTTATTTTTTTGTTGGCAACTATAGCTAACGCCCCATTTGTGTGTCCATTCTCTTTGCCATTTGTTCGCCCCCTTCACCTTCCTCTCATTTTTCTAACTGACGCACACTTAAAAAAAAGAGTTGGTGTTTATTTTGCGCAGGTATTATGGTAATATGAACATTGAGCAAAAAACTCAAGTGTTTAAATTTAAATTAGTATTTATCTCGACTCTATTTATTTGTATGCTTCAAATGCATTGTAAAAATTAATAAGAAATTAAACACTTAAATCACAGTGGAATAATATAAAACTAACGTTTCTAATATAAAAAATAGTTCTCTATTTATATTTATGTATGCTTAGGGAATTATTTCAAAATCAGATCAGTTTTACAAGCTATATCTATAACAGAATGCCTATGCCTAATTTTGAGTAAAAATTAAGATTTTTGAGTTGAGTTTTGAAGAAGTTATGGCATTTTGAAGTTTCGACCTCTGCCCATACACCGATATATCGATTTTCAGGCTATAATTTTTACTTGTCTTCCGACCTCAAATTTCGTTTTCAACTTTAAATGTACGATTGATTTAGGGGCAAAACTATGATCAAAAAGCCTTCGCTTTTGAAGATAAGTTGAGTTTTGACGAAGTTATGGCATTTTGAAGTTTCGACCTCTGCCCATACACCGATATATCGATTTTCAGGCTATAATTTTTACTTGTCTTCCGACCTCAAATTTCGTTACAACTTTAAATGTACGATTGATTTAGGGGCAAAACTATGATCAAAAAGCCTTCGCTTTTGAAGATAAGTTGAGTTTTGACAAAGTTATGGCGTTTTGAAGTTTCGACCTATGCCCATACACCGATATATCGATTTTCAGGCTATAATTTTTACTTGTCTTCCGACCTCAAATTTCGTTTTCAACTTTAAATGTACGATTGATTTAGGGGCAAAACTATGATCAAAAAGCCTTCGCTTTTGAAGATAAGTTGAGTTTTGACGAAGTTATGGCATTTTGAAGTTTCGGCCTATGCCCATACACCGATATATCGATTTTCGGGCTATAATTTTAACTTGTCTTCCGACCTCAAATTTCGTTTTCGACTTTAAATGTACGATTGATTTAGGGACAAAACTATGATCAAAAAGCCTTCGCTTTTGAAGATAAGTTGAGTTTTGACGAAGTTATGGCATTTTGAAGTTTCGACCTATGCCCATACACCGATATATCGATTTTCGGGCTATAATTTTTACTTGTCTTCCGACCTCAAATTTCGTTTTCGACTTTAAGTGTACGATTGATTTAGGGGCAAAACTATGATCAAAAAGCCTTCGCTTTTGAAGATAAGTTGAGTTTTGACGAAGTTATGGCATTTTGAAGTTTCGACCTATGCCCATACACCGATATATCGATTTTCGGGCTATAATTTTTACTTGTCTTCCGACCTCAAATTTCGTTTTCAACTTTAAATGTACGATTGATTTAGGGTCAAAACTATGATCAAAAAGCCTTCGCTTTT